>CM056055.1:181256016-181856016 GCA_029574335.1 Rana kukunoris | reverse complement strand
AACGATCGTCTGTGTGGAAGTCCATCGGTCAAAAATCCACGCATGCTCAGAATCAAGTCGACGCATGCTCAGAAGCATTGAACTTTATTTTTCTCAGCACGTCGTTTTACGTCACCGCGTTTTGGCACGGTCGGATTTTTTACTAATGGTGTGTAGGCAAGACTGATGAAAGTCAGCTTGATCGGATATCCGGTGAAAAAATCCATCAGATTAGATTCCATCAGATATCCGATCGTGTGTACAGGGCTTTAATCCTCTCTCCCCCATTTCAGATACCCCTCACCTAATATCCTAGCATGAACACCCCCCCCCCCACACACACACACACACACACACACATTTCCCTTCATAGGATAAATGCCCTCCAATCATCCCTACTAGAATAACCCCCCCCCCCCCCCCCCCCCCCCGAAAAAAAATACAATATCTTCCCTCCAGCATATTAATTATATAGCACAAATCCTCGTCCCCATCCCCCTCCCAACACAAATCCCACAAAATTACCACTCCTAAAACACCTCCCTAAATGTGCCCTTTCTAAAACAATCCTTACCCTCTGCTGCCCCCCAAATTCCCCTTCTCCACACAAATCCTCTCCATCCCAATCTCTGTGTGGTGCCCTCACATGATACCACAATGCCCAGTGCAGCCCACCCCTTGTCCCGGCCCTGCACATAGGCTGACATACAGGTGCGTTTAGGGGCACAAACAGGCCAATGACAGCTGTGGTGTGCATGAAGCCTTAGATCGGGGGAGCCAAACTCAATTTCATCATGGGCCACATCAGCATTATGGTTGCCCTCAAGGGTATCTCTAAGACCAGAGCACACCACTCCCCTTACATCAGATGTCAAGAGCCCCCCACCACTATCGGAAGTCAAGAGTCCCCCACCCTCCCCTACATCACAGTGCACCCCCTTTACCTTTTGCTTCTGCCCGGGAAGAAGCTGGGGGGCGGAGCTGGGAAACAGAAAGCAAAAGGGTCTGGGGGAAGACCAGAGAAGGGCTGAATGCTGAGACCAGCGGGCCAGACAGGGGGTGGGGGGGGGGGCTGCCTCAGAAAGAAGATGCATGATCTGTAGCAAGAGTTTTGTCCTCCTCCCTGCTGGGGGGGGGGGGGGCAGAGACGTGCCTCTTCGCAGCTGCACGTAGTGCACAGAGAAGTGCAGAATCTGGAGGAGGAATTCTGTCCTCCCCTTTGCTAGGATAAGGTGGGGGCAGAAACAACAGAGCTACCACAGCTGTAGGAGAGGTGCAAGGGCCACATAAAATGGTCTGTAGGGCCATATTCGGCCCACAGGCCATGTGCTGTAGATGAACTTGACTATAACTATTGCAAATTGGATGCGGGTTTCCCTGCATCCAAGTCACATGGAAGGGGATTGTGACTGGCTCTCTATGGAGCCGGTTCACACATCTCTGCAGTGGCTCTGGTGCGTAATTGCACAGGGGGTCTTTGCGTCTTTTGGTTAGTTTCAGGTCTGAATTGAGCCCACAACTCCTACTGGGAGCCGCTGCGTTCTCCAGTGTAAACCCAGCCTTACTTTCTTCTCATTTCCTAAGACCCCTTTCACGCGGGGTGGATCCGTTTGATGGACCCTGTTTTCTGATCCCCGCTTAGCAGGCAGAAGACAGGTCCGTCTCCGCTCACTGTGCAGAGACGGACCTGTCAGAGTCTCGCTCTCCTCTATGGGAAGATCAGATGAAAACAGACCGCCTGTCCGTTTTCATCCGATCCCATCCGATCCGCCAGATGGATGGAAAATAGGACCATCTGTCTGGATTTGGCGGACAGGATCAGATCAGATAGCAGCAGGTGTCAGCGGACATGTCACCGCTGACATCCGCCGCTCCATAGGATTGAATGGAGCATTTGACCAGGTCCACCTGAAAAACTGACAGGCAAACCTGATCGGACAGCCAGGTGAAAGGAATTTTAGGGTTAGGCTTAGCCTAGATTTAAACTTTCTACACAAATTATGTTTATTTTTCGATTGTTTATTCCCCAGGTTTGATGTGTCAGCAATTCACCCAATATATAAGAAGCCTGGCACCTACACCCAGGTATCACACTGCAGGAGAGCAACATCTGAGCAAGTGAGTAACAATAAAGATTCGCATTCCTGCATAAACCCACCATGATTGGTTCCCTTTAATCCTTCAGTCCACTGTCAAGTGTGAACTCACTAACCGTCATTCTTTCTATAAATATTTTAGCAGTTCCTACTACCATGTAACATAGTCTTATTATTTTTTTTTTTTTAAATCAGAAAAGTGTTTATTTAACCGGAGATAAAAACACAAGGGAATCATACAAGAATGCAAATTGTTACACAACAAAATAAAGTGCAGCACAAAGAATAAACATCGGGTACAGACCATCACCCACAGTAACCGACAGTATAACCAGGTTTCAAAACAAGGTGTACAGTACCCACACAAAATAATTGACAATGGCATATATAATGCTGTACCATATCACGCCCAAATTTTTATCCCCTGTACCTCTACATAGGGAGATTTGTTATGAAGAAACGGAGTAAAAAAAAAAAAAAAAAAAAAAAAAAAGGAAAAACAAAAAGTCCAGAGAAAAAGGCAAAAAGAGAGATGAGAGAAAAAGAGAAAAAAAGGAGAGAAGGAAAAACAGACATACACCGCAGGGAAATAACAAAGTGGAAAAGTTTCACAGTCCATGTACATGTCACATAAGCAGTCACTCAACACAGTCTGCCTCGTAAGAGGAATACAATGGCACTACTGCAAGATCCCATTACCACATATAAAGGTCCAAGTCTCACAACCACTAAAAACAATGATTGCAGAACCCCGCACCACAATAAGACATGAATATAACAAGAAGGTCACGCTCTCCATTCCCCCAGAGCCTTTATCACTCACCCACCCTTTACCTCAACAGTCGGTCCATCACCAAATCCACCGGGGACAGGCCAGGAGTATCTAACCAGGGTGCCCACAGTTTGTCGAACTTCCCTGACCGACCCCTATGCTGAAATATGTACTTCTCCAGGCGAATGGTATCACCCATCTGGGTAATCCATTCCCCCACCGTTGGTGGCCCAGCAGCCTTCCAGTGCCTCAAAATAATCTTGCGGGCCTGAAACAGAGCCCTAGATACGGCCTGTTTAGAATTTTCGTCCATGGGGATGTCGTCCAAGATCCCTAATATGCACGGCTTCGGGTCCGTAGGTATGGCAGTCTGAAACACACTGTTAACTGTAGCCACAACCCCTGCCCAGTATAGGTGTAACTTGGGGCACCTCCACAACCGATGGATCAGGTCCCCATGATCTCTCGCACATCTGGGACAGTTAGAATCCGATCTCACCCCCATTTTATACAGCCTATCTGGCGTAAAATGCACTCTAAGAATAATGTAGAGTTGTGAGAGCCGCTGGGCCACATTCAAGGAACAATATTGTACACCCTGGAGTGCCTCCTCCCACTGCTCTTCCTCAAACACTCCTACGTCTCTCTCCCACCTGTCTGAGGCTGCAAGGGGGAATCCCTCCAGGTATAAATGAAGAATCATGGAATAAGCTCTAGAAATAAATCCCCGAAACTGGGATACACCAGCCATGTATTTAAAAATTGGTGTCTGTGAGAATATCCAAGGTTCCCCCCCTGACTGCGCCCTCACTGCATGCTGTAACTGTCTATAATAAAAAAGCATTGACTGCGGTAGATGGAATCGTTCTCTCAGCTCTGGGAAGGGAATCAGCCTACCCGCCGTAAATACATGTCTCAAGTGTGTGACCCCATGCCTCCTCCACCGCGCGCCACAATCCAAAGAAAGCAACTCCCCGTAGTACCCATTGGCCCAGATCGGACTATACTCAGTAAACCCCTCCACTTCCTGCAGTTGTCTAAGTTTATTCCAAATTTTTTGCATCAAAACGTAAGTGGGGAAGTTTCTATTGGATTTTGCATACATAAGGGCTTCCATACCTGCGGACACGCTGTCAAGGCCGGTAACATGGCACATAAGGGCCCTAATAGGGTCCGACTGCACCCCACCCTCCCCCAGTCCCAATCCCTCCGGCATCGCCCGGGCAATATGCTGTGCCTGAGCAGCCAGGTAGTATACCCAAGGGTTAGGGAGGGCAAGGCCCCCCCCCCGTCTTGGGTTTCTGTAACTGCTCCAGTCTAATCCTGGGGGGTTTATTCAGCCAAATAAAAGATCTAAACAAAGAGTTAATAATCCTAAACGTTTTCAAAGGGATAACCATGGGCGTGTTATGAAGAAAATATAATATCTGAGGCATAAAAATCATTTTTATGAGATTAACCCTGCCCACCAGGGACATCCTAAGACGCGACCAGATCTTGATTCTATCTCTAATTCTATTTAACAGTGGGGATAAGTTGAGCACCAAAAAATCTCGTGGCTCCGGAGTAATCCAGACCCCCAGATACTTGATGCAAGTAGACACTGGCACCCCGTGGATCGACCGCTCCCCGTCACCCTGGGCAGCATCCAACAGCAGAAGCGAGGACTTAGTCCAGTTAATGACAAGGCCTGAATAGGTCCCGAATCTGCCGACCACTGCCATCGCCTCCCTCAGGGAGTCACCCGTGTCTCCCAGAAGCAGCATGGTGTCGTCGGCGTATAGCATTAGCTTTTCCTGAATCCCTCCATATCCGAAACCCCTCACTTTTTGGTTCGCCCTGATCAAGGCAGCCATAGGTTCAATGGCGATGGCAAAAAGGAGCGGGGACAACGGGCACCCTTGCCGAGTGCCCCTATACAGGGCAAAGGATTCAGAAATGTGTCCCGCCTCTCTAATAACTGCCCTGGGCGAGCAATAAAGCAGCCGCACCCACGACAGAAACTTTTCGCCAAAGCCAAATCTGCCCATGACAGCCCAGAGGTACCCCCATTCTATACTGTCAAACGCTTTGTGGGCATCCAGGGAAAGCAGGGCCCTGTTTCCCATGGTGTCCGACTGCGTCTGAATATTTAAGTAAAGTCTCCGGAGATTTATGGCCGTAGACTTTTGGGGCATAAAGCCTGACTGATCTGAATGAATAATAGAGGAGATTACCCTGTTGAGTCGCAGAGCCAGGACTTTTGCTAGGAGTTTAATATCGCTCTGTAAGAGAGATATCGGTCTGTAGGAACCCGGGTCCAGTGGATCCTTACCAGGTTTTAAAAGAAGTACGATACTGGCTTCAGTCATGGAATCAGGAAGGCACTGGTGTTCTCTAGCATAGTTAAGGACCCTTAGCAGGCGTGGCAGGATTAGTCCCCCATATTGTTTAAAGACTTCCATGGGAAGACCATCGACTCCAGGAGCCTTAGAATTTGGGAAGAGGCCAAGGGCCTCTTGTAATTCCTCAATTTTTAAAGGAGAATCCAAGAGCACCCTCTGAGGGGCTGTCAGGCATGGCAATTCCACCCCCCGTAGATAGTCCTGTAAGTCTTCATTGGAGTAGTTTACCCGGGATCTATACAAATCAGAGTAGAATCTAACCAGTTCCTGCATAATAGGCTTAGGAGTGTTCACCACTCTTCCGCCCTCAGTACGCAATGCGCCAATGGATGGAGACGTTTGGGACAACATAGTCTTATTATTAAAGGGGTTGTAAAGGTACAATTTTTTTTTCCTAAATAGCTTCCTTTACCTTAGTGCAGTCCTCCTTCACTTACCTCATCCTTCCATTTTGCTTTTAAATGTCCTTATTTCTTCTGAGAAATCCTCACTTCCCGTTCTTCTGTCTGTAACTCCACACAGTAATGCAAGGCTTTCTCCCTGGTGTGGAGTGTCGTGCTCGCCCCTCTCTTGGACTACAGGAGAGTCAGGACGCGCACTAACACACAGCTCCTTTCTCTATCTGCAACGTAGAGAGCAACCTGACTCTCCTGTAGTCCAAGGGACGGGGCGAGCACGACACTCCACACCAGGAAGAAAGTGCAGCCACTGTGCCCATCAATTGTTGCCAGTGTGCATCGCCCGGAAAAAGGGACTTAACTGCCTCACAGCTGGTCACGGTGGCTTCCTCCACATCCACACTCCTCAATGTCTTCGGTCCTCTCTATCAGGCGTCCAATCACGCACCTGTTGTTTCCGCCAATCAGGTGACAGGTAACCAGACCCAAGCACCCAATTGGTTGAGAGGCGGGTCAGTTTTAGGAAAGCAATTTATTTGCTTTTCTAACACAACACTGAGTAACCAGCGAACGCACAGCATTGCGCCTGCTGTTTACCGTATTGGAAGCCTACGGCTCTAATCAGGCGCTTCCAAAAAAAATAATACGCCGCTGTAATTCAAGTGTCCGGCACCCGACAAGGGGCCAGACACCTGAATAGGCGGCATGAATCTATCTATGGTGAGAGAGGTGACAGGAGAGAGTGGGCGGCGCTCCTGCGTCCTTTATGGATGCACTGCCACTGCTGCGTATGCAGAAATTACTTTACAATCTCAGCATGCCTTAGGTGCTGCATGCATGGGGGCGTATATCATTAGGCATGTGCATTTCGTTTCGTTCCGAATCGAAATTCGGACGAATTTTCCATTATTCGGACATTCGGATGCATACGAATTCCCGAATTGCTATATTAGCGAAAAATTTCGACCGTTTTCGGAATTCGTTCATTTTCGACCGAATTTCGAAAAAAAAAAAAAAAAAAAGGTCGAAATCGATTTTTTTTTCGAATTCCGAATCGAATACCCGCGGACTAAATTCGATCGGAATTCGAAAAAAAAAAAAAAAAAAAATATATTTTCGAATTTTATTCGAAAAAAAAAAATTCGAAAAGAGACTATTTGTTTTCTAATCTGGTTGAAATATTTTCGATTTCGACCGTTTTTTTTTCGAACTTCGGTCGAAAACGAACGAATTCGAAAAACGGTCGAAATATTTTCGATTTCGACCGTATTTTTCGAAATTCGGTCGAAAACGAATGAATTCCGAAAACGAATTCAACACATGTAACGAACCTAACTTAACGAAATTTATTAAATGACGAATTGAAACGAAACGAAACGAAACGAATTTTTCACTTTTGCACATGCCTATATATCATCCTGGAGGGAGGGGGGGGGGGTATCAAGGTGGCCAAAGATGCTCCACTCGGAACAAGACTAGGGAAGACATTGATGAAGGAGTGACTAGGGAAGACATTGATGACGGAGTGACTAGGGAAGACATTGATGAAGGAGTGACTAGGGAAAACATTGATGACGGAGTGACTAGGGAAGACATTGATGACGGAGTGACTAGGGAAGACATTGATGACGGAGTGACTAGGGAAGACATTGATGACGGAGTGACTAGGGAAGACATTGATGACGGAGTGACTAGGGAAGACATTGATGACGGAGTGACACGGAAGACATTGATGACGGAGTGACTAGGCAAGACATTGATGACTGAGTGACTAGGAAAAACATTGATGACGGAGTGACTAGGGAAGACATTGATGACGGAGTGACTAGGGAAGACATTGATGACGGAGTGACTAGGGAAGACATTGATGACGGAGTGACTAGGGAAGACATTGATGACGGAGTGACTAGGGAAGACATTGATGAAGGAGTGACTAGGGAAGACATTGATGACGGAGTGACTAGGGAAGACATTGATGACTGAGTGACTAGGGAAGACATTGATGACGGAGAGACTAGGGAAGACATTGATGGCGGAGTGACTAGGGAAGATATTGATGACGGAGTGACTAGGGAAGACATTGATGACGGAGTGACTAGGGAAGACATTGATGACGGAGTGACTAGGGAAGACATTGATGACGGAGTGACTAGGGAAGACATTGATGACGGAGTGACTAGGGAAGACATTGATGAAGGAGTGACTAGGGAAGACATTGATGACGGAGTGACTAGGGAAGACATTGATGACGGAGTGACTAGGGAAGACATTGATGACTGAGTGACTAGGCAAGACATTGATGACTGAGTGACTAGGGAAGACATTGATGACTGAGTGACTAGGCAAGACATTGATGACTGAGTGACTAGGCAAGACATTGATGACTGAGTGACTAGGGAAGACATTGATGACTGAGTGACTAGGCAAGACATTGATGACTGAGTGACTAGGAAAAACATTGATGACGGAGTGACTAGGGAAGACATTGATGACGGAGTGACTAGGGAAGACATTGATGACGGAGTGACTAGGGAAGACATTGATGACGGAGTGACTAGGGAAGACATTGATGAAGGAGTGACTAGGGAAGACATTGATGACGGAGTGACTAGGGAAGACATTGATGAAGGAGTGACTAGGGAAGACATTGATGACGGAGTGACTAGGGAAGACATTGATGACGGAGTGACTAGGGAAGACATTGATGACTGAGTGACTAGGGAAGACATTGATGACGGAGTGACTAGGGAAGACATTGATGACGGAGTGACTAGGGAAGACATTGATGAAGGAGTGACTAGGGAAGACATTGATGACGGAGTGACTAGGGAAGACATTGATGACGGAGTGACTAGGGAAGACATTGATGACGGAGTGACTAGGGAAGACATTGATGACGGAGTGACTAGGAAAGACATTGATGACTGAGTGACTAGGGAAGACATTGATGACGGAGTGACTAGGGAAGACATTGATAACGGAGTGACTAGGGAAGACATTGATGAAGGAGTGACTAGGGAAGACATTACCGGGGTGGGGCTGGTTGTGCTTTGAGCAATTAGTGTGACATAGTGTGCAGATATGCTGTTCTTACTGTATGTACACGTTATGGCACAAGCCCACCTACCATGATGCAGGCTTTAGTTCCCCTTTAAGAATTATGAATATGTATGACCTTAACTGGGACTGATTGTGGCCCTGATCCAGGGAAGAAGACTGGGACCCGGGACCTATGACCCTGCTCCAGGAGATTTTAGTGCCTCGGTCCTGGAGAGAAAAGCATCAGCTCCTGGATGGAAAAGAGCAGCGGAAACAGAAAAGCTGACTGAGATGCCACATTTCCTCTACAGGGAGACATGGGAGAGGAACCACTGGCTGGTGAGATGACGACTGATGATTGAACTTGTATTCCCTAGGAAATATTAACAATTTTTTAAATAGTGTGTGTGTTGTCTTCCTTTAGAAACAGAACATGGGTCCTGGCCGCTACAACATCAAGTCCTTTACTGATCTAATGGAAGACAAGCCATCCAGTGTGCGAGGAACGTGCAACACTAGAGAAGTCCGCTTTAAAGAGAATATCAAGGTGGGGTACTTTAATAAGTAAGGTATTAGTGATGTTATTATAGTTTCTGTTTTAATATATTTATTGAAATATGACAAGCTCACGGTTTGCCCATGCAGGGGCGGAGCTAAACAGTCATATGTAGGAATAAGTACAAATTGGCAATGTATAATGTTAAATCGGCAGAGTTCTAACCAAAACTAAAGAGGGCCAGTAGGATAGTCAAATCAAACATCGCTATCATTGCCTAGGCTGTCCTCTAGGGGGTGACAATCTCCAATGATACGTATCATCTAGTGAGGCCTCGTACACACGACCGAGAAACTCGTCGTAAAAGAAACATCGTGTTCCTCGGCGAGTTTCTTGTCAGGCTTGTCGAGACTCTTGTCAAGCTTTCTTTGCATACACACTGTCAAGACAAAATCTTGTCGTTCTCAAAACGCGTTGACGTACAACACGTACAACGGCACTATAAAGGGGAAGTTTGATTCCACTGGCACAACCCTTGGGGCTTCTTTTGCTAATCTCATGTTACCGCATGTTAAGTAAAAGTTTGGTGAGAGACGATTCGCGCTTTTCAGTCTGTTACAGCGCGACGATTGTGCTATCTCCATTACAAACGCTACTTTTACCGAAGGTGCGCTCCCGTCTCATACTTTATTCTGAGCATGCGTGGGTTTTTCTAAGCATACACACGAACGTGTTTCTCGTCGTAAACCAGCCCGATGAGGAACACCACGAGGAAATTCAGACTCCCGACGAGGAAAAAGTGAACTTGTTTTTTTCTCATCGAGTTCCACGACAGTTTTCTCAATGAAAAACATAAGCGGCGTACACACGCCCGAGGTTCTCGGCAGAAACCAGCGAGAACCTCGCTGGGAGCCGCATTCTGCCGAGAACCTCGGCCGTGTGTACGCTCTCGGCGAGCATCCCGTCGGGAATGCCGTTGAGCCGAAATAGAGAGCATGTTCTCTATTTGCTCGACGGCCCGTCGGGATGAATGGCTGGTTGCCATTCCCGACGGGCGAGTCGCCGAATCTGACAGCCGGCAGAGAACCTCGACGGGCGGAACGATGTGTTCTGCCCATCGAGGTTCTCTGCCGTGTGTACGCGGCTTTACACATGACCGTTTCCTCGGCAAAAAAGCTCTGCCACCAAGATTCTTGATGGATTCTGTCGAGGAAAACGGTCGTGTGTACGAGGCCTCAGAGAAAGAAAGAATAAGAAATAAGAAAAGAGGGGAAAGCAATAAAGCAGAGAGTAAGAGGGTATCGCGTAGACATTTGCACTCCTGAAAAAAGGGTTTGTTTTATTTTTTTTTATTTTTTTTCGGAAATTCTAAAAATTCAGAAATTCGAAATTCAGAAAATCATAAGGCGGCGTACACACGACCGAGGTTCTCGCTGGAAACCAGCGAGAACCTCGCTGGTAGCTGCATTCCAGCGAGGACCTCGGCCGTGTGTACACAGAGCGCTCGCCCCGCCCGTCGGGAATCCCGTCGAGCGAAAAGAGAGCAGGCTCTCTTTTTGCTCGACGGCCCGCCTGGATGAATGGCTGGTTGCCATTCCCGACGGGCGGGTCGCCGATTTCGACGGCCGGCAGAGAACCTCGATGGGCGGAACGATGTGTTCTGCCCGTCGAGGTTCTCTGCCGTGTGTACACGGCCTAATTCGAAAATTCGTAAAGAAATATCCGAAAATTACACAATTTGGCATGTTTTCCCTAGGCTCCACATGAACTTTTCCTGGCACTGTTCATGCCCATGCAGTTTTTGCAGAGGGGACAAAAAGCGAGGCCGCAGTCGGGTATAAATAGACTTCGCTGTCTGTTTACACCTGACTGCCCTCCGATCTGATCCAACTAGACATAGGACCTAGCCCCTTCCATTTTTTAAGCAGACCACATTGGATTTAACCACTTAAGACCCAGACCTTTAGTCAGCTAAAGGACCCGGCCAGGTTTTGCGATTCGGCACTGCGTTGCTTTAACAGACAATGGCGCGGTCGTGCGACGTGGCTCCCAAACAAAATTGGCGTCCTTTTTTTCCCACAAATAGAGCTTTCTTTTGGTGGTATTTAATCACCTCTGCGTTTTTTATTTTTTGCGCTATAAACAAAAATAGAGCGACAATTTAGAAAATAATTCTATATTTTTTTACTTTTTGCTATAATAAATATCCCCCAAAAATATATAAAAAAATATTTTTTTTCCTTAGCTTAGGCCGATACGTATTCTTCTACCTATTTTTGGTAAAAAAAAAAACGCAATAAGCGTTTATCGGTTGGTTTGCGCTAAATTTATAGCGTTTACAAAATAGAGGATTTCTGACAGTGACTGTTTTACTTACCTGAGCCCTTCGATCCCTCGGCGAAGACGCGCTCTTCCTCTCTGCTCTTAGTTCTCGGTTCTTAATTGGATAGATTGATAGCAGCGCAGCCGTTGGCTCCCGTTGCTGTCAATCAAATCCAATGACGCAGGGCCGATTCCGGCATTCTGTGTCAGTAGACGCAAATGCTGCACGCCGCAAGGTAATCCCACCGGGGGAACGCTTCTCCCAGGGGGTTTACCGACGTGGGGAGGAGCTGTGAGAGCTGTCGGGGGACCCCAGAAGAGAAGGATCGGGGCCACACTGTGCAAAACTAACTGCACAGTAAAGGGAAGTATGACATGTTTGTTATTTTAAAAAACAAACAAGGATTTACAAACCTTTTAAACATATTAAAATGTACTTTTCCATTTTTAATTTTACATTAAAACATTTCAATGTTTAGGTTTTAGTTGTTGTGTTTACATAAATAATTGACTCACATATACATTGACAACATATACATAACACTGTGGTAACTAACACCGCATTGTTTGAAAACCACACATGTTAAAGTGGATGTGTCACATATACCACCGAAAATGCAAACATGTATATAAATACTTGTAATCTTTGTAACCTGTGACCAATATATTGTGTATTTTCTGTGTATTGTGTTCTCTGTGTAGGATTGTTTCCCTGGACCTGGAAGTTATGGCAAAGGAGGGAACCCGTACTCACTGATAGAAGAAAGGGCCACTAAGTCTGCCAGCTCCAAGGGCATTATGGATACTGAAGCCGGGAAATGTAATTCAGCTGTCATCAAGGTAAGTGATTACTGCATGACTGAGAGATCTTATACATTTTGGTTTTCTAATGCATTGCTCTTAATCCAGGGCTCCGGGCTGGGACCAGGGACATACAACTTGAAAAATTCCATCAATGAAGTTTTGCAACATTCTGTTGGAAAACGAGGTCCTTATGACGTGTTTACCGGATCCAGATCTCAGCCCATTCAGTATGGATACTTTGCTACCCCTGTAAGTAAAAGTTTTAAAGGGAAAGTACAGCGTATTTTTATTGAGCCCATATTTTCATTTCACCATTACCTGTTTTTCATGTGACCTTTACATTTTACACACTTGTTCTTTCACATTTCTGTTATTGTATAAAATCTAAAAAATGTGTAGAACAGCCTCTGTATTTTTCTGCAGTCACCCTGCATATTAAAGCCTCGTACACACGATCGGATATTCCGACAACAATTGTGTGATGGAAGGGTTTTGTCGGATAATTCGACGTCTGTGTGCTCCATCGGACAATTGTTGTTGGAATTTCCGACAACAAATGTTGGATGGTCATTGTAACGGAACCCCAAATGGGACAGGGGTTAACGCCGTTTAAGATATTCCATTCCGAACCCAAGACAGCTTATCGACACTCCACAATCCGGCGTCACGACCCATACGGATTCCCCCAGAAACGAGACACAAAGCTCTGTTCTCTGGTTCAAAATGAGTAGGCAATCTTTATTAAGAAGGCAGGCTCTTATATACACCAAAAAGAATACTGCAGTAATCCCATGGACAATGACACACTCCACCCACAGCATCATACAATGGTTCCTAACGAGCCCCCCTCAATACACATTTTTTAGTCAGACATTCTGACTCCGAGATATGACCTTTCGCCTAGGTTCACACTAGAGAGATTTGTCATGTGATTTGAGAGATCAAATCGCATGACAAGTCGCAGCCTATTGGCGGCAATGGCACTGTTCCAATCGGTGCGACACCGATTTTGCGGCGCCGCACCGATTTGCAAAAGTAGTTCCAGGACTACTTTTGCCGATTTCATGTGCAATTTCTATAGACATCTGTGTATAAAGCCACGCAAATGTCTATCAAGTAGCACCTGAAATCGCACTGACCTTGCTACTTTGAAATCGCGCTATTTCAAGTAAAGTAGCACGATTTCAAAGGAGCATCAGTGTGAACCAGGGCTTCAAGATAGACTCCTGCTATACAATACATATTCCTTTAGTAGACATAATTTGCATGAGCTAATTAACTACAGCTGACAAGTCAGACATCTGACCTTTAGAATGTGCTAACTCACAACACACATCTATCATCAATAGAACTTCCACACAATACAGTGTCAATTAGCATAACACAATGAAAGGTTCTTAGGAGCCATACTAAGGTTCATTTACATCACAGTAGCAGACTTAATTACCACAACAAGCTTAATAGTACACATTAGCCAACACACAATATATATACAATATATATACCACATTAAATTTGACTAGCACAGACCATAGTGGGGTTCTCATTCACCCTGTGCCCCTATTAGAGACACAGGGTGATCTACACATAAGAGGCATCGTGAAGCTGAAACAGAAGTATCTCATACTTTCTAAGAGCTTCTGGGTCCCACGGGCCCTCCTGTTACAGTCATGCTCTCAAATTGTCCGACAACAAATGTGTTCTGTCGGATTATCCGATTGTGTGTACACAAATTCATTTTACTAAAATCCAAAGTACAAACACGCATGCTCCGAACCAATGCTAACCAAAGGACAACATTAGCAGAAGTTGCCCAAAGGGTGGCACTAAAGAGCTGGAAAAACAACGTAGTTTTGTGTATGTTCACTGAAAAAGTTCTGCAATCTGTATGTAGAACAAGTGGGCCAACGCCCTTCAAGATAAAATCCACGGATTTGTCCGATGGAAATCCGATTGTGTGTACAATGCTTTACAATCTCAGGCTAAGAGTGCATTAGGGCCATTTCACACTGCGGCTCTGCGATTTGGCTGTGGCGTGGGTGTACCCTGTTTTTTTGTGATGTTCCCCATGGTTTTCCATAGACTAGTATGTCCCACGCTTTAACTGCGTTTTCTAAAAGCGAATCAAAGATGCAGCATGCAGTTTTGGTACACTTTCAGAAAAAGCTCCAAAAATGCAGGAAATAATAGAAAGACTTTGTGCAACCCGCCAAATCGCAGGGCAGCAAAGTAAAATGGCCCTTAATCTGTACTCCATTGTAGAACTTGGAGCATGTACCTGTGCACTCACTTGCTCTAAGACTGTATGGTCACTGACAGTCGCTGATCGCAAATAAAATTGCAGTATACTTAGTTTCCAAATAACAAACCAGTCATAAGAATTGTATGACATACAAACTGCTGGGTGTTGTTGTCACTGAGCCTCACACAGAGAGACACAGTGCCAGCTGAAACTGACAGGACTGCAGCTGTCACAGTGCAATATGGGGTGTAAAGAAACAATATTTACAACAAAAATGCTTTAATTTTGTCCATTTTTAAGCTTTTAATACAAATGAGCTGCATTTGAAGTGGTTTAAAGGTTCAAGTTTTTTTTTACGTTCATGCATTATATCTGTGTACTTCTGTGTGCAGCAGCTCTCCCAGCCCCCCCCCCCAATACTTACCTGAGCCCCATCTTAATCCATCAATGTGCACGAGAGCCTCAGCTCTCTGGAGACTCTCCCTCCTCATTGGTTGAGACAGCAGCGGGAGCCATTGCAAGTTGCTTGCTCTGGGGGCACACGGCAGGAGGGAGGAGCAAAGAACACAGGTGAGGGATCCGAGAAGAGGAGGATCATGGCTGCTCTGTGCAAATACATTGCACAGAGCAGGTGAGTATGACATGTTTGTTATTTATTTAAAAAAAAATTAAGAAACAAAACTGTAAAATAATATCAAAAATAATTTATTACTTAGGTAGGCAGTTTAAACATTGCATTATAGTCAAGATAACAATCAATTGCTGACCCTGCACCCTCCCCCTACCTCCCATAGGGCACAATTAGTATATACCCATCTATTCGGTCCCTATGCGGTCTTCAATGGAAAGTTTATATCCTTACGCCAATTTGTATTAGTATTTATCACCCAAAAAGAAAAGATGATTGTAACAAGTAAAGCCTCATACACACGATTGTGTAATTTTGTCCAAAGGGCGTTAGCCATGAACTTGTTCTGCATACAGATGGCAAAACCTTTGTCGGCTAACAAACAGAAATGACGTGGTTTTTCTGCTCTTTAGCGCCACCCTTTGGACAACTTCTGCTACTGTTGTCTTATGGTTAGCATTGCTTCTTAGCATACGTGTTTGTACTTTAGATTTTTTTTCCGACGGACTTGTGTACACACAATCGAATAATCCGATGGCACACATTTGTTGTTGTAAAATTTGAGAGCATGCTATAAAACATTTGTCGTCGGAAAATCCGACGCAAATTGTCCAATGGTCGCACAAAATCGTAGTATTCGACAAAACACAGCCATCACACATTTATTATCGGAAAATCTGATCGTGTGTACAGACCTTTAGTTACTGCTTGATTTATAGTCTTACCCTGCCATGGTCAGGGAACTGTGAGCATCTCCAGAAGGATTCATATTTAATTTTAAGTACCGTATATACTCGAGTATAAGCCGACCCGAATATAAGCCGAGGCACCTAATTTTATCACAAAAAACTGGGAAAACGTATTGACTCGATTATAAGCCTAGGGTGTCCATCTGCATGCCTCACTGTGCTCACTGTGCCTCACTTTGCCCATGTGTATGCCTCATTGTGCCCATGCCTCACTGTGCCCATGCCTCACTGTGCCCATGACTAGACTGAAGTGTAACATGGGAGTCTATGGAAGGGGTGCCCGGGTTTGAAAAATCGGTGCTCCCCAGCCCTTAGTCCCCCAGACAACTAACTTTGCACACTTGTAGAAAAATCCTAATACAAATTGGCGTAAGGATGCTGTATAAACTTTCCATTGAAGACCGCATAGGAACCGAATAGACGGGTATATACTAATTGTGCCCTATGGGAAGTAGGGGGAGGGTGCAGTGTCAGTAATTGATTGTTATCTTGACTATAATGCAATGTTTAAACTGCCTATCTAAGTAATAAATTATTTTTGATATTATTTTACAGTTTTGTTTCTTTAAAAAAAATTAAAATAACAAACATGTCATACTCACCTGCTCTGTGCAATGTATTTGCACAGAGCAGCCATGATCCTCCTCTTCTCAGGATCCCTCACCTGTGTTCTTTGTTCCTCCCTCCTGCCGTGTGCCCCGAGAGCAAGCAACTTGCAATGGCTTCCACTTCTGTCTCAACCAATGAGGAGGGAGAGTCTCCAGAGAACTGAGGCTCTCGTGCACATTGATGGATTGAGATGGGGCTCAGGTAAGTATTGGGGGGGGGGGGGGCTGGGAGAGCTGCTGCACACAGAAGTACACAGATATAATGCATGAACGTAAAAAAAAACTTGAACCTTTAAACCACTTCAAATGCAGCTCATTTGTATTAAAAGCTTAAAAATGGACAAAACATTTTTTAATAAAAAAATGTTTTTTTCAAAATTAAAGAATTTTTGTTGTAAATATTGTTTCTTTTCACCCCATATTGCACTGTGACAGCTGCAATCCTGTCAGTTTCAGCTGGCACTGTGTCTCTCTGTGTGAGGCTCAGTGACAACAACACCCAGCAGTTTGTATGTCATACAATTCTTATGACTGGTTTGTTATTTGGAAACTAAGTATACTGGAATTTTATTTGCGATCAGCGACTGTCAGTGACCATGCAGTCTTAGAGCAAGTGAGTGCACAGGTACATGCTCCAAGTTCTACAATGGAGTACAGATTAAGGGCCATTTTACTTTGCTGCCCTGCGATTTGGCGGGTTGCACAAAGTCTTTCTATTATTTCCTGCATTTTTGAAGCTTTTTCTGAAAGTGTACCAAAACTGCATGCTGTATCTTTGGTTCGCTTTTAGAAAACGCAGCAAAAGCGTGGGACATACTAGTCTATGGAAAACCATGGGGAACATCACAAAAAAACAGGGTACACCCACGCCACAGCCAAATCGCAGAGCCGCAGTGTGAAATGGCCCTAATGCACTCTTAGCCTGAGATTGTAAAGCCTATCTATGGAAGGGGTGCCCGGCTTTGAAAAATCGGTGCTCCCCAGCAGTAGGTCCCCCTTGTACAGAAAGAGTGGGGTCCAGGGGACCTATGGCCGACCGGTACCGGGTCCCCAAAGTCTGAGAGATCAGGCGCAAAAAGTTGACTCAAATATAGGCCCGAGGGGGCATTTTCAGCACAAAAAAAATGTGCTGAAAAACTCGGCTTATAATCGAGTATATACAGTAGCTTTTCCAAACTACTAAATGCATCAAGCCAACCTGACACTAACATCGTCAATCATATCTCATAGGTAAATAAAAGTGGATGAAATTTCCCACGTATTGTCCGCACTAACGTTTTAAACTGTTTGTTAAAGATTTGTAAAAAAAACAAAAAACACATTTCCATACTTTATTGTTCAGTAATATTCAGGCATCCTTTGATTTATCCCCAGAAACGTACTCCATCGGAACCAGGGCAATATAAAGTAAAGTCATTTATTGAAGAATTTGAGGGCGAGCATCAGAAGAAACATGGAAATTTTGGGAAGATTGCTCAGTATCCGAAGGTCCCAACTGAGAGAATATTATGCAGCTCCCTCACTCACTGGCCTCGGCCAGTTGTAAGTTTCATGCATTCTATAGGTTTCCAAAAACATTCTTGTTGGTGGTCAGCACATACACCCAGTGACTACTACAGTATACTTACATTATAATGCAAACAGGTAAAACAGGGATCCTCAAACTAAGGCCCCTAGCTGTTGTGGAACTACAAATCCCACAAGGCATTGCAAAACTCTGACGCCGCCTACACACGATCGGTTTGGTCAGTTTCATCGGTCCAAACCGAGTGTGTACGGCCCATCGGACCGCCGTCCGTCGGACCAAAGTTTTAAAACTTGCTTCAAAAAAAAATCGGACCGATGGACGCCTGACCATCGGACCAAACCGATGGTTAGTACGCAAAAGCATCAGACCAAAAACCTGCGCATGCTCAGTATCAAGTCGACGCATGCTTGAAAGCATTTAACTTTGTTTTTTCAGCACGTCGTTGTATTCTACATCACCGCGTTCTGACCCGATCGGATTTTGGACTGATGGTGTGTGTACGCACATCAGACCATCAGGCCACTTCAGCGGTGAACCGATCGTGTGTACGCGGCCTAACATTCACAGACATGACTAGGCATGATGGGAATTGAACACTTGGAACACTTGGAGGGCTGTAGTTTAAAGTCCCCTAAGCTAAATTATGAATTGTGTGGCTACTACTCAATACATAAGCATGAAGAGTTGGTTAGGAGGTCTAGTGGTGTGTAACCAGACATTGAAACAGGAAAAGTGCCTGACCAGGGAAAAATTATTATTATTATTATTATACAGGATTTATATAGTGCCAACAGTTTACGCAGCGCTTTAAAATATAAAAGGGAGACAATACAGTTATAATACAATAAAATACAAGAGGATGAAAAGGGCCCTGCTCAGAAGAGCTTACAATCTAATAGGGTGAGGCAGGTGATACAAAAGGTTGTAACTGTGGGAAATGAGCTGATGGAAGTGGTAAAAGATTAGTTGGAGACGTGATAGGCTTCCCTGAAGAGATGAGTTTTCATTGATCACCTGAAGGTTGCAAGAGTAGAGGATAGTTGGACAGGTTAAGGTAGCGAGTTCCAGAGGATGGGAGAGACTCTGGAGAAATCCTGGAGATGAGCATGAGAGGAGGAGACGAGAGAGCTGGACGAAACTTCCTGGGGTTTTCATAAACTACAATCTCTAGAGCAGCCATTTGCAACCAGGGTTCTGTGCAGCCCTAGGGTTCCTCCCACTGGCGTAGCGGGGGGGGGGGGGGGGGGGCAGGGGGGGCTCCTGCACTGGGCGAAAAATTGCGGGGGGGGCGAAATCCTGGCGTCCGCGGAATGCGCCGCCGCCGCCGCCTTAGGAAAGGCCACGGCTTTGGCCTAGCTCTGGAGCTGTCGGCCATCTTGGTACACCCGGCGGCGGCGCGCCTGGTTGGCTGGTGGAACTGTCTGTCTCCCTTGATGTGGGAGTGGTGGGAAACACCAGCCAACCAGGCAGAAGGGCGCGCTGATTGGCCTGGAACATGTGTTTACAGCGCGGCGGCAAGTTTCTCCATCTCCAGCAAGGTGAGCAAAACACTCTCCTGTACCGCAGGGGAGAGAGAGAAGGGGGGGGGGGTCGGTGTAAATCTAAAGGGGTGCACTGCCTGATCCCCACCTATCCACCTCAATGCCTGTCATTTTAGTAAGACTGCTGGGACTTGTAGTTCTCCATCTTCTCCTGGGGCTCATGGAGATTGGAGAACTACAAGTCCCAGCAGGTTATACATTATCATACAATAAGGCTCTGAGGTGGATGGGTGTGGATTGCATGCACCTGAGCCCCAGGAGAAGATGGAGAACTACAAGTCCCATCAGGTTATAATATAAGGCTCCGAGGTGGATGAATGTCCGGACACCCATCCATCTCAGAGCCTTATATTATAACCTGCTGGGACTTGTAGTTCTCCATCGTCTCCTGAGGCTCAGGTGCATGCGATCCAAAATCTATGGGACTACAAGTCCCAGCAGTAAGAAAAACTGAACAAAGATGGTGGATCGCATGCACCTGAGCCCCAGGAGACGATGGAGAACTACAAGTCCCAGCAGGTTATAATATAAAGCTCCGAGGTGGATAGATGTCTGGACAGTGACAATTGGTGGCACAGTGGTGACAATTGGTGGCACAGTGGTGACAATTGGTGGCACAGTGGTGACGATTGATGGCACAGTGGTGACAATTGATGGCATGGTACAGTGACTGCATTTGATGGCATGGCACAGTGGTGACAATTGATGGCACAGTGGCTGCATTTGATGGCATGGCACAGTGGTGACAATTGATGACACAGTGGCTGCATTTGATGGCATGGCGCCCTGTGATTGGGCGTATGTGGTCATGCGCTAGCGCCGGTGGGGGGGGGGGGCAAAAAAAAAAGTTCTGCCCCGGGGCGCCCATAACTCTGGTTACGCCACTGGTTCCTCCAGAGGTCCTTAGGGGTTCCTTGAGCTGTGGTTGATTGTGGTTGATTGTCCTATCATTTGTTGGTGCCTGGTCTGCATAGTTCCTGGGCCAACACCACTTAGCAAAGCCAGCAGGTCTTTTGGGCTGTCTGTAATGTTGGCATTCTCACCACTACTTTAAGGTTGCATTCTTTTTATTGACCATTTTTCACATTGACTCCCAATGAATTGGTTTTAGTAAGTGTTCCTTGAGACCTGAAAATCAGAGGTTCCTCTGGGGTAAAACAGTTGAGAAAAGATGCTCTAGACTAGAGTGTACAGAAAACGATGCAAATCAAATGGAAAAGTGCCCATTGAGAGCATGTTTTGTGACATAAATACATTGGGCCAAATTCTCAAACCGTAATTTCAAATCTGCGTCGGCGTATGTTTACGCTGATTCTCTAATGCAGATACGTTAAAAAAATAGGCTTCTTCCGCCGACGTAACTAGCCTACACCGGCGTATAATTGTGTACAATTATACGCTGGCCGCTAGGTGGCGCTTCCGTCGATTAGCCGCGTTGAATATGCAAATGAGCTAGATACGCCGATTCCCAAATGTAATTGCGCCGGTCGTCGTATTTTACGTCGTTTGCATAAGCGTAAAGTTACCCCTGCTATATGAGGGGTAACTTTGCGTAGGTGAGGCGTACGCAATGTTAAGTATGGATGTCGATTTTTACGTTGTTTGCGTAAGTTACATTCACGTCGAAACCAATGTATTTGCGGCGTAATTTGGAGCATGCACACTGGGATACGTCCACGGACGGCGCATGCACAGTTAAAAAACAAACGTCAAAAACGTGGGGTCACGATTCTTTTACATAAAACACACCCACCTCATCCACATTTAAAAAACCGGGCTTACGCCGGGCCATTTACGCTACGCCATCGTAACTTAGGACGCAAGTGATTTGAGAATACGGCACTTGCGTCCAGAGTTGCGGCGGCGTAGCGTAAATAGGATACACTACGCCCCGCTCGTACTAACGCCGCCGTACGAGAATCTAGCCCATTGTATATGTGATTGTGTACATTTTGTTAAAGTGGATGTAAACCCAATTCATGAAATTTGAGCTGGGCACATATATCTGCAGTGTTTTGTTATCTCTTTTCAACGAGCTATGTCCTGTAGCTCTCTCCTGAACCATTCCTCTCTTATCAGCCTGATAACTCCTGACAAATTCTCAGACACATAAGATAAAAGCAGCCTGACATTTCTGTCAGGGGAGGTTGCTATAAATAGATTAGCAGGGAGCTGGCCCTATTACAAAACACCTCTGAGGGTCTCTGCCTATGATGAGAGGGAGGTGTGTGCCTTTCCTCAAATCAGCTATTTTAGCTATCTTGGCTGTATTCCAAGACATCACACTCTGTGTTAAACAGGAAGAGTGCTTGCAACCTGCTCCGAAGCTTCGTGACCACAGGACCCGCGGACCCGATTGTCGCCGGTGTCCAGTGATGGGGTCACAGGAGCTGAAGAACGGAGAGAGGTGAGTGTAAACAAACCTTCCCCATTCTTCTCTGTGGCTTGTCGCTGATCGTCTGTTCGCTGTCGTAGACCAGCCACGCCCCCTACAGTTAAAAAAAAACACAATAAGACACACTTAACCCTTTAGCGCCCCTAGTGGTTAACTCCTTCACTGCCATTGCTATTTTCACAGATATCAGTGCATTTTTAAAGCACTTTTCGCTGGTCACAAAAATGTGTCAAAAGTGTCACAGTCACGAAAAACATCACTGATCGCCGCCATTACTAGTAAGAAAAAAATTATTAATAAAAAAGCCATAAAACTACCCCCTATTTTGTAAACGCTATAACTTTTGCGCAAACCAATCAATAAACGCTTATTGCCATTTTTTACCAAAAATATGTAGAATACGTATCGGCCTAAACTGAGGGAAAAAAATATAATTTTTATATCTTTTTTGGGGATATTTATTATAGCAAAAAGTAAACATTTTTCATTTTTTTCAAAATTGTCACTCTATTTTTGTTTATAGCACAAAAAATAAAATTTGCAGAGGTGATCAAATACCACCATAAGAAAGCGCTATTTGTGGGGAAAAAAGGACGGCAATTTTGTTTGGGAGCTGCGTCGCACGACCACGCAATTGTCAGTTAAAGCGGCGCAGTGCCGAATCGCAAAAATGGGGCAAGGTCCTTAACCTGCATATTGGTCCGGCTCTTAACCGGTTAATGTGTACGAGTGCACTGGTGCCGTTCTATTTCAACCCCAGGATTCTAATTGGATGGATATGGAATCAGTGCTATGGATGCATTATGTGTTTTAATGATTTTTGTCTATGTAGCTGAATGTCTTGTTTTTGTTTTGTTTTTTTTCACCAGGATTCTCCAGGGCCCGGATCGTATGACACAAAACCACTCTTTAAAACAGTAAGACAATCATCAGCCCCATTCCTGACCTCTGCAAAAAGATTTGAAAAAAAATCATGCCGATTACTTTTTGGAAGTTCTGTAAGTGAATTATCTAGAAAATTTTATTTTACTTTTATTTTTTGTAATTTGCATGCTTTGTTACTGTTAGATCAAAATATTTGTTAGTGTACGTGTGCAGATATGTTTGCGCTTTAAGGCTCCATGCACACTGAAGCTGATAAAAGCTATAAAAAAAAACGCCAGTAGCTTTGCAGGGAGCCTTGCAACGTTTTTTTAGCGTTTTTGCAATAGCTTTAATCAGCGTTTTTCAGTGTAGTTTTTATCAGCTTTTTTTTTACTTTTTTTAACTTTTTTTATGGATAAAAAAAAGCTAAAAAAAACACTGGCGCCAAAGTTTTTTAGCGCTTCGCGTTTTTTAGCGTTTTTTCCCGCCAAAAAACGGCACTTTGAACGCAAATTTCGGGCGTTCAGAAAAAAGCCAATAAACTCCAAAGCTCATTAACACTGAAAAACACCCAGGTGTGCATGGGCACATAGGCTAACAGAGTTCAGTTTATGGGCTTTAAAAAAAAAAGCCAAAATGCCAATAAACTGCAGTTTATCAGCTTCAGTTTGCATGGAGCCTAATTCTGGAATTGTACTTTGGATTGGACATAAATAGCGAGATCAAGCCCCTTAGCCAATGCAATGTTCTGGTGCATATTGACCCATTTAAAATCACTTCTAAACCTGGCCAATTTGTTTGCATGTTTCTACAATATTCAGAAAAATTGGTCACTGGAGCATTCAATGATGTCATCATTGTATCACTTAATTTATTTCATCCAGATTTGCTAATTGAATGGGTTTCCGGACGTTTTATATATATATATATATATATATATATATATATATATATATATATATATATATATATATATATATATATAAATATATATATATATTTATTTAATATATTCATACAGAATCTTACAAAAGTAAGTACACCCCTCACATTTTTGTAAAAATTTTATTATCTTTTCATGTGACAACACAGAAGAAATGACACTTTGCTACAATGTAAAGTAGTGAGTGTACAGCTTGTATAACAGTGTAAATTTGCTGTTCTCTCAAAATAAATCAACACAGCCATTAATGTCTAAACCACTGGCAACAAAAGTAAGTACACCACTAAGTGAAAATGTCCAAATTGGGCCCAAAGTGTCAATATTTTGTGTGGCTATCATTATTTTACAGCACTGCCTTAACCCTCTTGGGAATGGAGATCACCAGAGCTTCACAAGTATCCACCGGAGTCCTCGTCCACTCCTCCATGATGACATCACAGAGCTGGTGGATGTTAGAGACCTTGCGCTCCTCCACCTTGCGCTTGAGGATGCCCCACAGATGCTCAATAGGGTTTAGGTCTGGAGACATGCTTGGCCAGTCCATCACCTTTATCCTCAGCTTCTTTAGCAAGGCAGTGGTCATCTTGGAGGTGTGTTTTGGGTCGTTATCATGTTGGAATACTGCCCTGCGGCCCAGTCTCCGAAGGGAGGGGATTATGTTCTGCTTCAGTATGTCACAGACAGTACATGTTGGCATTCATGGTTCCCTCAATGAACTGTAGTCCCTCATTGTAACAAAGTGTAATTTCTTCAGTGTCGTCACATTAAAAGATATAATAAAGAAATATCAATATACAATGGTATGCACATGGTACTAATGTTTGAGAATTTGCATTTTTGTTTTGCAGTATTCACCAGTATTTATGAGCACATTTGCATGTATATGTGCATTCACATGCATAATCAGGGCCGCCATCAGGGGGGTACAGGCAGTACACCTGTAAGGGGACCGGAGGCCACCAGGGCCCCAGATGGCAACCCCCTCTTTTTTTTTAAATATTTTTATATTATTTTTTATTAAAGGGCCAATTTTTTTTTTATAGAGGTCCGGAAGTCCCCAGGGACCCGGAGGCCCCCAGGGCCCCGGATGGCAAACCCCCTTTTTTTAAATGTATTTTTTATAAAAAATATATATATTTTTTAATATATTTTTATTTTATTTTTTATTAAAGGGCCATTTTTTTTTAGGGGTCTGGAGGTCCCCAGGGGCCCGGAAATCCCCAGGGCCCCAGATGACAACCCCCCTTTTTTTATATATAAAAAATATATATATATATATATATATATATATATATTATAATAATTATTATTATTATTATTAAAGGGCCCCCTTTTTATATATTTTTTTTTACTTCTTTTATTTTTATATATAATAATAATTATATTATATATATATATATATATATATATATATATATATATATATTATTAGTAGTATTATTATTGGGCCCAGAGGTTCCCAGGGCCCCTGGATGACAACCCTCCTTTTTTTACAATTTTTTTTTTACATTTTTTTTATATTATTTATTTATTTTATATATATATATTTTTATTATTAAAGGGCTCAGAGGTCCCCAGGGCCCCATGTGTCAAACCCCCCTATTTTTATAAATGTTTTATTTTTATTTTTGTTTATATATTTATTTTATATTTATTTTTATTAATGGATTCAGAGGTCCCCAGGGCCATGGAAGGCAACCCCCTTGTTTTTTTTTATATATGTATTTTTTATTTATTAAAGGGCCCAGAGGTTTCTTTTTATTAAAGGGCCCAGAAGACCCGGATGCAAAGCCCCCTTATTTTGTAATTTATATTTATATATAATAAAAATGATTAAAGGGTCCAGAGGTCCCCAGATGGCAACCACCCTTTTAAAAAAAATATATATATATCTTTTTTTTAAATTAAAGGGCCTAGAGGTACCCCCCCCCCCCCGCTTCTCAATTTCAGTCGGCAGCATACCCCCCCCCCCCCGTTTCTCTGCTTCAGGGCAGGGGGCCCAAGCCTGAAGCTGTGTAAGGGGCCCCAAAATGTGCAAAGGGCCCAAGAGGTGGAGATCGCCCTGGACATGTGTGGCGCTCTTTTATTTCAACTAAAGGATGCCACGAAGAAAAAACGTAGAAAAATATAATAAAACAAATGTCACTGTAAACATATTAAACTTAGCCTACCTCAAAATCCAACTTCAGCAAGAAACTCGCCATTCAACATTTTTTTCATATGTGGAGAGTAATTGATCGCCCTTCACAAGCCTGATGCTGGAGTCCATCATGAATGCAGAACAACTGGAACTGCAGGCTGACTTGCTTGACTAGTTTGAGGCCTCGCTGGTCTCAGTGCCAGCCTGGTTATCTGTTATGTTTCCCCTCAGATCTAAAACAACTGCAATTGTAGTGCGCAGTGTATTTGCCTTTAGTAAATCAACCTCATTGTCTACCTAATACATTTATATTCTGTGATCACCAGCCCCATCTAGTGGCCATAATGCAGTATTCCCCTAAAATACCTCAATTAGGAAAACGCTGCATTATGGTCACTAAATGGAGCCGACAAACTATAAAAATATTTTTCTATTAAATAACATTTATAATCATATGAAATTAAAAGGGTTGTAAAGGTACAATTTTTTTTCCTGGTCTGGTCTGAATAATGTGTTTTTTTCCAGTCAATCTGAAACTCGGATGCATGATTCTAAACCTGAACTGTCCAGGTGAATCCCGGACAGGTGGCAACCCTAAGTGCATTGCAGTACTCAATTTATCTGTGAGGGAGATAGCATCATGCAGTAGAAGAGATAATATATTCACCTCCATCATTAGTGGCCGGTGCTTCCTACTTTCCTTCTGTTTCAGGGCTGCAACCTCCATATGTCTCTTAAGCATTAGATATTTCTGAGATTGTCAGATGCCTGTGTCCCCTGCCACACGCTGTGGTTCAGTCCACTGACCCCTGTGTCACTACAAGAGACAACAGTGATGTAGATCAATTGCAGCCACTGTGCCCATCAAATGCAGCCACTGTGCCATCAATTGCTGCCACTGTGCCCATCAATTGCTGCCACGGTGCCATCAATTGCTGCCACTGTGCCCATAAAACGCAGCCACTGTGCCCATCAAATGCAGCTACTGTGCCCATCAATTGCTGCCACTGTGCCCATCAAATGCAGCTTCTGTGCCCATCAAATGCAGCCATTGTGCCCATCAAATGCAGCCACTGTGCCCATAAATTGCTGCCACTGTGCCCATCAAATGCAGCCACTGTGCCATCAATTGCTGCCACTGTGCCCATCAAATGCAGCCACTGTGCCCATAAATTGCCGCAACTGTGACATCAAACGCAGCTACTGTACCCATCAATTGCTGCCAGTGTGCCCATCAATTGCTGACACTGTTCCCATCAACTGTCGCTACTGTGCCCATCAACTTCTGCCAGTGTGCATCCCCCATCCGGCACTTACCTTGTCTCGCGGGGGCAGTGGGTCCAAGGCAGTGTCCTCCATGTACCTCGATGTCTTCTCCCATCCTCGCTTTGCATCCTCTGCTATGATTGGACGCTTGATAGGCGTCCAATCACAGCGTCTGTCGTTTCAGGTGACAGGTAACAGACCCGAGCATCTGATTGGCTGAGAGGCGGTTCAGTGTTTGGAAAGTGAATAGTCATTCGCTTTCCTAACACAACGCAGCATGGCGCTCACTGTTTAGACGCCTATTAGAGCCTATGGCTCTAATCAGGTGCTTCCACAAAATTTAGGCTCCTGGCACCCGAAAAGGGAACTGGTACCTGAATAGGGGGTGGCAGCACCGACCATAGATAGATTCATGCAATACATGAATCTATCTATGGTGATAGAGAGGTAGCAAGAGAAAGGGGGCGGTGCCTATGCGCCCTTTATGGACACACCGCTACTGCTTGGGATGTTTTCTACAATTTTTCCACCCTGGAAGGGTCACTGTACAAAAATACTTTAAAATAAACCTTCTGTCCTTATCTTCTCATTTAACGTTTTACTAATTTATCTGGTAATCTGTATACTTCTTGCTCCTGATTTCAGAACCCAGTTGGTGTTGGCCGATATGATGTCAGCAAACCACTGAGAGGCAAGACAGCAACAACTCACCGAACCTCCTTTCTCTCTAAAACGGGACGATATTTGTCCAATCCACAAAGGGACAAAGTTTTGCAGTACGTATCAGTGGCTATTATTTGGTTCTTAGGCTACTTGCATTAGAGTGTCCAGTCATCAGTCTCATGATTCATCATATACACCCGTCAGCCATAACATTATGACCACCCACCATAACCCTTCAGGGCATGGACTCCACTAGACCTCTGAAGGTACAGTGGGGAAAATAATTATTTGATCCCCTGCAAATTATGTTAATTTGCCCACTTACAAAGAAATGAAGGGTCTATCATTTTTGTCATAGGTGTATTTTAAATGATAGAGACGGAAAATCAATCAAAAATCCAGAACAAAATACGATACAAATGTTATAAACTGAGTTGCAGTTCAGTGAGTAAAATAAGTATTTGATCCCCAATCAAAACATGACTTAGTACTTGGTAGGCATGTGCAAAAGTGAAAAATTCGTTTTGTTTCGTTTCGTTTTAATTCGTCATTTAATAAATTTCGTTAAATTAGGTTTGTTACATGTGTTGAATTCGTTTTCGGAATTCGTTCGTTTTCGACCGAATTTCGAAAAATCCGGTCGAAATCGAAAATATTTCGACCGTTTTTCGAATTCGTTCGTTTTCGACCGAATTTCGAAAAAAAAACGGTCAAAATCGAAAATATTTCAACCAGATTAGAAAACAAATAGTCTCTTTTCGAATAGAATTTTTTTCGAATTAAATCCGAATTTTTTTTTTTTTTTTTTCGAATTCCGATTCGGAATTCGAAAACATTTTTTTTCGATTTCGACCATTTTTTTTTTTTCGAAATTTGGTCGAAAACGAACGAATTCCGAAAACGGTCGAAATTTTTCGCTAATATAGCAATTCGGGAATTCGTATGCATCCGAATGTCCGAATAATGGAAAATTCGTCCGAATTTCGATTCGGAACAAAACGAAATGCACATGCCTAGTACTTGGTGGGGAAACCCTTGTTGGCAAGAGGTAAGTCGTTTCTTGTAGTTAGTTACCAGGTTTGCACACATCTCAGGAGGGATTTTGGTCCACTATTCTTTACAGATCTTCTCCAAATCCTTAAGGATTGGCAACTCGAAGTTTCAGCTCCCTCCATATATTTTCTATAGGATTAACCACTTCCTGCCCATCCTATAGCACAGGGATATGCAATTAGCGGACCTCCAGCTGTTGCAAAACTACAATTCCCATGAGGCATAGCAAGACTCTGACAGCCACCAGCATGAACCCAAAGGCTGAGGCATGATGGGACTTGTAGTTTTGCAACATCTGGAGGTCCGCTAATTGATTATCCCTGCTATAGCAGAATGATGACTGGGCGGTGGTTCAGTTATCCTGACTGGGCGTCATATGATGTCCAGCAGGATAACAGCCGATGTGTACCCGTTGGGGCGCTCATTGCTATGATCGGTGGTGCCGTGTGGCAGATCTTGATTGGACACGGCTGTTGGAGGCTCGTTACCACGTGATCAGCCGTGTCCAATCACGGCTGATCGCGATGTAAACAGGAAGAGCTGTTGATCGACTTTTCCTTGCTCGCATCTGACAGATGCGAGTAGAGGAGAGACGATCGGCTGCTCTCCTGACAGGGGGGGTCTGTGCTGATTGTTTATCAGCGCAGCCCCCCCCTCAGATGCCCGCCCAGGACCACCAGGATGCCCGCCCAGGATCACCAGGTATGCCACCCTAGACCACCAGGGAAATGCCAATCAGTGCCCATCCCTAATGCCTATCGGTGCCATCTATCAGTGCCGCATACCAGTGCCCATCAGTGTCACGTATCAGTGCTGCCTATCAGTGCCACTCATAAGCACCCATAAGTGCAGCCTTTCAGTGCCCTCCATGTGTACCCATCAGTACCGCCTATCAATGCCGCATGTCAGTGCCACCAATCAGTGTCTCCTATTGGTGCCATCTCATCAGTGCCGCCTTATCAGTGCCCAACAGTGAAGGAGAAAATATACTTATTTACTAAATTTTATAACAGAAACAAAAGAAACATTAATTTTTTTCAAAATTTTAAGCCTTTTTTATTTGTTTAGCAAAAAATATAAACCGCAGGGGTGATCAAATACCACCAAAAGAAAGCTTTATTTGGGGGAACAAAGTAATACAAATTCTGTTTGTGTACAGTGTAGCATGACCGCGCAATTGTCATTTAAACGGCGACAGCGTAGAAAGCTGAAAATTATTCAACAATACTTCAGAGAAAACTCCCTCCCGGAAATATCTCCGGTAACGCTCTGGGCTGCCCACAAGGTCACTATACGGGGTACACTGATACATTTGGCCTCCAGGGTGAAGCGTGAACGGGAACAAACTATTCAACGTCAGGAGGAGGAGTTGAAGCGACTTATGCAAGATCAAACTGCTAATCCGCATGTTGACCTCCGAAACCAAATAGACGGGGCCCGAACAGCTCTGAATTTGAGCCTGACCACGAAAGCAGAAAAATCCATCCGTTGGGCCCGCCACCGTTATTACACTTTGGGTGACAAACCGAATACACTGTTGGCAAGGAAGCTGACTCCTAGGCCCTTTAGCCCCGCTCTTCCTAAACTACGGTTAAGATCGGGCTCGACCACTCAAAATCCCCAGTCCATTCTCAAAGAATTCTCCAACTTTTATTCCAAACTGTATGCATCCCCGGGCTCGTTTGACGTGTCGGGTGCGTTGGACTTCTTGCGTGACTTGCCCCTCCCGATGTTGTCCAAAATTCATATGGAAATAATGGAGGCGGAATTTACGCCGAATGAAATTGCCATGGCTATCAAGTCTTTGAGTCCATCGAAAGGGCCGGGCCCCGATGGATTCACGGGTCATTATTATCGCAAATACTCCGAAATATTAACCCAACACATCTGTGCCTTCTTCAATGCACTACGTGGGGGGGCTCCCCTTCCCCCTTACGAAAATGGTGCCTTTATTCATGTTATCCCCAAACCCAATAAGGATCTTGGAGATTGCGAGAATTATCGCCCCATTTCATTGATAAACGCAGACCTTAAGCTCCTGACGAAAGTCCTAGCCATGCGCATGAACTCCTTTTTGTCCAACTACATTCACCCAGACCAGGTAGGATTCGTGCCTGATAGGCAAGCATCGGATCAGACTAGACGAGTCATAGATATAATATTGGTACTGAATTCTGGCTGGGACGGGGGGGGGGGGGGCAGCGGGGAGCCTTGCTTCTGTCGTTGGACTTACGTAAGGCCTTCGACTCCTTATCGTGGGACTACCTCTTTTTTATACTGCACCGCTATGGCTTTGGGCCAAATTTTTTGAGGACGCTTCGTTCAATTTACGATACCCCTATTGCGAATCTCCTGATTAAAGGTTATCGTTCTCCAATTATATCTATCGGTAGAGGTACCCGTCAGGGTTTTCTTTTATCCCCCCTGCTGTTCATTATGGCCTTAGAACCCCTGGCTATCAAGATTAGGACACATCTGGATATTCTGGGAGTACACTGCGGGGGCCGAGAGCACAAATGCGCGATGTTTGCGGACGACATTTTATTGCTCCTGGCCTCCCCGGTTACCTCTTTACCTCACCTGAATCTAGTATTGGATGGATTTGTGTCCTTCACAGGCCTATCTGTGAATCACTCTAAGACCCAGGCCCTTAATATTTCCCTGCCACCTCACATAATTCGAGCCCTTAAGCAGTCTTTCTCTTTCAAGTGGCAAGACGATGCCCTGCCTTACCTGGGCATCTCCTTGACACCAACCCTAACCACGCTATATAAAAAGAATTACCGTAGGTGGTCAAAAACTCCCCCGTCGTGGTTCGGTAGGCTGTATTCTATTAAAATGACTATTTTGCCTAAGGTTTTGTATTTTTTTAGAACCCTTCCAATTGCAATTGTGAGCGCGGACTTGTACGCACCTAAATTGGGAGGGGGGTTGGGTGTGCCTAATCTCCTTAGATACTATCACGCAGCCCAATTGGCTCATTTGACCCGCTTCCACTCAGCACGGCCTAGACCGTTTTGGATGGAGTTGGAGTCCTCCCTGTGTCCTGACAGGGAGATTTCCCACTTAATGTGGCTTGGGGGAGGGACAGACAGTCCATACTGTGTCCATCCCTGTCTTTCTCCCTCAGCTTGTGGGACCGCCTAGCGGCCAAACACAAATTTAAGACGCCACATATGCCTTTGGCGCCACTATTTCATAACACTCTGTTCACCCCGGGCCTCCGTCCCCAGGAATTTTCTTGGTGGGTCAACAAGGGGCTGTTGAGGATAGCAGACTTATGTGATCATAGAGGAGCCTTCACAAAACCGGCTCTGCAAGAGAAATATAATATGCCAAACTCTGAGCTTTTCCATTATACCCAAATAGCCCATTTTCTAGCCTCACTGAACCGGGTTTCTCCCATCACAGCTCGCACTGCCATGGAAACCTTTTGTAGAACTTTTGACAAACAAGCGGATCTACGGTCTCCTGTCCTCCAGCTCTCAGAAGTTAGATTATATGTTGAAGTGGGAACAGGACACAGGAGAGTCTATGGATCTAGCTGACTGGAATGCACTCTCACATAATGCCTCTAAATCCTATGTCAACACCTCTTTGATAGAGGCGAATTATAAGGTATTGTTGAGGTGGTACATGGTTCCTGTCCGAGTGGCAGCCTTCGTGCCTGGGGCGTCCCCGCGGTGCTTCAGGGGTTGTACTGCGGATGGTACTATGTACCATGTCTGGTGGTCGTGTCCGAGGGTGAGGCGATTCTGGATACGCACATACAATCTTATATATTCCCTTACCCACGTTAACCTCCGTAAGTCGCCGCTGGTTGCACTGTTGGGACGTCCGGTTGAGGGAGCATCGAAATCCACGAAAAAGCTGATAGCCTGTATATTTGTGGCGGCCAGGATCTCCATTGCGGGGTCCTGGAGGTCCCCCACTGTCCCATTTCATTTGTTGAAGAACAAATTGTCCTGGATAATGGTGAATGAGAGGTTGTCTGCTATTTTAGCAGATAAGATTGAGGGGTTTCATAGGGTTTGGGACCCGTGGATCAATTACCTCACAACCACATGACCAATTAGCCTGTCGTGGGAGGGAATTTCTCCCCCCCCCCCCCCGATCGGAGTGCTCCCTTCTCTTTTCCCTCTCTCTTCTTTTCTCGCTCTCTTTGCTTCTTTTCTCCTTTCTTACTCTATTTATCAGGGTACTACTAGATTTAAAACATTTTGACCTGGTCTCCTCTTCTAATGTATGGTCACTCTCTTTCCTCTTTTTTACTATCATGTACCCTTTGCCATTCAGTGAGGATACGGTTCCTGAGACCAGGGGACCTTTCTGCCGGGAGCCCCTCTGGTGGCCCTGATCTAGCCCCCTTTTTGCTGGCGGGTGGGGGCCCTTGGACGGGGACCTAGGTGGATGTTTTCTATTGATTTTATTATTGTGCCCTTAATAGATATTACTGTTATCTGTTTTTTGGTATCTAAGTGTGTAGACGGGATGTTCCTGTCCTATTGTTTCACTTCTTATTGAAAACTCAATAAAAATATTGGAAAAGAAAGCTGAAAATTGGCTTGGGCAGGAAGGTATCTGCCCCCCCCCCCCCTGAAAGGTGCCAAATGTGACACCGGAGGGGGGGGGATCTGAAAAGTGGAAGTTCCATTTTTGGGTGGAATTCCGCTTTAACGTTTTTGTTTTTTTTTAATATCTATACACGGATGTTTTGCCTTTCATTTCTATTTTAAACTGAATGGGCTGTTTTACAAGGTGATCGTTTACAATCACTTTATTCTGCCTTGGTTTGAATGTGAATTTAATATCCAACAACACATGATAGAGTGCTGCTCCTGTAAAAGATATATATTCTGTATATTTGTAAATCCAATGTATTGTTACCACTTGTGTTTTGTCTTTCTAGAGAGCGTATTCAAAAATCTCACACCTCGTCCGCTGTTGGGAGACCAATGGCATCTACTGATCCTACAGCTCCGCCTTCTACGGCATGAAGGACCCGAGATCACTAGTTGTGTTTGAAAAACAATCAGAAAATGTGCAATGTTAGGAATGTTAAATAAATTTATATCTAGAAAAGTAGTATTTTACATCTATGTTAAAAAAAAAAAAAAACCTTCCTTAGTTTCTATAACTTGGCTGCCCTCCATATTTGTTGGTATCTCTTGGAAATTAGTGCACAAATCTACTAGAATTCACAGTTCTACCTAACTGCCACAAGATGGCAGCGCATTCTTCCAATGGATTATCCCTATTATACAAATCAAAGAGGAACTGCAGTCTGCTCACATAATTTGTAATAAAAACATCTTTGCCATTCTGAAGCTTCCCTCCAACCACTTTGCATATTATTTTATATATACTTTGATTCTGTACTTGCCAAATATGCTGCAGAAATCTCCCTCCACTGAGTCTGGCTGCAGCCATTTTAACTGTGGGCAGCTGAAGCTGCCGCCTGTTCACTTCCTGGATTTACAGACAGACCTCCAGCTCTGCAGCTCTCATTGGCCCTCTGACACATTCCCCCTTTTCTGGCAAACTCTCACAAGAGTGAGAGCTGTGCGTGATGTCATAAGCCTAGGCTTTTTACCAGACAAGAAACAGGAAGTGGGCTATATAAGGTATTTACTGGCAGAAAAAAAATATTTTCTATCCAAAGTTAAAACAAGAAGGGCAGAAGATTTAATAGACGGAAAGTAGAAAAAAAAATGAGTGAAGGTCGGCTTTTGAGAAAATATTAGTTTTGGGTGCAGTTGAGCTTTAAGGACTCTTTCACACTGGTGGTGTTATAAATAGGCAGCTGAGTCACATTCTTACTGCCCCTGGCCCCCCACCAGAATTCTAACAGCCTTAAAGGGGTTGTAAAGGGAAAAAAAAGTTTTCCCTAAATAGCTTCCTTTACCTTAGTGCAGTCCTCCTTCACTTACCTCACCCTTCAATTTTGCTTTTAAATGTCCTTATTTCTTCTGTCTGTAACTCCACACAGTAATGCAAGGCTTTCTCCCTGGTGTGGAGTGTCGTGCTCGCCCCCTCCCTTGGACTACAGAAGAAACAGGACGCCCACTAACACACAGCTCCTTTTTCTATCTGCAATTTAGAGAGCGTCCTGACTCTCCTGTAGTCCAAGGGAGGGGGCGAGCACGTCACTCCACACCAGGAAGAAAGCCTTGCATTACTGTGTGTAGTTACAGACAGAAGAACAGGAAGTGAGGATTTCTCAGACAAAATAAGGACATTTAAAAGCAAAATGGAAGGATGAGGTAAGTGAAGGAGGACTGCACTAAGGTAAAGGAAGCTTATTAGGAAAAAACAAATTGTACCTTTACAACCCCTTTAACTGTCCCAGGATCCAGCGGTGTGCTCACCCCAGCCAGTTTCACCTGCTTTCTTCTTTCCTCTGCGCCGACATCTTAACTATGGGCACAGATGTGACAGCTTGCGGCTTTGCAGCCAGGTACCTGCTGTGCATCGTGAATGGTCAAGCAGTCTTCTGGGACCTGAAGACTGCAGGGGGGGGGGAGCACTTCCACTTCCAATTGCCTAGGCGATCAGAGCACAAACCTGTCAAAATTAGGTACCCGCTCCTCAAAAGTTATAATTCTTCAAGAGGAGCGGGGACGAGTCCTTAAAGTGGAACTTCCCCTTTTGGGTGGATTTGGGATTAGATTGGGTTAGATAACAGCTCAGCTTCACTGTGGGTGAACCAACTGCCCTGGAGCTATTATTCACACTGGGATGTCAGACTATGGTAGATTCTCTCCGATGTATTGAGCTTGATGTCAGGTTTCCTTTAAGAGCCAAACACATGAAATGCTGCTAATAGAAAGTATACTAATCTATATATTGGTAAATGATTCTTATCCTGAATATTAAAGTTACATGATTCATGTGTTATTGCATATTTATGAAGATTAAAATACACTCAGAATTGATGTTTACATGCAGGGCCGGCCTTAGGTGTTCAGGCGCCCTGTGCGAGCTAATCCTGTGGAGCCCCCCCCCTCCCCCGCCAGACCACTACACAATACACACTGACCGCTACACAATACACACTGACCGTTACACAATACACTACCCACAGACCACTACACAATACACACTGACCGCTACACACTGACACTAGAGCATTGGTGCATTTTACTATAGATCCATTGGTGGACTACAAGGCCCAGCATTTTAGTCCCACCAATGCCTCATATAGTAAAATGCTGGGCCTTGTAGTCCACCAATGCCTCCTATAGTAAAATGCTGGGCCTTGTAATCCACCACGACTCCCGTTTACCTTATATCGGTCCCCCCTTAATTAGATCAGGAAACCCACCCATCAGTGTCCCCTTCCCCAAGAAAGACCCCCATACCGCGAGACGCTTTGAGCCAGAGTTTGTGGGTGGAGCTCCTCTACTGTAGTGTCGTTTTCCTTCCTTTAATTGTGTGGGGAGAGAGAGAGAGAGAGAGTTGGTGGGGGTGAGGATGAGAGAGAGAGAGAGGGGGGATTAAAGAGTGGTGGGTGGGAGAGAGGAGGAGATATGGGGGGTGACACAACAGAGAAGATATGGGGGGTGACACAACAGAGAAGATATGGGGGGTGACACAACAGAGAAGATATGGGGGGTGACACAACAGAGGAGAGATGGGGGGTGACACAAGAGGAGAGATGGGGGGTGACACAAGAGGAGAGATGGGGGGTGACACAACAGAGGAGATATGGGGGGTGACACAACAGAAGAGATATGGGGGGTGACACAACAGAAGAGATATGGGGGGTGACACAACAGAAGAGATGGGGGGGGGTGACACAACAGAAGAGATGGGGGGGTGACACAACAGAAGAGATGGGGGGGGTGACACAACAGAAGAGATGGGGGGGTGACACAACAGAAGAGATGGGGGGTGACACAACAGAAGAGAGGGGGGGGTGACACAACAGAAGAGATGGGGGGGGTGACACAACAGAAGAGATGGGGGGGGTGACACAACAGAAGAGATGGGGGGGGTGACACAACAGAAGAGATGGGGGGGGTGACACAACAGAAGAGATGGGGGGGGTGACACAACAGAAGAGATGGGGGGTGACACAACAGAAGAGATGGGGGGTGACACAACAGAAGAGATGGGGGGTGACACAACAGAAGAGATGGGGGGGTGACACAACAGAAGAGATGGGGGGGGTGACACAACAGAAGAGATGGGGGGGGGGTGACACAACAGAAGAGATGGGGGGGTGACACAACAGAAGAGATGGGGGGGTGACACAACAGAAGAGATGGGGAGGTGACACAACAGAAGAGATGGGGAGGTGACACAACAGAGGAGATGGGAAGTTGACACAACAGAGGAGATGGGGGGGTGACACAACAGAGGAGATGGGGGGGTGACACAACAGAGGAGATGGGGGGGGTGACACAACAGAGGAGATGGGGGGGGTGACACAACAGAGGAGATGGGGGGGGTGACACAACAGAGGAGATGTGGGGGGGGTGACACAACAGAGGAGAGGTGACACAACAGAGGAGATTTGGGGGGGGTGACACAACAGAGGAGATGGGGGGGGAGTGACACAACAGAGGAGATGGGGGGGGAGTGACACAACAGAGGAGATGGGGGGGGAGTGACACAACAGAGGAGATGGGGGGGGGAGTGACACAACAGAGGAGATGGGGGGGGGAGTGACACAACAGAGGAGATGGGGGGGGGGAGTGACACAACAGAGGAGATGGGGGGGGGGAGTGACACAACAGAGGAGATGGGGGGGGTGACACAACAGAGGAGATGGGGGGGTGACACAGAGGAGGAGATGGGGGGGTGACACAACAGAGGAGATGTGGGGGGGGGGGTGACACAACAGAGGAGATGTGGGGGGGGGGTGACACAACAGAGGAGATGGGGGGGGTGACACAACAGAGGAGATGGGGGGTGACACAACAGAGGACATGGGGGGGGGGGTGACACAACAGAGGACATGGGGGGGGGTGACACAACAGAGGAGATGGGGGGGGGGTGACACAACAGAGGAGATGGGGGGTGACACAACAGAGGAGATGGGGGGGTGACACAACAGAGGAGATGGGGGGTGACACAACAGAGGAGATGGGGGGGTGACACAACAGGGGAGATGGGGGGGTGACACAACAGAGGAGATGGGGGGGTGACACAACAGAGGAGATGGGGGGATGACACAACAGGGGAGATGGGGGGGTGACACAACAGGGGAGATGGGGGGGTGACACAACAGAGGACATGGGGGGGTGACACAACAGAGGACATGGGGGGGTGACACAACAGAGGAGATGGGGGGGTGACACAACAGAGGAGATGGGGGGGTGACACAACAGAGGAGATGGGGGGGTGACACAACAGAGGAGATGGGGGGGTGACACAACAGGGGAGATGGGGGGGGTGACACAACAGAGGAGATGGGGGGGTGACACAGAGGAGGAGATGGGGGGGTGACACAGAGGAGGGAGGTAAGCTGACAGAGCAGATGAGCAGGACTCACATCGTGAGGCAGGACTCCGGGAGAAAGCAGGCACGATGATCCTCGTATCCACAGTGCAGCCCCGCCCATGCCTCCACACATGACCAGCACAGCCATTCACAGACCTCCTTATCTGCTTCCCGGCCTGCCTAGCACATCGCACATGGCCCGTTCGGCCAATCACAGGGCAGCAGCGCGGCGCAGAGTACGGGATCATGCGCGCCTCCTGAGACAGAAATCCAGCTGCTACAAGCCACAGGACGGTGGAATGTGTACCTGGGCAAAATAGGTGGCAAGTGACAACCCTATGCACGGCGCCCCTGTTCCCATGGCGCCTTGTGCGGGCGCACAACCCGCACAACGCAAAGGCCGGCCCTGTTTACATGGCCCAGTGGTGGTCTAAACTCATGGCTTGATGAGATTACCCCAACAATGTCTGCTCCCGCAACCTGAGTGCTCAGCAGGGGCCAACAGGAATATTGGAAAACTTTTCTTAATCAGCCAATCAGTTGCAGCCACTGATCAGTGTATTCCGACAGCGGAGCAGTCTTGCTGTCACTGTGAGTGAGCAACTCATATAGCGCTACAAATGCAAACTGAATCGCGTCAAGGCTCTTGGCATCCATTTCCCTCTATTTAGCCTTCAGAATAGGTGGGTCTTGAGTTTTTTCCTGAAGGCCTGGTGATCTATTTCCGTTCGGATATTAGTTGGTAATGCGTTCCAGTCGGAGAAATATGGCGCCTGCGCAGTCAGCTCCTAGGTCTGTGCGCAGGCGCCGTATAGCGCCGGAAATACCAGAGTCCTAAATCGGGTATTTTCGAAAGCCGTGACGGGCTATACAGGCGCCATCCACCACGGGGGAAATAAATAAATAAGGATTACACAGTAAGTGGGGCATTTAAAAAAAAAAAAAAAAAAAAAGCATACTGGCGCTGACGCCAGTATGCTGGATCACATGGGAAAGAGTATATTTAGGGTGAACCACCGCTTTAAAGAAGAAATTCTGTTGGTTGCAGCTACTTTTACCAGTGGACCCCAACCTTTTGGACCACTAAACTCACAATTTTGAAACACACGGAACACTATCATGAATTTGACTTATACACACAATGCTTGACCTCTCTGCTCCCCTCGCCCTGGATCACACTGGTGCCTTACACAGACTCATTGGAGCTCTCCTCCTTATCCAGCCATGTGCTTGAGCTCCATGTTCTCTGCCAGTCAGTGATCAGCGGTGCCATTGGAAGTCCCCTCCTCCTTCACCTCCTGCTCTCTGCACTATTCTCAGTGCCTCCCTCTGAGTTCACAGGAGCCAAAACTATGGAGTAGGCATCCAGTATCAATGCGCACTAACACTTCTGACTGTCAGCACACACTGGAAACAACATTGGGTGGTAAACATTCGCCACAATGTTGATTTTGGGCAGAACCCCTCACGACCACCAAAACTTTCTCATGGACCATCAGTGGCTGGCGACCGCTGTTCTGTACCAACAGGTAGGATATTGGCACCATAGTTTAGGAAATGTGGCTGTAATGTGAACTCATTTTCTCAGCCATATGGTGTATGGCCAGCGTAAGGCTGGTTTCACATCAATGCATTTTAAGTGCTTTTTGCAGATTTGCACTACAGTCCATTTTACATGGTTTCCTATGGAACACGTTCTGTAGTGCAAATCTGTGAAATGCAAAAAAGCACTAAAAATGCATTAGGTGCGAATCCAGCCTTAGGTGTATGTGTTTAGATGTTTTAGGTGATCGGTTTAAGGCCTGGTTCACACCTATGCAGGTTGGAGTTTGCATATTCCAGGTGCATTTTGCGCTTTCCAATACAGTTTTGATCCACTGAAGTCTATAGAACCAAAAACCAGAAAAAATAAATAAAAAATCACTGGCCCTTTCCATAAAATGCACAGATGTAAATGTGACCCATAGAAAAACATAAATGGACTGTAGTGTGTTTCTGCAAAGTTAAAAATGCACTAAAAAATGCATAGGTGTGAACCAGGCCTTAAAGGGGCATCTGTCATCAGTCCATACACACTTACCAACCACTTTATTAGGTACCCCTTGCTAGTACTGGGTTGGACCCCCTTTTACCATCAGAACTGCCTTAATTCTTCATGGCATAGATTCAACAAGCTGTTGGAAACGTTCCTCAGAGATTTTGGTCCATAGTGACATGATATCATCACGCAGTTGCTGCAGATTTCTTGGCTGCACATCCATGATGCGATTCTCTGCTCCACCAAGATCCCAAAGGTGCTCTATTGGATTGGGATCTGGTGACTGTGGAGGCCATTGGAATACAGTGACCTCATTTTGATGTTCAAGAAATCAGTGGTGAGATTATTTGAGCTTTGTGACATGGTGCATTATCCTGCTGGGAGGAGCCATCAGAAGATGGGTACACTGTAGTCATAAAGGGATGGACATGGTCAGCAACAATACTCAGGTAGGCCGAGGTGGTTAAATGATGCTCAATTGGTACGAAGGGGCCCAAAGGGTGCCAAGAAAATATCCCCCACGCAATTATACCACCACCTGCCTGAACTGTTGATACAAGGCAGGATGGATCCAAGCTCTCAAGTTGTTTACGCCAAATTCTGACCCGACCATCTGAATGTCGCAGGTGAAATTGACACTCATCAGACCAGCCAATCTTCTATGGTCTAATTTTGGTGAGCCTGTGCAAATTGTAGCCTCCGTTACCTGTTCTTATTGGCTGAGAGTGCTGATTGGGAGACAGTCGGAAAACCTTTTGCGGTCATGACCCTTCAACAGAAGCTGGCTGAACGGTCGGCTTCTGTCAGACCGCCTACAATACACACGGGCTGAATGGCTAGTCTATCGAACCGGACGATGCCGCCCAACATTCAGCCCGTGCGTGTGCTAGGCTATATTTTACACTTCTACAGACTTCCAATTACTAACAAACTACAAGCCCCAGCACCACACTCCTTTAAATACACAAGATTATTTAATTAAAGCATTGAATGCATTGGCACTTTGTTCAAATATACAAACATTGCCTTCATTTGGTTTACATACAAAAACAAAACAACCTCACATTTAGGCTTGCAAAGACTCAATTTTCAAGAACCATGGCAAGGTCCAGACCTTGGCCTGAGTGGTCAGTAAAAGAAAGTAAAATCATACTGTCTAGATTAGAACCAACATCCCCCTTGGGCTCCGGCTGCAGGGAAAAGAAGGCACAGTTTTCAAGTTCAGTTGTATATCAAGGTCATTATATCAAGATCGTTTTAAGAAGCGTTCTAGCTTGGAGGGAAAAAAAAAAAAAATGTGGCACGCGAATGGACGGGGGCGTCAGGGGGGAGCAAACAAGCAGAGCTTCCCCTTTTGGGTGGAGCTCTGCTTAAAGCGGTGGTTCACCCTAAAACTACTCTGTCCCATAGCATCCAGCATAGTGGTGTCAGCGCCACTAAGCTGTTTTTTTTTTTAATCGCTGCGTTAAATGAAGAATTTTAATTTCTGTCCACCGCGGGTGTCACGTCACTCCTTCTGAAAATAGCCGATTTAGGACTCGGCTCTTTCCGGCGCTATACGGCGCCTGCGCACAGACCTAGGAGCTGACTGCGCAGGCGCCGTATATATCCGAGTCCTATTTCGGCTTTTTTCGGAGGGCGCGACGCGCCATTGCCATAGAACTCGGCTATATACGGCGCCTGCGCAGTCAGCTCCTAGGTCTGTGCACAGGCGCCGTCTAGCGCAGGAAAAAGCCGAGTCCTAAATAGGCTATTTTCGGAAGGCATGACGTGACACCCGCGGTGGACAGAAATTAAAATTCTTCATTTAACACAGCGATTAAAAAAAAAAAAAAAAAAAAAAAAACAGCATAGTGGCGCTGACACCACTATGCTGGATGCTATGGGACAGAGTAGTTTTAGGGTGAACCACCGCTTTAAGCGCAGGAAAGAGCAGAGTCCTAAATCAGCTTTTTTTCAGAAGGAGTGACGTGACATAGCCGCACCATTCACCCACGGTGGACAGAAATGAAAATTCTTCATTTAACAGTAAGTACTATGCTGGATGCTATGGGACAGAGTAGTTTTAGGGTGAACCACCGCTTTAAATTCTCAACTCAAAATCCAGAATAACTTAAATTACAGTTTGACCTGAACAGATCTGGGCGTTTTTTTTATTGTTTTTATTTGATAGATTACAGAATTTTATTTTTAATTATGGATAGAAAAAGCTCAAACATCCCAGACAGTTTAAAAAATTATAAATTAAAAGGGGAGCATTTTATATCCAGGGATTGGAATATATCCTACCATTTGGAGATGCCATACTGCTGTCCAGAAACTGAAACTGCTGTCCAGAAACTGAAACTGCTGTCCAGAAACTGAAACTGCTGTCCAGAAACTGCTGTCCAGAAACTGCTGTCCAGAAACTGCTGTCCAGAAACTGCTGTCCAGAAACTGCTGTCCAGAAACTGCTGTCCAGAAACTGCTGTCCAGAAACTGCTGTCCAGAAACTGCTGTCCTGTTAAGCTGAAGCAGAATAAAGGCCCATATACACTGTTGTGTTTTAACACACCCGCTAAAATAATTGTGTTAAAGTAAAAAAATTGCTCATTTCCATCTCTGCCATGCAGTGCATTTTTAAAGTCCATTATATAAGTCCATTAATAATGTCCATTTTCCCCCACTGCATTTTAGTGCATTGGGAGGCCCATAGAAGTCAAGTGGAATGCATTAAAACACATGAAACATGCATTTGGATGCATTGGCAAGAGGAACTAACAAGCCTTGGTCAATGGCTGTTAACCGTATCTTCTTCAAATGAAAAACGCATTGGAAACGCACATCAAAGCCTGTTGATAACGCATCAAAAGACACAAAAACGCACCTCTACGCACACGCATAGATGTACAGTAAATGGGCCCTAAAGGTTTCTTTTCATTGTGACGCTTTATACATTTAATCTCACACACGGGACGGTTACCATTAAATACAGCCGCCTCCAAATGTCAACACAGTTGGCAGCTACAGTAAGTGACTTCAAGTCTTCTGCAGATTAACAGGGAGAAATAAGTCTGATTTTACAAATCGCATGAAATGTTGATGGAAAAAAAAAAAAGAATTCTTCTCAGTGGCGAGCAGCTTTGCAAATCTTGTCGTACACCTCGGGGAATGCGTTCTTGCAGTTTAGTTTGTCCCGCAGTTTGCGGTACAGGGATCCATCAAACATTTCCCAGAATTCCTCACGGCTCATATAACAGTCTGCGTAGAGCATCTGAAAGCTGGAGGGAGAAAGAACATAGTAAGGAAGGCAGAGAAAGAAGATTTCATTTAAAAGGCAGATTGTCACAAGGCTGGATTTACACGTTAAGCTGGAAAAAAAAATCACAGCTTCATGTGCTTTAAAAAAAAAAAAAAAATCCCCCAGGCAATCGTACTTGCCTTCAATCCAGAGCTGTCCCCCAAACCACCTCTTCTTCACTACAAGATGTTCTCAGTCTTCCAAGCTGAATAACCGTCACTCAACCTGGACAACTATCAAAAGACTGGCCATCACCAGAAGACCAAAGAGGACTCATTTGGGTTGATATACTTAGAGCGGAGAGTGCAAAATCTGGTGCAGCTCTGTACAGAAACTTCATTTTTTTTGGTCAACTCCTAATTGAATAAGCTGAAGTTAGAAACCGATTGGCTACCATGCAAAGCTGCACACTCTAATTTTATTGAAGGGTTACTAAAGGAATTTTTTTTTTTCTTCAAAAAAACAAACATGTTATGCCCCGTACCCACGATCGTTTTTCGGCATGATTTAAAACGACGTTTTTAAAACATAATTTAAAATAATTGTGTGTGGGCTTCACATCGTTTTTCATCTTCTAAAATGTCGTTATTCGGGTAGTAAAAAATGATCGCGTGTGGGCTAAAACGACGTTTAAAACAACGTTTTAAACCCGCGCATGCTCAGAAGCAAGTTAGAGATGGGAGCTTGAATGAAACTTCCCCTTTAGAGTGCCGTCGTACATGTTGTACATCACCGCGATTTGCTCATCATTTTTAAAAAACGATGGTGTGTGGGCAAACGTCGTTTTTAATGATGAAGTTGGAAAAACTTTGTTTTTCTTCATGCCGAAAAACAACGCTTTATTCCATGATGAAAATCGATCGTGTGTACACGGCATTAGGCTGCGTACACACGATCAGTCCAAACCGATGAAAATGGACTGAAGTTCAGTTTCATCGGTTCAAACCGATCGCGTGTACGCCCCATCAGTCTGTTCTCCTTCAGTCCAAAAATTTAAAACTTGCTTTAAAAACTGACCGATGGATGCCTACCGATCGGTCAAAACCAATGGTTAGTACGCAAAAGCATCGGTTCAACATGCTCAGAATCAAGACGACGCATGCTTGGAAGCATTGAACTTAATTTTTCACTGCACGTCGTCGTGTTTTATGTCACCGCGTTGGACTCGAACGGTTTTTGAACTGATGGTGTGTAGGCACATCAGACCATCAGGCCGCTTCAGCGGTGAACCGGTCGTGTGTATGCAGCCTTATACTTACTTCCACTGTGCAGTTAGTTTTGCACAGAGTGGCCCCGATCCACGTCTTCTGGGGTCCCTCGGCGGCTGTCTCTGGCCCTCCCTGCAATTACTCACCACAGTAATGCGAGAGTTCACATGGTGGCCAGTAATTGCGGGTGTGTTCCTGTGATACAGCGCGCGGTGCGGCACATCACTGGATGTGATTGACAGCAGCACCAGCCAAAGGCTGCGTTGCTCTCAATCCATCCGCTCTAGCCAATCAGCGGCCAGGCTGAGCGGCAAAGAGGATATCGGTGACCACGCACGGGACTTTCGAGGGGTCAGGTAAGTATAACGGAGGCTCGGGGGGGGGGGGGGGGGGAGTGGGGGGCCAGCAGCACTCGATGTTTTTTCACCTTAATGCATAGATTGCATTAAGGCGGAAAAAAAAAAATCTTTACAACTCCTTTAAATCAACCCCAGTGCGTCATGTGTCTGGTCTGGCCAGAAGAAAACATAATATGGCAATGTTTCTGATAGATAGATATAGAGAGAGATTTTAAAAAAAAATTCTAGTCTTGATGGTGAGGTGAGCATTGGGGGGAGCCCAGAGTTCAAATTTAGTGCATGTTATGACATGTGTTGATGTACTGTATGTTTGGTTGTGTCATATTGTATATTGCATATACACACACACACACACACACACAACATTTCATGACCTTAAAGCTTGCAGCAACCAGACAAGTGGCTCACCCATGAACGTCTCGGACAAACTTCTCCAAGTGTCGCATAGAGGCTTTGGCATCGAAGTGTTTTGTATTTGGTTCCCCATATGCGCCGATATCTACATACAACTCTGCCTCGTTGCCCTTGGGATGCACCATGCCAGGATGGCTGGGTAAGATGAAAGGACAAAGCCAAAGTGGGTACACCTGCAAAAAAGAAGACATTACTGTAAAGCTGTTATGATACAAATGGGACAGCTGCAGGGAACCAACATACAGGAGTGGAAAGCCACAAGATACCCACAACATTTTTTATGTAAATTTTGTAAAAAAAAAAAAGTAATGAAGTTGTCGACCCTCTTAGGGCTCATCCACACTACAATTGTGGTGCGTTTTGCATCATGTTGTGTGTCAACCTATGTTGTGTTAAGACAACATGCATCATTTCTAGCAGAGCAAATGCAATGACACCCTGGTGCCCCGTCACCAAGGTGCGTTGGGGTTCCATTCACAATGAATAGTGTCCTTTATACACACCTTGATCTCATTCTGGAAAGCTTCAATGGACTTCTGTAGACATTTCATTGGTACAAGCATATCCTGCACCACGTGATGCTGCTCATACAACTTCCGGATAGTTTCTCCCTGTGTGAGCTTCAACAAGGAAATTTTTGGTGGAACCATCCAACCAAACAGGTAACGGAACACTGGGTGATTACCAAAAGGAATAATATCCTACAATCAGAAAAGAAGAATGTTACTGACAAATTAAAAGTCATCTAAAAAAACGGGAGAGTCTCCAGGAGAAATACATACAGCAAGAAAGACAAAAACAGAAGGCTAGGACAAATCATTGTGTCCCCTCAATGATTCTTCATCATTTCCTATTAGGGTCCTTTCACACTAGCGGACCGTTCGTCCGCTCATTACAAGTCCGTTTACGGACTTGTAATGGGCCCCTATGGGAGCAGATCCGTTAGCGGATGATGCATCTGCTAACGTCCGCCAGATCCGCATCAGTTTTTGTGGACGGAAGAATGTCCCATTTTTCTTCCGTCCGGCCAAACGGATCGGATGCAAATGGACAGACGGTCCGTTTCCATCCAAATCCCCATAGGGGAGAGCGGAAGAGAGACAGGGCGGTCCCTGTACAGTGTGCGGGGACGACCCTGTCCGCCGACAGCTGAGCGGAGACCCCCCCGCTGAGCTGACGGGCACACGGAGCGGACCGAAAAACGGACCGCTCCGTGTGTAAGGAGCCTTAGGGTGACAATGTTTTTCCAAGACTTTCCAAAACAAATTAAAGGAGTTATCCAAAACATTTAGCTGGAGTTCTACTTTAGTGGCCCCGATCCTCGTCTTCTGGGGTCCCTTGGCCTATTCCGCGCAAGAGCTAACCCCCTTCTGGGAAGCCCTCTCCCAAGGGGGTTAGCTTGCAGGCGCACTCCTGTGTGATATTGGCGGTCATAAGCCACCAAGTGTATCACTCTGCCCCGCCCCCCAGCGTGCCGCATCGATTTGATTGACAGTAGTGAGAGCCAATGGCTGCGCTGCTATTAATCTCCAATGAAAAGCCGACTCAAGCTGGGGGAAAGCATCACGGAATCGCGCCCACGGAGTTTCGTGGCTCAGGTAAGTAAGGGGGGGGGCCCCGAGAGTGCAATGTGTTTTTTCACCTTGATGCATAGGATGCATTAGGGTTAAAAAACACAAAGCTTTACAACCCCTTTAAGCTCAGCGTTTAAGCCAGGAAAAAAAAAATGCTAAATACTTTTAGTTTGCACTTTAAGAGGAGTTTTCTGGCCGAAAAAAAAAAATGCTAAATACTTTTAAACGCCTGTACAAAAAAAATGCTCTATACAACTGCCTTTTTTTTAGTCCAGTGTGCATTGGCCCTTAAAGACTATCCATCAAAAGTTCCTTTTTTTTGTTTCTTTAACCACTTTACCACCAAGCTTGTTTTTCAGATTCGGTGTTTATGAGACAAACAGTTTTTTTTGCTAGAAAATTACTTAAAACCCCCAAACATTATATATATATATATATAAATGGCAGTCATTGCAATACCGTATTTGCGCAGTGGTCTTACAAGCGGTCAAACAATACATTTTGCCCAATTTTTTTATATATTGTGAAATATAATGTTACCCAACATGTCACGCTTAAAAATTGCGCCCGCTCGTGGCATGGCGTCAAACATTTTTTTTTTTAACAGAAACGTTTTTATTAATAAAAAAAGGAAAGGCAAACAAAACAGGAAGGGTTACAAATAAATCAGTTGAGAAATAAAGATACAAAAAATAAAAATAAATAAAATAAAAATGGTACAGAGGTTGAATCAACAATACCATGGTACAGTAGAGGTTCAGTACAGAAAGTAGCTGTACTGAAGGAAATTTACGAAGATAAACACTGGTTGATATGCAAAAGATCAAAAATCAAAACCTGTCAGGGTCAGGATGGGCAGCTGGGTACGGCAATCCCTGTCTATCCATGTGTCGGGCATCAGGGCAAGAAGCATCTTTCCCAATTGGGGGGGGGGGGGGGGGGGGAGTGTGAGAGGCTGCAAAGGTTTAGAAGGGGCCTTGGGGTCCCGCAGTCTCCTGTGGCGTACAGGCAAACAACTGGCTGAAGCCCATTACTAGGAGGGCACAGCCTGCTTGGGCATTACATTAAACACTCGGGAGGCGGTGGGCATACTAAATCTTGTCAGAGGTCACCGGAGCTACTCAGTCATGAGGGTCATCGCAGAGTCCAGATCGTCTTAGCCAGCGGCACTAAACAGGGGTCGCCCTAGCCGTCACCCATGACTTCCAGATCTTGTCAAACTTCTGGGGGCACTTACGGCCCATATACGTCAGTCTGTAAAGGGGCAGGACGGAGTCCACCAACGCAAGCCATTGGGCCACCGTAGGAGGGGCCGCCAGCTTCCACTGGCACAGCAGTGCCTTCCTGGCATAGAAACAGAGGTAGAAAAGTAGCAGTCCAGCATGTGTGGATTGAGTCACGTAGTCTGTGAAAACTAAAAGGAGAATTTTAGGGTCCAGTGGCACCTGAAGTCCAGTAGCGGCATTAATTTCTGTCACCACGCCATCCCAGTATCCCTGAATGACCGGGCAATCCCAAATGACATGATAGAACGAACCCACAGCACCCCGACACTTAGGACACAGGTCTGATTGAGTGTGGAAAATTCTGGCAAGCCGCTGAGGGGTGTAATAGGCTCTATGGATAAACTTAAGCTGTATAAATCTGTCTCTAGCTGATATTACTGTCGGAATGTAATGGGACAGGATCCCTTCCCAGTCGTCCACTGAGAGGTCAGGAATGTCCGTCCTCCAAACCCGGAGAAGGGGGGACTCCCCCTCTGAGTCTGCACATGTTAGGCGAAGGTAAATGGAGGATACCATCCTGTCCACCCCACGCGAAATAAGGAACCTCTCTATCTTATGTGGCTCGATTGAAATCACCCTGGGGAATTGCGCTTGCGCCGCATGCTTCAACTGTAGGTACCGAAACAGCATCCATGAGGGGAGCCGAAACTTTGTACGCAGTTCTGGGAAAGGGAGCAGCGACCCACCTGGCATAATGTGTTGTATTTTTACTATGCCGAACCTGGCCCAGACACTGGGGTCCAGGATAGATCTAAAGTGTGGAAGCCTCGGGTTACCCCACAGTGGGGCATGAGGCGAGACGGAGTCAGGTACTGCAACCATCTCAGCAACCTTGTCCCACACCTGTAGCGTAGTACGCATTGGGAGGGTTACCTGTGGAGCAGCCCTGGGTCCCCTGTAAACTAAATTGGTAAGAGCTGAATAGGAACCCAGAACAGCAGCTTCAAGGTTCACCGCAGGGTTGGACCTAGTCTGCCGGAACCACCAGCGTACTGTGACCAAGACTGCCGCCCAGTAATACTTCCTAAAAGAGGGCAGAGCCAGCCCCCCCAGAGACAAAGGAAGTTGAAGCTTGTGCTGTGCTATTCTGGGGGCCCTCCCACCCCAGATAAAGGAGGAAACTACACCATCTAGCTTGCGGAAAAAGGAAGCAGGGATTGGGACAGGGGTATTCCGAAATATATATAGCAATTTAGGAAGAAACACCATTTTCAGCAAATTCACCCGGCCCACAGGCGTCAGGGGGAGCGCTTTCCAGGCCTGACACTTCACAGTCAGGGCTTGTAGCGCCGGGTATAGGTTATCAGCCAAATAGTGTTCTAAATTATTACTAATATCAATCCCAAGATACCTAAATTTAGAGACCCTGCGCAGTGGCGTCAGGTCCACCGAAGAGGGCGGGGGCTAGAAAGGCGAAACAAACTGGATTTATCCCAATTGATACGAATTCCTGAGAACCTACCGAAATCATTAATGAGCTGGAGGGCCGCGACCAGTGATTGGGAGTCATCACTGAGATACAAAAGGGTGTCGTCAGCATATAGCGACACCCGTTCAATCAGCGGGCCCACCTCCAGGCCCCTCACGTCCGGCGCAGAGCGGAGCATGATGGCCATGGGCTCGATTGCCAGGGCGAAAAGGCCCGGAGACAGCGGGCAACCCTGTCGCGTCCCCCTGCGCAGCTGAAAGGGGGGGGAGACGTTACCGCCAGTGCGTATCCTGGCCACCAGAGACCCATAGAGCATCCTAAGCCAGGCAATGAACCGACAGCCAAACCCGAATCTAGCCAGCACTCGCCACAGAAAGTCCCACTCAACGGAGTCGAAAGCTTTTTCCGAGTCGAGTGAGGCCACCGCTCCATCAGTATTCCGTTCGCGGAAGAGCGATATGTTGGTGTGGAGTCTGCGGATATTTATGTCCGTGCCCTTCCCTGGCATAAACCCCGACTGATCACCATGGACCAAGGAAAGGATCACCGCGTTCAACCGATTGGCCAAGATCTTAGTCAGAATTTTCGCATCCACATTGAGTAAAGATATAGGCCGATAAGACGAACACAACTCCGGGTCCTTCCCAGGTTTAGGTATTACAACAATCACCGCCTCCGACATGGAAGTCGGAAGACTTCGCTGCTCCAGGGCTGCGGTGAGTGTAGAATGGAGATATGGGCCCACCACCTCCATTATTGGTCCTGTAGAACTCCGTAGGGAGCCCATCAGGACCGGGAGTCTTGCCTGCCTGTAGAGACTTAATGGCACCCTGGATCTCCTTTAGCGTGATGGGGGCCTCAAGAGCTTGGCTAGCCATGGGGGTCAGGGAGGGGAAATCCAGGGAGTACAGGAATGCGTCTAGCTCATCTGGAGTGTATGAGGCCTTGGATGTGTAGAGTTCCTGATAATAGCGCTCGAATCTGGCATTTATCAGCTCGGGATCCGAGATCAAGGTACCGTCCTCACCCCTTATGTTGGCTATACACGAGCTCCCCGATCGCTCAGTCGACAGCCAGGCCAACAGCCTACCTGATCGTTCGCCCTGCTCGAAAATCCGCTGGGTCTGAGCGAGGAGGAAGCGGCGGCATGAGGCAGCACGGATGAGTGCCAACTCCCTGTATGCAGTAAGCATGTCTGCGTGGGAACTCCGATCGGGGGACTCCGCGTATCTATTCTCAAGTCTCATGGCTCGCTTCTCTGCCTCCAACAATTCTAACCTGGACTCTTTCCTAACCTTAGATATATTAAATTGATAGCTACCCCTGGCATAGGCTTTAAAGGCGTCCCAGACCACCCCAGGGGGAGCCGAGCGTTCATTGTGGGTCCAGTAATTCCCAAGTTCCGAGATCATCAGCGGCTCCAACTTTTCATCCGTGATCCAGTATCTGGAGAGTCTCCACAGCCCCAGCGCTGCGGCCGAATCCGTGGAGAGATCCACCAGAACCGGTGCATGATCTGATATACCCCGAGGCAGATGCGACACCGCCAGTATCCTGGACAGGAGGGGGTCAGTAGCGTACACCAGGTCTATGCGCGACAGTGTCGCATGTGTTGCAGAGTGGCATGTAAACTGTCTATCGGTCGGGTGCTTCCAGCGCCACACGTCGCGCAGACCATACACTTCCGCCCAGCGAGATAACGCCGAGTCGGCCGAGAGGCCAGGGGTCAGTCTGTCTAAATTAGGTTCAGGGGCCATATTAAAGTCACCCGCCCAGATAATATTAGAGGAGGGATAGTCCGCCACAGCAGCCTGTGCCTTACGCAGTACCGACATACCTGTCGAGGGGGGTAGGTACAAACCCACGATCACTATTTCAAGCCTATCACATATAGCATGAATAATTACATATTGACCATCAGGGTCTAGGCGAAGGTCCAACAAAACAAAAGGGAGCGCTTTATGGATTAGAACACTAACCCCTCGGGAATGAGAGGAGTGGGTGGAGTGGAAATACGATCCCACCCAGGGTTTTTTGAGTGAGAGGACTCTGGAACCCGTGAGGTGGGTCTCTTGGAGTATACAAATGTGCGGGTGATATCTCCTCAGATAGGAGAACACCAGGGATCTCTTAAATTTAGAGTTCAACCCCCTCACATTCCAAGAGAGTATTTTTAGGGGGGCCATAGTATCGAGGGAAGAATAGGCAGCGCTCCTTCGTCAGCCGGACCCCCGCCCAATCCCACACACAGATAAGGAATCATTTCAGCACGTATCCACAGCACATTGAGCAGCAGTATCAGGAATGAGCAAGTCATGTAGTCACGTCCAGTGTCAAAGAGACCAAGGCTGTACCAATAATTGATAAAAGAAAAAAAAAAAAAAAGGGAAAAGTGAGAACCCCCCCCCCCCCACCCCGCGCAACCCCGAGAAAAAAAACATTGGGCGCGCTTCGTAACCCAAACAGTGCATGACTAAAAGTCCTTGGGAGGCAGTGCACCAACAGGGCGCCTAGGAGGCCCAAGCGAGAGAGCTCACAGTCCGGACCAACAACCGTGCCTCCTGCTATGTCAAATAGGAGCAGGATAGTCCAAAAAAGAAGAAAAAAACATAGAAAAAAAAAGAATGTAAAAGTTATAAGTAGCGTTTTTCCCTGCGAGGAGAGTCAATCACCCAGTGAGGACTGGGGGCACATTCTTAGAACAGTTAATAACGTGGAATCAAACAGTTGGAGTAACAGAGTGTGGAGGAGTCCTTCTCTGTCTGCCAGCCCGGAAGGGGGGGAAGAGACACCGCACACCCCTCCATACACCACCCCTCACTTACAGGACAGTCGCTGGCTAGGTCCCTGGGGGTCTTTAGCTGGCGCCCCATCAAACCCAGGGGCAGTAAAAAAGGACAGGGACAACAGTGCTCACCTGGGGAGAAGGAATGGGTATGTCCACGGACAATGGCAGGGAGCATAGACCGGGCGAGACAGGGGTCCATCCAACAGGTCATGAAAAAGTAGCAGGATCTCGTTCTCCAGGGTCAATGCTGCGGAAGGGTCTCCAGCCAGGCAGCAGCGTCCTCGGGGACTGTGAAGAAGCGGAGGGATTCCCCATCCTGGACCCGCAGCCGGGCGGGGAACATCATGCTGTATTTCAATCCTTTCTGACGCAAAGCCTGCTTCACCTGGTCGAATGACTTCCGCTGTTTCTGCGTTTCCACAGAGAAATCAGGAAAAATCATCAGGCGGGCTCCTTCGAAACGCAGGGTCTCCATTTTCCTGCTTTCCCGCAACACCGCATCTCTGTCACGGAAGTTCAGGAGGCGAAGGATAAACGTGCGAGGGGGGGCCCCGGGAGGACCCCGAGCTGCCGGCATCCTGTGCGCTCGTTCCACAGCAAAGTAGGGAGAGAATGCAGCCTGCGGGAGCAGCTGGCGGAGGAGGCGCTCAGTAAAGGCAGTGGGGTCAGGATCTTCCGCCCGCTCCGGGAGACCAATGACCCGTAAATTATTCCTTCTGCTGCGGTTCTCCGCATCTTCCGCACGATGTTCCAGGGCTCTAACTTTAGTAGTGAGTGTGCGGAGGGAGGAGGTATGGTCTCGGAGCACATCTTCCGTGTCACCCACCCGGCGTTCGGCCTCCATCAACCGGGTCCTGACCTTGTCCATATCCTTCCTGAGAAAGCCCATCTCTAGTTGGACGGAATCTATCTTCTCCGTCAGCGTGGTCTGGCAGGTCGAAATAGCCTGCATCAAGGCAGTAAACTGGTCATGTTCCAGCACTGCTGGATCCGCGTCTTCAGTCTGGGACGCCATGTTGGACACCACGAGGGGGTCGGTCTTCCCGCCGCTAGGATGTACACGGGCCGGGGACGGCTTCTGGTAAGTATGTTTTCTCCGTCTATAGGACATACCAGTCCAGGGGGCATTCAGCCACACTCCTAGGCTGTCCAAGGCAGGATAATTCGCAGGGAAACAGGGTGATTAGCAGGGATAGCAGCGGAGCTTCTCTACTATGCGTCCAGTCCGGTCGCCATCTTGGACACGCCCCCGGCGTCAAACATTTACCCTTAAAAATCTCGATAGGCGACGTTTTAAAAAATTCTACAGGTTGCATTTTTTGAGTTACAGAGGAGGTCTAGGGCTATAATTATTGCTCTCGCTCTAACAATCGCGGCGATACCTCACTCGTGGGGTTTGAACACAGTTTTCATATGCGGGCGCTACTCGCGTATGTGTTCGCTTCTGTGCGCGAGCTCGTCGGGACGGGGCGCTTTAAAAAAAATGTTTTTTTGTTTTCTTATTTATTTTTATTTAGCTTAGATTTTTTTACACTGAAATAAAAAAATAAATAAAAAATTGATCACTTTTATTCCTATTACAAGGAAATGTAAACATCCCTTGTAATAGAAAAAAGCATGATGGGTCCTCTTAAATATGAGATCTGGGGTCAAAAAGACCTCAGATCTCAGATCTCATATTTAGACTTAAATGCAAAAAAAGAAAAAAAAAAATTGAAACTGTCATTTTTTCAAATGACAAAAAAAAAAATGTTTCTTTAAGACGCTGGGCGGGACTGACGTTTTCACGTCACTTCCGCCCAGCAGAGCTATGGGGTGGGGGCAATGTTGCAATGTTGCCCTCACTCAAATCCCCACACAGCCAGCAAGAGTACCCGATCGCCTCCACCGCTACCGACGGCTCCGGTAAGCGGTTGGGGGCGCGGCCCTCTCCCGCCACTGATAACGGCGATCTCGCAGCGGAGACCGCCGTTATCATTGACAGAACCGCCCACTAAAGAGATGGATATCTCAGTTGTGGCAGCAGCTGCTGCCGTTACCGAGATATCCATCTTTAAAAACAGGACGGACGTCTTTTTACAATGGGTAAGATATATGTATTTAAATATTTAATTTTCAAAAAACAGTACATACAAAAAAAAAAAAGATGCATACATAAAAGATAAAAAAAACAAAAAAAAAAACAAACACACACACAAACAAAAGAAATAATGATACAATAAACGAGCAAACAACCTTGCAGCATCTCCAAAGGTTCCTTTACCCCTAATACTTACATACTCAATACCTAGACACCGCCATCAACTCCCCCATACCTAGACACCGCCATCAACTCCCCCATACCTAGACACCGCCATCAACTCCCCCATACCTAGACACCGCCCTCAACTCCCCCATACCTCGACACCGCCCTCAACTCCCCCATACCTCGACACCACCCTCAACTCCCCCATACCTCGACACCACCCTCAACTCCCCCATACCTCGACACCGCCCTCAACTCCCCCATACCTCGACACCGCCCTCAACTCCCCCATACCCCGACACCACCCTCAACTCCCCCATACCCCGACACCACCCTCAACTCCCCCATACCCCGACACCACCCTCAACTTCCCCATACCTCGACACCACCCTCAACTCCCCCATACCACCCTCAACTCCCCCATACCACCCTCAACTCCCCCATACCACCCTCAACTCCCCCATACCACCCTCAACTCCCCCATACCACCCTCAACTCCCCCATACCACCCTCAACTCCCCCATACCACCATCAACTCCCCCATACCACCATCAACTCCCCCATACCACCATCAACTCCCCCATACCACCATCAACTCCCCCATACCACCATCAACTCCCCCATACCACCATCAACTCCCCCATACCACCATCAACTCCCCCATACCACCATCAACTCCTCCATACCACCATAAACTCCTCCATACTCGATACCACCATCCATATCTATATCACTTTTCTCTCTTCTATAGTCATACCACTGTCAGCTCTTCTATACTCTACCACCATTGGCACTTCCATACACATTCTACTATTGTGAAACGCACCTGCAGCTCCCAGAAAATGCTCCGTGTGTGTCTGTGATAGTAATGTCTTAGGGGTATGTACTCTGTTCCACTTTGGTTTTTCTTTAGGAAAGATTCCACATGGCGGAAGAACCAGGGTTTCCAATAGTTTCCGATTCTATTAACCTTTTAATGTAAAAAAAAAAAAAAAAACATTTCTGTGAATCACGCAGGAAACAAAAAAAAGTAAAATCTCATTGATGATACAATGAAGAAACAGACTATGAAAATAATGTGACAAATCAGACGGTCACATACCTGGCCTGGCTCAGCTTCATCAGTCAGGACCCCAGTCATAATGACGGCCTCATCTGCAGAGTAAACCAAACCTTCCACAAAGTAGTTCTCTTTCTTCTGTGACTCTCTGGAAAACTTCTCACAGATCTTCTCCAGGCCCCTCACTGGCGTATAATGCAGCTTCACATACTTTTTGAATGGGACAATCTTTATCTCAGCAGCTACCAAGAATCCCAGCGTCCCACAGGACCATGGCACGGCATAGAAGAGATCCGAGTTCTCAGTCTGAAAGAAAAAACATACATAAGCAAAATAAAATTATAATCGGGTGTTCCAGATTAGGTGCCAAACATTAGACCTTCCTTAGGGAGTATGCAGGTGGAACCTGTCTTATTTAAAACCTCAAATATCTAGGATCTGGTGTCATCATGCCAAGATCAAAAGAGCTCTCTGAAGCCCCGTACACACGACAGGGAACCTCGAAGGGCGGAACAAATCGGAACAGAATCTGCGACCCGCCCGTCAGGAATGGCAACCAGCCATTCATCCCGACGGGCCGTCGAGCAAATAGAGAACCTGTTCTCTATTTGCTCGACGGGTTTCCCGACGGGCGGGGCTCGCAGAGAGCGTACACACGGCCGAGGTTCTCGCTGGAATGCAGCTCCCAGCGAGGTTCTCGCTGGTTTCTGGCGAGAACCTCGGCCGTGTGTACGGGGCCTGAGGCCTTCAGAAAAGTGGCTGTGGATGCTAGAGCTGCACGATTAATCGTCAAGAATTGTTATCGTCATTTTTTTCCCCTTGCGATATTGACATAGTATTTCCAGACCTTTCTATGATGAGAATTCTCTCTGCTTTGCTGAAGCCACAGCTGTAAAATCTGGGCAAGTATCAGAACATTCTTTATCAGTGGAACATCAAGTCTAAACATTGTAACAATTTGTCTTTTACATCAAAAGGAATAGACTTGGGGCCAGATCCACAAAGGAATTACGCCCGTGTATCTATAGATACACAGCGTAATTCGAATTTCACGCTGGCGTGTCATTGTTTTCTATCCAGAAAACAAGATACGCTGGAATTACGCTAAGATACGACTTGCGTAAGTTTCTTACACCGTCGTATCTTCGATGCATATTTACGCTGGACGCTAGGGGCGCGTCCGTGTTAAAAATATTCAAATGAGGTAGATACGGCGATCCACGAACGTACGCACGCCCGGCGCAGTGTGTTTACGTCGTTTGCGTAAGCGTCTGTACGGTGTAAAGATAAAGCTGCTATAGTGAGGCGCAGCCAATGTTAAGTATGGACGTCGGGACCGCGTCGTATTGGACGTCGTTTACGTCGTTTGCGTAACTCGTTCGCGAATAGGGAGTTGCGTATTTTACGTACACGTCATTTTCATTGACTATTTTCGACGTGATTTCACGCATGCGCACTAGGGTACGTCCACGGCCGGCGCATGCGCAGTGTAAAAAAAGCGTCGGGTCATTCATAATTATACTAAACCACGCGCCCCACTAGTTAATTTGAATTACACCCGCGTATGCCGGCCCATTTACGCTACGCCACCGTAAGCTACAGCGGAATTTCATTGAGGATTCGTAATTCGCCGCTGTGGCTTACAGCGGCGTAGTGTAAATGGGATACGCCGCGCGGGCGTCCCATCTTTGTGGATCTGGCCCCTGGTGTGTAAATGAGGAAAGTTTAACCACATTAAACCTTTTTCTGACATTTGTTGGTTTCAAGTTTAACCACTTCAGCCCCGGACCATTTGGCTGGCCAAAGACCAGGCCACTTTTTGCGATTCTGCAAATTGCGCAGTCATGTGACGTGGCTCCCAAACAAAATTGACACCCTTTTTTTTTTGCTTTCTTTTGGTGGTAATCATCTCTGTAGGTTTTTTTTTTGCCCTATAACAAACAGAGCGAAATTTTTGAAAAAAAATCTATATTTTTTACTATAATAAATATCCCCAAAAAGAATATATAAAAACTTTTTTTTCCCCTCAGTTTAGGCTGATATTCTTCTACATATTTTTGGTAAAAATTTGGTTTGTGCAAAAGTTATAGCGTCTACAAAATGTTACCAGTTTACTTGTGACTGCAACATTATGGCGGACACAGCGGACACTTTTGACACCATTTTGGGACCATTGTCATTTTTACAGCGATCAGTGCTATAAAAATGCACCGATTACTGCAAAAATTACACTGGCAGTGAAGGGGTTAAACTGTAGGGGGCACTGACGGGGTCAAGTATGACCTAGGGCAGTGATGGCAAACCCTGGCACCCCAGATGTTTTGGAACTACATTTCCCATGATGCTCAGCTACCCTGCAGAGTGCACGAGCATCATGGGAAATGTAGTTCTAAAACATCTGGGGTGCCAAGGTTCGCCATCACTGACCTAGGGAGTGCTTCTAACGGTTAGGGGGCGTGGCTTGCCGTAAAATGTCACTGATCGCTGTTCATGATGACAGGGAACAGACAATCAGTGACATGTCACTAAGAAGAACGGGGAGATGTTGTGTTTACACCGTCATCTCCCCGTTCTTCAGCTCTGTGACCTGATCGTAGGACACCGGCGAACAGAGTCCGCAGGCACAGTCGTGAAGCTCACGCGCAGCCGACAAATTAAAGGGGACGTGTGTGTATAATGGAGAAAATATATTTGAACACCCTGCTATGTTGCAAGTTCTCCCATATATAGGGGTATTGTCATATATGTCCATAGAGACATATAAAAAAAAAAATAGAAATACAATATGATTTTTTTTAACATTTATTTGTATGATACAGCTGCAAATAAGTATTTGAACATAGAAAATCTGTTAATATTTGGTACAGTAGCCTTTGTTTGCATTACAGAGGTCAAACGCTTGTAGTTTTTCCAGGTTTGCACCTGGAGGAGGGATTTTGGCCATTCTCTTCTCTAGTCGATTTCTGTGTCGCTGAAAAAGTTTGAGCTCCCTCCAAAGTTCTCTATTGTGGCGGAGACTTCGGCCTTGAATCTTCTTACAGGCCACTTTGGTTATCCTGGCTGTGTGCTTCGGGTCATTGTCATGTTGGAAGACCCAGCCTAATCTTCAAAGCTTGAGGGAAGGAGGTTTTGCCCAAAATTCGCAATTGGCCCCGGTCATCCTCTCCTTAATACAGCTCGTCCTGTCCCATGTGCAAACCCCCAAAGCATGATGCCACCCCCATGCTTCACAGTAGGGATGGTGTTCTTGGGATGGTACATTTCTTCTTCCTCCAAACACGGTATATATACCAAAAAGTATTTTGGTCTCATCTGACCACATGACTTTCTCCCATGACTCCTCTGGATCATCCAAATGGTCATTGGCAAACTTAAGGGGCCTGTGTTTTTAAGGAACCTTCCGGTAATTTCAAACCATCGTCTTAGTGTATTACAAAAAACCTTGGAAACGGTGGTCCCAGCTCTTTTCAGGTATACCAGCTTCCCGTGTATTGGGCTTTTCTCACCTTTCTTAGGATCATTGAGACGATGAGATTTTGCATGGAGCCGTCCGAAGATTGACGCATGTTTAGCTTCTTCCATTTTCAATGATTGCGACTGGACCTTTTACATCGAATTTCCCCGCTTAGCCTTTCCAGCCTTGTGGAGGCGTACAATTTTGTCTCTAGCTTTGGAGCTCTTTGTTGGCCATGTTAGTAGTTGGATTCAATTGTATGGGGTGGAGGTGTCTTTACTATAAACAGGTATATATATATATATATAAAGGCAGACTAACAGGTCTTTGATATATATAGACAGGTGTTCATATTCTTTGCATATATACAAATATACAAAAAATCACAAATTGTGATTTATGGAATTTTTTTTTTGGATTATGTCTCTCACACACACACACAATTTCACCCCTCCATGATTTCAAGTGGGAGAACTTGCAAAATAGCAGGGTGTTCATATATTTTCCCCATATATATATATATATATATATATATATATATATATATATATATATATATACCATATACTATCTCCATTTGAACCTGATTCTGTCGATAAAATGGTGGTTGGCAATTTAAAATAATATATATTTTTTTTTGCAAAACCTCCAAACACACATTATATATATATATATATATATATATATATAATGTTTATATAATTTTCGCAAAAAAAAAAATATATTATTTTAACCAATTACCGCACACAACTTTTTACGGTCTTGGGCAAATCAAATATATATATATATATATATATATATATATATATATATATATTTATATATATACATATACATATACACACACACATATATATATATATACCCTAGAGAATAAAATGGTGGTTGTTGCAATGTTTATATGCGCATCGGTCTTTCAAATGCAATATTTTGGGGGGAAAAATTACTTTAATGAATAAATAAATAAAAAAAATATAACAGTAAAGTTAGCCCAATTTTTTTTGTATAATGTGAAAGATTTTACGCCATGAGAATCGGGATCTTTATTCTAAGCAAAAGAATTGCGATTCTGATTTTGGCCAGAATCGTGCAGCTCTAGTGGATGCCCATCTGAAATCAGTCAGTCATTCAGCTGTAAGGAAAATACAAGTAGCGTAGACTTCAAACAACAGCCAATATGTTCAAGTGTGGCAGGCCCAGTAAATTCAACCAAAGAGCTGATGTTAAAATAAGTCTCCAAAAACACCAAGTTTTATCGTGGGATCTGCAGGTAATTCTTGCAACAACTGGTATCAAAGTGCATGCATCTACAATCACAAAGAAGCTGCACCAATTTAACCTGCATAAAAGGTGTGCCAGGAAAAGGCCTTTGCTGTCCAAAAAGAACATTGGAGGAAACTACAGTTTGCCATTGAACAAATACACAAAGATTGGGCCGTGTGGAACAATGTGCTCATCAATCAAAGACAAAGCAGTTTAGCATATCTTAGCTGTGGGCAGTGTTGGCGATCCTTACTGAAATATGAATGTTATTTTTATTCCTCTTTGGGACAACCATAACCTCCCACATCTTCAGAAAGTAACGTACTTTATCTTTTGGAAAGCTCAGGATATTATACGACTGTTAGTTTTATTTAGGCTCTAATCTGAAGCAGTGGTGGTGTGTCCATAAAGGGCACAGAAGCGCCGCCCCCCCCCTCTCCTGGTACCGCTTTATTACCATAGATAGATAGATTCATGCATTGCATGAATCTATCTATGGTCGCCGCTGACACCCCCTATTCAGGTGTCCTGCCCCTAAATTACAGCGGCGGGGGTGTTTTTTTGGAAGCACCCGATTAGAGCCATAGACTCTAATAGGCACCCAAAAGAGTGAACAGCGGGCGCCATGCTGGGCGTTCACCGTTTACTCAGCTGTGGGTTAACAAAGTGAAGGAAACACTGAATCCGCCTCTCAGCCAATCAGATTGCTGGGTCTGTTACCGGTTACCTGATTGGCTAAAGCATAAGGCGCGGGGATTGAACGCCTGAGAGAGGACGGAAGACGACATGGAGGAGGACGTGCAGGAGACCGCCGCAACAAAGGTAAGTGCCTGGCAGCATCTGCACACTGGCAGCAATTGATGGGGCACAGTCTCGGCATTTGATAGGTACAGTGGCTGCAATGGATGGGTTTTTTTCATTTTTTTGCGCCCCCCCAAACATTTTGAGCAACAGCCGCCACTGATCTGAAGCCCATTCAAAACCCTAGAAAGGACCTGCACTAAATGAGTGTAATCACCTACTTTCAGACTGGTTATTAGGATAGTAAGATTTATTTCCCTTTCCCCACCCCTGTGCCTATCATTAAAGGATTTATGCTCCATATTGCTAATATTGATGTAATTACAGATGTCTATCTTATTGCCGAATACAGACAAAGTCACATACTGTATCAGTATGTGTTCTCGCGTTGCCACTTTCCTTTTTCCTACCAACATTTGTTTTTGTACGTTTTTCTGTTTTGCTAGTTTTGGCATTGGAAGGTGGTGGGTAGTGAAAATGTTTGTTTTTTGTCTGTAAACTATGAAAACTGTGTCATAAAATGTAGTTGTTTGGTCACAGTAACAGTAGACAGGTTTGGCGCAAACCAAAGACAACATTTCAGGAGAAGACCTTCCTACCAACTGTGAAGAATGGTGGTGGGAATGTTATGGTTTGGGGTTACTTTGCTGCCTTAGGGCCTAGGCAGGTTGCAGTTATTGAGTCAACTTTACATTATCTTTCAAAACAATTATTCAAAGCACACTAGCAAATTCATCTATTGAAATTGTGGTTGAATAAAAGATTAAGAAGTCACATTTTTTTGTGGTCTTCATAATGTATATCCCCTTTATCTGTAATATATATATATATATATATATATATATATATACACACATACACACACACACACACACACACACACACACAGTCATCCAATTCACATCCAGTAAAGACATGTTAAATTTTAAATATAAAAAAAAAAAACTTTTGAATAGAATAGTAGCAAACAAAGCCTTACTGGTGTACAGCGGACAAGGCTTCCGTCAGCCAAGACAAGCTCATAAGCCAAGCAGATGTGTTGGAAAAGCCCATAGTTATGTGATGAAGACTCGATTCCAGTTCCCATAATAAGACCACCTAAAGAAAAAAGAAGGAATAGTTTCAGAATCTGCCAGGGTCAATTCATCACTCTTTAAAAGGTAATGAATTAATCACATGGCTTTGCACCACCTAAATTACATCACAAGTAAGGCACCAAACAGATAAACCTGAAAAAAAAAACTGTGTTTTTACCAACAGTCAAGTCATCAAGTTCTGGCACTACAGGAAGGGTCCAGCCAATAGAATTCAGCAAGGCAGTCACCTGACCCATGTTCACCAATGGTTCTACACGAACAACCTACACAGAAGAAATGATAAGAACACAAAGATATTTCACTTCTGGGTAACTACAAACAAATGCAAAATTCAGAGAACATACATCAGTGGCTGCTTTTTCGTTTCTTTGGAAGCAGACGATTGTAGGGATTTCCTCTCACTTCCTGTTGTGTCTTTGGGACAGGAAGTGAGGGAAAACTTCCCCAGAGAGACACAGGCAGTAAAAAATGGACACTGGTTTGAACCCTATACCTTAAAAATTCCCTGTTGCAGTGGGGCTGCACCCACGCAGCAAGGGTTAAAGTGTTTGTAAAGGCTTGTGCCCTTGTGCCCTGTGCATTGGTTTTGGGGGGGGGGGGGGGGAATTATCTAAAAAAAAAAAAAAAAAAAAAGGTATTCAACAGTTTAGGCCGATATTATTTTTTACGAAAAAAAGAATATATATACAAAACAGATTCACAAAGCACTTGCGCCGGCGTAAATCAAGTTACGCCGACGTAAGTGCAAATGTGCGCCGGCGTATCTGTGCTCCTGAGTCACAAACCAACATACGCCTAAAAACTGGCCACCCTACGCCGACATATCTTACTTACCCCGGAGTAACGTGGGCGCATTTTTCTTCTGGACGCATTTTTCTTCTGGACGCATGTTGCTGCTCCCATTGATTAGCGAGGGAAATGAGGGAAATGAGGGAAATGAGGGAAATGAGGGAAATGAGGGAAATGAGGGAAATGAGGGAAATGAGGGAAATGAGGGAAATGAGGGAAATGAGGGAAATGAGGGAAATGAGCCGATTCACAAACGTACATGCGCCCGGCGCAGGCTCTACGCAACGCGCGTACGTTTTCCGTCCGGCGTAAAGTTATTCCCCATAAAGGAGGTGTAAGTCAGCACCAGACATGCAAAGGTCTGCACCAGGGAACTCAAGCCTACGTATTTTACGTAAGACGCGAGTCTGGCTGGGCGTCGGTTACCTTAACGGCGTACACAGTGATCCGGCGTATCTTAGGCAGTTGTTCCGACGTGGTTGTGAGCATGCGCACGGGGATACGTCCACGTCTCGACGCATGCGCAGTACGTTTTAAGAACTTGTGTGGCGCCCGGCCCATCATTTGCATGGGGTCACGCTTCATTAGCATGGATCACGCCCACTTCCACCTACTTTCTTTTACGCCAGGCTGCGCCTTTGAAATATACGCTACGCCGGCGCAGAGTTGGGAGCAATAGCTTGCTGAATTTAGTGCATGCCTCTCCGTGCTGCGCAGCATACTATGTGTGCGCTATGCCGGCGTAAATATGCGCCCATTTTTTGTGAATCCGGGCCAATAGGTGTATATTGATTGGTTTGCACAAAAGTTATTGTATCTACAAACTATGGCAGGGGTCTCCAAGCTTTTTAAACAAAGGGCCAGTTTATTGTCCTTTAGACTTCAGGAGGGCCGGATTGTGACCAGCAGGGGCAACATTTTTTGGCATCAGTGAGAATAAATATGGCTTCAGGATTGGTGGTCAATAGGAGGAGTAGTGCCCCTATTAGTAGGAGGAATAGTATCCCATCATTGGTATCAGTGGAAGAAACGGTGCCCCATTGTTGGTGTCAGTAATAGTGCCCCAAGGGCCAGATAGAAGCTAGCAAAGGGCCACATCTGGCCCTCGGGCCGCAGTTTGAAGACCCCCTGAACTATGGGATAGATTTAGGGAATTTTAGATTTTTTTATTGTTTTTACTGGCAGTGGCGGCAATCTGAGACTGAGACATTTTGACAAATCTGACACCAAATGACACTTTTTGGGGACCAGAGACATTATTACATTGATCAGTGCATTTTTATGGCACTGATCAATGCAATAAGGTCTCTGGTCCCCAAAAAGTGTCATTTGGTGTCAGATTTGTCAAAATGCCTCATGCCGCGTACACATGACTGTTTTTCGGGTTGTAAAAAATGACGTTTTTTTAAAATGTCATTAAAAACGATCGTGTGTGGGCACCAGAGCATTTTTTTAACAATGTAAAAAATGACAATTAAAAATTTAGAACATGCTAGAGCATTTTTTTTTAATTTAGTATTTAACCACTTCAATACCGGGCTTTTATACACACCTCCATACCGGGCCTATGCTGGCACTTCTCTCCTACGTGTACAAATCATAATGTTTTTGCTTGAAAATTACGCAGTACCCCCAAACATTATATATGTTTTTTTTTAGCAGACACCCTAGGGAATAAAACGACGGTCATTGCAACGTTTTATCTTGCACAGTATTTGCGCAATCATTTTTCAAACGCCTTTTTGGGGGGGACAATTTTTTTCATTTTAAAAAAAAACAACAAAACAGTAAAGTTAGCCCAATTTTATTGTTACATATGAAAGATGATGTTACGCCGAGTAAAATGGATACCTAACATGTCACGCTGTAAAATTGCGCACACTCATGGAATGGCGCAAAACTTCAGTACTAAAAAAAACTCCATAGGCAACGCTTTGAAATTTTTTACAGGTTACCAGTTTAGAGTTACAGAGGAGGTCTAGTGCGAGAATTGTTGCTGGCACTCACATATGTGGTATTAACGGCGTTTACATACGTCGGCGGGACTTACGTGTGCGTTCGCTTCTGCTCGTGAGCTACCGGGGACAGGGGCGTTTTAATTTTTTATTATTATTTTTTTACATATTTATTTTTTATTACTTTTATTCCTATTACAAGGAATGTAAACATCCCTTGTAATAAGAATGTGGGTGACAGGTCCTCTTTATCCACTTAAGACCCGGACACATACGCTGCTAAATGACCCATGGTGTTCTTACAATTCGGCGCTGCGTCGCTTTAACAGACAATTGCACGGTCGTGCGACGTGGCTCCCAAACAAAATTTGCGTCCTTTTCTTCCCACAAATAAAGCTTTCTTTTGGTGGTATTTGATCGCCTCTGCGATTTTTATTTTTTGCGCTATAAACTAAAATAGAGCGACAATTTTGAAAAAAATATTTTTTTACTTTTTGTTATAAAAAAAAATCAAATAAACTAAATTTTAGTAAAACATTTAGGCCAAAATGAATTCAGCCACATGTCTTTAGTAAAAAAAAAAAAAAAAAAAAAAAAAAAAAAAAATCGCAATAAAAAAAATAGCTACCTAGCGGGAACAGCGACACTAAAACAGCGATCAGAAAAATGATCGCTTAGTGATGCTGGCAATAGGGAGTGAAAGGGTTAACTAGGGCAGTGATCAGGGGGTTAAAACTTTATTAGGGGGGGGTGGGGGGGCTATCCTGGACCTAACACTTACTGACTTTTACACTGCCTGTCACACTGACACTAAATGCAGTGATTAGATCACTGCATTCAGTGACACTGTGACAGGGGGGTGGGGGGGGGGGGCGATCACAAGGGGTTAATGTGCCTATGTGTGTGTGTGTGTGTCAGTGTTGTGTTGGTGCACACTTACTGTGGATGTCTTCTCTCATCAGCAGCGGTGGGAAACACTGCTGCGATGAGAGGTGACATTTCCTCCTTCCTGTGTAAACACAGGAGGAGGAACTGACACGAAGGGGGAGCGCTCCCATTGGCTGGGATCGATCGCGGGGGGGGGGGGGGGCGGAAAACACGGACATCCGCCCGCTCGTCGGCGATCGCTCCCAGAGCCAGGGGGACCGCCGCACGCCGCGGAGGGGGTCCCGATGGGACCCCCGAACCGCACGAAGGCGAGGACGTAAATTTACGCCCTTGTGCCTGTACGAGCCATGTTGTGGCTGTAAATGTGCGTGCGGGGGTCCTTAAGTGGTTATGGAGAGATGCGGGGTCAATAAGACCCCACATCTCTCCTCCAGGCTGGAAACCATGAGATCGGTGAAAAAAATTCACCGATCTCATGAATACTGTTGCTTAGTAGCCGCAATCGCGGCTTTGTTTACTTACGGGACCCGAGGGTGACATCATCACATCGCGTCCGGGTCCTCCGACGGTCATAGAGATAACCATCTGGTCACCAGTCATCACTATGGTTCCAGCTAGTGCTGGACAATTCATTCTCCGGGCCCCCGATGGCACGGGAGAGCCCAGAGAAGCACCGAATGGCGGCGGGGGGAGTCCCCTCCCGCCGCCTATAAGAACGATCAAGCGGCGGAACTGCCGCTATGATCATTCTTATGTTGTGCAGAATCGCCGGCAGAAGATATAGATATCTCGATGATGCCTCTCGCTGCAGGCATCATTCAGCTACTCCCCCCTAAAGTCCAGGACGTCATAGGACGTCCACCCGGGAAGGGAGATCCCCTTTGTGGACGTCATTTGACAATGGCCCGGTACTGAAGTGGTTAAAACCAAGTGGAGGCGTGCGCCCCCATCAGTGTGTCGTACCTGTTTCTTGGTGTCCACCTCTAAGATATCCATAAGGTTGATCATGATATTCTTATGCGTGTTCTTGTACTTCCCCACCCTCAGCGATACGGTCAGCCAACCCGGCCTCCCGGTACACATGAACTTCTTTGCTCCATCGGCTTTCCACTGACGGACCTGGAAAAACAAACAGGAACAAACCAAGTCACTAATACTGAACACGTTTTAAATGCAGAAATGTCCATATGATGTACTATTAGAGCTGCACGATTCTGGCTGGAAATGAGAATCACCATTATTTTGCTTAAAAAAGGGGTCTCCAAACTTTCTAAACAAAGGGCCAGTTTACGGTCCCTCAGACTCTAGGGGGGGGGGGGGGCCAGACTAGGGCTTTGGGAGTAGAAAATGTCCAGTGGGAGTAAATAATACCATATCTTTGGTGACAGTGGGAGGACTAGTGCCCCATCGTTGGTGTCAATGGAAAGAATTGATGGGGTCCCATTGTAGCACTAGTGCCCCATTGGTGTCAGCAACAAGAATTATGCCCCATTGGAGTTGGATGGAATAGTCCCCCAAGGGCCGCATTAAGGCAAGCAAAGGGCCGCATCCGGCCCCAGAGCCACAGTTTAGAGACCCCTGGCTTAGAAGATAGAGGAAAATTCTCTCACGATTCCCTCGGTGTAACATCTTTTACATTAAAACAAAAAAAACAAAAATTGGGCTAACTTTTCCGTTTCGTTTTTTTCATTTTATTTTTAATTCATTGAAGTGTGTTTTCTCCCCAAAAATTGCATTTGAAAAGACCCCTGGGCAAATACAGTGCGACATAAAATATTGCAGCAATTGTCATTTTATTCTCTAGCATCTTCAGCCCTGGAACCATTTTGCTGGTCAATGACCGGGACACTTTTTGCGATTCGACACTGCATTGCTTTAACTGACAATTGCGCGTTCATGCAACATGGCTTCCAAACAAAATTGGGGTCCCTTTTTTCCCACAAATAGAGATTTCTTTTGGTGGCATTTGATCACCTCTGCAGTTATTATTTTTTGCGCTATAAACAAAAATAGAAAAAAAAAGAATAATATTTTTTACTGTAATAAATATCCCCCAAAAATATATGAAAAAACATTTTTTTTCCCTCGGTTTAGGCCGATATGTTTTCTTCTACATATTTTTCATAAAAAAAAAAAAAAAAAAAAAAAAAAAAAAATCGCAATAAAGCGTTTAGTGATTGGTTTGCGCAAAAGTTATAGCGTCTACAAAATAGGGGATAGTTGTATGGCATTTTTATTAATATTATTATTATTTTTTTTTTTTTTACTAGTAATGGCGGTGATCAGCGATTTTTATAGGTACTGTGACCTTATGGCAGACACTTCGGACACTTTTGACACATTTTTGGGACCATTGCCATTTTTATAGCGATCAGTGCTATAAAAATGCATTGATTACTGTAAAAATTTCACTGGCAGTCATTTCTCCCCTAGACAGGACCGGGAGCTGTGCCTTTATACACACACAGGGCCGGCGCTACCAATAGGCAAGTTAGGCGGTGGCCTAGAGCGCACATCAGTAGGGGGGCGCTGCGCTGGCTGCAGGGGACAGCGTGGAGTGAGTTTGCGGACGCACTGCCTAAGGCTGCATTCACACCTATGCGTCAGCGATTTTTTGGGCGTATTTGGGCGAAAAAGTTTAGACGTTTTGTATCCGCGATTTGCGGCGACAAAACGCGTTGTTTAAAAATCCCGCTTTTTGTATAGCCATTGTCGGCTATGCGGAACGCGCGTCGGAAAAGGGTCCGGGATTTTTTTCAAAATCGGCGTTCGACGTTCTATCAGCGTTCGGCGTTAGGAGATGTGAACGGTCTCCATAGACAATAATGCAAATTCAACGGTACAGCGTATTGTAGCGTCGCGCTTTAGGCGACAAAACGCCTAGGTGTGAACGGAGCCTAAGGCTGCATTCACACCTACGCGACAAGTAACGCCGCGTACGCGGCTTACTTTGCCGCGATTCGATTGACTTTTTTTTTTTTTTTTTTAACAAATTCTTTCCATTGCTGTCTATGGCCGAATGCCAATGCCGCCTGAAAAAAGGGTCCGGGACTTTTTTTTCAGGCGGCAGGCGTACGGCGTTTCGGCGTTCGATGTGAACCATCTCATAGACAGCAATGGAAATTCGCCCCTCCAAGTTTGTGATTGGTTGCTAGGGGCAGTCCTAGCAACCAATTGTCTGTCTGTTAAATGGAAAGTTGAACAGGTCCGCCCTCTGCTCCAGCATGCCACACCCTCTGGATTCTACCTGCCGCGCACAGCCGCCTAAGGCGCTCGGCCACTGGTTATTCTGCTCTCCTGCACTGTACAGAGCTTGCATCTAGCAGAGCCTGCTTCCTTCTCTCTCGCTCTCTAACAGCCCCCTCCCTTCTCTCTCTGACAGCCCCCTCCCTTCTCTCTCTGAGGTAGAAGACAGCCCCCTCCCTTCTCTCTCTGACAGCCCCCTCCCTTCTCTCTCTGACAGCCCCCTCCCTTCTCTCTCTGACAGCCCCCTCCCTTCTCTCTCTGACAGCCCCCTCCCTTCTCTCTCCGACAGCCCCCTTCTCTCTCTGACAGCCCCCTCCCTTCTCTCTCTGACAGCCCCCTCTTCTCTCTCTGACAGCCCCCTCCCTTCTCTCTCTGACAGCCCCCTCCCTTCTCTCTCTGACAGCCCCCTCCCTTCTCTCTCTGACAGCCCCCTCCCTTCTCTCTCTGACAGCCCCCTCCCTTCTCTCTCTGACAGCCCCCTCCCTTCTCTCTCTGACAGCCCCCCCCTTTTCTCTCTGACAGCCCCCTCCCTTCTCTCTCTCACAGCCCCCTCCCTTCTCTCTCTGACAGCCCCCCCCCCTTCTCTCTCTCACAGCCCCCCCCTTCTCTCTCTGACAGCCCCCTCCCTTCTCTCTCTCACAGCCCCCTCCCTTCTCTCTCTCACAGCCCCCCCCCTTCTCTCTCTCACAGCCCCCCCCCCTTCTCTCTCTGACAGCCCCCCCTTCTCTCTCTGACACCCCCCCCTTCTCTCTCTGACAGCCCCCCCCCTTCTCTCTCTGACAGCCCCCCCCCTTCTCTCTCTCTCACAGCCCCCCTTTCGCTCTCTTTCCTTGTCAGCACTGCAAGTAGGTTTACTCCAGTCTGTTTATCTCTTGTTTTTAACTTCTTTCCTTACCAATCTGCCTACATATTGATGTATAACAGAATTACTTGATTAACTTTATTCTCTTAAAGTGGTATTAAAAGCAAAGAAAAATATTTATTATACTGCAGATTACCAATTTATAGATGGGTGGCTGCATTAGTTTTGTTTTTAGGTTTTCTCTTGTATATTCACCTGGTGATGCTGCTAGTAAGTCTTATGTTTTTCAAAAGAACGAGCTGTCTTTCCGATGTAGCAGTTAGAGGGTTGAATCAAACCATTTAACACTGCCAAAGGGGGTGGAGTCAGGGGCGGACCCAGTGGGGGCGAAAAAATAAGGTTTTCGCCTAGGGTGTCAAAAATCCTTGCTCCAGCCCTGGGGGACAGTGACTTGTGGACAGGGACTTGTGGATAGGGACTTGTATACAGGGGGGCAGGGACAGGGACTTGTATACAGGGGAGGGGGGAGGGCAGGGACAGGGACTTTTATACAGGGGGGGGGCAGGGACAGGGACTTGTGGATAGGGACTTGTATACAGGGGGGGACAGGGACTTGTGGACAGGACAGGGACTTGTATACAGGGGGGGGGGCAGGGACAGGGACTTGTGGACAGGGACTTGTATACAGGGACTTGGGACAGGGGGGGGGACAGGACTTGGGACAGGGACTTGTACACAGGGAGGGGGGACAGTACTTGTGGAGGGACTTGTATACAGGGGGGGGGACAGGGACTTGTGGACAGAGACAGGGACTTGTGGACAGAGACAGGACTTGACAGGGGGGGCAGGGACAGGGACTTGTATACAGGGGGGCAGTGACTTGTGGACAGGGAGGGGGGACAGTGACTTGTGGACAGGGACTTGTATACAGGGGGGGGGACAGGGGACTTGTAGGGACTTGTGGACAGGGACTTGTACAGAGACAGGGAGTGACAGGGGGGGCAGGGACAGGGACTTGTGGACTTGTGGAGGGAGGGGGGACAGTGACTTGTGGACAGGGACTTGTACACAGGGAGGGGGGACAGTGACTTGTGGATAGGGACTTGTATACAGGGGGGGGGACAGGGACTTGTGGACAGAGACAGGGACTTGTGGACAGAGACATGGACTTGTATACAGGGGGGGCGGGGCAGGGACAGGGACTTGTATACAGGGCGGGCAGTGACTTGTGGACAGGGGGGGGGGACAGGGACTTGTGGATAGGGGACTTGTGGACAGGGACTTGTATACAGGGGGGGGGGGGGGACTTGTGGAGGGACTTGTATACAGGGGGGGGGGACAGGGGACTTGTGGACAGGGACTTGTGGACAGGGACTTGTATACAGGGGGGCACTCGTGGAGGGACTTGTGGGGATATGGGACAGGGACTTGTGGACGGGAGAGACAGGGACTGGGGGGGACTGTATACAGGGAGGGGGGGCTGTGGAGGAGACTTGTATACAGGAAGGGGGGGCTGTGGAGGGGACTGGTATACAGGAGGGGGGCTGTGGAGGGGACTGGTATACAGGAAGGGGGCTGTGGAGGGGGGCAGGAAGGGGGGCTGTGGAGGGGACTGGTATACAGGAAGGGGGGCTGTGGAGGGGACTGGTATACAGGAAGGGGGGCTGTGAAGGGGACTGGGATACAGGAAGGGGGGCTGTGGAGGGAACTGGTATACAAGAGGGGCTGTGAAGAGGACTGAGGCACAAATAAAGCGGGATGCAAGGAAGGGCAGCTGAGGACACTGATGTAATGGGGGAAGGTCTATGATGTGAGGAGGGGGGCTGTGATATAAAGCAGGCACTGTATTGTAAAGGGGGGCTGTATTGTAATGGGGGGCTGTATTGCCACTATTTGTCTTCAGGCCGGGACCAGAGGCGCAGGTGGAGACCACGGCTGAAGAAATAGGTGGAGAGGTGCTGCAAAAAAAAAAAACTCTATCCCTGACACCTCCACCATATACATGGGCAGGGCAAAGGGGGTGGGGTCAGGAGCGGAGCCAGGGGGCGGCAAAATTGGGTTACGCCTAGGGTGTCAAAAATCCTTGCACCAGCCCTGTACACACAGCTACCGGTTCTCGCTCTGTAACGAGTGATCGCGGGTGCCTGGTGGTGGTACGCACGTCGGCACCAGGGGCGAGCAGGGGGCGCACACGCACCCCTAATGGCTGAAATGCAAAATGACGTACACTTATGTGATTTTGCGCAGCCGAGCCAACCTGACCTGCCGGCGGCTGGTCGGCTAGTGGCTAGGGTCTCTGCTAAAATATATATAATGTTTGGGGGTTCCACGTAATTTTCTAGCAAAAAATATTGATTTTTAACGTAAAGTGGATGTAAACCCGATTCATAATTCAGCTGGGCACATATATCTGCAGTATTTTGTTTTACTCTTTTCAATTAGCTAAATCTTATAGCTCTCTTCTGAATGGTTCCTCTTATCAGCCTGAGAACTCCTGACATATTTTTCTGACTTTTTAGACAAAAGCAGCCTGAATCTTTTGTCAAAGGAGGTTGCTAAAGTAGAGTGCAGAGAGCAGCTCCTATTACAAATCAGCTCTGAGAGTCTCTGCCTATTGAGGAGAGGGGGTGTGTGCCTTTCCTCCAATCAGCAATGTTGGCTGTCTTGGCTGTATGCCCAGACATTAGACTCTGTTAACCAGGAAGAGAAAATCTACTAACATGATCTCAACTTTCTACAGTAAACCATATATAAATGTGAAGACAGCAGATATACATATACCAATGTAGGGAGATTTGGTTAATCTCTGTGTATCATCTGAGGCTGTTCCCTTCACTGGGTGTATGGAGAGTTTACATCCACTTTTTTGATGCGACAATGTACAGTATAATATTTCCTATCATCTGTGCCCAGTCTTGCCACACAGAGTTAATCCAGCTCTGAGCAATCCTCTCCTCCTCCTGCGGTGCATACTAGCCGATTATGCCTTGCAGGTTTAAAAAAAAAAAAAAATAAAAAATTGTATATGCGGTTTACAACCGCTTTAAAGCGGCGCAGTGCCATGTGGCAAAAAATGAACTCGTCGTCAAGGGTGTAAATCATTTCAGAGCTGAAGTAGTTAAACATTTTTCCAAAACACACACAAAGGGTAGCCATAGGGAACCATATGGTGCTGGGGCACTATGCCGCTTCCTGCACCCAAAAGTACTCTGCATGATTGGCCCATCTCTAGTCACCATATGCCACTCAGTAAGAGGAAGAGGAAAAGGAAAAAACAGAAAGAGAGCCCCATAGTGTAGGAAAATCTTACCCGTAGATGTTTATTCATATATTTAATAAAAAAGTTAAAGGGGTGTTCCACCCAAAAAAATGACCCCTTCTGAATCCACTCCTCACCCCCATACATGCCACATTTGGCATGTAATTTTTTTGGGGGGGGAGTGGGGGCTTCAGTAGGAGTGGGACTTCCTGTCCCACTTCCTGCTTCCGCCGAGGGGCTGGTTAGGCGATTAAGCTTAATCGCCTACACCAGCCCCCTCCCTGTAGGCGATCACATGGGACACTGACAGGTCCCATGCGATCGCCTCTCCAATCAGCGGCGAGCCGCGCACGCATGCGCAGTACGGCTCGCGCATGCGCAGTGGGTGCCCGGCCGTGAAGCCGAAGGCTGTCACGGCTGGGTGCCCACAGTCAGGATGGAGACGCCGGCCGGGGAGGGGGGCAGAGGAGCGGAGCCCCGGTCGGCGCGTCGCTGGAACGCAGGAGCAGGTAAGTGAGTGTTTATTAAAAGCCAGCAGCTACACTTTTTGTAGCTGCTGACTTTTAATAAACACAACTTAGGGCTGGAACACCCCTTTAAATGTTACTACACTTTTCTACAGTTGGTGAGAGCATGTGAGTGTTGGTGCACTATTGGATCTTTTTTCATAGATGGGTATGTGCACTACCATCGCTTTCTATAGACTTATGATGTATTGAATTATAAGATGGTTACAATAGCGCAACAATCTTAAAGTGGACCTTCGGCCATTTTTTTTTTCATCTTTCCAATCTATTAAATCTTCTGCCCTTGTTGTTTTTACTTTGGATAGTAAAACTTTTTTCTTCTGCCAGCAAATACCTTATACAGCCCACTTCCTGTTTCTTGTCTGGTCATTAGCCTAGACTTATGACCAGTGGCGGATGGTGCTCAAAATTTTTTGGGGGGCGCAAACGAAAAAATAAAAATAAAAATTTCAGCCTTACTGTGCCCATCAAATGCAGCCACTGTGCCATGCCATCAAATGCAGCCACTGTGCCATGCCATCAAACGCAGCCACTGTGCCATGCCATCAAACGCAGCCACTGTGCCATCAATTCGCACCACTGTGCCATGCCAACAAATGCAATCACTGTGCCATTCCATCAAACGCAGCCACTGTGGCATCAATTGTCACCACTGTTCCCTATAATCAAACGCAGTCACTGTGCCATGCCAACAAATGCAGTCACGGTGCCATGCCAACAAATGCAGCCACGGTGCCATGCCAACAAATGCAGCCACGGTGCCATCAATTGTCACCACTGTGCCAATGTCATCAAACGCAGTCACTGTGCCATGCCATCAAACACAGCCACTGTGCCATCAATTGTCACCACTGTGCCATGCCATCAAACGCAGCCACTGTGCCATCAATTGTCACCACTGTGCAATGCCAAACGCAGTCACTGTGCCATGCCATCAAACACAGCCACTGTGCCATCAATTGTCACCACTGTGCCATGCCATCAAACACAGCCACTGTGCCATCAATTGTCACCACTGTGCAATGCCAAACGCAGTCACTGTGCCATGCCATCAAACACAGCCACTGTGCCATCAATTGTCACCACTGTGCCATGTCATCAAATGCAGCCACTGTGCCATCAATTGTCACCACTGTGCAATGCATGAATCTATGTTATTGTATCAGTGGCGGTGCGAGAGTCAGAGGGGGCGGCGCTCCAGCGCCCTCTATAGATGCACCGCCACTGCTTATGACATCATGCACAGCTCTCTCTCTCCTGAGAGTTTTCTAGGAAGGGAGGGGGGCGAGTCATAAGAGGGCCAAAGAGAGCTGCAGAGCGGTGTGTCTGTGTAAATCCAGGAAGTACAGGCAGCAGCTTCAGCTACCCAGACTCTGTGGAGGGAGATTTCTGCAGCATATTTGGAAAGTACAGAACCACAGTATATATATAAAATAATATGCAAAAGTCGTTGGCGGGAAGCTTCAAAATGGCAAATATGTTTTTATTACCCATTGGAAGACTTTCCCTCTATTACTGTTCTAGTAACAATGCAACATTTGTCATTTTCTTTCACTCTCTGCAATAAGAGTCACAAATAGGAAGGGTGAATATCCCCAACGGATACAGACAGCAATAAAAACAGACAGATTTTGTGATCTATCCAAGACTAGGAAAAAAAAAAAAAAGCCTTTAGATATCTTGTAAGGTTTTGTTTATCAGTCAGGGTGAAAGCAGCCGACACATCAATACACACAGAGTTCATATATTTCTATGGGGGGGTTATTTACTAGGGTTGTCACGATACCGAGTATTTGCGGGAGCACTTGTACTCCCGCAAATACCCCCGATGCCTAAATAAAATATTTCCCCCCCCCCCCGCCGCTGCTGCCGCATCGAAAGTCGCCGCATCGAAACCCGCCGCCGCATGGGTTAAACAGCGTGCGGGAACATCACAGCTTTCATTTGAATAGCTGTAGTGTTCCCGCTGCGTATAGACACTCCCCCTTGCTCGGGATTGGATGGGTGATCGTGATCTGTCCAATCCCGAGCAAGGGGGAGTGTCTATACGCACGGGCAAAACAGCTATTCAAATGAATGCTGTGATGTTCTCCGTGCTGCGGCGGCAGCTTTCGGCGGCTAGGTATGGGGGAAATTGCTGGAGGGACATGGCTGGACGGACATGGCTCCATATGTGAGGGACATGGCTCCATATGTGAGGGACATGGCTCCATATGTGAGGGACATGGCTGGAGGGACATGGATGCATATGTGAGGGACATGGCTCCATATGTGAGGGACATGGCTGGAGGGACATGGATGCATATGTGAGGGACATGGCTGGAGGGACATGGATGCATATGTGAGGGACATGGCTGGAGGGACATGGATGCATATGTGAGGGACATGGCTGGAGGGACATGGATGCATATGTGAGGGACATGGCTGGAGGGACATGGATGCATGGACATGGCTGCATATGTGGGGGACAAGGCTGCATATGTGGGGGGGGGGACATGGCTGCATTTGGGGACACATTTAAAAAAAGTATCGGTATTCGGTATCGGCGACTACTTGAAAAAAAGTATCACTTGAAATTGCACTTGGAAGTGCAGTTGCTGTAGATCCGAAGGGGACATGTAAGGAAAATAAAAAACAGCATTTTAGCTTGCACATGATTGGATGATAAAATCAGCAGAGCTTCCCCTCATTTCAGATCTACCCCCTCAGATCTACAGCGACTGCACTTCCAAGTGCACTTTGCATTTGTAGTGCAAAGTGGATTTGCCTTTTGTAAATAAATGTCAGTTCTATACACAAGCAAGCACTGCGAACTCTGCACAAACTAACGAACAAAGTTTAGCGCTCGTCATTGGCACCTTCTGCACAAGTTTGTATATTGACTACAGTGCTAGCTGAGCAGCCATACACACATACTTAGATGGTGACGCTGAAACTTGAGGATCCAGTTATACGGCAGTGATATGGCTTCGGGCTCGGTTCACACCTAAACCGGCCACGGATCGCACAGTGCGTCCCTGTTCTCCGTTTCCGCAGCCGCCCCGGAAGAGTCACATTCTCCCGCATCCAATTAGCATAGGTGTGAACTCAACCTTACCATGGCCATACCAGTGCAAAGTGCACTTGGAAGAGCAGTCGCTGTAGATCCCAAGGGAACATGCAAAAAATAAATAAAAAAAACAGCATTTTAGCTTGCACATGATTGGATGATAAAATCAGCAAAGCTTCATTTCAGATCTACCCCTCAGATCTACAGCGATTGCACTTTCAGTGCAATTTCAAGTACACTTTGCATTTGTAGTTTGCACTTGTAGTGCAAAATGGATTTGCCTTTCATAAATAAACCCCTACGTGTCCCTATAGATCACTCCCTCTGTGGACAGACGCATGCAGATGTGGCTGTCGCTGATTTGAAAGCTGCTGAATATCTAGACTAATTTTTAGTTTTCAGCGCTGTTGCACTTTGAATGACAATTGCGCGGTCATGCAACACTGTACCCAAATTAAATTGTTATGTTTTTCCCCCACACAAATAGAACTTTCTTTTGGTGGTATTTGATCATCTCTGCGTTTGTTTGTTTTTGCGCTATAAACAAAAGAAGAGCGACAATTTAAATAAAAAAACACTATTTTTTATTTTTTTATTTAATACATATCACAATTTATTTATTTTTTAAACTTTTTTTTCCCCCTCAGTTTAGACCGATACATATTCTTCTACGTATTTTTGGTAAAAAAAAACGCAATAATCGTATATTGATTGGTTTGCACAAAAGTTATAGCGTCTACAAAATAGGTGATAGATTAATGGCATTTTTTCTTTTTTTTTTTTACTAGTAATGGCGGCGATCTGCGGTTTTTTATTTTGTGACCGTGACATTGCGGCGGACATATCGGACACTTTTGACAAGTTTTGGGACTATTCACATTTACACAGCGATTAGTGCTATAAAACTGCACTGATTACTGTGTAAATGTGACTGGCAGGGAAGGGGTTAACACTAGGGCAGTGATGGCGAACCTCGGCACTTGAGATGTTTTGGAACTACATTTCCCATGATGCTCATCTACACTGCAGAGTGCATGAGCATCATGGGAAATGTAGTTCCAAAACATCTGGGGTGCCAAGGTTAGCCATCACTGCACTAGGGGGTGCTGAAGGGGTTAAAATGTTCCCTAAAGTATGTTCTAACTGTAAGGGGAGGGGGACTCACAGGGGGAGGAGACCGATGTGTATTCCTCTGTACTAGGAACACACATCAGTCTCCTCACCGCTGACAGGAGGTGGATCTGTGTGTTTACACACACAGATCCACACTCCTGCCGTGATCAGCGGTAATCGCGGGCGCCCGGCGGCAATCGCGGCCGGTGGGGGGGGGGTGGATCGCGGGTGGTGCCGCGGGTGCTCGCGCGCTGACCCCGAGAACAAAGGACGTTGTGCGACGTCCACTCTCATCGGCGAGGGGTTGCTACAGACGTCAATCCCCTATGGCCCGGTAAGGAAGGGGTTAAAGCAAGTTCTTTTTTTTTTTTTTGACCGAAGGATAACTGACCGATGGGGCCCACACACAATCGGTTTGGACCGATGAATTGGACCTTCAGTCCGTTTTCATCGGTTTTGACCAATCGTGTGTGGCCACCTTAGGGATCCTGTCACTGGCAATTTAAAGAAATTATCAATGACAGGATTGTTAGCGACAGTCGCCCGTGTGACATCAGCTTCAGGGCTGGCCATTCATCAACCACCTATGGATGCACACAGACAGTAACTATTGTTCTCCCAAGAAAACAAAAAACAAAGCTGGAATTTCCGTAAATCCTGAACCAAGTAAATGAATGAAGAGTAAGAAATCATAACATCTCACCTGTTCTTGGATCTCCTTCACCCGCCGGTCATGGAGCTTTGGAGCGCTGCACATCTTAAACACCAGCCAGGCTCTGACATAATAATACAGATCAAAGACAACAGAGAGAGGAAGGAGGAAGAGGCAGACGAAGATCCATCGGTGGTGGACTATGACATACTCAAAGCCCTTCGCTTTAATCCACAGGAGGAAGAGGACTGTCAGGCCAGCCAGATACAACAGCAAATCCATTTCTTCGAGGAATGTAGACCTAAAACATAAAATAGTAATTCAATATTTTCTGGTAATCAGGTTTAGTTCAAAACAGCAAATTATGCACCCTAGTCCCACTCATCTACAAGCTTATTTATTAAGGCATTGTGCTGTAGCTTAAAGCAGCCAATAGGACTTGAGTTTTCAGCGGTCAGACCATTGGGTGATGTGTTCTGATTGGCTGTTACGAGTTGCTTAGATTCTCCATTCCTTGAGCTGCAGCTGATTGGCCTCCCATTTGGTGGTGCCTGCATAGCTCTGAGGCCAGCACCAAAGCCAGCAGCAAGACACCAATGATTTTTTTTTAGCTATCTGAAAAGCCTTTATTTAGAGGGACTGCGACTTTGCGGCAGACAGATCGGACACTCTTGACACATTTTAGGGACCATTGACATTTATACAGCAGTCAGTGCTATAAAAAAAATTCACCGATTACTGTGTAAATGTCACTGGCAGGGAAAGGGTTAACACTAGGGGGTTTAAGGGGTTAAATGTGTTCCCTGGGAGTAAGGATAAGCTCTGGCGTGTTCGCATAGTACACGTGCAGAGCCCGCCAGGAAGTGTGCACGGCGCTGCGCTAATTACAGCCAGGGAGACATTTCCCGATCTATGCAGCCGAGCATTGGGACAATGTCTCCTTGGCTTTGGTTAGCGTAGTGCTGTGCACACTTCCTGGCGGGCTCTGCACGTGTACTATGCGAACACGCCAGAGCTCATCCTTACCTGGGAGGCGTTTCTAACTTTGGGGGGATGGGACTGACTGGAGGAGAGAGATCGTTGTTCCTAATCACTAGGAACAGCAGATCTCGCTCTCCTCCCCTGTCAGAACGGGGATCTGTCTGTTTACATTGACAGATCCCTGTTCTGGCTCTCTTTCTCATGATCGCGGGTGGCTGGCGGCCGTCGCGCTCATCGGGTTCCCCCGCCGTGCAGCGGGCACCTGCTGTGGTTCTTAAAGGAGCCGACGTACAGGTAGGGCGATTCACACAAACATGCCAACCTGCCGCTGTATGCAGCGGCTGGTCGGCAAGTGGATAAGCACTGCTAGGAGTCTTGCCGAGTCCTCCTCTGTGAGCTACAGAACAGCTCCCCTCTATGTTACAGAGATGAGGAAAGGGAGTTTCTCAGAGTGACAACATTACTTCTCCATAGATACAGTACAGTCAGCGTTGTCACCCTAGGACAGGATGTGTGTACCTGGGAAGATCACCAGATGAAAAGAAACCAAATGCTGCCACCACATCTAAGGATTGGTAAGCTGCAATACATTCACGTTTTTACTTCCTGGCTTTATACATTACATAAAACACAATGCAGAATATCAGCAGTTAGAGGACTACAAATCCCAGCAATACATTACATACATCCTCGGCTGTTTCCGCCGCCATCCTCACTGCCAAATTCCCTACTGCGCATGCGCAAGGTTTGCAGCGCGCCGTCACTGGTCCCCGCTCTCTCCTGGGAACAGTGTTTCCCAGAAGACAGCGGGGGGGGGGGGGGGGTGACGTCACAGGCTGGACTCCCCACGGAGATCAGAACCCGGAAGTGGTGCAAATACCTGCATCTGCACCAGTGTTGCCAACCTACCAACTGGCACGACACCCGAAATTTACTGGCGCAGCCACGTTTTTACTGGCATTTCACAAAAGTTATTAAATTACATTTTTAGGTGCAAATTTCAGTATTCAGGCTACAAGCAAGTACACTATGCAAATAGCAATGTGATTTAAGGTAGATATTAAGGTAAAAAAACATATTTTTGTTATTTTCGATATAATAAGGGCAAATTATTTAGTCACATAACCCCCTGCCTCCATCCCCCTCTGCCACCAACACCCCCTGTCTTCACCCCCCTTTTGCGGTGCCACAATCTCCCTCCTGCCTCCATCCCCCTCTGCGGTGCCACCAACAACCCCTGTCTTCATCCCCCACCCTCTGAGGTGCCACCATCCCCCTCTGTGGTGTCACCAACACCTCCTGCCTCCAATCACCCCCTATCACTAACACCCCCTGCCTCAAATCACCCCCTGCAGTGCCAACAACAACCCCTGTCCTCATCCCCCACCCTCTAAGGTGCCACCATCCCCCTTTGCGTTGCCAACACCTCCTGCCTCCAATCACCCCCTACCACTAACACCCCCTGCCTCCATCCCCCTCTGCGGTGCCACCAACAACCCCTGTCTTCATCCCCCACCCTCTGAGGTGCCACCATCCCCCTCTGTGGTGTCACCAACACCCCCTACCTCCAATCACCCCCTACCACTAACACCCCCTGCCTCCATCCCCCTCTGCAGTGCCACCAACAACCCCTGTATTCATCCCCCACCCTCTGAGGTGCCACCATCCCCCTCTGTGGTGTCACCAACACCTCCTGCCTCCAATCACCCCCTACCACTAACACCTCCTGCCTCCAATCACCCCCTACCACTAACACCCACTGCCTCCACCCCCCTCTGCGGTGCCACCAACACCTCCTGCCTCCATCCCCCTCTGCGGTGCCACCAACACCTCCTGCCTCCATCCCCCTCTGCAGTGCCACCAACAACCCCTGTCTTCATCCCCCACCCTCTGGAGGTGCCACCATCCCCCTCTGTGGTGCCACCAACACCTCCTGCCTCCAATCACCCCCTACCACTAACACCTCCTGCCTCCAATCACCCCCTGCCTCCATCCCCCTCTGCGGTGCCACCAACTACCCGTCTCCAATCACCCCCTACCACTAGCACCCCCTGCCTCAAATCACCCCCTGCAGTGCCAACAACAACCCCTGTCTTCATCACCCACCCTCTGATGTGCCACCATCCCCCTCTGCGGTGCCACCAACACCTCCTGCCTCCAATCACCCCCTACCACTAACACCCCCTGCCTCCATCCCCCTCTGCAGTGCCACCAACAACCCCTGTCTCCATCCCCACCCTCTGCGATGCCACCATCCCCTTCTGTGGTGCCACCAACACCTCCTGCCTCCAATCACCCTCTACCACTAACACCCCCTGCCTCCATCCCCCTCTGCAGTGCCACCAACAACCCCTGTCTTCATCCCCCACCCTCTGGAGGTGCCTCCATCCCCCTCGGTGGTGCCACCGCAGCCACCACCATCACCTCCTGCCTCCAATGCGTTCCAAGCTGAACCGATCTCGGCTATTTTTAATGGCACATTTAGGAACGGGGAAAAAAGCCCCCTTTTTTACGAACTGTCCGTAAAAATACGGACGGTTGGCAACACTGATCTGCACCCCCTCCCCCTGAAAGGTGCCAAATGTCAAAACAATATAAATCTCCTGCGCTCCGGTATTTCTTACTTATGGGGACATACAATTCAATTGTACAGTGTCTTCCAAAGTCTTGCAGCCCTCCTCAGAATCGTGGGAATTCAAAAGGAACTAAAACAGAAAAAAGAATGGAGGGCGCACCGACCTAGTGTGATACTGTTACACAATTTTTATTAAAATACTAAAATCAATAGTTATACTCACAAAATGAGTTAAAAACAAGCCTTGAAAGACAGTCCAACAGCACCAGCAGAACAGGACGGTTGCTTCAGTCCACAAAAGTATCTGACCGATAATCAGGCTAGGCTTACGCGTTTCGGGGGCGTACCCCTTTCCTCAGAGCCCCGGTGGTCTGCACTGCCGTGGACTGAAGCAACCGTCCTGTTCTGCTGGTGCTGTTGGACTGTCTTTCAAGGCTTGTTTTTAACTCATTTTGTGAGTATAACTATTGATTTTAGTATTTTAATAAAAATTGTGTAACAGTATCACACTAGGTCGGTGCGCCCTCCATTCTTTTTTCTTTTTTAGGTGCCAAATGTGCCACCGGAGGAGGGAGGGATCCAAAAAGCGGAGGTTCACTTTTTGTGTGAACCTTCGCTTTAAAAAAAAATTAACATGTTTAACATGATTGATTATATAAATCTTGTATAATAATAAAAATAATAATAACAACAACAATACTATCTCCCCGATCGCTGGATTTCGATGATTTCTATAATCAGAGCTGGGATTAGGAATGGTTCTGCCATTGGGAATTCCAGGCAGCTTTCTGTTCTCCCCTCCCCCAGCCCCGGATAATGCTCTCTCCTGCACTCTATCAATACACAATACAATAATAATGATGAGACCAGAGGCGGCCACTTACCTGACTCCGCAGCCGGCAGCGTTCCTACTCACCTACCCGGTGTCACCGTCTCCTCGTGTTACACCACTCATCGCTGTCAAACTAAGTCCCGCCCCCAACCACAACACCCCGCCCACCCCGCTCTACCATTGGCCTTCGCGCAGGGCGATCAAGCTGAGCTCAGATGGCGAGTTTGCCGGAGCGGTCCAATCAGAAGCGGAGGCCAGCATCGGAACACAAGTGGAACGCGGCACTTTGGAGAAAAGCTCCAATCGCGTGTAAGGAGGGCGGGGCAGGCTGGTTGTCTTGGTGACTGAAAGCTCAGCGGTAGGGGAAGCGGAGACATTGTAGTCTCGCGAGACTCGTGCAGGTCTTAGATTTTAGTGTTTGAGAGAAATAAATCGAGTGTGATCTCATCAGGTATAATAATCATAAGGCCGCTGTTCTCCTCATAGGACACGTTCTATAGGAATACACGGAGCCTCTCATGTTAGAACGCACTGTACACCCCCCTGTCCCACTTGTACATTGCAATGAGAGAGGCCAGTTGGCAGGTACAAGGTCAGTGTTAGCAGAGCACAGGACGGGGGTCACCGACCTCTATACAGTCTCTGTCATCACAGGTATTAGATAACCAGTATGGCAGCCAGTGTACAACATATGACACTCCATTCATTCATAGATAATTCAAGATCAGTGCAGAATCTGATTTACTGAACACACAGCATGTTCTGCTCCAATGCATGAACTTCACACCCCAGATTATCAGTTTAGTCCCAGAGCATCGCAGATCAGCCCCAGTGCATCGCAGATCAGTCCCAGTGCATCGCAGATCAGTCCCAGTGCATAGCAGATCAGTCCCAGTGCATCGCAGATCAGTCCCAGTGCATCGCAGATCAGTCCCAGTGCATCGCAGATCAGTCCCAGTGCATCGCAGATCAGTCCCAGTGCATAGCAGATCAGCCCCAGTGCATCGCAGATCAGTCCCAGTGCATCGCAGATCAGCCCCAGTGCATCGCAGATCAGCCCCAGTGCATCGCAGATCAGCCCCAGTGCATCGCAGATCAGTCCCACTGCATAGCAGATCAGTCCCACTGCATAGCAGATCAGTCCCAGTGCATCGCAGATCAGTCCCAGTGCATCGCAGATCAGCCCCAGTGCATCGCAGATCAGTCCCAGTGCATCGCAGATCAGCCCCAGTGCATCGCAGATCAGTCCCAGTGCATCTCAGATCAGTCCCAGTGCATCGCAGATCAGCCCCAGTGCATCGCAGATCAGACCCAGTGCATCGCAGATCAGCCCCAGTGCATCGCAGATCAGTCCCAGTGCATCTCAGATCAGCCCCAGTGCATAGCAGATCAGCCCCAGTGCATCTCAGATCAGCCCCAGTGCATAGCAGATCAGCCCCAGTGCATCTCAGATCAGTCCCAGTGCATCGCAGATCAGCCCCAGTGCATCTCAGATCAGCCCCAGTGCATCGCAGATCAGTCCCAGTGCATCGCAGATCAGCCCCAGTGCATCTCAGATCAGCCCCAGTGCATAGCAGATCAGCCCCAGTGCATCGCAGATCAGCCCCAGTGCATCGCAGATCAGCCCCAGTCAGGGGCGGATCCAGAGTCTAATCTTGGAGTGGCACTGCCAAAATTTCTGCAGGCAATTTGTAGGGGCAATGGCTGGTGTTGGCGTTTCAATCATCACGGCACCGTGGTTAATATGGTGTCAGGATGATTTGAAGAACATCATTTCAATTATTACTGTGTGGGAGCAGCCAGGTGGAGGGGGGACAGGGGGGGTTGCAGCCAGGTGGAGGGGGGACAGGGGGGGTTGCAGCCAGGTGGAGGGAAGGAAAAGGTGGTTGCAGCCAGGTGGAGGTGAGGACAGGGGGGTTTCAGCCAGGTAAAGGGAGGACAGGGGGGTTGCAGCCAGGTGGAAGGGAAGGACAGAGGACACAGCCAGGTAAAGGGAGGACAGGGGGGTTGCAGCCAGGTGTGAAGGGAGGACAGGGGGGTTGCAGCTAGGTGAAGGGAAGGACAGGGGGTTTACAGCCAGGTGGAAGGGAGGACAGGGGGGTTGCAGCCAGGTGGAAGGGAGGACAGGGGGGTTGCAGCCAGGTGAAGGGGAGGACAAGGGGGTTGCAGCCAGGTGAAGGGGAGGACGGGGGGTTGCAGCCAGGTGGAAGGGAAGACAGGGGGGTTGCAGCTAAGTGAAGGGAAGGACAGAGGGGTTGCAGCCAGGTGGAAGGGAGGACAGGGGGTTTGCAGCCAGGTGGAAGGGAGGACAGGGGGGTTGCAGCCAGGTGGAAGGGAGGACAGAGGTGTTGCAGCCAGGTGGAAGGGAGGACAGGGGGGTTGCAGCCAGGTGAAGGGGAGGACAGAGGGGTTGCAGCCAGGTGAGGGGGAGGATGGGGGGTTTCAGCCAGGTGAAGGGGAGGACGGGGTTGCAGCCAGGTGGAAGGGAGGACAGGGGGGTTGCAGCCAGGTGAAGGGGGGACGGTGGGTTGCAGCCAGGTGAAGGGGAGGACAGGGGGGTTGCAGCTAGGGAAGGGAGGACAGGGGGTTGCAGCCAGGTGGAAGGGAGGAAGGGAGGGTGACAGGGGGGACAGGGGGTTGCAGCCAGGTGGAAGGGAGGACAGGGGGGTTCAGCCAGGTGAACGGGGAGGGTGGAGGGGACAGTTTGCAGCCAGGTGGAAGGGGAGGAGGTGAACAGGGGGTTGGTAGCCAGGTGGAAGCCAGGAGGACAGGGAGGACAGGGGGGTTGCAGCCAGGTGGAAGAGAGGACAGGGGGGTTGCAGCCAGGTGAAGGGGAGGGCAGAGGGGTTGCAGCCAGGTGGAAGGGAGGACAGGGGGGTTGGCAGCCAGGTGGAAGGGAGGACAGGGGGTTGCAGCCAGGTGAAGGGGAGGACAGGGTGGTTGCAGCCAGGTGGAAGGGAAGGACAGGGGGGTTGCAGCCAGGTGGAAGGTGGACAGGGGGGTTGCAGCCAGGTGAAGGGGAGGACAGGGGGTTGCAGCCAGGTGGAAGGGAAGACAGGTGAAGCCAGGGAAGGACAGGGTGGTTGCAGCCAGGTGGAAGGGAAGACAGGGGGGTTGCAGCCAGGTGGAAGGGAGGACAGGGGGGTTGCAGCCAGGTGAAGGGGAGGACAGGGTGGTTGCAGCCAGGTGGAAGGGAAGACAGGGGGGTTGCAGCCAGGTGGAAGGGAGGACAGGGGGTTGCAGCCAGGTGAAGGGGAGGACAGGGTGGTTGCAGCCAGGTGGAAGGGAAGACAGGGGGGTTGCAGCCAGGTGGAAGGGAGGACAGGGGGGTTGCAGCCAGGTGGAAGGGAGGACAGGGGGGTTGTAGCCAGGTGAAGGGGAGGACAGGGTGGTTGCAGCCAGGTGAAGGGGAGATAAGTTCTTACCTTGGATGATAAAAATGGAATCACTGGCTTCCTCCACCCTACAGCCTCATGGTCTGTATTTTATTTTCAAAACAAATACCAAATAAATAAATACACGTGCCTTATATATATAATAACTGTGAAATCTAAATAAATAAATAAATAAATCAAAGTCCAAAGTGCATAAGTGCCAAGGTGAATAAAGTGTAGGTACACAGCAGTCCGTGAATAATCCAGTGTTCACAATGTTCGTGCAGGTGCCACTCCGTGGAATAAACAGCCTCACAGGCCTCTCACCTCACTGCCACGAAATAACTGCATCAAATATCATCTGGTATCTCCAAAACTTTTTAGCCAGGTGTGTTGGGTTGGTAGACATCCGGGTCCTCACAGAGCCAAACATAAAACTATACCAACTCAGAAAACAAAAGTGGAGAAAGAGAGACTCCCATAGTGTAGTAATATCATAAAAGGGGCATTTATTAAAAAATATATATATATATATAATAGTCCCCAGATGAAGGCAGTAGCCGTAACGCGTAGGGATTGACGGACACCTGGAGTGACGCGAGGATCCGGCTTATGCCGTGTATTTTAAGCTGTTTTTATATATCTTGATGTAAGCAGATTATTTTTTAATAAATGCCCCTTTTATGATATTACTACACTATGGGAGTCTCTCTTTCTCCACTTTTGTTTTCTGAGTTGGTATAGTTTTATGTTTGGCTCTGTGAGGACCCGGATGTCTACCAACCCAACACACCTGGCTAAAAAGTTTTGGAGATACCAGATGATATTTGATGCAGTTATTTCATGGCAGTGAGGTGAGAGGCCTGTGAGGCTGTTTATTCCACAGAGTGGCACCTGCACGAACATTGTGAACACTGGATTATTCACGGACTGCTGTGTACCTACACTTTATTCACCTTGGCACTTATGCACTTTGGACTTTGATTTGTTTATTTATTTATTTAGATTTCACAGTTATTATATATATAAGGCACGTGTATTTATTTATTTGGTATTTGTTTTGGATACTATATTAGCTATTTCAGTAGCGCAAGATCACTATTTTCACTTGATTGCCATTTTGTGTTATGTAAACACTTTTAGGTTTTGCAGCAACTTTTTCACATATATATATATTTATATATATATGTATTTATATATTTATATATTTATATAGTTTATCTACACTATAATTGCTCTGTATAGCGCGAAGGCTTTCACATATATTTCTGTATTTTATTTTGTATTATTTTTTACAATTTTATTTGTTTTAATTTGTATTTATTTTAAAAAAAATAGAGGGAATGTGTGGCACATGGGGTGATTAGGGTGTGCCCAGGCACACCTGGCACACCCTGTGCACACACCTATGACTGGTGGATCACGATCTACAGGTTGCGGTGCCCGCAATAGACGGTTCATTGGAGCCGGAGTGAATGGCCTATTGCTTGGGTGATTGGCAGCCTGCATACTGTTTGGTAAAGAACCTGCTAAGATCAGGAGCCCCTGCAGGGTAGTACTCCTCCTCTGTGTACACTTAGCAATAATGTAAATTCACTTCTATTACATAACTGAAATCCGTTTCTACAGCATTGAAATTGTTGTTTATATTGAATTTGCTTCTATAATGCAAGGAGGCATGTCAGTGTAAATCACCTGTGTTTATACTCAATAAATGGAGTCACCTGTCAACAAAGTGACACCGTGCCGAATATTTATAGTGAAAACACTGCAGTTGTCAAACACAAGTGGGCATTCATATCAAGTGCTCTTTAAACAGTGTAAATACAATGACATGTGTTTGCATTTAATTTGAAACCCTTGCTGGATTATAAATGTCAGATTAGGAATAGGGAACTAATTAATGGATATTTACTGTAGAACATTTTGCATGGTAAACTTGAAATAATTTATGTAAACCCTTTTTTGCTCTCTTTTTGTCTTTTAACCACTTCAATACCCAGCCATAGTAATATGACGTCCACAGATGGGATCTACCACCCTGGGTGGACATCATATGACGCCCTGGGCTTTGTGGGGGGATATCTGAATGATGCCTGCAGCTAGAGGCATCATTCAGATATCCTTCTCTTCTGCCGGCGATTCTGCGTATGATAAGAATGATCATAGCGGCAGTTCCGCCGTTTGATCGTTCGTATAGGCGGTGGAAGGGGACATTCCCCCTCCACCGCCATCCGGTGCTTCTCCGGGCTCTCTCGTGCCATCGGGGGTCCGGAGAAAGAATCGTCCGGCGCCGGTGTCTTGTCACATGATGAGCATAGAGATGACTAGTCATCTCTATGACCGTCGGAGGCCCAGGCGCGATGTAATGACGTCACGCCCAGGTTCCCAGAAGTAAACAAAACCGCAATTGCGGCTAGTAAGAATGAGATCTGTGAATTTTTTTTCACAATCTCATGTTTTCCAGCCTGGAAGAGAGATGTGGGGTCTTATTGACCCCACATCTCTCCATAAAGAGGACCTGTCACACACCATTCCTATTACAAGGGATGTTTACATTCCTTGTAATAGGAATAAAATTAATTTAAAAAAGTGTAAAAAAATATATATATATATATTTTTTTAAATGCCCCTGTCCCCGGTATCTTGCGCTCAGAAGCGAACGTACGCGTAAGTACCGCCCACATATGTAAACGCCATTCAAACCACATATGTGAGGTATCGCCGCGTGCATTAGAGTGAGAGCAACAATTCTAGCACTAGATCTCCTCTAACTCCAAACTGGTAACCTGTAAAAAAAAATCAAAGCGTCGCCTATGGAGATTTTTAAAGCGGAGGTTCCGTTTAAAGCGGAGCTCCAGCCGCAATTTTTTTTTTTTTTTAAAGTCGGCAGCAACTAACAGTGTAGCTGCTGACTTTAAATAAGGACACTTACCTTGTCCTACTTGCCCGCACTGATGGGCCCCCCGATGCCGGTCCCACGATCGCTCCGGGTCCCGCGCCGCCATCCACACTATGGGAAACAGGCAGTGAAGCCGTACGGCTTCACTGCCCACTTCCTACTGCGCCTGCGTGAGTCTCACGCTGGCTTGTGAATGGGCGCGCTGCTCTCTGAGAACACACACAGTTCCCAGAAAGCAGCGCGCCCCATTCACAAGCAGAAGAAGCAGAAGAAAGGACACCTCGGTGTGGAAGAGGCAGATTACGGACTTCCGCATAGCAACAGGTATTTCGGGTGAGTATTTTTTTTTTTAAGGTTTTTTTTTATTTAATTTTTTTAAATAAGATGGGCAAAAGTGGTTTTCCTGGGTGGAACTCCGCTTTAAAAAAAAAAAATTTAAAGTCAGCAGCTACTAACAATGGTGCTGCTGACTTTTAATAAGGACACTTCCCTGTCCTAGCCGCCAGAAATGTCAGCCCCTGCCGAGGCCGATCCTCGATCCTGGCAGCTCCTGGCGCCGCCATCCACAGTAAGGGAAACAGGCAGTAAAGCCCGGCGGCTTCACTGCCTGTTTCCTACTGCGCATGTGCGAGCAGTGCAGCGCTTTGTGAATGGGCAGGCTGCTTTCTGGGACACACACACAGTTCCCAGAATGCAGCGCGCCCCATTCACAACAAGACACCGAGTAGGAGGAGGAAGAGAATCGACCGTGGAGGATGAAGAGGCAGATTCGCCACTTCCGCATAGCAACAGCTATTTCGGGTAAGTAAAAAAAAAAATTTTTTTCATTTTTTTTTTTATATTTTTGGTGCAAAAAATTTTTTCAGGGTGGAACTCCACTTTAAGTAACGAAGTTTGGCGCCAATCCATGAGTGTGCACAATTTTAAAGCGTGACATGTTAGGTATTTATTTACTCAGTGTAACTTTATCTTTCATATTTCTCAAAAATATTGGGCTGACTTTACTGCTTTGTTATTTTTTAATTTGTAAAACCATTTTATTCCAAAAAAAGGCGTTTGAAAAATTATGTTTTTTTTTTTTTTTTAAATAATTAATTTGTGTCCACCCTGATTCTATTATTTAATTTTCTATTCTATTCAAAATTATTCTATTCAAATTCCAAATTCAGAAGATGCGTATATTCTCTCTCTTCTATTTTATTCTGTTGTTTTTTTCTATACTATTCTGTTATTTTCTATTCTATTCTAATCTATTATTTTCTATTCTATTCAAATTCAAATTGATTATATTTGAATTTGGGAAATGGTTCTATTTTTTCTATTCTATTGTTTTTTAATTATTGCTATTATTTTATGAATCAATTATTATTAATTATTCCAGTATAGTCTATTCTATTATTTTCTATTCTATTATTTTCTTATGTATTCAAAAGAAATATTCTATTCAAAATTCGAATTTCAGAAGATGAATATATTTTTTTCTATGTTACTCTATTATATTCTTGTCTATTCTGTTCTTTTCTTTTCTATTCTATTTGTTCTGTTTTACTCAATTATATTATATTCTTTTATTTTCTGTTATATTAGTTTCTATTATTTTTGTTCTATTATATTCCTTTATTTTCTATTCAATTTTATTGTCTTTGAAAATTGGAAAACGATTCAAATACAAATTTGAAAACGTTTCGTATTCTAATTTGAAAACTGTTCAAATTATTATTTTGGAATCGTTTAAATTCAGTATTATTGTAATACGGATCCATCCGAATTTCCCAAAAATGTGTCTGAATTTCAATTCGGAACGAAACGAACTGCACATGTCTACAACGGGCCCCCAATGCTACCCGGCTGAAGAGTTAGGACTAAAGACTGTCCCTTAGCTTGTCCATTACAGAGAGACCTTCGCCTATTGCTTATGCTAAGAGGTACCTCTCAGGGGACATTGTACCATACCTTATCCAAAAACCCACACAGAATCAAGTCGACGCATGCTCGGAAGCATTGAACTTCATTTTTCTCGGCTCGTCGTAGTGTTTTATGTCACCACGTTATGGACGGTCTGAATTTGGTCTGACAGTGTGTATGCAAGACAGCTTGAATGGAATTCCGACGAAAAATTTCATAGGATTTTAGGACATCGGAAATTCCAATTGTGTGTAAGGGGCATAAGTGCCGGAGATACATACACACAGGGCCGCCATCAGGGGGGTACAGGCATTACACCTTTAAGGGGGCCGATGGTCCCCCGGGGCCCGGCTGGCCCCCTCCCATTTTTATTTTTTATTTGTATCTTATTTTTTTGCATTACACCTGTAAGGGGCCCAGTGGTCCCCAGGGAACCTTACTGGCCCAGCTGGACCCCCTCCCATTTATTTTTATTTTTTTATTATTTAAAAAAATATATATATATTTTATTTTTTGCATTACACCTGTAAAGGGCCCGATGGTCCCCAGGGCCTCTTACTGGCCTGTTGCCCCGCCTGCCATTTTTTAAAATGTTTTTATTATTTAAAAATTATATATATTTTTTTATTAAATTTTTTTTGCATTACACCTGTAAGGGGCTCGATGGTCCTCAGGGAACTTTACTGGCCCAGCTGGCCCCCTCCCATTTATTTTTTTATTATTTAAAAAAAAATATATATATATTTTATTTTATTTTTTGCATTACACCTGTAAAGGGCCCCATGGTCCCCAGGGCCTCTTACTGGCCTGTTGCCCCGCCTCCCATTTTTTTAAAAGTTTTTATTATTTAAAAATTATATATATTTTTTTATTTTAATATTTTTTGCAATACACCTGTAAGGGGCCCGATGGTCCCCAGGACCCCCCGCTTATTATGTCTAGGAGAGAAGGGGCCCCAAAATTTGTGATTGCTTCCCTGCATACACATCGTATTACATGGTGATGAATGACACGTCTGAAATCATATGTACTCTTTACAGCCGAAAGCACAGAGCTGCCCCTTACTCCATTTTACTGAAATACTTAGAAATGAGGTTTAGATCGGAAGATATTTCCATTAACATGACAGAGGTCATTTATAAATCCAGCCAGCCTGATCTAATTGCCAAGATAATGAATGGTTGAAGGTCAAGACAAGGAATCTTGGAAAGCTGTGAGGATTTCTGTTCATTCTTTAGTAAACTCCAGAGGTTTGTAATAAAACTTTGCTGCAGTGTAATTTGTAGTAACCCATGGCAGCCGTCCAGATTTAACCTTAGTATAGTCAGATCAGTTAAATGTCAGTTCCTTTTGGTTAAAGTATAACCCAAACATGTTTTAATTGTGGAGAGAGCAGCGAATGGGTAAACCCCTATTAGGTTACAGGCAGGGGCGGACTGACCATTGAGTCACTCGGGCACTGCCTGAGGGCCCCATGCCACTAGGAGGCCCCATCAGGGTTGCCAGGCTCAGTAAAACCAGGGATAGTATGTACAAATCAGTTTTTTTTACATCTGTCCCTGATATGTCCGAAACCGACATGCTTTTGGTGTGAAAATCCTGAGATTTTAGCTGCCCCGCCTCTGCACTGCCTCCTGGCGTGGTGACCATCTGTAAGCCCAGGGGCACCATAATCTTCTATTGCCCGGGGGCCCCATGAGTTGTCAGTCCACCCCTGGTTACAGGGGTTGTAAAGGTAAAAAAAAAATCCCCTAAATAGCTTCCTTTACCTTAGTGCAGTCCTACTTCACTTACCTCATCCTTCCATTTTACTTTTAAATGTCCTTATTTCTTCTGAGAAATCCTCACTTCCTGTTCTTCTGTCTGTAACTCTACACAGTAATGCAAGGCTTTTTCCCTGGTGTGGAGAAAGCCTCTTGAGGGGGCGAGCAGAAGTGTCAGGACGCCCACTAACACACAGTTCCTTTCTCTATCTGCAAAGTAAAGAGTGTCCTGACACTCCTGCTCGCCCCCTCCCCCCTCAAGAGGCTTTCTTCACACCAGGAAGAAAGCCTTGCATTACGGTGTGTAGTTACAGACAGAAGAACATAAAGTGAGGATTTCTCAGAAGAAATGAGGACATTTAAAAGCAAAATGGAAGGATGAGGTAAGTGAAGGAGGACTGCACTAAGGTAAAGAAAGCTATTTAGGGATTTTTTTTACATTTACAACCCTTTTAAAGAATATGTTAACCTAATATATATTGCTGATATGTTCCTATTGTACCATGTAGTTCTCTTAGCATTGGGTTGGGCTTAACCACTGAGCCATTATCTGTCGGTCTGGACATCCAGTCACGTTCATATCTTTGTAAATGTATTATACTTGCTTTGAATGTCATATGAAAATAATAAAATCATGTACAATCTGGTAAAATTTTATATAAACTTCATTATGCATTTTCTTTTTTGATGTATGTAGGATTGCTTCCACTTCCTTATCCCCTGATGAAGACTTTATATAAGTTGAAACGCGTTTGTTTGTTTGACTTGGTGGATATGCAATTTATTTTAATAATTTCACGTATCCCTGCAATATATGTATATTGTAGGAATGGTTTAAGATCAGGATGTCAAGTGTCTAGACCAGCCATAATATAACCTGCTGTTCAATAAAAAAAAAATCTACTTTTTATACACAAATTTGTAATTGTGATTTCTATTGCTGCAACAAGGTCCCATGGGAGATATCGTTTGTATAGATATAGTGTATCAGGGTTAGAGCAGCCTTCTTCTCATGATATCATTTCTACATCATGCTTTCTCTTTTATTGCTTCCTTTGTGTGAAATCCCTGGTGGTCCTGCAAGCCTCTCTGCATAACTATTAAAAACAGACCACACTAGGTATAAGAGCACAACGTGGTGAGTTTTCTAGCTGTGCTGGGAACTTAGCCTGCTCTCCTGCAATGATTAGGTATGTACTGACACTCTACTGCACATTCACTGGGAAGTTCAGTGTACTGCTGTTTCTTTTCCCCTAGCTCTCTGAACTCCTTATGCAGCTAAGAAAAGAGGGTATGTGATCACTTATAAAAAAAGGAAAAAAAGTTATATATAATGGGCCAGATTCAGGTACATCTGCGCATTATTGGACCGGCGTAGCGCACCGCCTTTACGTTAGACTTGCGCAATGTAGCTGCGTAATCACCCTATTCTCGTAGCTTTTGCGCAGAAAATTGCGCATGCGTAACGTTATTTCAGCGGCGTAAGGCGGAGTAATACAAATTGGGAAGGACGTGGGCGTGTTACATTGTAATGAGCCGTGACCCCATGCAAATGAAGGGCCAGCCGGCTCGCGCATGCGCGCTTGAAGGAGACTATGGTCAGCACCTCTCTGCGCATGCTCACAACTCGGGAACGGCGCAATCAGTGAAATTGGAAATGGACTATGAAATACGCAGACAGCATAAATAGACACACACAAACGCACTTCCATTGCAAAAGTACATCCCTTTGTCCCTTCCCATTTAACCAAGTGCTTTTGTCCCGTTGTGAGTTGTGCAGTGTTTTGTATTTGTCAGAATAGCGTACTGTGTGAGCAAGTGTTTGTAAGTTGATCTTTGAAAGTGTTTTTTGATAAGTGTTTGAGAGACTGTTTGTTTGATATATTTGTGTTCGTTTTTTTTCTTGCTTAATAGTTGTTGTTTGTTTTTGTGACTGTTTTTTGCTGAGTGCTTGTGTGATTTTTTAGGTGTTCGTTCTCTCTTTGTGTGTGTTCTTGCTTGATTGGTTGTGCTTGTTTTTGTGACTGATTTTTGTTGACTGGGAGTGATTGTTGGGCTGAGTATGACAGAGAGAAAGCGAAAACTTAATTTCACTGTGGGGGAAAAACAAATTCTTGCCCGGGCCATTAGCGATTATGGGCGTTTCCTCCACGGCCCAGAGAGTGCAAACACCAACCCGGCCAGGAGGAGGGAGATTTTGGACTCCATCACTGATCAGGTGAATTCATCGGGGGAGGGGGAGACACGGACCCGGTCTGGGATAGAGAAAAAGATAAATGACCTCCGGCGGCTGGTCAAAAAGAAACTGGCCACAATGCATGCCCATGCCAGGGGCACAGGAGGGGGCCAACCATGCCGTGTTAGGCTGACAGCGGAGGAGCGTGCGGTGGCCCTGACCCTTCACCGGCATGAAGTGGAGGGCCTGCCAGGCTTTGACTCAAGTCCGATGCCCGTGGTGCCAGGTAAGGTTTTTTTTTATATCAGGTGTGTAGCATGTGTGGGGGAGGGGGTGAAAGGGAATATGTGGCAAGTGTGTGGATCCTCCAACCTGTGAATGTTTTGTGTCATCCACAGATGTGCAGGAGGGTGCAGGGCCATCTGGCCTGACCGCACCACCCCCAGGACAGCAGCCTAATGAGGCCCCCCCGACAAGGCCTGAGTCCGCGGAGGAGGTTCAAGAGGAGGAGGAGGAGGAGGTTGAGGAGGTGGAGTTTGAAGAGGAGGAGGAGTCCATGTCAGGCACTGGACCAATGGTTTTTGAGGACTCTTCCCCTCTGGCTGGCAGGAGCCAGCCCTCCCTAAGGGGAAGCCCCCCCCCTCCTCCCCCAACATGGCTCCCCTCCCAAGGGCCACCCCTTCTCCCCGGCCACAACCATTAGCTGGAGGCAGGAAGGCGACGATCTCCTGCCCGCCACTCTGAGAAGGGACCAGGCCCTCCAGACCCGCCATCTGGGACAGGTCAGCCAGACATTGGTGCGGATGGAGGAGAGCCTGTCCTCCATCAACGATGGGCTGGGGAACCTTGACTCCCACTCCCGGGCTTTCACAAACTGCCTTAACAACCTGCAGACTACATCAGCAGGCGTTGGGCAGGATGTGAGGGCCCTCACCCAGGCTATCCAGGCCAACACGGCAACACTTGGTGCTGCCCTGGACAGAATAGCCGTGGCCTTGGAGGGCAGGCCGCCAGGTGGGCAGAGATCAGGGGCTGCTCCTCCTTCCCCGGTTTTGCCCCTCCCCCATGAGTCTCCCCTGAGGAGCCGGGGCCGTAGCCGGGGGCGCCCCAGGCGTGGCTCACGTCAAGGGCACTAATTTATTTTTCCCCTTTTTTTTGGCTTTTTTTTTTTTGCTGGCAATTTTTAGAGTTTGCTGGCAATGTTTTTTTTTTGGGTTGTGAATGCTGTTTGAATGTGGGGGTGACATTCCTGCCGGAAAAGGGGTGTCATCCTCATTTTTGGTGGAGAAGGGTTCCCCAGGACCAGGGAGAGGTGATCCCCAGGTCCGTGTGAATGGTGTATGAATGTACAGTGACATAATTGGAGCCTTGGCGTGGCGTTGCTGCTCACAAGTCCTGCATGGTGGACTGGTGCCAATCCAATTTGATGAGGATGTGGGGTGTGTGTGCTAGGGACCACAGTGGTGTGCATGCATGCATTCTCATTGTGCCATGATTATTGTGTGTGTTTAACGTGCAAAGATGCCCAATATGAGCTGTCTCCTGGCTGCTCTTCCCTCATTTGGTAACCTCGGTTAGGGGGTGATTGTCTGGTTGGGGGGTCAGGTCATCATGTAGCTCAATCTGCAGGCCCTTTTGTCACTGCGAAGTTGTGCAGCATGCAACATGCACCGATGATATGGCACACGAAGTTTGGGGAATACAAGAGGGTACCCCCAGACTTATCCAGGCATCGGAAACGTGACTTCAGGAGGCCAAAGGTGCGCTCCACCACTGCACGTGTTTGGGTGTGTGCTTGATTGTATCTTTCCTCTCCTGGGGTTTGGGGGTTCCAGATAGGAGTCATGAGATGGGGTCCCAGTGGATATGCAGAGTCACCTGTAAGGGAAAAGACAGGAGGATGTTAGTCATGCATGTGCCCCTTGTGATGTGCGCATCATGGGGGGGGGGGTACAGTCATGCCTGCAACCCATGTCACTCACCAACCAGCCAGGTGTCCCCCTACACGTTCTGTTCGAATTCCATTAGGATGGGGCTCTAATTGTAGATGTAGCTGTCATGGCTGGATCCGGGGTGTTTGGCACGGACGTGCCATATGAGGCCTTGGGCATCGACTATCACCTGTACGTTGATGGAATGCCAATGCTTCCGATTGCGGTACATGTGCTCTGTCTCATGGGGGGGCTGGAGTGCCACATGTGTGCAATCAATGGCCCCCACAGTGCGTGGGAATCTGGCAATTCTGTAGAAATCTGTCATTGCCTTCAGCCGCAGGTCCTCAGTGGTGGGTTTAATGATTTGGTTGGCCATGCATCTGAGGATTGCAGGGACAACCTGGTGCACACATCTGCTCATGGAGGATTGTGACATCCCAGCCACCACTCCACTTGTACGCTGAAAAGAGCCACTGGCAAGGAAATGGAGTGTTGCCAGTACCTTGACCAGTGGCTGCACTGCATGTGAGCGGTGTGTTGGGCTGGTGATGTCCTCCTGCAGGGTTGTGGTTAATTCCAGGATGGCATGAGGGGTGAATCTGAAGATGCGATACACCTCAGAATCACTCATGCCAAACAGGTCTATGCGTGTGCGGTATATCCTCTCCCGTGCCATCCTCCGTGCCCTCCTCCTTCTTTGCTCATCTAAAGTCAGTAGTGCACTTATGAGCGACGATGCCCCTGGCATGTTGGCATACAGATTGTTGTGCAACACGTGTGACTGCTCAGCTCCTCACTAACAGTGTTGCTTTCTCTGAGATGTAGACGTTTTTTCTAATTTTAGACCACCTTTTATATGGTCTAATTTTAGACAGGACATTTTGCTGTTGCGCACACCGCCTGCACTGCACCAACGTTCTTTTGTGGATCCCCGTAACTCCCTCATTAGCATATTTGACTAGCAAATCAATGGCGTGTTTAGCGCAGTTTGCGCGGACGGATGCGCCAGTCTATCGAAATTACGCTGGACAAAAAAAAGTAGATTTCTTGCGTATCTCGTTTTGATAATGCCGTGCATTTAAACGCACGCGCGCATTTAGACTTACGCACGCGCATCACCTGTTGCGCAGGCGTAATCGCTTTCTGAATCTGGCCCAATGTTTTTTTTTTATGTATACACAAATGTTTTGCCTTTCATTTCTATTTTAATCTGAATTAAATTTCTGTGGTCTCTGTCTTTTAAAGTGCAACTAAAAATACACTAAATCATTATTAACGGACACCAGCACATACCTTCAAAACTCCTGCTAAATCGAAAATATAACACTGTAATGAGTTAATAAATAAAGCTTTCTATATCTGTCTTGGGGCTCATTCACATGGGTGCTTGTACAGTGTGAATAAGCATTTTTTTTATTATTTTATATACATTTTTTATTAATTTTTTATTATTATTATTTTATTATTATTTTTTATTATTATTTAAAAAAATATTTAACAGCCCTGTTGGGGGGGCTTAACAGACCCTTGATGTCTCACTTTTGAGACAGAGAAAGTGATTGAGGACACCGTCTTCAATCTCTAGCTCTGCAGCCTCAGTTACACAGAATGAGTGAACAGAGTTCTGCGGAGCATAGTTTACTATGTTTCAGTTATGAGTGAACACAGTGATTGGTACTGATCACCAACTGTGTTCATTTAGAAAAGGAATGGCCAGTAAATATAACATATTTACCTGCCCCACATCCTGGCACCAATTCCCTGTGCTCCATAGCAGAGAGGAGGGGAAGCCGGATGTCATGTTGAGAAGTGCCCCCCATCGAATAGTGGGGGGCACATGCGCAGGACGGAGCCGCGCTCCAGCTGAATTGCCGATTTGCTGAAGTGATGTGATCAGGGCGCAAGCGGACATCGTAGGGGGTATCTCTCGATGGGAGATACCATTTCACGGGCACAATTGAAACCTATAAAAACAGCACTTCAACACAGCCACATGCCGCCCTAAGCAGCAATGCACAATCTGAGAACTACAGTCTCCCCCCGCTATTTGTATATTTTTAAATTGTGCCTTTCAAATGGTATCTCCCATCGAGAGATACCTCCTAAGATGTGCGCATGCGCCATGGTTACATAAGCCCAACTGATCAGCAAATCAGCTGTTGTGCTATGACCTACGGAACATGTGCATGATGCATGCCATCAGACTGAGATATTTAGCCAGAGTAAAAAAATACAGCGATGAAGGTAAATATCACAGCAAATGCTTGTTTTGCTATTTTATCTTTTAATGGGCTTTTTCGGTTTTATGAGTTGTTATTTTGGCTGGAGCTCTGCTTTAACCACTTAAGGACCAGCCCCTGTAAACTGTATATACGTCGGCAGAATAGCATGGATCGGCATGTCAATGTACCTGTACGTCCCCTTTAAATGCCTGTCCATGTAGTTGCGCGTGCGCCGCCGGCGGTGCGCAAGCTGCCACCCCCGTGAGTTGGACTGCGGGTCCCATGGACTTGATTGCCACGGGGATCCCCACGATCGTCTCATGGAGGTATAGAGCGGGAAGATGCTTGTGTAAACAACTATCTCCCCGCTTTGACTAGTGACAATGACACTGATCTCGGCTCTGTTTACTCGGAGCCGAGATCAGTGTCATGTGACACAGAGCCCATTTAACACTATGCAGGGAACACTCAACCCCTACAGCGCCACCTAGTGGTTAACCCCTTCACTGCCAGTGTAATTTTCACAGTAACCACTGCATTTTTATAGCACCGATCGCTGTGAAAATGACAATGGTCCCAAAAATGTGTTAAAAGTGTCCGATGTGTCCGCCATAATGTCGCATTCACGGAAAAAATCACTGATCGCCGCTATTACTAATAAAAAATATTTTTTTTATAAAAATGCCATAAAACTATCCCCTATTTTGTAGACGCTATGGGCCAGATTCACATACAATTGCCCTGGCGCAGTGTATCAGAGATACACTACGCCGCCGTATTTTACCTGCCTCTAAGTCGAATCCAGGAAGATTTCGGCTCGTAAGGTACGACGGCGTAGTGTATTTCTCGCGGTGGAATCGAAATACGCGATTAGGGGGCGTGAATCATTTAAATTAGGCGTGCCCCCGCGGCGATCGAACTGCGCATGCTCCGTTCAGAAATTTCCCACCGTGCATTGCGCGAAATTACGTCGAAACATCATTTTTTTTTTTAGTAGCGTAATTTACGTACATTCCTATTCACGGACGACTTACACAAAAAAAAAAATGTAAAATTCGATGCGGGAACGACGGCCATACTTAACATGGCAAGTCTAACTTTAGACCGGATAATAGCAGCTTTAACTATACGCCGGAAAAAGCCAACTAGCGACGACGTTAGAGAATTCGACGGCCGATCGTAACTTCGTGGATCGCCGTAAAAAGCTAATTTGCATACCCGACGCGGAAAACGACGCAAACTCCACCCAGCGGGCGCAAAAAGATTGCAGCGTAGATCCGAAGGCGTACGAAGACGTAAGCCTGTCGGATCGAAGCCCAAAGCCGTCGTATCATGGTTTGAGGATTCAAACTAATGATACGACGCGGGTAATTTGAAAGTACGCCGGCGTATCGGGAGATACACCGGCGTACTAGCTCTGTGGATCTGACCCTATAACTTTTGCGCAAACCAATCAATAAACGCTTATTGCAAATTTTTTAACCAAAAATATGTAGAAGAATACGTATCGGCCTAAACTGAAAAAAAAAAAAAAAATGTATATATATTTTTGGGGGATATTTATTATAGCAAAAAGTAAAAAATATAGCTTTTTTTTCAAAATTGGCGCTCTATTTATATTTATAGCGCAAAAAATGAAAACCGCAGAGGAGATGAAATACCACCAAAAGAAAGCGCCATTTGTGGGAAAAAAAGAACGTAAATTTTGTTTGGGAGCCACGTCGCACGACCGCGCAATTGTCATTTAAAGTGACGCAGTGCCGAATTTGCAAAAAGTGGCCTGGTCCTTTAGCTGCAAAATGTTTAAGTGGTTAAGCATCGCAGACAGTATTATGATTTGTACCATTTCCATAAATATTGATCAATATCACACAATATTTGTTCTATTCTGACAGGTACCCAATCTAGGTAAAGGATGAAGACATTTTTTACTACAGAATGTTCGATCTTTTATTAGGTATACATGTACACACAATTACCATGATGTGTTTTTTTATAGCGGATGAAAAATTCCAAGCACTCTGATAGTAAAGCATTGTAAAGTGTACGTGCGATAATCATGCATTGCAGCACATACCTCCCCCAAATGTTTCTTTCATAAACACAACAGGTAAAGGTGTGGATATTCCAGGTTATTTATACCTCCAGGGAAGGTAATCACTGAGGTGTTCAGTCCGGCATCACTGGAGTGGAAATCTCAGCAAACCATTTGCATTCATTTCGCTCCTTTTAGAACTGGCTTGATCAACTTTGGGCAGGACTGGGCTAAGCCGGGTTGGGAGAAGTATTGGCTGTGTGCGAACTGTCAGAGTGACAGGAGCTTTCACCTGAAGCCTGTCTGAGTGAAGAGACCCACTTTCATACCTGGATAACTTTTTCCTTCCATCTGACGGACATGGCCGAGGATAAAACTTTTCGCTATGGGCTCATTGTACTGGGATTTTTCATGATCATGATTGGCATGTTCATTATGAGTGCAGATAAGCCTAACATATACATCACTTTCTGCATTATAGGGGTCTTACTGATATTTATTGGAATCACATGGAGCATCTGTCAGTGCTACCCAAAGGTAGGAGACCTTTTACTGAGCTTGCACAACTGTCTGTTTATATATATATTGTGTGTATGTATATTTTTTATTTTCAAACGTATATGTACAGATCATAGGTGTGCGCAGCCTATTGCATTAGGGTGTGCACCCCAAAGCAATAGGGGAATGGACAGTGTCGGTAGCGCAGTGGACGATGTCAAAAGGGCAGACACTGGTGTCAGTTTATTTTTTTATTATGACCTTTTTACAATTTTATTATTTTTTACAATATATTCCGTTTTTTTTTTTACAATATTACTGTATTTATTGGCGTATAACACTCACTTTTTTACCCTGAAAATAGAGGGTAAACTGTGCCTGCGTGTTATATGCAGGGGACTGTGGAAAGTGTTTTTTTCCAGAAACTCCCCTCTTAAAGTTAGGGTGCGTGTTATACGCCGATAAATACGGTATTTAATTTTTTACAATTATTTTTTTTGAGAGCCCCATGGAGGCCTAGGTGAAATATAAGGGGTCAAAACCGACTCCTGATGTCTCACTTTTGAGACAGAAATTCCATAGTTACTTTCTCTGCAGTCAAGTAGCAGAGGGAATTTGCCCAGCACAGGGTCATTAGGGTGTGTCCAGGCACACCTGGCACACCATGTGTGCACGCCTATGGTACAGATTAGGATTAGGAGCCACAATTACGATCTACACAATTAAAACCTCTAATTTTAAAGAGGTATAATGAAGAATTCTTAGCAATGTAGTCTGTTTTTAGTCAAACATTGAAGAAACTTCTCACATTAGAGCAGCCTTTCTCAACTTTTTTTTTATATACCTGAAGGAACTTCTAAAAAAGTTTTCTAGGAACCCTTACTAAAACCAGTTCCTCAGAGGTCAGTGGAAAAATGCTCCTTAAATTGATGGTCACTGATCAGTGGTCAGAATGCCCCCCTTACAGACAGGTAAAAATATTATTGGTGTTAGGCAGATGGCTCTAACAGGAGGCATTGACCCCCGAACTATGTAGGCCAGGGGTCTCCAAACTTGCTAAGCAAAGGGCCAGTTTAGTGTCCTTCAGGCTCAGAGAGGGCAGACTGTGACCAGTGGGAGTAGAAAATGCCTCGACATCAGTGCTCCATCGTTGGTTCTAATGGGAGGAATAGTGCCCTATTGTTGATATCAATGAGAAGAATAGTGCCCCACTAACGGTGTTAGTAGAGGGAATAGTGCTTCATCATTGGTGTCAATTGGTGGAAAAGTGTCCCAATAAAGCCAGATTAAGGCAAGCAAAGCGCCACATCTGGCCCCGGGCTGCCATTTGGAGACCACTGATGTAGGCACCATCAGATGAGAGGTCAACCACGGCTCAAGAAACCCTTATCAATTTGCTTGAGGAACCCAACAATTGCAGGAGGAACCCAACCCAACAAGTGCTGGAGGAACCTAACCCAACAATTGCAGGAGGAACCCAACCCAACAATTGCAGGAGGAACCCAATCCAACAATTGCTTGAGGAACCCAACCCAACAATTGCTGGAGGAAGCTAACCCAACAATTTCAGTAAAGAAAGACAGGAAAAGCGCCTCTAAGTTATCTGGTTTAATTGTAATAGCAGGTGCAGGTATCCAACACTTACATTTAAAATAACAGGAGCAAGGGTTGAAGTGGTGGTAATCAGATGGAGCCGGGCTGTGCCTGCAATCTGTAAGAATCTCCGCTCGGAAGCCGGGGGAGCCAAGTCTGCAGTGGTGTAGGAGCGCTGTTAGAAAAGCCGCTTGTCTGCTGGGTGGTGACGTCAGAGGGACGGTGGCTGAAAGGGATCACAAGGGGTCCACAACGCGTTTCAGAGCGTGCGCTGGTCTATGGAGAGTCCTGCGCGCTCCTTTCTCAAGCACTTGATGGACGCTAGTTGAGAATGGCTGCATTATAGCATTGCCCTTACCAATGCAGCTAAGATATCATTTTCACAGGATCAGCAAATCATATTGAATATTTTAAAAATGGTACAACGTTGTACTATGTAAAGATGTATTACTCGAACAGTAAAAGTAGCTGATTGGCTGGTCAACTGTTCGACTGACTTTTTTCAGCCCATGTCCTCAAATTTTTTTTGAGCCGGGTGGTGTTGACAAAGCAACCATTGGCTCAAATTTTATCCGATTCAGAATTTTATCCGATTCATGTATGGCCAGGTTTTAGAATTGTATTTCTTACAAATGCAGCATTTTTTTTTTCTTTTCCGGGACAATTTAAAAGTCTGTTTTTGCCACTTTCATGTTTATCATCTCATTTTCCTTGAAATTTTATTTCCAACATGCTGGGATCTTATTGTTTTCATATTAAACATCCAAACTCTCTATCAGCTCTAGGGAGAGTTATTTAGATAAAATTGTTTTTTTTTTTGTTTTTTGTTTTTTTGTTTTTTTTCTTAGATAAAATTGATTTAGCCATAAATTCGCTGATTTTGCCATTGGCTAATTTTATTTGAAAATTATTTTCTTCATTCAGCTTCTTATGCCTTGTACGCATGAACAGTATTTCCAATGGAAAAAGTCAGACAGACTTTTTCCATCGGAAATTCACACTGTTTTTCTATCAGATATACCGAGGAATTCCATTGGATTTTACATAGAGAACACGTTCTCTTTTCCTCCGATGGAATTCCTTCGGAATTCTGATGTGAGTTTGGTCGGACTAAAGCCCAATCGTGTGTACGGAGCATTAGTTGACATTTTTTTGAAAAAATTATAATAAAAAAATCTTTTATTTTTTTCCTTTATTTTGAGGGTGCTTTTTGTAAATTTTGGAAAGTTTAAGTGGATTTCAGATATTGCCCATCGTGTCTAGTTTTTTTAATGTGAATTTAATCTTTAACTGTGTTTTTTTTTTTTTTTTTGGGGGAAAAAAAATGCTAATGAGGGACAATATGTTTTGGCACAAGGTCAAGAGTAGTTGAAAGGAGTTTCCATATCCCTCCAGGGCAGTTTACAGCCCATTGCTCGCTTAAAAACGTCCAGAAACCACATTCATTTTCCCCGTCTGTTGACTCCAAGGCATTTCACCAAAATAGTGAAGTTTGGCCAAATCTCCTGATTTTTACAGAAAGTTTGGGAAAATTAAAATTTCAAGAAAATATACTAATATCTAATATGTTATTCCTGTTTCTTATTAGATATTAGTATATTTTCTTGAAATTTTAATTTTCCCAAACTTTCTGTAAAAATTATATTTTATAGTATTTTAGACACCCACTCTCAATCCCACCCTTTTTTCTTTGGTACACAACCACAAATTTACAGTAACATTTATCAAATGCAGTGAAATTTAATTGTTCTAATATTTCTCTCCTAAAGGCCAAACGTATGTCTTCAAAAAACTCTGAAATATACGCTTTTCTGATGCCCCTTATATTTAAATCCAGACTTGTTGCTTAAAAATGTGTAAAGTAAAGTCCTCCCTTTCCATCCATGGTGGTGACCATCAGCAGTCTCGGGGATTTTGGAAGTCTACACAATGGTGGCAAGAAAATAACAGACAAAAAATTTATGAACTGCACATGTATTCTTGTGGGAAGGTTACAGGTCTCTTTAACTGCATGAGACCAGGCTTGATTGGTTAGGTACAAGTAGAACATTTTAAATTCCAGATTTTCAGATATCTGGTTTGAAAGTCATTTAGGATAATGGAAAGTTTTTCCGGTGCTAGTAAGAAGAGTACTCCACTATTTACCCCCTAAATGTGCACTTTGCTTTCAATAAAGTTTTGCTAAAAAGAAGAAGCTTTGTCATTTTTGTTCACTTGATTATTAAAGTTAGGCTTTTCATGGATTCTTTGGGATAGCTACTTGTATGTGAATAAAAGAGTTCAACAACTCTGGAAAAGAGACAAATTATGCCTTGTACACACAATCAGAATTTCCGATGGAAAAAGTCAGACCAAATTTTTTCACATGCTCACTACTCGGCCCGGCTCAATCAGTGAGATAGGAACTAGGTCCGGCGTACTTAGTGAGATACGCCCAGTGCATAAATAGGCCCAGACATACGCCCTTCCATTGCAAAAGTACATCCATTTTTTTCCCTCCCTGAAGCAAGGTGCTTTTGTTCCGTTATCTGTTGCTGTTTGTCGGTTTGTGTCGTGCCGGTGTGTTCCATTATTTTGAGGGCCATCACCCAATTTATATACACACAGACACACAGGGCCGGAGTGGGACTAATTTTCAGCCCTGGAGTTTCATGCCTTAGACCAGCCCACTTTAGTTCACGACTATTAAAATAATGTAATAACGTACCTGGAGGTGGTAGCTCAATAGATGGAGATGTTGAACGGACCGTCACCCTGGGCTTGGAATGTGAAGACGACCATATATCTTTCTCTTAATTTAACACAACTATAGAATGATGAAATGAAATGGAATCAGTACACACACACACTACTCCGCATTGCCCAGCACACACACACAGAGAGTGCTCCGCATTGCCCTGCACACACACTGCTCCGCAGTGAGAGGGGGCAGGAGAGAGAAAAACAGAGAGGGCAGGAGAGAGGCAAGAGAGAGGGAGGCAGGAGAGAGAGAGAGAAACAGAGGGGGCAGGAGAGAGAGGGGGCAGGAGAGAGGCAAGAGAGAGAGAGAGGGGGCAGGAGAGAGGCAAGAGAGAGAGAGGGGGGGGCAGGACAGAGGCAAGAGAGAGAGAGGGGGCAGGAGCGAGGAAAGAGATAGAGAGAGGGGGGGCAGGAGAGAGGCAAGAGAGAGAGGGGGCAGGAGAGAGGCAAGAGAGAGAGATGGGGGCAGGAGAGAGGCAAGAGAGAGAGATGGGGGCAGGAGAGAGGCAAGAGAGAGAGATGGGGGCAGGAGAGAGGCAAGAGAGAGAGATGGGGGCAGGAGAGAGGCAAGAGAGAGAGATGGGGGCAGGAGAGAGGCAAGAGAGAGAGAGAGAGAGAGAGGGTCAGGAGAGAGGCAAGAGAGAGAGAGAGGGGGCAGGAGAGAGGAAAGAGATAGAGAGAGAGAGGCAAGAGAGAGAGATGGGGGCAGGAGAGAGGCAAGAGAGAGAGAGATGGGGGCAGGAGAGAGGCAAGAGAGAGAGATGGGGGCAGGAGAGAGGCAAGAGAGAGAGATGGGGGCAGGAGAGAGGCAAGAGAGAGAGATGGGGGCAGGAGAGAGGCAAGAGAGAGAGATGGGGGCAGGGAGAGAGGCGAGAGAGAGAGAGAGATGGGGTCAGGAGAGAGATGGGGGCAGGAGAGAGAGAAATAGAGGGGGCAGGAGAGAGGCAAGAGAGGGGCAGGAGTAGGGTTGCCACCTTTTCTTCAAGCCAAACCCGAACACTTTTCTGGCGCACTCCAATTTGTTTTGTAGTATACACTATGGGCCAGATTCAGGTAGATGGGAGTATCTTTCCTCTGGAGTAACGCTTCTCATTTACGTTACTCTGAAGACCCTTTCGGCGCAAGTACTGTTATTCACATAGCAGTTGCGCGTAAACTTGCGCCAGAGTAACGATAATGCGCTGGCGTAACCCGACGCAAGGGGAAGTGGGTTTGATCATATGTAAATGATGGGCGGAGCCCAGCGCAGAGGCTTACGTTCAGCGCATCAACCACGGAGCATGCGCAGTGAGTGAGGCTCCACTCGCCCCCTTTGTGCGCATGCTCACAACTTCCGTCGGCACCACTTCACGGGAATTGTCAGCGCAATGCCTTCCGTTGGGCGTTTAAATGCACCCGTAGAAGCGCCATTCCGGCACTAAAGTATATCCTGCTCCCCCTCCCCGCAGTGATGTTACTTTTGTTCTGAGATGGCTGCTCCCGTTCCCCGCAAACACACAGGAGAAAGCTGAACTTTAATGGCCAGGAGCTGACAGCCGTCATCTCGGCTATGGAGACCTATGATGTCTTCCTCCATGGCTGTAAAATTTGACAGACAAGCATGGACAGAGGTGTTGTCCTGCAAGTGGGGGTGCTCAGCTAGCTCTTATCGTCGGTAACGCTACTGTAGCTGCTCTCCTGCTGACCTGTGGCCGTCTGGAGTAAAGATAAAGCAGCCTTTTGTAGAAATAACTTTGCGCCGGGCGGACGAGATACGCGCGGCGCATGTAGCCAGCGTATGGTGCTAATCCGTTCGTGAATTGGGAAAAATCCCTCATTTGCATATTTGCAGGGGAAATCAATAGGCGCGACTGATGCGCCAAGCGAAATTAAGCGCTGACGATACTCTGGCGTCGGAACGTTCCGCCGGTCGGAAATGGCCCGTTATTGGGCGCATCTAGTTTGGTGGGTACGGCCACATAGAAACGACGGCGCATCTTCACAGTTACGCGGCGCATATCGAAATACTCCAGCGCAACTCTACCTGAATCTGGCCCGTTATCTAGACAATAAGATTGTAAAAGATCTCAGACACCTTTGTGTGGCTTAAAGAGAGTAGTAATACAGGGTGCTGTGTACTCCACGCGAACAGAGGGTATGGCCACATTGCGTTAACCGTGGAAGAAGCCTAAATGAAACCCACCCTATCTACAACACCCCTTACTATCCACTGCACCCAAACCTTCCACTGCTAGTACAAAGTAGCCCATCCAACCTATAGCAACCCACACTATCAACACCACACCAAGGTGGCCCATTCTATCTCAACACTCCAAATTAGTCGATCATATCTAAGGCCCGTGGGATGGACAGGGTGACTGTGGGATGGACGGGAGACAGCAAGATAGACAGGAGGGGGGACAGTGAGAAGGACGGGGGGACCATGGGGTGGATGGTGGGACCATGGGGTGGACAAGGGGACAGTGGGACCGTGGGATGGACAAGAGGACCGTGGGATGGACAGGGGGACCGTGGGATGGACAGGGGGACAGTGGGATGGACAGGGGGACAGTGGGATGGACAGGGGGGCCATGGGGTGGACAGGGGGACAGTGGGATGGACAGGGGGGCCGTGGGATGGGCAGGGGGGTCGTGGGATGGATGGGGGACAGTGGGATGGACAGGAGGACCGTGGGATGGACAGGAGGACCGTGGGATGGACAGGAGGACCGTGGGATGGGCAGGGGGACCGTGGGGTGGACAGGGGGACAATGGGGTTAACAGGGGGACAGTGGGATGGACAGGGGGGCCATGGGATGGATGGGGGACAGTGGGATAGACGGGGGGGCATGGGATGGATGGGGGACAGTGGGATGGATGGGGGGGTCATGGGATGGATGGGGGACAGTGGGATTAGACGGGGGGCCATGGGATGGATGGGGGACAGTGGGATGGATGGGGGGCCATGGGATGGATGGGGGACAGTGGGGTGGATGGGGGGGGCCATGGGATGGATGGGGGACAGTGGGGCCATGGGATGGATGAGGAGACAGTGGGATGGACAGAGGGGCCATGGGATAGATGGGGGACAGTAGGATCGACGGTGGGCCATGGGATGGATGGGGGACAGTGGGGCAATGGGATGGATGGGGGACAGTGGGGCCATGGGATGGATGGGGGACAGTGGGGCCATGGGATGGATGGGGGGGACAGTGGGGCCATGGGATGGATGGGGGGACAGTGGGATGGACAGGGGGCCATGGGATAGATGGGGGACAGTGGGATGGACGGGGGCCATGGGATGGATAGGGAACAGTGGGATGGACGATGGGGCCATGGGATGGATGGGGGACAGTGGGGCCATGGGATGGATGGGGGACAGTGGGATGGACAGGGGGGCCATGGGATGGATGGGGAACAGTGGGATGGACGGGGGGGCCATGGGATGGATGGGGGACAGTGGGGCCATGGGATGGATGGGGGACAGTGGGATGGACAAGGGGGCCATGGGATGGATGGGGGACAGTGGGATGGACGCGGAGCCCATGGGATGGATGGGGGACAGTGGGGCCATGGGATGGATGGGGGACAGTGGGATGGACAGGGGGGCCATGGGATGCTCCTTCTGCTGGGCTCCTGCAAGTACTGCACTGACATGGGCGAGGGAGACCGAACGGAATTGTCTGTAGCTTTCCTGTTAGACATTAGCTCTCCTGGAGTGGGGGGAAGATAGGGCGGGCGTGCTGCTGGTGGGAGAGAGGTCCTGATCGGCACATTGCAGGGAGAGAGGGGGGGGGGCGACGGGGGACTCACTCGGAAGTGCTGCTCCTGGGACCCAGGAGAGAGCACATTCAGCGCGCGCGGGGTCCATCCCACGTGAACGCATGGTGCTGGTGGAGGGCTGCAGGTACTTTGCTCTGGAGCTGCAGAAAACTCTGCACTCGTCAAGGCACCATCTCAGAAGCTATATGTGAGCCGGGAGGAGGCCGCGGGACCTGGGACTCGGGAGGACGGGTCGGGATGTTTTTGTGCAGGGGGGGGCGTGCAACCGGCCCGCAAACCCGACCAGCCCATCGGGAATAATCCCGGTTCTCCCGATTGGCCACTCCGGGCCTGCAGACACATATATGTATATATTTAAAAAAATGTTTATAATAATAAATACTATAATTATAATAATTGTAACGGAACTATGTATTCTGCCTGTACATCTATAATAATCATGCAGTGGTATATTATGAGGTGTGAACATCCTCTGTCTGTAAAGATGTAGATTAGAACTGAATCAGCCTGTCTCTGGAAACCTCTCTTTAGTATGCTAATTCACCTCTCTATTCCCAAAGGTTAATTGATCTATTGTGTGTGTGAAAGACCTGTGTCTATCCTTAAGAGATTGTATATTGTATTCCAAATTAGCAGTATCCGGCCAGTTGTATTGAAATAGCATGTCACTTATGTTCAGAAGAACTGTCAGGCTTTGCGGAGCCGAAATGTTTAGCTACGGAGGGGATTATCTGTGATTGAATTGTATTTGAGAAAGGAATGTGGCTTCTTTAGCCTGGTGACAGTGTGTCTAACTTGAGGCCCCCCCTGTGGAGGGAGGGGGCGGAGAGTTCCATTGTTCCTTGATTATTCACAAGTTTGTAACTAAGATATAAACCAAGAAATGTACCATTAAAGTTAGTCTACTGGACCCTTCAAACGTAGCCTGTCTCGTTTATGGAAGGGAATGCAATGGGATTTATTCTGTGCCTCTTACAACTGGACATGACTCTCCCTCTGGATCTCGTGGATGGGCTTATACTGGACTTACTTATATAGCAACTTGCCAGGGAAAAGGACGTCGTCAGCGGCTGATACCCTCTCCCTACTTGGGTAGCCGTTACAATAATATTTAAAATATTAAATATATATTAGATATAAAAAATAAAATGATATATTTATTATATTAACTAATTTAAAATATAAACTAAAAAGAAAAAATGTATATAAAATATATATTTACCCATTAGGGTGAAAAGAGCCACTGGCAAGGAAATGGAGTTCCACTTTAACCACTTCCTAAAGCCCGTACGACTTTGTATGGCTGCAGTGTGGATGGCAATTGCCGGGAGGCCGTCTACATACGGCCTCCGGCCTCCAGCCACTGGGGGGAGCGCGCATGCCCTCGGCATCACTGAGATGCCGATGTGCGTGCCTGGCGGCCGCGATGTCTGCCAGGCACCTGCGATCGGCAGTTACAGAGACAAGGAGGTGGATCTGTGTGTGTAAACACACAGATCCACGTCCTGTTAGAGAGAGAGGAGACCGATCTGTGTCCCTTGTACATAGAGACACAGATCGGTCACCTCCCCCAGTCAGTCCCCTTCCTCCACAGTTAGAAACACTAGGCAGGGTACACATTTAACTCTTTCCTCACCCCCTATTGTTAACCCCTTCAATGCCAGTCACATTCATACAGTAATTAGTGCATATTTATAGCACTGATCGCAGTATAAATGTGAATGGTGCCAAAAATGTGTCAAAAGCGTCCGAAGTGTCTGCCATAATGTTGCAGTCCCAATAAAACAATCGCAGATCGCCGCCATTACTAGTAAAAAATTTTTTTAAAAAAATAATAATAATTCTGTCCCCTATTTTGTAGGCGCTATAACTTTTGCGCAAACCAGTCGCTTATTGCGATTTTTGGGCTATTTATTATAGCAACAAGTTAAAAATATTGATTTTTTTTTCAATTTTTGTTTATAGCGCAAAAAATAAAAACCGCAGAGGCGATCAAATACCACCAAAAGAAAGCTCTACTTGTGGGGAAAAAAAGACGTCAATTTTGTTTGGGAGCCACGTCGCACGACCGCGCAATTGTCAGTTAAAGCGACGCAGTGCCGGAAGCTGAAATTTCACCTGGGAAGGAAGGGGTATATGTGCCCAGTAAGCAAGTGGTTAATAAAACATATCGGTTGTAAATATAAGGCAGTGTACAATTTTATTAGACGTGCTGTATCTTGGATGTGTTGTTGATAATCAGATGGTAATAACCAAAGAATACTTCTGGTCTGGCGGATTATGTATTATGTCCATGCACATATAATATCACATTCTACATGCCAATCTCATTGGGGGGGTGCCTTTAATGCACAATACATACATACACTTGTATTATGTTTTGGATTCTTACAGATTACCTTTACGCCCGTGGATATGGAAGCTGTACCTTTGGCAGAGAAGTCCGATCTTTCAACTCCAACCAAGCAGTGGTATGTCTAATTAAATTGCATTGCTTTTACTTTTTTATTTAACTGCTTGCTGACTGCTCCACGCTCCTACAGGCGAAATCATTTACCTGTACGTTTTTTTTTACTTCCTGGTTTGCAACGTGCACGCCCGCCATCGCCGACCAATTCCCACTGTGATTAGACACAGCGGGAGCCAATCAGCAGGTCTGGCGGACCAGATGTCTGCCGGGACACGCCTATCGCTCCCGACAGAGGCAGTATGTAAACAAGGCAGATCGCTATTCTGTGACAAGGGAAGACAGAGATCCTGGGCCAGATCCACATACGTTGGCCGCCCGCGCAGCGTGTCCCATTTACGCTACGCCGCTGTAAGTCACATCGGCGTTTTCCTTATTCTCAAAGAAATGCCGCTGTAACTTATGGCGGTGTATCGTACATGGGCCGGCGTTCGCGGGTGTAATTCAAATTTATTAGGGGGGGGGCGTGTTTTATTATAGTTATGAATGACCTGACGCAAACGACGCTTTTTTTACACTGCGCATACGCCGGCCTTAAATGTATCCTAGTGCGCATGCGTGAAATCACATCGCAAATAGTCAATGAAAACGACGTGTACATAACTTACGCAATTCCCTATTCGCGAACGGGTTACGCAAACGACGTGAACAACGAAAAAATAGATGCTGGCCCGACGTCCATACTTAACATTGCGTACACCTCCATATAGCAGGGGTAGCTTTACACCGGAGATACGCTTACGCAAACGACGTAAAGGGAACACGTCGGCCGTTCGTACGTTCATGGATTAACGTAACTCACTAATTTGCATATTCGACGTGGAAATCTGACGGGAGCGCCCCTGGCGTCCAGCGTAAGACTACAACTAAGATACGACGGTGTAATATACTTACGCCAGTCGGATCCTAGCGTTATTCCGGCGTATCATGTTTTGTAGATCTGGCCCCCTGTTTTTCTGCTAAGCAGGAACACGGATCTCTGTATTCCCACAGTACAAGCACCCCCCTCTCCACACAGTTAGTAAGCACTCCATAGGAACTCCCTTCGGTCGTCCCTGATGTTAACACCTTCCCTGCCAATGTCATTAGTACAGTGACAGTGCTCCTAATTTTTTAGCACTGATCACTGTATCACTGTCTGATTTGTCCGCTGCAATGTTACAGTCCCCCTATTAGTTGCTGATTGCCGCCATTACTAGTAAAAAAAAAACAAAAGCTTAAATTGTAGTTAAAAAAAGGCATGAATTTTATTTGGGTACAGCGTCGCACAGCTGCGCAATTGTCAAAGTAACACAGTGCTGTATCACAAAAAAGGGCCTGGTCATGAAGAGGGGTAAACCTACTAAAGCTTAAGTGGTTAAAGTGGTATTAAACCCCAAATTTATATACGACACTTTGAATTTCCCGCAGTGCAGGTGCACCCTGCCGCAAACTCCGTGACCGTGCCCATGGGACCCGCGGACTTGATGCCCGCCGGTTTTTCCTTAATCGGGTCACAGAGCTGCAAAACAGGGAGAGGCCAGTGTTAACAAGGCATCTCCCCGTTCTGCCTATTGACACTGATCGTCTACTCCCTCTCATCGGGAGCAGCGATCAGTGATATATACAAGGGAGACAGATCGGTCTCCTCTCTCCCTGACAGGACGTGGATTTGTGTGTTTACACACACAGATCCACGTCCTTGTCTCTGTAACCGCCGATCGTGGGTGCTTGGCGGACATCGCGGCCACAAGGCACGCGCATCGGCATCATAGTGATGCGGTGGGCATGCGTGCGGTGCCGTCGGTGGCTGGAGACCGTATATAGACGGCCTCCCGGAAATTTAGATCCACACTGCGGCCGTAGAAAGTCGTACGACCGTCAGGAAGTGGTTAAAGCGGGGGTTCACCCTAAAACGACTTTCTAGTATTACAATGAGCTGACTGTTTGCATTACAACTATGCCTACTTTCTAGTATTACAATGAGCCCACTGTTTACATTACAACTGTGCCTAATTTTTTTTTTTTTCTGCTGTACATACCTCGGTACAGCTAGTTTCACCGGCGGCTTCCGGGTTGCGAATCCCGCGGGAGTGGGCGCTCCCTAACGAACTGGTGATTGACGTGATGACAAAAAACAAGCTCCCCTGTCGCATAAGGAGCGTTACGATTGCTGAAAGAAGCCGAATGGCGGTGGGCAGGCGCAGTATAGCGCCGACTCGCCGTTCAGCTTCTTTCGGCAATCGTGACGCTCCTTATGCGACGGGGGAGCTCGTTTTTTGTCATCACGTCAATCACCAGCTTGTAAGGGAATGCCCGCTCCCGCGGGATTCGCAACCCGGAAGCCGCCGGTGAAACTGGCTGTACCGAGGTATGAACAGCAGAAAAAAAAAAAAAATAGGCACAGTTGTAATGTAAACAGTGGGCTCATTGTAATACTAGAAAGTAGTTTTAGGGTAAACCCCCGCTTTAATAAAATTAAAAAGAATATATATTTTTACATCCCAAAAAAACAGTCGTGTGTACGCGGCATAAGAATTGGTAAACTGAAATATAATAAATGTTTGCTTTTGGCTTTAATTTCGCTTTAAGGAATTTAATAACATGAAATATGCATAGCAACCACCTAGCTTTTTCTTACTTGTTCTGACTGCTGAAATTCATTGGTCGGTTTGCTGCACTTTGCACATTGTTATTGCTCTCTGTGTCACCTAATTACTCAGTTAGTATAGAATATTACAATTCATCACTCATCTCATTTTAATCCAAAGTCAAACATTACTGGGATCTGTAAAATGGAAAGTATGCTAGGTTTATCTACAAGTACATCATATTAAACATGAACAAAAATAAGGACATTTATGACCAGACATAAGGTGGTGGAAAGGTCTTGCATATATAGAAACACAGACTGATGATAGCAGATACCTGGCTCATCTAGCCTGGCCATGTATTTTTACTCCCCTTAACAGACTTGTGTTTATCCAATGCAGATTTCAATGACTGTACACTTGTACATGTAAAGAGATCAACAGTGCAAGGATTACCTGCTAGTTTAGGTCTCAGCGAGAGTAAAATATATTAGATACTCGGCCTTCTGCCCCTCCGGCAAGCTGCGCTACTTCATGCTCTGGCAGTGACCTGTCCCTCAGCGTCTTCACGTTCAATGGCGGGCTTTAGACCCTGTATTGGTTTTGATGTCAGGACTTTATACAGGTGGAGCATGGGGGAGAATACATTGGGGGGAACCATCTAGTAGTGGAAGAGCTGGTAAGCAAATCCTCTTTTCTATGCCCCCTAGAGCAGTTATCGTATTTATCGGGGTATTGCACGCTCCCGCGTATAGCGCGCACCCCTAAAGTTCCCCCGAAATTCCTGTAAAAAAATGTTTTATAACATTTTATTACTTACAGTTTTGATGTCTTGCCCGGCGTCCATCGTCCGGTTCGGCGTCTGCCTGTGGCCTCGGCGGTGTACTCCCGGCTTCTCCAGCGATGTCTCGAGTCGAATCCCCGCTTCCCGTGCTCAGTTTGAACGCCTCCGCCGACATGTACCGAGTGCAGTACACTCGGGTACATTCGGCTAGGCTCGGCTTTGCTCGTGCTCACGCTCTGTGACGTTTATGCGTAAGCACGAGCGATGACGAGCCTAGCCGAATCTACCTGAGTGTACTGCACTCGGTATATGTTGGTGGCATAGGCGTGCGCACAGGGTGTGCCAGGTGTGCCCAGGCACACCCTAATCACCCTGTGCAGAACAGATTTCCCCTACTGATCTGGCTCCCCCTCTTTCCCCCCACAGCACTGCTGGCTTCCCTCCTCTCCCACTGGTTGTTGCTGTGGATGTTATAGGACGAGGGGGGGCAGTAAATATGCCATTTAACGGCCCTTTCTCTCTCTGAATGAAGATCGCAAGCGATCTGTAGAGTGTGTTTTGAGCTTTGGGGTGCACAACCTAATGCCAAAGGCTGCGCACACCTATGGTCGGTGGCTCACTTTAAACTGAGCGCGGGAAGCGGGTATCGTCGTATATCGCGCACCCACGATTTTCCCCTTATTTTAAGGGGAAAAAAGTGCGCGGTATACGCCAATAAATACGGTAACCCTATGCAAGGAGAACCTTTTTAAGTTTTCCAGAACTAGACTTTAAAGTAAACCTGTGCTCATCACAGTGAGTCCTGACCTCAACCTGAGAAAGCACATTTGAGATGACTTAGAGCGGAGATCGCGAGCCAGGCCTTCTTGTCCACATCAGTGCCTGACCTCACAAATGCTTTTCTGGAAGAATGATGAAACATTCTTTGGACCGCAAACTACCATAAGCTGTTCCATGAGGTCAGTTGATGGCAGTTTCCAGTTTTGGTCAAATTTGGTATGGAAAAGTAATTATTAAAATTTTCCATTTAATGGTTTTACAGTCAAATCCATGTCATTTAAACTATATTGTCAAAAGTATTGGAACACCTGACACCCCAGTCTTAGTCCCTAGGGTTCAATATTGAGTTGGCTCACCCTTTGCAGCTATAACAGCTTCCACTATTCTGGGAGGTTGTGCTTATTATATTACCTTGACTTTTTTTTTATTCAGTGTATTTTTTTATTACAATAAAAACATTCTAATATATTATTAAATCTATCCTTCCTGAACAGGTGTACCACAGCTTACACGAGCAAGGAAGAGGCGGCGCGCTATGAGGTCATCTTGCCTTCTTATGAACAGATTCAGATTAAGGTGGAGGAACTTGGCGAACCTCAAGGAAACCAGTCGGCACCTTTTCCACAACCTGTGCTGGTAGATATTTCACAGCCAATGTTACAGGCTAAGGTGGAAGTACACAGGAATTCAATTGGTAAAGAAGAACATGCAGTCGTAGAAGCCAATTGGTGAGTAAGAATTTGTGAGTTTTTCCACTCTGCTTAATGAAAAATGCTCAGATTTGGCTAATAGACATAGTGGAATGTGTCTGTAGATTTTACAGATCCTGCATTCTATTCATCTACAGCATTCCCTATGGCAGCCAGAACCATATGAACATTTACCATTAGGCCTCATTCACATAGGAGCTGTGGCCTGTACAGTGAGAACAAGTGCCTTGTTTATGCAGCTGGAATTCAAACAGTTGTTGCATCCCCTTAGAGCAGTGATGGCGAACCTTGGCACTCCAGATGTTTTGGAACTACATTTCCCATGATGCTTAACTTCACTGCAGAGTGCAAGAGCATCATGGGAAATGTAGTTCAAAAACATCTGGAGTGCCAAGGTTCGCCATCACTGCCTTAGAGAATCATAGACTACCTCCACACAGCACTTACCTCCACACAGCACCTCTCCCAATCGCATTGACAAAGCACTCATTCATGCTGTATGAACCAAAAGCCTATTAAGGCCGGGTTCACACCTATGTGAATTTCGATTACGCGGCGAGAAATAGACTACGCCGCCGTAGCGTACGGGCAAAAATCTACCAGAATTCGGTGTAGAGCCTGGTAAAATACGGCAGCGTAGAGTATTTCGATTACGCAGCGCAATATTAAGTGTATGTGAATCTGGCCCCTTGTATTGAATCGTTTTTGCTTACACTCAGGGCTTCTTTTCAGACCATTGGGGGGGGGGGGCTGCTCATCACAATCACTTGTAAACACAGAAGTCCGGTTTCTGTGTTTGCAAGTGACAATCTGTGGGTGACCCCCTGAACTCTATACTGTGGGCCAGATTCACGTACCGGCCGCGTCGGCGTAGCGTATGCCATTTACACTACACCGCTGCAATTTAAATGAGCAAGTGCCGTATTCTCAAAGCACTTGCTCCGTAAGTTGCGGCGGCGTAGTGTTAATGGCCCAGCGTATCCCCACGTAAATGAAAGGGGGCGGCTTGTATTTCAATTAAGCGCGCCCCCGCGTTGATCGAACTGCGCATGCGCCAGCCGGGAAAAAAAGCCCAGTGCGCATGCTCCAGCTGACGTCGGAAAACGGTGTTGAAACCGACGTGAAAACGACGTGATCGTCACTTACGCAATGCACTGTCCCGACGCCATACTTAACATGGCATACGACGGACCTTCGTAAACTTACCCCTCATACAGCAGGGGTAAGTTTACGCTTACGGAAACGATGTAAACAATGACAAGGCGGCGTAAAAACGTTCGGGAATCGGCGTAACTTGCTCATTTGCATGAGCAAATGAGAAATCGACGTAAACGCCACCTAGCGGCCGGCGTAACATTACATTTAGGATACGACGGTGTAAAATAATTACGCCAGTCGGATCCTAGCGGAATTCCGGCGTATCTTGTTTTGTGAATACAAAACAATGATACGCCGGCGGGATTTTCGAATTAAGCCAGTGTATCTGCAGATATACAGGTGTAATTCTTTCGAGAATCTGGCCCTCTGTATGTAATGCTATCCTGGTATTTAATGCCCCTTTAAGACTCTCCTACTGTTTGTGAAATTTGACTGACCACACCCACTATTTAATGTGATTTGGAGGGTGTGTGTGGGTGGAGGGGTTTTGGGGGGTCGTGGTTGAGTTCCAGCACCTGATGTTTGAGGAAAAAAGCCCTGCTTACGCTGGTAACCATTTGATTAAAACTAGTATAAGTGGACACTGTTATCCCCAACATGTTCACCCACAAGACACAAAACTGCTTCACATTAACATGAACAAATAATCATGGACGTAGTGAATTATATACTTGTTAACTGTATAAAAAAATCAATTGCCCAAATAATATGACACAACCAAAAAAGAAACACCATCAGTACCATGCTGATATAACAAGCACCATGTTTAGAGAGACATGATCACCTGGCCCTGTCACCCCATGCTTTTCTTCTTTACATCTCCATGCCATTACTCAAACAGAACATGTTTTGTGCTCCACTCCCCAGCATGCTGGTTTTGGGAATGGGAGTAACTTAAGATGTAGTGGAGGTCTAGGTGGGCAAGTGGCAGTAAGCTGTAGAAACAGAGAAAGGGTAGGATGGGAGTATTGCCTGACTGGCTAGGCCTAAAAGTAGCAGTGGCCAGCACAACCCTTAAAGTGGCCTGGGCAGCTACTGTATATGGCCACGGTGCCCTAGGCCAGTGGTCTCCAAACTGCGGCCCGGGGGGTAAATGTGGCCCTTTCCTTGCTTTTATCTGGCCCTTGAAGCAATATTTCATCCCCTGATACCAAAAATGGAGCATAATTCTGCCCACTGACAAGAATGTGTGGGTGCAAATTCCCCCACTGACACCAATGAACAAGCACAATTCCTCCCAATGACACTAACAATGGGACACAATTTCTCCCAATGACATTGACAATGGCGTCCAATATAACCAACGATGGGGCAAAATTCCTCCCACTGACACAAAGATGGGGCATTGTTTTTTTCCCCATAGACGTTGGGACTTTTTCTACTTCCATTGGCCACAGTCTGGCCCTCCTAAAGTCTGTAGGACAGTAAACTGGTCCTTTGTTTAGAAAGTTTGGAGACCCCTGCCCTAGGCCATAGTCTGCGTGGTCTAGTAAAAAATCTAGCCCTGAGTGGAGCAGATATTTAATTCTCCTGGTGAAATGTTATCGGAAAGAATTGTACATTATAGTGAAGTACTTTAGTACGATCATGGCAATCCTAATCTGGTATGTGGATAACAGCATGAAAAACTATGTTTTGCTTCATTTTACAACTTGATCTCCTATTTATAAAATGTGATAACAATAAATCTAAAGGTCAAGTAGAGATGGACTTTAATTAATAACCAGGTCTTGCTTTGCATTTGTTCAGCCAGTCTGCCCCTCTTGCCTGTCTAAAAGAAGAGACCACGATAACAACATCGGATAAGACAAGCACGGGAAGTAGTGCATCCTCTCTTCATAGCTGTGAGGACTGGCAGCCACAGAAGCATGATGTCGCTGTGCAGTTTGGAGGACCTCTCTGTGGAGTTGGATTTCATCTTATTGATGGTCCTGCATGTGATGGAATAGGAATGATTGATGCACCATTTTGTGAAGCCACCCACCCACACTTGGATCAAGAAGGCCTGCTTATTTCCAACCACAATGATGATAAAGCTGGTGAAGAAGGAGCAAGGGAAACCTCCCTTACTCAGGGAGCTGCACAAGACCATGAAGCAGATGACCTTTATTATGGAATGAAAGATGAAACTGAAAATCTAATTAAGGAGCTTGATTCTGATTTTGAACACTAGCATTATCATGATTTCTGATTCCGAGATGAGATAAACAACACGACATGGAGTATAAAACCGAGGGAACAGTCTGTATTGTCTATAGCAACAAGCCAGAATCCAGCTGTCTGTTTTAAGTAAAGGTTACAAAAAAATGAAAGAAGGCATCTAAAGGGTTGCTAATGACAACACAGATCTTTTTGTCTAGTTGTGTCAGAATCTGAACCAGACCAGTCCAGTGTTAAAAGAAATATTGAAGATTAATGTGTCCACTGTATCAGGGCTGTATTGTAAGTTGTTTCTCCCCTTTTCTCATCTAGAACACATTTCAATCTCTTTTATTTTATTTTTTTTAATTGTATTTTATAAAGTTTTAGACATTACAAAACATGGTTAATGCAGTTAAAAACTTTTCTGCCCAGGCTCTATAAAGGAAACAAAAGCTTCACCCCATGTTGTTATTCCGTAACAATTACCAGTTGTCATGAAATAATCAGATTGTAGTTTGCTACAAACAGGACACATTAAGATACATCTGGCCAATGTAACAATGTATAGCTGAATTTAATATTTGATTAGTCAGAGAAATCGTAATTCATTATAAATGAGTGTAAACAAAGTGGCTAGTGAGAATAGCTAGAAAAAATATAAGAAATTACATGGGGTTTCCCCCTTAATTCATACCAGGCCATTTAGGTCTATATGGATTTTAAGGGGTACTTCAAGCAAAGGAAAAAGAAAACGTATGGGGTCCCTCCAAATTCTATACTAGACTTTTTGGAACTGGTAGGGATTTTAACCCCCCCCCCCCCCCCGACACATAGCTGTGCTTGCAGTGTCCCTGGCCAGCAAAAGGGGAAATGAAAGTACTGTTCCTGCCCCTTTTTTTGAACAATACCACACCACATGCCCTCACCATGGTACTTTGCCATGAGGGAACATCTCTGGCAAGCACTTTGTCCCCATGTACTGTAGATGAGGGCAAGGGTCTTTTCTCCACAAACCTAGCCTTGTGGTTGTGGGAGAATTAACAATGAAGGCGTCACCTAGATACCAGCCCCCTTCATGTAAATGATTAAGGGGTAAATGTAGGTGTATGGAATTTAGGGGGGGAGGGGAAACCACACTGTTTTTTTTTCAACAATAAAGAGGCACCTAGATGCCAGTCCCTTCCATGTGAATGATTATGTAGAGATATGGAATTTAAGAAAGTGGTTTTGTTTTTTTTTGGTTGGTTGTTTTTTTTTGGGAGGTTTTCCTTAAAATCCAGAACGAAAGGACCTTTATAATTATGGATGGAATCTACTTACCTACTTAAAAATGAACAAAAACAAAATATGATTTCATTAAAATGGGGAAAAAACAGTGGTCAATCAGAGAAGACTAATGTTTGCATACATTAATTTAATTATTTTAGGAATGTTTTAATAAATAATTAAACCAGTTTAGATGCAAAATGGCCTTATATGGTAATGCTGACATTTCACAGGTCGATACACATCAATGTCATCTTAAAATGCTAAATTATTAATGTGATTTTAATATATGTTGTGTCCTGGAAAACCTTTCCTTGCCTTAGGGGGACACAATATTTTATAAATATTCAGATTACAATCATCAGCATGTAATCACACATTTTTTTGTGGAGCACTAGTTTTCATCAAGCTTAGAATAAAAGAAGAGTGTACGGTAGGGGGTTTAAAGCCTTCATGCTGTGATGGAATTTATACCTCCAAACCAAGAAAAGGCAAGGCAAGGCAAAACAGGCCTTGGGCAGCTACCAAGGCTTTCAGATTTTCTTGTGGTGGGTACCGGCTGTCAAAGCACAACAGTTCAGGTTCCAAGCCAAATTTCAGATGCACACATTTTAAAATAAGTAGAAAATAGCAGACCTCCTAAAATTGGGCACCCTCCAGGGCGTGAATGGAAAAACCCTCTCCTCTTCCCTTAAATTCCAATAATCTGATTGTGTTTTTGTGTTTGTAATGTAACAATTATTTATAAGCAAGCTCATAATAATATAATTTTGAAATTGCATATCTTTATTTGGCAAAAAGCATCACAACAGTTAAAATAAATTTACAAAACATTTGCAGTTAATCCCCCGAGGAGTCCCAAGTAGGATGCAGTCATTCTAATTCTTAAGAGGCTCCCTAGGGTCTACTTTAGTCAGTCTTCTGTGTATCTGAAGGTAAAGAAAACCCCAGGTCCTGGGCCTAGACATGGTAAGAGGCCTTTTTCATCCTACCCTACAATGCATGATGACATCAAAGAGCTGTGACTGGCCTGACAGCAAAATAAAGCAGCTTGCACGAAGAAGATTAGGCCTGCAAGAGTGTGAAATAAGGTAAGTATTTGTACTTCTTTCTTCCCTCACTGGCCAAACAAGCATTTAAGCCATGCAGTGCAATGGGACCCCACCGCATGAGTACATTTATAAGTTTAGGTAAAAAAAATCAGCACAAGGGACCATACTTACTGTATATTTAAATTGGGGTGTCCCTTGTGCTGTGCTAGCTATCCTAATTTAAATCTGCAGTCCTCTACTCAACCATTACCCCCGTAGCTGGTGTTGCAGAGGTCACAATGAGTGCTGGTCAAGAGTGACAACTATGCCCACCCTTTCCACCCCCCCCCCCCCCTCCAGTCAAAGAAGCTGTACTATAGCTTGCGTTAATAAAAAGCCCTCTATGAATGGAGAACGGGCAGATGAATGAAAGGTCCTTCGCTTTTCATTCATGGAAGCTGTGGTCGGAAATGGTGGGCAAAGTCGGCACTCTTGACGAGTGCCTGTGCCAGGTCCCCGGCAACACTTTAGATTATCGCTGTTGGGTTAGGCAGTGGGGCAGAGGATTTTGTATTTGAACTAGGACAACCAACACCAGCACAAGGGACAATTCTCATTAAATGTAAGTACCACCCCTTGTGCCAATTTTTCTTTTTAAATTAGGCTTTAAAAGCAGACTGGAGTTGGGTCTTCAGATTAGTTTGGTATGAGCTTGAACACTATAAAAGGAGGCTGCCCAATCAGATTCTAAAGTGTACGGGCAGTTTAAGACAACATGTCGATTTAGTAACATCGTGGCTTTATGTCACCTATGTATTGTAGCTCCTCAGCCACGTCAAATGGTCACATGACAGTTTGTTAATATACTACGAATGTGATAAGAAAGAATAAATTATACGTGTGGAAGTAGGTTATGGGAATTCTGTTTTATTCATAAAGACCTCAGTGTGGTATAATAATTTTCTAGTCCCTTATCAGCTGGGAAATGTCAAAAATCGTGCTTTATCTGCCAATGATGGGACCTGTGTATTATGTGGTTCTCTGTGGTTGAATGAACTTCTGTTGCGGGAGAAATACCCGGAGTCTCTCTGATAGGGAGTGTTTTGATCTGAGATAATCTATAAACAGTCTCTCATTAAGCCTGTGTTCATAATAAACATGGAACTGACCAGGCACTGCCCTTCATGCTAGGTTGGATGGGATGTTGAAGGTGAAGTGACTGGAGAATAGGCTGCCAATGTGGAAATATTAAAGCTACAGCAGGAAAATAATGGAAATATTATTTCTAAATATAAAAGTGGCGCTATCATTACAATTCACCTTTCATGTTAATCCATAGGGCTCATCAGCAATGCCAAATCATATTATTATTGGCATAAAAAAAATTATGTCATAACCAGTCCTGGATGGAGGGGATTTATATCTCTAGCATCACATCCCAAATTTTAAATATATAGTACAAAAAAAATGGGATTTTAAAGGTGCTGATTAATACACAAACATTTTAAAAATGTAACCATCTTTTCATTTCAAATATATATATTTTTATATTAAAACAAAGAATCTCATCTGTTCTGATCAACAACATAGTTTACATATTCCATGTTACAATATATGCGTCAATCTCGACGTGTTTCGACAAAAGTTTTCGGCTTCCTTAGGAGTTAATGCATCAATTTAAGAGACTATCTACAAAAAAAATACATACATTAAAAAACAAAAATGTATATAATAATATTTTTATTCCAAACAATTTTAAACAATCATTTCAATCAGATATATTTTACACTTGTGTTTATATATAACATTGCGCATCCAATAACATGGATGTGCAATGCAAATCCGAGCGCTGATCAGGAGCCAGATCTTTTTCAGTCATACCCCTTTGACAAAAGCTGGCAAAACGGACCTACTGCAGTACACACATGCTGAATGTCGGCCGGTTTCTATTGAACCGGCCGATGCCGCCCGACATTCGGCTGTACTTGGCTTAAGGTTTTACAACCACTTTAATTGGCCCATGGATATCTCCCTTTTTATTTTATTAGCCAGCGGGCTGATTAAAAAAGATTCCTCCATCCACACAATTAAGGTGAATAGAGGATAGGGCTGGGGGAAAAAAACGATTTGAATCTAGAATCAAGTTGAGAGGTCAAATTGATTCAGATTTTCAGCAAATCAAATTTTTAGATTCTTTTTTCACCAGGACCGGCGCTGAAACCGCGCCGACCCTGAGGAGCTGCGGGCAGGAGTTTTTAGGCGAGGCCGCAGCTTTGGCCTAGTCCGCGAGGCCGGACGCCATGGACTAGGCCGAAGTCACGGCCTTGCCTAAAAACTCCTGCCCGCAGCACCTCAGGACCGGTGCGGTGTTCATAAAAAAAAATTTGATTTTTTAATGTGAATCTAGTTTTGTTTTTTAAATCGCAGATTTTTTGGGGTGAGAAAATCGCCCAGCTCTAATAGAGGAACCCCCACAGCTTTGTATTCTGACAAAGGGACTTCTCTGCTGCCCGAATACACTGATCAGCACCTGCAGCTGCTGACTGACAAAAGTTTTCCAACAGGCCTGTTCAACAGAAGTCGATCTAACAGTTGATTCTGTCCAATTTATTTATTACAGGTACATGCTGTATATAGCACCAGCAATTTACGCAGCACATTACAAATATACATTGTACTATACATTCACATCAGTCCTTGCCTTCAAAGAGCTTACAATCAAAGGTCCCTCACTCACGTTCATATTAGGGTCAGTTTAGATAGGAGCTAATTAACCTAATAGCAAGTCTTTGGAGTGAGGGAGAAAAACTGAGTACCCAAAGGAAACCCAAACAGGCACAGGGAGAACAGGGAGAACATGCAGACTCCAGACTGGTAGTGCTGTGGTTGGGATTTGAACCAGAGACCCTAGCGCTGCTAGGCTGGCGTCTGCTGAACTGTTCAAATTTGATCCATCCATGGCCAGCTTTACTCTACATTTATAGCCTTGTAGCTACTAAAGAAGTACAAAATACATGATTCTGTTCTCAGAAGTTTTCTAAGCCTATTTGCACTAGCCAGACTTCTTAGGTGGTCAAACTAGATTCTGCAGGTTGATGGAGCGCTCTACAATGTTTTGAAGTCTGAACACCCTGAGGGTGATCAGATTATGTCTGACCGCCTTCTAATCTGTAACAACATCATTCTGGTCACAAGATCAAAATATTGAAGCCAGAAGCAGCCAGGTAACTAGAATTTTTCAGAAGTAGGTCATCAGTGGGAGCCATTATAATTCTCTTAGTACAGGAGTTAATTAAGATGAGTATTTGTGACAGATTGTGAGCCCAAGGAAAAAATAGCCAAGTTTCGGCTCTACGGACTGATTTCTCTGCTGTCGTCTGTCTGCATATGGTTAACTCCAATTGAGTTGTTTCTGCATAGGCAAGACTTTACAGCTGAGAATTTTATTTTCCTTTATAACCTTTTTAATAAATAAAAAATTGGGGTATTTTGGTAGAAAAACACATAACACATCAGTCGTTCATTCCCCTGCCTTCATGGTAATTTTCTGCAATCATACAGAATTGAATTTTGATTGTATGGGTTTGCTCATAATTGCAGCTTGGGGCAATGTCTGAAAATTTTATTAAAGCAGGGGTTCCACAGCAGATCGTTTTTCTTTTTTTGCATTCAAAATATTTGTAGATCACCAATTAGTACTCACATGTTTGGTGACTTTAAACCTCCCCTGTCTGTTTTCAGGCAAAAGATAAACTTTTAAAATCTGGTCTGGAAAGTTTCCATTTTGCTTGTGGGCATTGTGAAGCCCACAAGCACTGACTTCCTGGAAGCTGTGGATGGTGTTTTCTTAAAAAAGGCACATCCGGCGGATAAGGACCCCCCCCCCCCCCCCCGCATTGCGTAGGCGTGTCACGAACCTCAAGAAGAGAGGTGTGTGTAAATACACCTTCCCCGTTCTTCACAGTGGAAGTGTCAGGCCACATACACACGATCAGACCGGTCCGATGAGACTGGTCCGACGGACCGTTTTCATCGGACCACGCTGAAGTGGTCTAATGGTCTGATGTGCGTACACACCATCAGTCCAAAATCCCATCGGGTCAGAACACGGTGACGTAGAACACAACGACGTGCTGAAAAAACGAAGTTCAATGCTTCCAAGCATGCGTCGACTTGATTCTGAGCATGCGCAGGTTTTTTGGCCGATGCTTTTGTGTACTAACCATTGTTTTGGTCCGACGGACAGATTTTAAAGCAAGTTTTAAAACTTTGGTCCGACGGACAACGGTCCGATGGGCCGTACACACGATCACTTTGGTCCGATGAAACTGGTCTTCAGAACAGTTTCATCGGACCGGTCTGATCGTGTGTACGCGGCCTCATTGATCGTCTGTTTCCTGATATAGGGAAAGACGATCAATGACTTTACACGTCCAGCCCCGCCCCCCTACAGTTATAAACACATATGAGGTCACACTTAACCCCCTACAGCGCCCCCTAGTGGTTAACTCCTAAACTGCAATTGTCATTTTCACAGTAAACAATGCATTTTTATAGCACTTTTTGCTGTGAAATGACAATGGTCCCAAAAATGTGTCAAAATTGTCCGAAGTGTCCGCCATAATGTCGCAGTCACAAAAAAAAAAATTGCTGATAGCCGCCATTAGTAGTAAAACAAAATTATTAATAAAAATGCCCTATTTTGTAAACGCTATAAATTTTGCGCAAACCAATAATTTACCAAAAATATGTAGAAGAATATGTATCGGCCTAAACTGAGGGGAAAAAAAATGTTATATCTTTTTTGGGGATATTTATAATAGCAAAAAGTTAAAAATATTGAATTTTTTCCAAATTTTCGCTCTATTTTTGTTTATAGCGCAAAAAATAAAAACCGCAGAGGTGATCAAATACCACCAAAAGAAAGCTCTATTTGTGTGAAAAAAAGGACGCCAATTTTGTTTGTGAGCCACGTCGCACGACCGCGCAATTGTCAGTTAAAGCGACGCAGTGCCGAATCGTAAAAAGGGGCAAGGTCCTTAACCTGCATATTGGTCCGGGTCTGAAGTGGTTAAAAAATGTCACATAAGTATTTTGTTTAGATGGAACAATAAGACATGAAGTCCCAATAAAAGTGGTAATGTGACCTTTCTGTGAGTTGCTCATTGCTCACTCTTCAACCAGGGAAGCGGCACTGAGCAGTCCAGAATGAGCAGGGTTCCATAGTTCAAAATGTGCTTGGTCACATAATAGAAAAAAAAAATATTGAGGAATGTTTTTTTAATACTAGGTGACATCGCTACTATCTCTTATGTTTTTTTCCTTCAGATCGAAACAGGACGTAAAACATAATGAGAAATGAGTTGACCAGTCTGCGATTTTTAGTATAAACATTTCTATCACGGCATGGAATTTCTATGGTGTTTTCAGGAAAACAAAGGAAGGACAGAACTGATAATGCACGAAGATTACACATAACATAGAAAAACTCTCAAACTCTCCCTCCATAAGGCTACGTTTACACCGGGAGCATTGGCCTTTAGCGCTAAAGCGTTGGTCGTTTTTTCACTTTTCGGTCGCTAGAGGGGTGTTTTTTACCCCCAAAAAAGGTAGAAAGGCCATTTTGCGGCACTTTCAAATCACATTAAAGGGGAGTTCCACCCACAATTTCACTTTTTAAATATAAATACCCCTGTAATACACAAGCTTAATGTATTCTAGTAAAGTTAGTCTGTAAACTAAGGTCCGTTTTGTTAGGTTGTTACAGCATTTAGATTTGGACAGTTTATAATCTAGAAATAGACCGTGGCCATCTTAAGTGTGGGCATCATGAAGCCAGACTGTATGACTTCCTGGATTTCAGCTTTGCATATCTCGCACATGCTCAGTGCTGCACAATGTAATAGGTTTCAGTCAGGTTTGCAAGGACTGGGAAACATGGTGCCTATCCCAGAAACCCTTGCAAATAGCTTTGTGACTTACAGTAATAGCCTAGGCTAATAAGGAGGAGGAAGTAATGAAGGACTACAAAATAAAGGTATTTACAAGCAACAAAATAAAAAAAAATTGTCCATTCTGAACACTATGAGATTAGGGCATGCAGCACAGACAAACATTAACCTCCCTGGCGGTATGATTCTGTCTGGAATTACGTACCAAAAGCGGTACAATTATTTTGCATGGAAATTCTGCGTTTTATACTGTAGGCCTGCAATTTTTAGGAATAACTCGCTTAAATTTGTCCAAACCAGAGTCTAGTAGACATCCCGGGTATGATAAAGTTTGAAACACAAAATCATAAAATTATAATATAATAAATAACTATAAATAATTATAACAAATAATGTAATTATAATAAAAATTATTCACTAATGTAATCAAATCAAAATCACTGAAATTTGCTCAGTTGCAGAATTGTCGAGGTCATTACTTTTATTTTTTTATGACGAATTTCCCCACAAATCGCTATCGCTCAATTCTGCAAGTGATTATAATTTATTATCGCTGTTTTCTAGCTGCTCTAAAATCACTTTTGACATAAAGGGACACTTTTGGTTGCTATGGACAATCTACAGTTTGCAGGGAGAAAAAAAATGTTTTTATTATGTAAAAGAACATGCAGGGCACTGGGCAGACCACTAGGGACAGGGGGGGGGGGGTGTACTTTTTACATACAGTACTGTAATCTATAAGATTACAGTATTCTGTATGTAATGTGTTTGTTTACATTTTTGAATTTGCCGCCGGTCTCCGCCCCCGTGCGCCCTTACGTCGCAGGGAACCGAGATCGGCGGCGCGCGGGCACTGTGTGAGTCGAATGGAGGACGCCACTCGCTCACACAGCGGGGATGCATCGCTGGATCCAGGGACAAGGTAAGTACAGTACCCCGCCTGGATCCAAGGTAAGCCAGCGCGCGCTGCAGGCTCTGCATATTGACCCCGAGCGCGACTCGTGGATATCGCTATTTACCTAAAAAATCCAACCCGAGTCGCGCTCGGGTTTACCGGCAGGGGGGTTAAAAAAATGGGTGGAACTCCATTTTAAAGGCATTTAGGCATTAAATTAATTTCAATGGGCAGGTCATTTTGGGAGCGCTAAATACAGCGCTCCCAAGCCGTGCCAAAGATGCTGCTGGCAGAACTTATGTCCCGCAAGCGCAGCGTCCCAAAAGACACACTGGAATGAATGGGAGGCGGTTTTCAGTCGCTTTGCAGAGGCTATTTCTAGGGCTAAAGTGCCTAAAAACCGCCTCAGTGTGAAAGGGACTATCTCTCCTTCCAGCTCAAAGCATTCCCCCCCCAATTCTTTACAATGTTATCTCTTTTAGACCCCTTTAACACAGTTTTGACACATTGCTAAAGGTGGGTGCCACACTCGAAGAAGAAGAAGAACCCAGACCAATGGCGTCTGTTCCATAAGTACCCTCTCCCAGCATGCCCAGCGAGGCCAAGCCTCCTGATTGGTCGCTTGGAGAGAACACCCAAACCTCAGGTTCTACTACTGCCACCTATCGTCCTGGGGTGGAACAACACCCCAGCAACAACAGAATGAGCCCACAGCACAGCCAAGCTGAAACAGAGACCCTAACTGAGTGATTACAATTGAAATCAGAGTCACTTACACCCTGATTATCCCTTAAATTTGAATAGCACCGGTACTTGGAAGTACACAGGCGCTACACAAAGGTAAAAGATATGGGGGTAGATTCATGTAGATCAGCGGATCTTTTGATCCGCGTGATCTATCTTTTTTACGATCCGCCTGCGCCAGTTTTTGAGGCAAGTGCTGTATTCAGAAAGCACTTGCCTCGTAATTAGCCCTGGCGGATCGTAAATCCCCCGGCGGAATGCAAATTCCGCGGCTAGGGGGAGTTTACTATTTAAATCACACGCGTCCCCGCGCCGATCGTACTGCGCATGCGCCGCGGCAAAATTTCCCAGCGTGCATTGCTTTAAATGACGTCGCAAGGACGTCATTGTTTTCGATGTTAACGCAATTAACGTATGGCCGTATTCCCGGACGACTTACGTAAACGACGTAAAAAATTCAAAACTCGACGCGGGAACGACGGCCATACTTAACATAGGATCCGCCGCACTTACCCCGCATATAGCAGGAAAAAGACGAACGCAAACGACGTAAAAAAAAAGCAACGGCCGGGCGTTCGGTTCTGAATCGGCGGTTCTCCTCATTTGCATATTCGTCGCGTAGAAAAAAAGAAGCGCCACCTAGCGGACGGCGGGAGAATGCAGCCTAAGAACCGACAGTGTAACTCACTTACACCAGTCGGCTCTAAGGGAGATCTATGCGGAACCTGATTCGAGGAATCAGCCGCATAGATCCGAGCATCGGATCTCACAGATCCGACGGTTCATCAGTAGATACACCGTCGGATCTGTACATGAATCTACCCCATGGTGTTTTTTTCAAAATTTTTGTTTTATTTTTGTTTATAGCGCAAAAAATAAAAAACACAGAGGTGATCAAATGCCACCAAAAGAAAGCTCTATTTGTGGGAAAAAAAGGACGTCAATTTTGTTTGAGTACAACATCGAATGATTGCGCAATTGTCAGTTAAAGCGACGCAGTGCCCTATTGCCGAAAAATGGCCCGGTCATTGAGCAGCCAAATCTTTATGGGGCTGAAGTGGTTAAGTAATGCCTTCAAAAAAGAGAAATTTGGGACTTTATATGCGTATTCACTGCCTATTCAAGTATACACAAATGGCCACAAGAGGTCACTGCAGAGAAGATCAGATCATGTACACACTTTAGTTTCAGTTAGTGTCTACAGTACTTACAAACATATATAGGCATAGGACACGCCCCCTGCCACACCCCTTTAAAGGAGAATTAACTAAAAAAAAGGTTAATTACATCCACAAGTGCTTTTTTTATCACTACTATTCCTTTATATTGGCATTTAAAATGTACAAATGCAGCAATTTAGAAATTGGATGAAAGGTTTAGCACTGGGAAATACTTTTTGAACGATAAAAAGTTATTTTTTATATACAACTATATAGATCAGTCCAAAATGAGGGACAAATGAGGAGGAAAGAAGGACATTGCTCCAAATCAGGGACAGTCCCTTGAAATCAGAGTAATACTTGTTCTGCACTTGGGCAGTCTCCTTTTTTCATCCAACCCAGCTGGCTGACAGCTCAGGTCGGAGCTGCTGTACTAACTACGCAGTGTTAGTACAGTGATCTCCCTGTTGTGCTATTGTGTTCTGACAGGGGGGGTGGCCCCCCCCCAGATCACTCTAGTTGGTTATGTCCCTTCGACGGAAGCTGAATGTCAGACAATTTCTATTGAACTGGCTTAAGGGGCTTAAGGGCAGGGCCGGACTTACCATTGGGCTTGACTGGGCTCAAGCCCATGGGCCCCGCCCAAAAAAGGGGGGTCCGGAGGTCCCCAGGTCTCCGAACAGCAACCCCTACTTTTTTTTATAAAAAAAATATGTTTTTATTATTATTATTATTATTAAAGGGCCCAGAGGTCTCCAGGGCCCCGGATTGGCAACCCCCCCCCCCCCTTTTTTTATAAAAATGTTTTCATTTTTTTTATACATATATATATATATATATATATATATATATATATATATATATATATATTTTATTAAAGGGCTCAGAGGTCCCCATGTGGCAACCCCCCCTTTTTTTTTTGTAAATGTTTATTTTTTTATTTTTGTTTATATTTTTTTTATTTTATTAAAAGGCCCAGAGGTCCCCAGGGCCCCCGGATGGCAACCTCCCTTTTTTATGTATACTTTATAAATGTTTATTTTTTATTTTATTTTTTTTGGGGTCTGGAGGTCCCCAGGGCCCCGGAGGCCCCCAGAGCCCCGGACAGCAACCCCCACTTTTTTTTTTTAAATTTATATATATATTATTATTATTATTATTAAAGGGCCCAGAGGTCTCCAGGGCCCCCCCTTTTTTTTTATAAAAAAATTTACATTTAGGATGTCTGCTGAAGGGAAGAGAGCCGACACATTCCCCCCCGCTCAACAACTTCAATTCGCCCCCCCCCCACTCAAAACTTTAATGCCCCCCCGCTCAACAACTTAAATTCACCCCCTCCGCTCAACAACTTTAATGCGCGCCCCCCGCTCAACAACTATGATCCCCCCCCTCGCTCCAGGGGGCCCCTTCAACACTCAAGCCCAGGGGCCCCCACCACCCTAAGTCCTGCGCTGCTTAAGGGGCTCCCATCCACAGACACACACTGCTTCCTCCACATACAATGTAGTATCAAAGTGGTTGTAAACCCTTACAGACCACTTTCACCTACAGCAGGGGTGTCCAAACTTTTTTCAAAGAGGGCCAGATTTGATGAAGTGAACCTGCGTGAGGGCCGACCATTTTGCCTGACATTCTTTGAACCATCAAAATTAAATGCAAATGAACTAATACACTGCCCAACAAGAATTGTGTGGTCAAGAGTCTAAGGAGGAGCTTGGGCGTGTTATTTGGATATACCGTATTTATCGGTGTATAACACGCACCTTAATTGCAAGAGGGATGTTTCAGGGGGGAAAAAAAATTAAATAAAGAATTGTGAAGCAAAATAGGGGTCAGTGCCCATCAATGCAGCCTCACAAGTGCAATGAAGGCAGTCTCTGAATGCAGCCTCACTATTGCCATAAATGCAGCCTCACCATTTACACGAATGCAGCCTCTGAATGCGTGATGCTCGGGGATTTGTTGGGGGCTACAAAAGAGATATATATCCAAATTACCAGTGGGGCCACATTAAACTGAAACGCGGGCCGCAATTGGCCCCCGGGCCAGACTTTGGACATGCCTGACCTACAGGTAAGCCTAGGTTAAGGCTTACCTGTAGGTGCTCGACATATCTCCTAAACCTACATGGTTTAGGAGATATTTACAATTACCGTATTTATCGGGGTATTGTGCGCTCCGGCGTATAGCGCGCACCCCTAAAGTGGACCCGCATTCCTGTGGAAAAAAGATTTTTGTCCTTACAGTTTTGGTGTCTTGCGCGGCGTCCATCTGCGGCCTCGTCGGGTCCGGCGTCCGTCTGCGGCTTCGGGTGTCCTCTTCGTCGGGTCCGGCGTCCTTCTGCGGCGTCCTCCCCGCTCGATCCCTGCTTTCCCGTGCCGAGTTTGAATACTGCGCCTGCATATACCGAGCGCAGTACACTCGTGTATAGTCGGGCAGGCTCGGCTACTCTCACGCTCACTTCCTGTACGTCCAGGACGTGAGCGCAAGAGGAGCCGAGCCTGCCCGACTATACACGAGTGTACTGCGCTCGGTATATGCAGGCGCAGTATTCAAACTTGACGCGGGAAAGCGGCTATCGGCGTATATCGCGCACCCACGATTTTGCCCTGATTTTCAGGGCAAAAAAGTGCGCGGTATACGCCGATAAATACGGTACCTCGTACGGCAATGTCTTCTACGCATGTGCCGGTGTATTCGCCGCATGCGCACTCTAGAAAGGGCACTCTGTGCCGTTCCTAGATGGAGTCATGCCGTGACTGGCGGCTCCCATGTGACGTCACGTGACTCCGGCCAGTCACAGAGCTGGAGTTCTTGGCCCTGGAAGGAAGAAGGGTGAAGAATGGACGCTTTCAGCCAGCAAGGAAATTGGGGACATTGCAGGCTTCGGTTTCAGGTAAGTGACACATAATGGGCTAGCTCTTCTCTTTTATACTCTGTAGCTCCTGCTGGATTTTGCTTCTAATCCCCTTGTGGAGGCTTCCATTTGTGGATGGACATTTTATGGTTACACAACCTATCACATTGCTATAATCTTTTTTAAGGACTATAAACTGAAGGACCTATGAATAAATGGTTGTGGAACAAATCATTTGAGTTTCCATTATTTCTTATGGGGAAATTTGCTTTGATATACAAGTGCTTTGGATTACAAGCATGTTTCCGGAACGAATTATGCTCGCAATCCAAGGTTTTACTGTATATTCTTTTGTTGGAATCATTCCAACTGTGTTTACTGACCCCTTTAAAATTGGTTGTGGGTGACCTTACCCTTTGACCCTATCAAAGAAGAAAATGTTGCTGAATCTTCGGGTTCATAACGGAAAACACAAAGTGTGATTAATTAAAAGATCCACTGCTGCTGAAAACTGAGACATTTTAAGATCAAAAGCTAAGATTTAAAAATTAGCTCCAGAGAATATGCAAAATGTTTCCCAAAATAGCACAAATAATGAGCAGTGGGCATGGCAGATAATTGGAGAGTGAATTAGTTGAGGGGGGCAGGGAACAGACAGAAATGACTTGCTATGCCCAAGCAGGGTTGGTGCAATGCCATCAGAGGCCAGAGGTATTGTGTGCGTGTGTGTGTGCTTAGCGTTTATGTGTGTGTGTGTGTTTAGCGTTTATGTGTGCTTAGCGTTTATGTGTGTGCGTGTGTGCTTAGCGTGTATGTGTGTGTGTGTGTTTAGCGTGTATGTATGTGTGTTTAGCGTGTATGTGTGTGCGTATGTGTGCTTAGCGTGTGTGTGTTTAGTGTGTATGTGTGTGCGTGTGTGTATTTAGCGTGTATGTGTGTGCGTATGTGTGTTTAGCGTGTATGTGTGTGCGTAGTGTGCTTAGCGTGTATGTGTGTGTGTTTAGCGTGTATGTGTGTGTGTGTGTGTGTTTAGCGTGTATGTGTGTGCGTGTGTGTTTAGGGTGTATGTGTGTGCGTGTGTGTTTAGCGTGTATGTGTGTGCGTATGTGTGCTTAGTGTGTATGTGTGTGCATGTTTACCGTGTGTGTGTGTGCTTAGCGTGTATGTGTGTTGCTGTGCTTAGCGTGCATGTGTGTGTGCTTAGCGTGTATGTGTGTTGATGTGCTTAGCGTGTATGTGTGTGTGCTTAGCGTGTATGTGTGTGTGCCTAGCGTGTATGTGTGTTGCTGTGCTTAGCGTGTATGTGTGTGTGTTTAGCATGTGTATGTGTGTTGCTGTGCTTAGCGTGTATGTGCTTAGCGTGTATGTGTGTTGCTGTGCTTAGCGTGTATGTGTGTGTGTTTAGCATGCATGTGTGTGTGTTTAGCATGTATGTGTGCTTAGCGTGTATGTGTATGTGTGTTTAGCGTGTATGTGTGTGCGTGTGTGTTGCTGTGCTTAGCGTGTATGTGCTTAGCGTGTATGTATTTTGCTGTGCTTAGCGTGTATGTGTGTGTGCTTAGCGTGTATGTGTGTGTGCTTAGCATGTATGTGTGTGCATGTGTGTGTGCTTAGTGTGTATGTGTGTGTGTGTGTGTGTGTGTGTGTGCTTAGCGTGTATGTGTATGCATGTGAGTGTTTAGCGTGTATGTGTGCGCGTGTGTGCTTAGTGTGTATGTGTGTTGCTGTGCATGTGTGTGTGCTTAGTGTGTATGTGTGTGCGTGCTTAGCGTGTATGTGTGTGTGCTTAGCATGTATGTGTGTGCATGTGTGTGTGCTTAGTGTGTATGTGTGTGCGTGTATGTGCTTAGCGTGTATGTGTGTTCTTAGCGTGTATGTGCTTAGCATGTTTCTGCATCCAGGTTGATCTTGCACAGGAATTTTGGAGGGAGTGAAGGGGCACTACATGCTCAGTCCTGCATCTGTTTGTATGAGGGGGTGGCATTACGCCATACAAGCTTTCTCCTTTGTAATCTGACTCTAGGATTCAGGTTCACCAGGTAATCAGTAACCAGACTGGATCATCCGATGGGACAAGAGGTGGTGTGATTCTGCCTTTCCCCACCCAAATCTGGGCTTTAGGAAGCAAACTTTGTGAGTAGTCTCACCCTTTTCCTAATTTTCCTTATTTTGTAAGGTCTCTGTACTGTTATTCTTCCTATAGCCATTGATTATCTGTCTGTCCATCTGTCACCTGTCAAAGGGACCTTTGCTGATATCCTGTGATCAATTTCAGGTCGCACCCGTGGAGTTTGCTCAGGGTCACGCCATGATCCTACCTGGCTCCTTTTTCTTGTTGACCTTCTGCATGGTTCTTGGACCACTCCAGATTGCGGCGGATGAGGCTGACTATGAAGAAGAGATTGTCCTCGGGCTTGTCACGGAAGAAGATGCCCAAGTTGACAGCGAGAAGAAGACGACTCCTGGGGTTTTCCTCTGGAGTAACAAGGTACAAAATACGGCTTGATCCAAAATCTTGAAATGTGCCTGGTAGATTAACCACTTCAGCCCCAGAGGATTTAGCTACCCAATGACCGGGTTATTTTTTGCGACTCGGCACTGCGTCGTTTTAACTGACAATTGTGCGGTTGTGCGACGTGACTCACAAACAAAATTTACGTCCTTTGTTCCCCACAAATAGAGCTTTCTTTTGGTGGTTTTTGATCACCTCTACGTTTTTATTTTTTTGCGCTATGAACAAAAAAAGAGCGCCGATTTAGAAAAAAAGCTATATTTTTTTTACTTTTTTCTATAATAAATATCCCCCAAAAAATATATAAAAAAACGAATTTCTTTCTCACTTTCGTCCGATATGTGTTCTTCTACGTATTTTTGGAAAATAAAATTGCAATAAGCGTATATTAATTGATTTGCACAAAAGTTATAGCGTATACAAAATAGGGGATACATTTATGGCATTTTTATTAAAGCGGTTTTATTGTCCAAAAATGTTTTATTTGTTTTTTTGCCAGCTGTAAGGCAAAAGCCTGCATACTAGCTCATTATGAAAAACGTACCTTAGAACGAGGCATCGGTATTTCTGCCGGTCCACGCCGAGGGAGATGACATTTTCCCTCTGAGTGTCTTCCGGGTATTGCGGCTCCAGCGATGTGAGTGGCTGGAGCTGCAATGTCGTCTTCTTTCCGGCCACGTTGGGTGTCTGCTGTTTAGGAGATATTTTTTTTACCTACAGGTAGACCTTATTATAGGGTTACCTCTAGGTAAAAGTAAAAAATGATACAACCATTTTAAGAATTGTTTTTATTACTAGTAATGTCGGCGATCTGCAATTTTTATCGTGACTGCGACATTATGGCAGACACATCGGACACTTTTGATGCTATTTTGGGACCACTGTCATTTATACAGCGTTCAGTGCTATAAAAATGCACTGATTACTGGGTAAATGACACTGCCAAGAAAGGGATTAAGTGTGTCCTAGGGAGTGATTCTAACTGTGTGGAGCCTGGGCTACCAGTGACATGACATTGATCATTGCCCCCGATGACATGGTCCTGTCACAAGGCAGAACAGGAGAATGCCTTGTTTACATCGGCATCTCCCCGTTGTGCAGCTCCCTGACACAACACAGGTCCCATGGGCACGGTCACGGTTCTTGAGGCAGGGTTGCCCGCATGGCAGAAAATTTAAAGCAGCGTATCTGTACGTTGCTTTGCGCAGCCCTGCCATTCTGCCAACGTATATCTGCAGGAGGCAGTTGGCAAGCAGTTAAAGTATACCCCATCATCCCAATGACCTATTTATGATAAAAAGGCTGTGAAACACTTTCCCTTGAATGATGTAATTCCATGGGTTGGTTGCATATGATATCCCTCTTGTGAAATACAGTGAAAGATACAGAATATGATTTCATAGAAGTTCTTACTTTAGTTTAGGTATCCTGTTTCTCACAGCTTGGGAGACGCAATGTTCTTTTAGAATTTTCCCTTTCAATTGACTGAGTTTTAAGAGAAAAATATAGTCCATATTCCGTAAGCATGTCTTTTATTTAGTTGCAGTGTTTACCTTTATTTTTTGCCTTTCCTTATTTATTTTGTTACTGTACTTTTATAGTGATTTTGTAGATTACCCACTAGGGGGAGCTCTCAGTTGCTCAGTGCAATTACTGTTTTTAATAGTTGTTAAATGCATTGTTTCCAGTAAGTCACATCACTCCAAAATTTGCATTGTGAGAAGGAACAGTATTTATGTATTACATGAATTGATATTGCACCATCAATTTACACATCGCTTTAGATAGTGTATACTCACATCAGTTCCTTCCCACAAAGAGCTTACAATCTAAGGTCCCTATTTCAGATGCATACATACTAGGGCCAATTTATTTATTTATTTGTATGAAATTGTGTGAGTTCAGCTAAAATCTCATGATTTCCAACCCACATCAGTGTGAACCTGAGCTCCTCACGACAACCCTTGCCCAGTATCAGAACCTGGAAGCCCCCTTTAACAAGGGGGTCCCCAGATCCTGCCCCCCCCCCCCATGTGAATGACTACCCATTCACCCAAAAAAGTTGTGCGTGTGAAAAAATACAGTAGACCATTTTAGTCTTTTACTAAAAATAACTTCTTCTTCCGGTCTTCCTCCATCTTCTGCCTCTGGGCTTCTTCTTCTCCTGCTTCTTCTCACGCTATTCTTCTTTCTCCTGTCTTCTTTGTCTGTTGTTTTTCTTTGTCTGCCGCCGCCGACCCTCCTCCAAAGCTGAGTCCTGCTCCCGCTGACGACCCTCCTCCGATGCTGCATCCCGCTCATCTGTCCATGCCGATGTCAAGCATGTCTTAGATAATGATGGGGGCACAGCCATCAGATGACGTCATCCGGAGGCCCTGTCCCCTTGTGACGTCACAGACCCATCATGCCCCCCACCCGCAGACCCCGACAACCCCGGTTGTCGGGAAGAGGCCCTTGTCTCCATCAACATGGGGGCAAGGTACCCACCCCACATGTTGAGGGCATGCGGCCTGGTATGGTTCAGGAGGGGGCACTCGCTCGTCCCCCTCCCTTTCCTGACCTGTCGGGCGGCATGCTCGTATAAGAGTCTGGTATGGATTGTGAATGGATCCCACGTATTTTTATAGCTGGAATTTTTTTTATAGCTGACAGCTGATGACTTATCGGTTGTTAAGGACATGTCGGCCGACTTCCTGGCCCCCCCCATCTTAGCAACCAGTTATTTTCAAAATGCAGAGCATTTCACTCTCTCCCAGGGGATCATTTTGACACGTCTAGACCATGAATTTATCATAAGCAATATAATATGGCTTTGAACGCAGCACACTCCCATGGATGGATGGAGTCGGGCTCATTGGTTTATTGAACACTCTGGAGTATATTATCTTATCTACTCACCTTGTCTTAAAGGGCTATTTGTTGCCCTTTGTGGTCATTTGTATTCACTTTCCCCTGTGTGAAGTTACAACTCAAAGATATATATCTCTAACCTAGGAGCCACTGGTTCCTTTGACTCCGTGTTGTTAGAACCGCGCTCTCCTTCTGTGAGCCTACTTCTTTTCCTGTACTGGATAAAACTTTATTAGCCACTTGCTGATCACAACTATTTTGTTTGCAAGATAGTGAGACCCTTTTTCCTTGCTCTTGCAATAATTGAATCCTGAATGCGTCCTGAAGAAGCCTAATAGCGAAACGCTTTGATGCACTCAGGCTCACATCATATACTATGTATTTTATGTGTATGATTTTTAAATAGCTTGTATGTCCTTTTGTATACCATGTATGTGTCTATTTTTCTATTAAAAATGTATATTTTTTTACATCCTTATTGTTTATTGTGCCATTAAAGTTCCATCTGGGATTACCTTCGGGTCCCCTCCCCCCTTTTTTGTAATATTATTATTTACGAATGTGGCAATGTGAGTGCTGTCCTTTTATAATTGCAAAACACAAATCGCAGCAAAATTGAGTGGTACTTGCATTTTGAATGCAGGTCCTTTGAAGTCTATTACATGCAAAACACTGCATTTTGCGGGAAAAAAAGTCCATGACCCTTTCCAAAAACGCAGAGGCACAAAAATGCATTGATGTGAATATGTTCCATAGGAACCCATGTTAAAAAATGTCACAGTGCAGTCTGAGCCAGTTAATTTCGGAGAAAGGATGAGCAGGGGAGTGCTTTGCTATCGTAGACTACAGGTCTGTGTGTTTCTATTATTGCACACAGTGTAGGGAGACACACCTCTAGTCCCTGTACACCAGGCTTGTGGACAGCCTTCCCAGAAGAGTTGAAGCTGTTGTAGCTGCACAGGGTGGGCCAACTCAATATTGAACCCTGCGAACTAAGACTGGGATGCCATTAAAGGATCACTTAAGAATTTTTATTATTATTTTTTTTAAATAACTTTAAATAACATGTTATACTTACCTCCACAGTGCAGCACGTTTTGCACAGAGTGGCCCCGAACCTGGTCTTCTGGGGTCCCTCGGCAGCTTTTTTCGCTCCCCCCGCAAGGACACAACACCTTCATGCGAGCGAGCTTGCATGATGTTGAGTGCTTGCGGGCACGCTCTTGTGATACAGCCGTCCGCCATAGCCGCTCACTGTATCACTCGGCCCTGCCCCCCCTTGCGGCGTGTCATTGGATGTGATTGACAGCAGCGCAAGCCAATGGCTGCACTGCTTTCAAGCAACCAGTGAATGAGCCCGGAAGATGGCTGAGAAGCCTGCTCGTTCACGGCGCTGGACTTTCGAGGGGTCAGGTAAGTAATCGGGGGTCTGGGGAGCCATTAATACTCAGATGTTTTTTTCACCTTAATGCAAAGAATGCATTAAAGTGGATGTAAACATTTTTTTGATGTCACAATGTAGAGTATAAGATTTCCTATCATCTGTGCCCAGTCTTGTTACACAGCGTTAATTCAGTGGTGAGTAATCCTCTTTTAATGTTCAGAATTAACAGAATTCCAGATAAAAACTTGCCAAATTATAAAGTCAGTTTCTCTGTTATTGCTTTCAGTAACAGGTTATTTACAAATCTAACTTGGACATGTTTATCATAACAAGAGGTGATCCAAAGTTCATTGTATATTACTAGGATGTGTTATGATGTTATATCACCTCATGTTATGATAAACAAAACATAACATATGATAAACATGTCCTAGCTAGATATGTAAATAACCTATCACTCAAAGCAAGAAGAGAGAAAACTGACTTTTTATTTAGACAGGTTTCTATCTGGAAGGTTGTTCATTTTCACTGAACATTAAAAGAGGATTTCTCAGATCTGGATTAACTCTGTGTGGCAAGACTGGGCACAGATGATAGGAAATCTTATACTCTACATTGTGACATCAAAAAAATAAATATTTTTTTTTGGCTTTACATCCACTTTAAGGTGAAAAAACATTGACTTTTACAACCCCTTTAAAGTTCATGTGCGTGTAAAGGCAGCGTCCCAATACTTTTGGTAATATAGCGTATGTTACATGATATCATCGTGGAAATTCAAAGAAAACTGTCTTCTGTAGTTTTTGGCATGGATACCATTAAAATTCATGTGTGTGTAAAGGCAGGTGTCCCAATACTTTTGACACCATAGTGTATGTTATGTAAAGAAGGGCCTCATCCACAGCCATTGCATACAGCAGTGGAGTTTTGGCAAAAAAAATGCTTGACGTGCATTAACGCGTCTAAGCACTGGGCGCATTTAGCGCTTCCGCATTAATTCATTTCATTGGCTGCGATAATCTATTATTCTAGAAAATTAAGTGAATTAATGCCCAAGTGCTAAACGCGTCTAAACAAGCCTAAACACAAGTTTACAAACATTTTTTTCCTACCAAAACGCTGCTGCCAGGGGGAATGTTGCGTCGGAGAGTTGGCGGAACGTGCAGTGTACACGAGGCCTTACATTTTTTTTTTTGCCATCAAAAAATGAAGATGAAAAATAACATACATTCATAAACGCACTATAAAAAATGAAAGCACAATTACAGTAAATACTAGCCAATGGGTGTTGTAAGCAAGGTCTCTCCCTATAGTGCAGTAACAAATTGTCTTTCCTTCTGTATTACAGGAATCCTGGAGAATGTCTGGCCAATATGTTGTGGTGCTGAAAGAAAACACACACAAGTCGCAGACAGAAAGGGTGATCCGTCGTCTGCAGACTCGGGCAGCAAAGCACAGCTATCTGACTAAGATTCTTTATATCTTCAACGAACTATTCCAGGGTTTTGTGGTTAGGATGAGCAGCGATCTGCTAGAGATGGTGAGTGACCAAAGGGCAAGGAAATAATAAGACACTGACTGTGACAGTTCCTTTTTATTTATTAACCACTTCAGCCCCGAAGGATTTTGCTGCCCAATCACCGGGCCATTTTTTGAGATTCAGCACTGCGTTGCTTTAACTGACAATTGCGCGGTCGTGCGATGTTGTACCCAAAAAAAACGTCCTTTTTTTCCCACAGATAGAGCTTTCTTTTGGTGGTATTTGATCACCTCTGCGGTTTTGATATTTTCTGTTATAAACAAAAAAAGAGCATAAATTTTGAAAAAAAAAACAATGGGCCAGATTCAGAAAGATCCGTGGATCTTTCTGCTGGCGTAACGTATCCCCGATTATTCAGAAAGAACTTGCAACCTTATTTACGGTGGCGTAACGTATGTGTAGCGGCTCAAGGCCGCGCAATTTAAATGAATGAAGTGGGGGCGCGATTCATGTAAATGAATCATGACCCCGCGTAATTCATGTTTTTTTTGGACGGCGCATTCGCATGTGCGAAATCACGTTACTTTTTCTCAATGTAAACGACGTGAACGTAACTAACGTCGAGCCCCATTCCCGAACGATTTACGCAAACGACGTAACCGACGTACAATTCGACGCAGTCCCGACGTCCATACTTAACATTGGCTACGCCTGCCATAGCAGGGGTAACTTTACGCCGGTCTAACGCTTACACAAACGACGTAAAATACGACGCGCCGCCGCAAGTACGTTCGGGAATCGCCGTAAATAGCTCATTTGCATATTTTACGCGTAAACCGCAGTAAGCGCCACCTAGCGGCCAGCGTAAATATGCAACTAAGATACGACGGTGTAGGCGAATTACGCCACTCGTAACTTAGAAGAAAGCCGATGTATCTTCTTTTCAGAATAGCAAAAAAAGATACGCCGGCTATTCTTAGTATTTACGCAGTGTATCTCTAGATACGCTGACGTAAATGCTTTCTGAATCCGGCCCAATATTTTTAACTTTTTGCTATAATAAATATTCCCCAAAAATATATAAAAAAACGAATTTAGATCTCAGTTTAGGCCGATATGTATTCTTCTACACTATTTTGGTAAATAAAATCACAATAAGTGTATATTGATTGGTTTGCGCAAAAGTTATAGCGTTTACAAAGTAGGGGATAGATTTATGGCATTTTTATAAAAAAAAATTTTTTTTACTAGTAATGGTGGCGATCTGCGAATTTTATCGTGACTGCGACATTATGGCGGACACATCGGACACTTTTACACTATTTTGGGACCATTGTCGTTTATACAGCAATTAGTGCTATAAAAATGCACTGCTTACTGTGTAAATGGCACTGGCAGGGAAGGGGTTAACCACAAGTGGTCGATGAAGGGGTTAAGTGTGTCCTAGGGAGTGATTTTAACTGTCTGGGGGCTGGGCTACCAGTGACACGACATTGATCACTGCTCCCGATGACAGGGAGCAATAGATCAGTGACTGTCACAAGGCAGAACAGGGAAATGTCTTGTTTACATCTCCCTGTTCTGCAGCTCTGTGACACGATCGTGGGACACCGGTGGACATTGAGTCCACGGGTCCTGCAGGCACGGTCACAGAGCTTGTGGCAGGGGCGCGCTCACCTGCAGGTGGCAAATTCAAAGCAACGTACCTGTATGTTGCTTTACGCAGCTGTGCCATTCTGCCGACGTATATCTGCAGTAAGCGGCCAGCAAGCGGTTAAACATGTAAATGTCAGTGTAAACACAGCATCTCCCTGTTCTGCCTAGTGACATGTCACTGATGTCTGCCCCCTCTCATCGGGAGCAGTGATCAGTGACATGTCACTCGTAGCCACGCCCCCTACTAGTTATAATCACTCCCTAGGACACACTTAACCCCTTCCCGCCCCCCCCCTAGTGGTTAACCCCTTCACTGCCAGTCAGATGGTGTTTGTACCATCAGGAATACTGGTATTAACCTGGCAGTTTGCTTTTGTCCAAACAGTATCTTGCAATAGCGTTTTTGGTTGTAACATGGCAAAATGTGGAAAATGTCAAGGGGTATGAATACTTTTTCTAGGCACTGTATCCCGTTAGTTTGGTGCTGTGAAATGCTGCAGACTAGGACATATTTACAGTAGTAAAAACAAATTTCTTCTATATTTGCATAGAGTTTTGCAATTTATTACCCTAGTCAATGATTGCTTGGATCACGTATGTGGTGACAACAAACGTGAGTGCGCAGCAATAAACTGTACATGGCTTGTAAACAAAAACGCATAGGCCAAGGTGAGTTTACTTTACATCTCTGATTTTTCTGAAGTCTAAAGTTAAAATGGAATGTATTCTGTTTTTGTAAAGTTTCTTAAAGTGCTAGTAAATTCACATGTTTGCTTTTTACCTATATGTAAGTCTATAATAAGGCTTAGGTATAGGTATATATATATATATATATATATATATATATATATTGTGACAGGAAGTCAGGTAAATCTGTGGGTGTTGTCACAGACGGGAGATACATTTCTGCCTTGTATAGACAATTCACCAATTGCTATCAGGTTTAAGGACCTTGGATAGCTTCAGCTATTGAGAATGAGGCAATTAAGACCGTTACAAGTTATTCAAAGGATCACTACTGATTGCTGCATCCTGAGGTCTTTGAGTTAAAGAGAGCAGTGGGCTGAGAAAGACTTCTGAAGTTGAGGTTGTGTCAGTTTTTCTGTGTGATAAAAATCAAAGAGACTTTGGGCCAGATTCTCAGCGGCGTTACGACGGAGTATCTCAGATACCCCGTAGTATCGCCGGTTTTTTTTGCCTCGTATCTATGCGAGTGATGCTTAGCATCACTTTTGCATAGATACGCTTCAACATCCGACGAGCGTAAAACCATTACACTTGCGGATCGTAGTTGTAATGACAACTTCGGCCACTAGGTGGCCTTTACGTTGTTTTCTCATTTGCATATGCAAATGAGGCTAGTACGCCGATTCCCGATCGCTTTTACGCCGCCCCGTCGTCGCGTACGTCAGTTTTGGCCGCGTAAGGTTACCCCAGTTTCGATGTGGAGTAACCTTACGAAGTTCCGTCGGATGCCGTCGGATGCCATGTTAAGTATGGCGTCGGGTCAGCATCGGCTTTTTCCGTCGCTTACGTCGTTTTACTAATTCGTTCGCGAATAGGGCATTGCGTAAGCGTCGATCACGTCGTTTTGACGTCGGTTTCAACTACGCTTTCCGACGTGAGCTGAAGCATGCGCACTGGGCTTTTTCCCCGGCCGGCGCATGCGCAGTTCGTTCGACGCGGGGGCGTGCTTAATTTAAATACAAGCCGCCTCATTTGAATTACGCGGGCTTACGCTGGGCCATTTTCACTACGCCAACGCAAACTACGGAGCAAATGGTTAGAGAATACGGCACCTGCTCTAGTACGATGCGGCGGCGTAGTGTAAATGGCTTATGATACGCAAGCGAATTTCTATGAGAATCTGGCCCTTTTTGTTTTCTGCTGAGTGACCAGCAGTGTCTGCCCAGCAGTAGGCTGTGCCAGACTCCATAGATAGGTTCCTGTGTTGTGAAGATAGACGCCCCAAGTGGCAAGGGTTTATTTTATGTTTTGTTTTGTTTATGCTGTTTTGATGCTTGCACTTGTATCCAGCAATATAGAAGAATAAACCATATCCCTTGTTTTCAACCATCCTCAACTGCCTTTCTGTATAGTTCAGCGTGTAATGAACCCATCCAGGGGGTCACACACACCCGCTACCGAGCTAAATCCCTCACAATACGCATTCGGCGCTCTATAAGTATTTATTCCAATCCAATCCAATCCAATATATATATATACGGTAGTTACACAGTAAATATCTTCTAAACATGCACCATTGACATAAACATGCGCGGGAGTGACGTTATGGCTCCGGCTCGGCCATTTAAACGGAAGACTGGGTGAAAATGGAAATGCCTACAGTGGGGACGGCTTGATGGCGGTTGGACTAGTGGATAGCGGGCAAAGAGAATGGAGGGAGGCCTAAATTATTAAATAATAAGCATAGATCCATTTAGAAGGGGAAGTGTAGCATCAGTTGAAGGATCATCGGTTAGGAGTCTGAGTTGATACAACTTGCATCCAGGTATTTTGCCACTTTGCTGTGAATAATTCGTAATTATTCGCCCTTCCTCCTCCAGCTCATACAACTTGATATGGCGTTTCAGTTAGACAAAGCCAAAACGTAGGCAGCCACTGCTAGAGTCTCCTATTAGAAATTCAGTATGCTCTGCCAAGACTGAATCACTAAAGCACCCTTTTATAATACCCGAAAGATCAAAAAAAAAAGAGGGGGGGAGGCGGTAGGACTATTGTGGTACACAGTTGAGTAGATAAACTCACGCAGAGTAGGTAAAATAAAAGTTTATACATTTATTGACATGGTATCAAACAAGATAAAAAACATCAAAGCATCATCAAACAGTAAAAATTACAAAATGTCGTGATAAGCCATACAAGTCACAGAGGGTGATAAACCCTTAGAGTGAAAAGATCGTGGTGAAGGTAGGGGTCACGAAAAGGGATTCTCAACTAGTTTCGCAACAAGCGTCGCTTCGTCAGGAGAGTTTTCCTAAAATTTATCAAAATACAATCATTGACTGCAAAAAGAACAAGATGAAACAGATAAACATTCAGTTCAACCTATATACAGATATTACAAAATATAAACATTGGGGAATGATGGCCGAGCTTCTTACCTAAAAATGTTGATCCCATCAGCCCGGGCGTCCAACCTACCGAGGGGGAGTCTCCCGCGTCAGCCAGGGGGAACAGATGCGTGAATGGACCTAACAGCTAAATATTGAGAATTAACTATAAATATAAGGCTGTATTGGTAAAAGATGTGCCGTGCAAAGGTGCAGGGTGAACCAAAAAATACCCAAAGGAAGGAAGTATCAATATATAAAGCTGCATTTACTCACAAATGTTTAAAAGAGGCCAAAGAGGGCAAACTAATAAAATTATTGTAAAAACTGTTTGATAATATATTTTGTAGCTGCCTGTGATTATTTGCCACCCTAGCACAGGCCCAAAGGGCAGATTATTGTATTAAATGTTTTCTCTTAGACTTTTTTTGATAGCACATTGTTGGGATAAACATGCATGGATTCATTTCTGTTCTAGGCTCTGAAGCTGCCGCATGTTGATTACATTGAAGAGGACTCCTATGTGTTTGCCCAGAGTGTCCCTTGGAACCTCGATAGGATTGTCTCTACTCCGCATGTAGCGAACCACTTCAACCCCCCAAGTAAGAATCTTATTTATAACTTTACTTAAATCTGCCCCCCATATAAAGATTTAAAGTGTTAACCCTTTGCATTAAAGTGTTATTAAACCCAGAACGTGCATTCACTATATCTGGTCTCCCACAGTACACAGAATATGGAAATGCAATTATTTTAGTAAATATAAACTCCTAAATACCTTTTCTTAGCAGCAGTTTATAGCAGTCTTGTTATTTCTATCAGCGTCTGGTAAAGCTTGTAGGAGGAATTCTCCCCTGATTGTCCTATGAGGCTGCAGGACCCCTGACCCTCTGTCTGGACAGCGCTTATTTCACCTGTGCTGATCACTTGCACGGGGAAAATCCAAGGGGAAAAAATTCTAACAATACACAGCAAACTGAGCATGTGCAGAGTGCCCCCAAGGCTCTGTTCTATCAGCAAAAAGATTGGGGACTGTGAAAAAAGGGGAGAATCAAAGCAAACAGGATCAAACTGCTTTTTTCCACAATGCAAAGGATTAAACCCTTAGGTTCCAGAGTGAGTATAAGAAGTATGCTTTTCTGCATATACAGACTGACTTCTGCTCCATGAATGAGCACATTATGGCAGATTTACCTGCCAAGCTATCCCCTTCACCACTGGGGTCAGCGGACTCTGCAGTCATGAGTGCTTTTATCATCTTTCTGGCCAGTTTGAAAGGTTGAATGCAAGCTATTTAACAAGTACTACAGCTATAGAAGTTCAGCAACTACCTGATACAGACACTAAGCAAAGAGTGAAGTGGAACTAATTAGAGCATATAGGGGAGCAACTTTTTGTGAAGTGCAAAACTTAACAGTTAGGGCGTATACTACCACAGGTATTGGATTGTCCCCCAATAAACAATAGAGAAATTCAAGGTAAAGATGTGAGTCATTATTTTGATCACTGGCTGCCACTGAAAACTGGAATGTGTTAACTATTCCATGAACATGTTTTTTTAGATACAGGAGATCTGGTGGAAGTATATCTCCTAGACACCAGCATACAGAGCAATCACAGGGAGATTGAAGGGAAGGTTCTCGTCACAGAGTTTGAGAATGTACCAGAGGAAGATGGCACTAGATTCTACCGACAGGTCAGTCATTTCCTTCTTTGTTATAATAGAATGCATTTCATAGATCAATAGACCGTAGACGTAGTCAAAACATAAGCCAGGAAACGGAAGGCAAAACGGGTAATCAGATGAGCCAGTAATTAGAAAATCAGAAATCAGTGAAGTCGGAGGCAAAAGAACAGGATCAGGCAAAGTCTTTCATGGGAATACAGCAGAGACATTTTGACCAGGCGAAGGCACAAAAGAAATGAACAAGTCAGTTTAAAGGGGTTGTAAAGGTTCATTTTTTATTTTCTAAATTGGTTCCTTTCAGCTAGTGCATAGTTGGTTCACTTACCTTTTCGTTCGATTTCCCTTCTAAATGTTTTTTTTCTTTGTTTTCTTTGTCTGAATTTCTCACTTCCTGTTCCTTCTCAGTAAGCTGTTCAGTAAGCTGTTCTGGCTGACTAACCAACGCTCGAATGATGGTGGAAAGCTTACTGAGGGGAAACACAAAGTAAGAAATTCAGACAAAGACAAAAAATATTTAGAAGGGAAATTGAAGGAAAAGTAAGTGAACCAACAATGCACTAGCTTAAAGGAACCTTTACAACCCCTTAAAATAGGCTCGGCATAGGTTGAACTGAGAACCATACCTCCCCTCCTGAAGACTCCTGGAATGTATAACATAATTTGCCTAGGCTTGGGACCCCCCTCTATGGTTTCTAACAGTAGCCCTGTATAACAGTATAACAGTAGCCCTGTATAAGAAGTAGTTCTGAGCAAAAGAGAGAGACTGCATAACTCATGAGTATGAATTTACTTGTTGCCTGATTTACTCCTTGATTAAAATATATAGAGTGCTAATGTTTTGGTTTAGTAAAAACCATGTACAGAATAACTGACCTTTTGTGATGTCAGATATTTATTTACTTTTTTTGCAGGCCAGTAAATGTGAAAGTCATGGAACACATATGGCTGGAGTCTTAAATGGAAGAGACGCGGGTGTTGCCAAAGGTGTCAATCTCCGAAGCCTGCGAGTTTTGAATTGTCAGGGTAAAGGAACAATTAGTGGCAGTCTAATGGGTAAGTATATATAGTTACATAGTTAGTCAAATTCATCCAGTTCAACCATAATATATATATATATATATATATATATATATATATATATATATATACTGTATATATATATATATATATATATATACTGTATATATATATATATAACATCATACAATCCCATATACCCAATTCTATACTTACAGTTGATCCAGAGGAAGGCGAAAAACCCCAGCAGAGCATGATCCAATTTGCTACAGCAGGGGAAAAAATTCCTTCCTGATCCCCTGAGAGACAATCGGATATTCCCTGGATCAACTTTACCTATAAATGTTAGTACCCAGTTATATTATGAACATTTAGGAAATAATCCAGGCCTTTCTTATAGCAATCTACTGAGTTGGCCAGAACCACCTCTGGAGGGAGTCTATTCCACATTTTCACAGCTCTTACTGTGAAGAAACATTTCTGTATTTGGAGGTGAAATCTCTTTTCCTTTAGACGTAAAGAGTGCCCCCCTGTCCTTTGTGATGACCTTAAAGTGAATAACTCAACACCAAGTTCACTATATGGATCCCTTATATATATATATATATATATATATATATATATATGTTAACCCTTTAAAGTTACAGTTGTACCTTAATGTTATACAATGCAACAGTTGTCCATTATCACTGGTCAAAGCAAAAGTTATTATCTAAGTTGCCCCCATCCAAAGTTGTATCAAAGTTGCATCTAAGTTGCACTCCTAGTCTGAGCAACTTCGGTGTAGTACAAGTGTGAATGGAGCCTTATTCTTATCATATCATATGATCATATGATATCATATGATAAATATACTACCAGTCCACTTATCAAAAAAATTCAATTTCAACATGAGAAATTCTGTATCTTTTTCAGGTCTGGAGTACATCAGGAAGACGTTGATTGAACAGCCATATAGCCCCCTGATAATCCTTATCCCCTTTGTTGGGGGATATAGCCGAACACTCAATATGGCCAGTCATACTCTCATCAAATCTGGTGTGGTGATCATTGCAGCCGCTGGGAATTATAAGGATGATGCCTGTCTGTATTCCCCAGCATCTGAGCCAGAGGTACGAAATACTGATGTAATGTGGTCCAGAATGAAGTTTGATTACTTCACTAGAAATCAAAGATTTATCCCTTAAAAGGCTTATCATACTGTTGTCCAATATATCATATTAACCAGAAGGCCACTGCCTTACTAGCATTTTCTAATATGTTACTTCTACATTATTGCTATATTCTAATGTCTGTTGGTTGCGAAAGGGCTGTAAACTAAAACGGTCTAAAATCAACAGCGCCGATTAGCCAGGACCACTTTTTTTGGTTGAGAATTGCTGCTCTTGTCATTTTTCATTCTGTGAGAAATTGTGATTGTTGGACACCTTTGTCTTATACAGGTTATAACTGTTGGAGCCACTAATTATGAGGACCAGCCAGTAACAATGGGAGTGCTTGGTACAAATTTTGGAAATTGCGTTGACTTGTTTGCTCCAGGAGATGATATTATAGGAGCCTCTAGTGACTGCAGCACTTGCTTTACATCTAAAAGTGGAACTTCACAAGCAGCAGCGCATGTAGCAGGTATGGGCACATACAAAATACACTGGGCCATGCAAAGTGCCAAGGCTTTATGCAAATTACAGTAACCCGTGGTATTTTAGATCAGTAGAAAAATTCTTACTAGTAGCTTGGATTACTGCATTTGTTTCGTTTTTTTTTTTATGTCTCTGTATCTTTTACTATGGGGCTTGGGCCTAATATTGGCCGCCTAACCCTAATTTTCATGGTATTCCCATTGTGGAGGCCTGTGCCATTCTACAACAATAACTAATACTATATTATAATCAATATTGTCAAACCAATCTGACCGAGCTACTTAAAGTCTGTAAAAAAAGGATCTCTCATAATACTGCATCTTTTGGGTCCTTTAAAATATACAGGGGTTGTAAAGGTTTGTTTTTATTATTTTCTAAATAGGTTCCTTTAACCACTTCCCACCCTGCGGCCCACTATATAAGGCCGCAAGGTGGCTCTCATCTGCTGGGAGGCCGTCTATATACACAGGTGCTGATTGGCGTGCCTGGCGGCCGCGATGTCCGCCAGGCACCCGCGATTGGCAGTCACAGAGCCAGGGACGTGGAGCTCTGTATGTAAACTCAGAGCTCCACGTCCTGTCAGGGAGAGGAGACCAATGGTGTGTCCCTTGTACATAGGGACAACCATCGGTCACCTCCCCCAGTCAGTCCCCCTCCCCCACAGTAAGAATCACTCCCAGGCAGGGGCGGACTGACAACTCAAGGGGCCCCCGGGCAATAGAAGATTATGGGGCCCCTGGGCTTACAGATGGCCACCACGCCAGGAGGCAGTGCAGAGGTGGGGCAGCTAAAATCTCAGGATTTTCACATCAAAAGCATGTCGATTTCAGACATATCGGGGACAGATGTAAGAAAAAACATAGATTTTTACATACTGTCCCTGGTTTTACTGAGCCTGGCAACCCTGATGGGGCCCTCTAGTGGCATGGGGCCCTCGGGCAGTGCCCGAATGACTCAATCAGTCCGCCCCTGCTCCCAGGGTACACATTTAACCCCTTGATGCCCCCTAGTGTTAACCCCTTCCCTGCCAGTCACATTTATACAGTAACCAGTGCATTTTTATAGCACTGTTCGCTGTATAAATGTGAATGGTCCCGCCGTAAAAAATCTCAGTCGTGACAAAAAACGCAGATCGCCGCCATTACTAGTAAAAAAAATAATAATAATTCTATCCCCTATTTTGTAGACGTTTTTTTTTAACCAAAAATATGTAGAAGAAAACGTATCGGACTAAACTGAAAAAAAAAATATATATATATATTTTTATAAATTGGATATTTATTATAGCAAAAACTAAAAAATATTGTGTTTTTTTTCAAAATTGACGCTCTATTTTTGTTTATAGCGCAAAAAATAAAAACCGCACAGGTGATCAAATACCACCAAGACAAAGCTCTATTTGTTGGAAAAAAAGGACGTCAATTTTGTTTGGGAGCCACGTCGCACAACTGCGCAATTGTCATTCAAATCATGAAAGTGCCGAAAGCTAAAATTTTGCCTGAGCATGAAGGGGGTATATGTGCCCAGTAAGCAAGTGGTTAAGCTAGTGCATTGTTGGTTCACTTATCTTTTCCCTCGATTTCCCTTCTAAATGTTTCCTTTGTCTGAATTTCTCACTTCCTGTTCCACCTCAGTAAGCTGTTCTGGCTGACTAACCCCCATGGATGATGGGGGCAAGCTTACTGAGGAGAAACAGGAAGTGAGAAATTCAGACAAATAAAAAAAACATTTTAGAAGGGAAATCAAAGGAAAAGGTAAGTGAATCAACAATGCACTACCTTAAAGGAACACATTTAGAAAGAAACCCCTTTAAGATTAACCTGATGGTCTTTCCACTCTTATGCAGGCCATAGATGGGTCAAATTCCAATTACATTTTCTTTCGAAAATCTGAAAATGTGTACTTTTTGTGATCCGATGGTGCCACCATTGATTTTGAAATTCCGACTAAGCCTTCAATTTCACCTCATGCTGCTACAGAGAAGAATTTGTGTGGCCGGAACTTTCTTTTCTTTCCAGGTCACAGCTTATGCGCATTTTATTTTCAATTACATTTCTAGCTTGATTCTCCACCGATTGATTAGAAATTCGTTCATTTTTCAAAACATTTGCAACATGCCCCATCACTCAAATTCGATGCCCGCACGGAAATCGGCAGTTACTGCGGCCCACTAATGGTGGGAAATCTGTACGAAAATTCTTAGTTACGATTTTCGAAAGAAAATTCTTTTGGAATTCGACTCATGTATTGCCAGCTTTAGAAAGATGGTACAGCAGTGTCTGGAATTGGGGTCTTCCCTCAGAATGGTGATGGTTGGTTGACTGAATCACATGACAGGAATCCAGGACCACCCTCAATTAGTCTGCTTTCCACTTAAATGAGAAGGTCAACACCTTTCCAGCTTTCTATAAAAAGCAATACATTTTCGAAGGCACAAGCTCCTAGTGTCTAATAGTGCTTTGGGTATACTCATGTGTGTCCCACCCTCCTAATTTCCAGTGGTCTGACAGTGAGATATTTTACTAAAAGTGGTAAGCCCCTTTAAGTCTCCAGGTATGGATAAAGTACTTCTTCTGACAAATTGATTTGTTGGTCACTATTATGTACATTTCTGTTCTAGGTATTGCAGCAATGATACTGAATGGCAAACCAGACTTAGCTGTAACTGAACTGCGACAGCGGCTGATCCATTTCTCTACTAAAAACGCCATCAATGAAGCTTGGTTCCCTGATGAGCAGAGACTAATCACTCCAAACAGAGTTGCTGGATTACCTGTTAAACTAGCCAGTGGTAAGCAGTGGTGTATTTTTTTTTTTTGCTGCCCTAGGCCTGTCTAAACTCGTGCAAACCCCAAAGTTAAATATGATCCACCCCTTCCTGTCAAGGCCACACCTCTTCCTGTTTAAGGCTTACCCTGAAAATTTCCAGTGGGGACACTAGTTCTGAGGACCTTGGGGGGGGGGGGTGATTCCCTTAATCTGCAGAGATTTCCTCTCACTTTCTGTTTGGCTATGGGTCGGGAAATGAAAGGAAATAAACGGATGGCAAAAAGTCACTAAAAGTGTAGCGCAAGCCGGCGGGGACTTTTTTCATGCTGCCCCCCTACAAAGTGCTGCTCTAGGCCTGGCCCTTATTGGCCTAGGCCAAGATACAGTGTTGGTGGTAAGGCACCGTAACTAAAAACATCATGGCATCCATTGCTTCCTCTCCTGCCCACTTTGTTGCACTTGCTACACATGTTCACGGGTTTAAGAGAAGAATTGTCTTTGACCCCACTCAAATTGTTTTGTTCTCTTTTACTGCAAACAGAGAATCAGGTTGGTTGCTGTGAGATACACAGATTGCCATTTTTTTAATGGAGAAGTTTGTTTGTGCTTTATTTCCTGGGAAGATTTACCCCACTATTTTCCTGCTGACCAGATAGAATTTTAAGTGGTTGTAAACCCTTACATATACCAATTGAGATGCCTGGCCTCAGGTGATACTCTTATCTACATCCAATTCAAAGTTCAGAATAATAAAGCTTGTCTGCACCATCAGAAAAAAGGTGGGGAAGAGCTGAAGTTACACTCTGCAGAGCTTAGTAAAGAGAGCTCTGAAAGTTTATTGGAGGAAAGGGACACACCCCCTTCACACAGCACACAGGAACAGAGCTGAGGCTGTCAATCAACTGGAACATGCTCCCCTGTCACCTTTTTTCTCTTGGTGTCAGGGAAACTTGTCAGAAGTGACTCATGCTGATAGAGGAATGAGGCAGCAGACAGAAAATACACTTAGGGCCAGATTCAGGTAGAAATGCCTATCTTTAGGCATGCCTAGCGTCTGGATTTTAAACTAGACCGTCGCAACTTTTTCAGGCAAGTGCTTTATTCATATTGGGAATAATTTGTTGATAGATGAAGGCAAATTATACCTGAAAATCTGCCCAGGTATGTCTGTGTATTTTACAATTCCTGGCCACCAGAGTCAATGTCCTTCAATCACAGTCTGTCTATATCAGTTGGTTTGTAAACTACTAAAGTTAGCCACACACCAGTAGAAACATTTATATTCTTATGCCGCGTACACACGACCATTTTTCGGGTTGTAAAAAATGATGTTTTTTTTTTTAATGTCATTAAAAACGTGTGTGGGGCTCAAAAGCATTTTTCACAATGTAAAAAATGGGCATTAAAAATTTAGAACATGCTCTAATTTTTCACGTCGTTAACGTTGTCATTTTTAACGTCGTGAAAAATGGTTGTGTGTGGGCTTTAACGACGTGGAAAAAAAACGCACATGCTCAGAAGCAAGTTATGGTAAAACTAGCGTACGTAATGGAGATGGCACATTCATCACGCTGTAACAAACAGAAAATCGCAAATCGTCTTTTACTAACACAAAATCAGCAAAAGCAGCCCCAAGGGTGGCGTCATCCGAATGGAACTTCCCCTTTATAGTGCCGTCGTACGTGTTGTACGTCACCGCGCTTTGCTAGAGCATTTTTTTTTCACGATCGTGTGTAGGCAAGACCGTTTTAATGATCGGGTTAAAAAAAACGTTGTTTTTTCTAGACCATTAAATATGTCATTTTTTACAACCCTAAAAATGGTTATGTGTACGAGGCATAATAGCTAGTGGGGTCAAAACAAAATTCTAACTGTAAATGTAGGGCCAGATTCACGTATTCCAGAGCATCTTTGCTCTGGAGTAACGCTTCTGATTTGCGTTGCGCTGCCGAATTTTTAGGAGCAAGTGCTGATATTCATGAAGCACTTGCTCCTAAAGTTGCGGCAGCGCATCGCAAATGAGCCGGCGGAATTCAAATGTCGCGGGTACGGGGCGTGTAGTATGCTAACTACGCGCGATCCCGCCGCCGACGTACTGCGCATGCGTCGAGTGTCAAAACATCCCCGTGCGCATGCTCCAAAATCTGTGAATGAACGTCAATGACGTCACATTCCCATTCATGACCGTTTTACGCAAGCGACGTTTTTTTTTTTTTCCCGACGCGATGACGACGCCTATACCTAACATAGGATACTCCAACCCCATGTAGGTATAACTATGCGCCGCGTATCCCGTCCGGAAACGTCGTAACGTCACTGCGTCGCGCCGGATTTCGATCGTGAATTGCCGATTTCCGCTCATTAACATATTTTTTGAGCGCCATTTTTAAGTTGAAGTAACGATGCGATGGCGAAACTCAGTTACGCTCATCGCATCGGAACTTCAACCCGGCGTTTCTTGTTTTCTGGTTACAGAAAACAGAAACGCCGGCTCAAAGCCACTGTTACGCTGGCGGATCACTCGATCCGCCAGCGTAACCTTTCATGAATCTGGCCCGTAGTTTTCATACGTGAAGATTTGTATTTATTGTAATAAGCATGGATCCTGTAATTAAACATTGAATATGAAACATTGGCATTGCAGGGGTCTTCATATGAAATTTGTAGAATGCATGATGGTATTACTGAATGCTCTGATGAACAATTTTTTTGAATTTCACTACAAATATTTGAATGAAATTCCATTGGCGTATGGCCAGTTTAAGAATATCAGGGCACACTTTAGTGTTCTGTGGCCTGATGGCCTTGTGCATTTTAGTGTTCTGTGGCCTATGGCCTTGTGCATTTTTGTGGTCTCTAAACTCTTCAATCAGTCCTAATTCTTTATTATTTATGGTAGATAGGCTGATTAAACATCTATAATATGACCCTGTACACCAGGGCTCAAGTCCTGCGGGAACGCGTGGGAGCGGAGTTCCTGTACTTTTCTCACAGCAGGAACTCAGTTCCCTTTGCAGGACTAGAGCAGCCGAGCCGTCCGAGCCAATCCTTCACTAAGCGGCGATGCCCAACTCGAGTCACTGTCAGGGGCAGGCGAACCTTAGTAATCCTTTATGTTACTGGCCGCCTCCTGTACATGGATTCATCAGGTAGCATGCGGGTATTCATTGCAGAGGTCTGCCACAAGTTATCGCGGGATTTAGAAAGAACTTGCTTCTTTCTAAATCCCACGATAACTCATGGCAGACCTCCGCAATGTTTCCGGGGAACAATGACAAAAGCTCCCAGGAGACATTGCGGCATTGAGGAAGTGACGGAATACCTGCACACTTCCCAATGAATCCATATACAGGAAGCGGCCAGTAACATAAAGGATTACTAAGGTACAGTGGATCGAAGAAAAAAAAAACATGCGGTTTAGTAATTATGCATATGAGCGTATCATTTTTTTTTGTTCTTGGTGGGAGTTCCCAAACTTTTTTCCCCAGGGCTTGACCTCTGCTGTACACACAGGCTAAAGCTGTCAATATATGGATTAAAATCTTGATCTATTTTTGGCCATTCTGGCTCAACAGAAGATGATCCAACGATCGACTTCTGTGGAACAGGACTGTTGGGAAAACTCTTGTTGATCAGTCTATTTTGGCAGCAGAAGAATTCCATTGTCAGAATACAATGGCGGAGCCACGACTGTCAGCATTCCCAGCCAATGTTGAGAACACCATGACCCAGGGGAGCCGGAGCAGTAGAGTCACGTGACCGGATCGGACAGGACTAAAAACAAGGTAAGCATATACATTTTTTTTACACATGGTAGACAGGATCATATACACACGATCAAACCAAAATCCCCGCCGGCAGACAGCGCGGTGACGTGGCGATGACGTTGACGCCGCCACATCACCGTCACCAGGAAGTAAAACACTTCCGCGCATGCGTTGAATCCATTCGACGCATGTGCGGGCAGATATGTCTGCTGGTTAGCATACTAACCAGCAGACATGTCGGGGCGGACGGGTTCCCAGCAGACAGATTTTAAAGCATGCTTTAAAATCTGTCTGCTGGAAAAATCTGTCTGTCCGCCCGTACACACGATCGAATTTGTCTGCTGAAAGGTCCGTCGAACCGTTTCCAGCAGATGAATTCGATCGTGTGTACGCAGCCCGACATGTTGCCATATAACAAACTCCCAGTGTCCAGTCACCTTGATCCCCGATGGCTCGTCCAGGCCCTATTGGATCGCCTGCCTCCGGGCTCTCCTCAGACTTGACTCCCCACCGAACAGCACAACTCGCTTGGGATCTCTTCGTAGAGGTGGGGACCCAGTAAGTCACTGGGGTCCCTCTGTGGCTTTTGTTGCTTCAGGCCATAAGAGCCCATAGTTAGAAACTCTGCGTACTGTTACCACGACCTTTAACCTTACTACTTTGTAGAATAACTATTTACACCTTTAAAATGATATGTTGATGTGTATATTTGTACTGACTTCTTTTTTGCCTTAATCTGTATTTTTCTGTTTGCCTTAATCATTTGGTTTTGTACCATCATTTACTTCTTTAATAAAAGTTTGTAAACAAAGAAACTCTGCGTAACACGTCCGCCGCGGCCTGGTAGGCCATTTCGCCGGGGGCCAATGACATGCGCACACCCCAAAGGTGGGTGCCGCACCCGACTCCAACCTCGAACTCCCCGACACCAAAATGGCGTCCTCCAGAAGTACCCTCCCCCAGCATGCCCCGCGAGGGAAAACCCCTCTGATTGGCTGCAGACAAGAAGGCGCTCCCACTGGTCTCCACTGCCGCCACCTGTAGTTCCAAGATGAAAAGGTATCTTTGGAACACAGAATGAAGCAACAGCACAGCACTAAACTAACATAAATCATATGGATGAGAGCTGTGTAACTCTCTCATCGCCCTCTAAATTTGAATAGCGTCCGTACTTGAAAGTACAGGGGCGCTACATATGTATTATTTAATTTTCTGTACCCCTTCTTAAAATGGCTATAAGGGCTTCCGTTTTTTTTTCTTACCTTAATGCATTCCCTGCGTTAAGGTAAAAAAACCTTCAGTGGCCAGTCCCCACCTAAATAATTACCTATACTGGATCTCAATCCAGTTCTGTGCCCAAAAGCAGCGGCACTGCTCTCTCTTCTCACTGGACATGGAGGCTGTCAATCAAACCTTGTAAGAAAGGAGCAAGGGGTGGGGCTAAGCCATGCAGTGTGTGTCAATGGGCACAAACAGCCTGTCTCGAGATCAAGTGCGTACTAGTGCCCCCATAGCAGTAGCTTGCAATGGGAGCACTTGGAAGGGAGGAGGAGCCGAGAGTGCTGGTGGAGGACCCCAGAAGATGAGGTTTGAGCTGCTTTGTGCAAAACCTTTACACAGAGCAGGTAAGTATAATATGATGGTTATTTATAAATAAATAACTTTACAATCACTTTAAATTAAACTACACATATTTATAATTCCCTACTGCTATGAGGCTAACCCATAGATTACATTTGACTAATTAAAATCAGGGATGAGCTCAGGCGTGTTCGGACCCTAGTCGAAACCCATCTGAGCTATTTCACCTGAAAGCTGTCACTGTTCACCACCAAACATAAGCGACCGAGGCATATAAATCTGTTTCTCACCTTTTTTTTTTAGATGAGGAGCTCCTATGTCGAACGGCTTGGTCCAAAATATCAGGCTTTGCCCGAACAGCAACGACCTCTGTCCAATGTACTGAGAACGAGGAAATGTTCAGTTGCTCTAGTTTCTCAAAAAATGGAAAGAGAAAAGGGGAGCAAGTGGAGGTAGGTGTAAAGAATATTCAAATCTGTGGATTGGAATTTTATCTGCAGAGGGTATAATTCGTAGACTTGTGCAATTTGTTTCGTTTCTAATTCGTTTTTAACGAAAATTCAGAAATTCGTTAATTACAAATTTTCGTATTACCAAAATTTTTATTTCCGAATTTTCGGACTTCCGAAAATTTAGAATTTACGAATTTATGAATTTTCGTATTTCCGAAAATTCGAAATAACAAATTTTTCAATTTTCGGACTTGCGAAATTTCGAATTTATGAATTTACGAATTTTTGGACTACCGAAATTTCGAATTTTCGTATTTTCGAATTTCCAAATTTTTCAATTTCCGAATTTTTCAATTTTCGAATTTTTCAATTTTCGAATTTTCGAATTTTTCAATTTTCGAATTTCGAATTTTTAAAATTTCGAATTTTCGAATTTTTAACACTTCGAATTTTCAAATTTCGAATTTTCAAATTTGACAAATTCTAAATTCGAAAAATTCTAAATTCGAAAATTTTAAAATTCGAAATTTGAAAAATTCGAAATTTGAAAAATTCGAAATGTGAAAAATTCGAAATTTGAAAAATTCGAAAACTTTAAATTGAAAAATTCGAAAATTTTAATTTTAACAAATTTAAAAATTTAAAGATTTAAAAAATTCGAAATTTGAAAAATTCGAAAATTAAAAAATTCGAAAATGTGAAATTTGGAAAATTGCAAAGTTCGAACATTTCAAAAAATTGAATTTTTTTTTGCTTTTTCAGAATTTCCCGAATGTATACATTTATGAAAAAAGCAATTTCCTGAATTTCCGAAAAGATAAAAAAAAGCTGATACCATTGACAACCCAATCAGTATAACTTTTTGCTGTCAAAAGTCATATTCTTATGATGATCCATGTATAATATGTATATACAGTGAATACTGTGTAATATTGATCTATTTATTTATATACTGTGGGCCAGATTCAGAGAGCCGTAACTCCTGTCTAACTGGTGTTAGACTGGAGTAATTTTAAATTACGCGCGTTTTTTAGCTAGTCGGAAATCTCAAACCATGAATAGACGGCTGCGGGCTTCAATTCGACTGGATTACATGTTCGTACGCCTTCGGATCTACGCTGCAACAAAACTGTGGCCACTGGGTGGACTTCCCGTCGTTTTCCGCATCGGGCTATGCTAATGAGCTTTTGCCGGCGATCCCAGAAATTACGATCTTCAATCGCAATCTCTTATGGCATCTTTAGTCATCTTTTTTTTGCGTAACACTATACCAGCTTTTTGCTGCTCTAATATTAGACAGCCCATGTTAAGTATGGCCGTCGTTCCTGCGTCGAATTTCTACGTTTTCCGACGTCTTTTATTATTTTTTACGTAAGTCGTCCGGGAATAGGAATGTTCGTAAACGACGCTACTCAAACAACGAATGACGTAATGACGTGATTTCGCGCAATGCACGGCGGGAAATTTCTGAACGGAGCATGCGCAGTTCGATCGCCGCAGGGACGCGCCTAATTTAAATGCTTCACGCCCCCTAATCGCGTATTTCGATTACGCGGCGAGAAATAGACTACGCCGCCGTAGCGTACGGGCAAAAATCTACCAGGATTCCATTTAGAGCCTGGTAAAATACGGCAGCGCAGATTATTTCGATTACGCAGCGCAAAATTAAGTGTATCTGAATCTGGCCCTGTATTTCTATATAGATTTTTTCTTAATAGATTTTTTATTTATGTTGTAAAAAAAAGTTCAAGGCACCCTATAATAGAATGTTTTTAAAATAGCCCTTATTTTTAAATGGAGTAAAATTTTGAAGTGATTTATTTTATTTTTTACAAAAACAAGCCTTCCTCTCAGAGAATAGAATGTTTAAAAATAGCCCTCTTTTTTAAATGGAGTAAAATATTGAAGTCATTTTTATTTTACAAAAATAAGCCTCCCTGTGGGCCCTACTTCACGACGTGCTGAAAAAATGAAGTTCAATGCTTCCAAGCATGCGTCGACTTGATTCTGAGCATGCGTGGATTTTTAACCGATGGTCGTGCCTACTAACGATCGGTTTTGACCTATCGGTTAGGAGTCCATCGGTTAAATTTAAAGCAAGTTGGCTTTTTTTTAACTGATGGTTAAATAATCTATGGGGCCGACACACGATCGGTTTTGACCGATGAAAACGGTCCATCAGACTGTTGTCCTCTGTTTAACCTATCGTGTGTACGAGGCCTAAGAGCCAGTTCACACACATGCGGCACGACTTTTGGGGCGACTCGGCAAAGCGATCTCAAGGCGTATTAAAAAGGGAATTTTCAAAATGACTTCTGTATTGAAGTCAATGCAAGTCGCCCCGAGTCGTCCCCAAAGTAGTACAGGAACATTTTTCTAAGTCGGATTGACTTGCGTCGCTCCTATTAGAACGGTTCCATTGACTACTGCAGACCGCGACTTGTCAGGCGGCTGAGTCGTCTGACAGGTCGCCCCTGTGTGAACCGGCTCTAAGTTACATCACCATGTTCCAAGCACTCTTTCTATGTTTAATCTCTTTCACTAGGTGAGCTATATTTGTATTAAGCCTGATATTTGTTTGTTTTGCTGACACAATTCAGGTAGCTATGCTTTCCAATTTGTTGCCCAGGTCAGGATTCTGGAAGATACACAGAACTCATTATAATGTCTTTCTTTAACACACAGGATAAGGATGGTAAGAAGACCTGCATTGCCCACAATGCATTTGGAGGTGACGGAGTATACGCTATTGCAAGATGCTGTGTTTGGCCAAAAGCAAACTGCCAGGTTAATGCCAGTATTCCTGATGGTACAAACAGCATGTCTACCGCCAGCTGCTCGGAGGAGGACCATGTTCTAACAGGTACTAACTAATAATTAAATATATATATAATAAGTAGGGTTGTCCCGATACCGATACCAGTATCGGTATCGGGACCGATATCGAGTATTTGCGGGAGTACTTGTACTCCCGCAAATACCTGAATATAATACTCCCCCCCCCCCACCGCCGCCGCCGCATACCGCGCATTACATCGCTGCACTACAGGCATCTTTCATTTGAATACTCCTAATCCCCGCCGCGCCATGCATAGACACTCCCCTTCTCAGGATTGGACGGATCTGTCCAATCCCGAGCAAGGGGGAGTGTCTATGCACGGAGCCGTGTATAGACACCTCCCCTTGCTCGGGATTGGACGGATCCGTCCAATCCCGAGAAGGGGAGTGTCTATGCATGGCGCGGCGGGGATTAGGAGTATTCAAACCAAAGATGCCTGTAGTGCGGCAATGTAATGCGCGATGTTAACGCGGCAGCAGCAGCAGCAGCGGCGGTCGCGGTGGCATCATCTACCTTTAGGTATGGGGGACATGACATGGCTGCATATGTGAGGGACATGACATGGCTGCATATGTGGGGGACATGACATGGCTGCATATGTGAGGGACATGACATGGCTGCATATGTGAGGGACATGACATGGCTGCATATGTGAGGGACATGACATGGCTGCATATGTGAGGGACAGGACATGGCTGAATATGTGAGGGACAGGACATGGCTGCATATGTGAGAGACATGACATGGCTGCATATGTGAGGGACATGACATGGCTGCATATGTGAGGGACATGACATGGCTGCATATGTGAGGGACATGACATGGCTGCATATGTAAGGGACAGGACATGGCTGCATATGTGAGAGACATGACATGGCTGCATATGTGAGGGACATGACATGGCTGCATATGTGAGAGACATGACATGGCTGCATATGTGAGGGACATGACATGGCTGCATATGTGAGGGACATGACATGGCTGCATATGTGAGGGACATGACATGGCTGCATATGTAAGGGACAGGACATGGCTGCATATGTGAGAGACATGACATGGCTGCATATGTGAGGGACATGACATGGCTGCATATGTGAGAGACATGACATGGCTGCATATGTGAGGGACAGGACATGGCTGCATATGTGAGAGACATGACATGGCTGCATATGTGAGGGACATGACATGGCTGCATATGTGAGGGACATGACATGGCTGCATATGTGAGGGACAGGACATGGCTGCATATGTAGGGGGACATGGCTGCATTTGGGGACACATTTAAAAAAAGTATTGGTATTCGGTATCGGCGAGTACATGAAAAAAAGTATCGGCACTTGTACTCGGTCCTAAAAAAGTGGTATCGGGACAACCCTAATAATAAGTCATACATATATAGTGATATATATATATATATATATATATATATAAATATATACACAGTGCCTTGAAAAAGTATTCATGTTACATTTTGTCATGTTACAACCTAAAACATAAATGTAGTTTTTTTTGCGATTTTATGTGATAGACCAACACAAAGTAGTGGCACATAATTGTGAAGTGGAAAGAAAATGATAAATGTTTTTCAATTTTTTTTTTTACAAATAAATGTCTGAAAGTGTGGTGTGCATTTGTATTCAGCCCCCTTTACTCTGATACCCCTAGCTAAAATCTAGTGGAACCAATCGCCTTCAGAAGTCAAATAATTAGTAAATAGAGTCCACCTGTGTGTAATTGAATATCAGTATAAATACAGCTGTTCTGTGAGGCCCTCAGAGGTTTGTCAGAGAACCTTAGTGAACCAGCAGCATCATAAAAGCCAAGGAACACACCAGACAGGTCAGGGATAAAGTTGTGGAGAAGTTTAAAGCAGGGTTAGGTTATAGAAAAATATCCCAAGCTTTTAACATCGCAAGTTCAATCCATCATCTGAAAATTGAGTATGGCACAACTGCAAACCTACCAAGACATAGCTGTCCATCTAAACTCACAGTCTGGGCAAGGAGAGCATTAATAAGAGAAGCAGCCAAGAAGCTCCTGGTAACTCTGGAGGAACTGCAAAGATCCATGGCTCAGGTGGGAGAATCTGTCCACAGGACAACTATTACTCGTGCTCTCCACAAATCTGGCCTTCATGCAAGAAGAAAGCAAGTGTTGTAAGAAAGCCATAAGAAGTCCTGTTTGCAGTTTGTGAGAAGCCATGTGAAGGACACAGAAAACATGTGGAAGAAGGTGCTCTGGTCAGATGAGACCAAAATTTAACTCTTTGGCCTAAAAGCAAAATGCTATGTGTCGTGGAAAACGAACAATGCGCATCACTCGAACACACCATCCCCACCGTGAAACATGGTGGTGGCAGCATCATGTTGTAGGGATGCTTTTCTCCAGCAGGGACAGGGAAGCTGGTCAGAGTTGATGGGAAGATGGATGGCGCCAAATACAGGGCAATCTTATTAAAAGAAAACCTGTTAGAGTCTGCAAAAGACTTGAATGGGGCAGAAGTTTAACTTCCATAAGAACAACAACCCTAAACATACAGGCAGAGCTAAAATGGAATGGTTTAGATCAAAGCATATTCACGTGTTAGGGTCCAGACCTAAATCCAATTGAGAATCTGTGGCAAGACTTGAAAATTGTTGTTCACAGACACTCTCCATCCAATCTGACAGAGCTTGGGCTATTTTCCAAAGAAAATTTCACTCTCTAGATGTACAAATCTGGTAGAGACATCCCCATAAAGACTTGCAGCTGTATTTGCAGTGAAAGGTGGTTCTACAAAGTATTGACTCAGAGGGGCTGAATATAAATGCACACCACACTTTTCACATATTTATTTGTAAATAAAATTGAAAATAATTTATAATTTTCCTTCCGCTTCACAATTATGTGCCACTTTGTGTTGTTCTATCACATAAAATGCATTTACGCTTTTGGTTGTAACATGACAAAATGTGGAAAATGTCAAGGGGTATGAATACTTTTTCAGGGCACTGTATCCCGTGTGTATGTATAAATATGTGGAGAGGACTTATGTTGTCATGGATTCCATCAGGAAAATAAAAATATGGTGAGTATTTTGGTAGGAAAGTTTCCATTTTCCTGACAGACTCCATGGCAGCATACGTTTGGAAACTAACTAGCCAGAAGAACAAGTTTGGGGGTGCCGGCAAGGTTTCAGTTATAGCGCTTAGCCAACAGAAAGTCTCATGGTTAAAAATAAACACAGCTTCTGTCTCAGCCTTAAAATATATGGGCGTCCTATGGGCAGTGTTGCCAACCTACCAGATTGAAATTTACTGGCACAACACTGGAAATTTACTGGCGCAGCCACGTTTTTACTGGCATTTCACAAAAGTAACTAAATTACATTTTTAGGTGCAAATTTCAGTATTTAGGCTACAAACAAGTACACTATGCAAATAGCAATGTGATTTAAGGTAGATATTAAGGTAAAAAAACATATTTTGGTTATTTTAGATATAATAAGGGCAAATTATTTAGTCACATCACCCCCTGCCTCCATCCCCCTCTGCGGTGCCACCGCAGCCACCATCACCCCCTGCCTCCAGTTTTCATGCGCAGTTCCAAGCCGAACCGTTCTCGGCTATTTTTACTGGCACATTCCCGCAACCACGGACATTTGCGAACGGGGTGGAAAAAAGTGTCAGTTTTTACGAACTGTCCGTAAAAATACGGATGGTTGGCAACACTGCCTATAAGTCCTATGGGGTAGAATGAGGGCAGAGCTATTCAAACATATGCTGCCATGGAGTCTGTCAGTAAAGAAATATTCCAGGCAGTTATTTTAGCAATATTAAAAAAGGTGTGCTTTTTTTGCTTAGAGTTGTACTCATATTTAAAATGTAAGTCATCAAGCATGGCAAGACCTTGTTTGAGGAGCATAAATAAATATATAAAATACCACTAAGAAGTCTGTATACAGAGTTTGCTGAACGAATGTAACATCCACACAGCTCCAATGAAACTTGCTGTATTCTGTGTAATATAATTATCTTCTATGATCATAATCACCAGAGTGCTTTTTTTCCCACTGGCTGGGATATTAAAGAAGAAGCCCCCATGTTATGGCCACTAGATGGTACTTACAGTCATAGAAGGTAATTAAACTATACAGAATACTGTAAGTTTGTGTTGCAAAAGGTATGACTGAAGACAGTATGATGTGCATGGAGCATAGGCGTGTGCACAGGGTGTGCCGGATGTGCCCAGGCACACTCTTATCACCCTGGGCAGCACAGATTCCCCCTCCTGCCCTGACTCCCCACTCCTTCCCTCTGCAGCACCTCAGGCTTCCCTCCTCTCCTCTCCTGCCGGGTGTTGCTGCAGAGATGTTTTAGGATGATTGATGCAAGAGGCCGGTAAATATGTATTTTTCAGCCCCTTCCCTTTCTGAATGAACATGGTGAGTGATGTAAGTAGTAGAGAGTAGTGTGTGTTTGAGCTTTGGGGTGCACACTCTTCTAGGTGTGCACAGCCTATTGCTTTAGGGTGTGCACCCCAAAGTTTAAGTACACATGAATGCCACCTGCTGTCACATGAAGGAGGCTCTGGTGGTGGAAGACAGTTGATTGGGACCATATTACATTACACCCTAAATACAGGTGTAATGTGTTCCTATGGTTGAACCTAGCCTTTAATATAATGGGGGCATTTACACTGGCCACTGACACCCCCAACAACCCACCTGGTGCTGCCGCTGGATAATGCTAATGTACATGGGGGGATTAGGGTGCACACGCCTATACACACCCTAATGCAATAGGCTGCACACATCTATGGCAAGGAAATATTTATGAAGTCTATGATGGTGGGAAGTACATATATAAGAGGATTGTGGATTGCATGATGGGGTGCAATATGTGCAGTAGAAGAGTGCGGAGGGTATGCCGGGGTGGGGGGGGGGGGGTGTTTTGGGCAATTTATGCAAAAGTAAGTAAGTAAGCAGTAAGTAAGCAGTGAATGACAGCAGGAAGTACAGTTGCAATAAAAAGTATGTGAACCCTTTTGGAATGATATGGATTTCTGCACAAATTGGTCATAAAATGTGATCTGATCTTTACAGTCTGCTTAAACTAACACCACACAAAGAATGTATTGTTATCTTGTTTTTTTGAACACACCATGTAAACATTCACAGTGCAGGTGGAAAAAGTATGTGAACCCGGTCAGAGTAATTCTTGACCATTCCTCTTTACAGAACTGTTTTAGTTCAGCAATATTCTTGGGATGTCTGGTGTGAATCAGTTTCTTGAGGTCATGCCACAGCATCTCAATCGGGTTGAGGTCAGGACTCTTACTGGACCACTCCAGAAGGCATATTTTGTTGTATTTAAGCCATTCTGTTGTTGATTTACTTCTATCCTTTGGGTCGTTGTCCTGTTGCGACACCCATCTTCTGTTGAGCCTCAGCTGGTGGACAGATGGCCTTAAGTTCTCCTGCAAAATTTCTTGATAAACTTGGGAATTAATTTTTCCTTCGATAATAGCATCCGTCCAGGCCCTGACACAGCAAAGCAGCCTCAAACCATGATGCCCCCACCACCATACTTCACAGTTGGGATGCGGTTTTGATGTTGGTGTGCTTTACCTTTTTTTCTCCACACATAGTGTTGTGTGTTTCTTCCAAACATCTCAACTTGGGTTTCATCTGTCCACAGAATATTTTGCCAGTACTGCTGTGGAACCTCCAGGTGCTCTTGTGCAAACTGTAAACGTGCAGCAATGTTTTTTTTGGACAGCAGTGGCTTCCTCTGTGGTATCCTCCCATGAAGTCCATTCTTGTTTAGTGTTTTACGTATTTTAGATTCGCTAACAGGGATGTTAGCATATGCCAGAGACTTTTGTAAGTCATTTATAGACAATTTGTCTTATCGTGGACTGATGAACAGCAAGGCTTTTGGAGATACTTTTATAACCCTTTACATCTTTATGCAAGTCAACAATTCTTAATCGTAGATCTTCTGAGAGCTCTTTTGTGCGAGGCATCATTCACATCAGGCAATGCTTCTTGTAAAAAGCAAACCCAGAACTGATGTGTGTTTTTTATAAGACAGGGCAGCTGCAACCAACACCTCCAATCTCATCTCATTAATTGGACTCCAGTTGGCTGACACCTCACTTCAATTAGCTCTTGAAGATGTCATTAGTCTAGGAGTTCACATACTTTTGCCACCTACACTGTGAATGTTTACATGGTGTGTTCAATAAAAACATGGAAACATTTAATTATTTGTGTGTTATTAGTTTAAGCAGACTGTGATTGTCTATTGTTGTGACTTAGATAAAAATCAGATCACATTTTATGACCAATTTGTGCAGCAATCCATATCATTCCAAAAGGGTTCACATACTTTTTATTGCAACTGTATGTGCAGGAGAGGAATACAGAGGGTGTTATGGGGGAACCTACTGTATGTATAGTGTTCTATTTTTGCATATGGTCATACTCTGACTGTACACATATTCATGATAGCACCGCTGTATACACTAGTACAGCAGCGCACAGATATTCATGTCAGTGACAGACTATGTGCTGCACCTGTGAGGAGGAGACACTGGGAATTATGCTGAAAGGGCTCAGCCAGCCGGTGTGCAAAACCCCTTAAATAACTACTAATATTTTTTTCCTCAGGCTGCAGCTCCCACTCTCTGAACGGACATTTTAGTGATCACGTGAGGCCGGTGCACCACACTGGCAAGAAGGATCCTGTGTGTATTGGCAAAAATGAGATTACCTCTCATGCGCTATGCTGTCATGCTCCTAGTATCGCCTGCAAAGTCAAAGAGCATGCTCCTGTGGGCTTTACAGAAAAGGTACTACTTATTTTATGCAATTGATTTCATTGTTGCAGTGGTATAGTCCTTTTTTAATGAAATACAGCATTTTGATAATATGGAGGTTATATGCTACTTACTAACGGAAAAGCTGTCATGTGGGGAATATGAGGTTTTCCATTGGTGTCTTAACATTGGTGTCTTACCCTTCTAGTTGCCTAGCCTATATCCTGATTCTTTTTTTCTATGATTCTATTGTTAATAACATGGGCTCTCTGGATTTCCTTAATCTGTATGCCTATTCTGGTTCAGGTGCCAGACAGCTGCCAAGTGGCATCTCCCCATATTTTCTCATGTCATGCATACTTTAAAGCCCAATAGCCGCTAAGGCCAAAGAAAAATATATGTATCCCATAGCAGCTCTTCAAAAAAAATAATCACGCCAATTCAGAGTTGTGTGACGTCCAGTATCGATCAACCTACTTCCTGTGAGCCTAGGGTGTCAAGGCTCCACCCCCCCAAATTTGACAGGATAACGCTGCAGAGAATGGCACCAATGTGATTACATGGCAGTGGCACTGCTTTCTGCATCTTTCAGGATGAGTGCACATTTTAGGCAAATGTTGGGAACATTGCGAGCTTTAAAGCTGAAGTTTATTCTGCTTATATTTTGCCTTCACTGGTTCCTCCCCCATCCCATAAATACACTAATGATTTTTATATTATTTTTTTCATCACACACCCTTATTAAATTCAGTGATATTATCACTAGGTCTGTGCTTCTCTATGCAATACAGGCAGATCACTGCTTGTGCGGGCAGCCCCCTGCCTTAGTAGTCCTCTCAAGAGCCCTCAGTCCTGATGTAAGCAGTAGCCTGCCTCTTGGGAGGTCAAATATCAAAATGCCTTGATGGATGTCAACTTGGAAGAGCGGGCATTACTAGGCAGACTTCCCAAGGCAATACCAACATATTATGCTGACTCACCCTGATTGAAATATCTTCAATTCAGTGAATGAAAAGGGAGGGGGGGAGTTAAGCCTTGTACATACGATCGGATTTCCATCAGACAAATTCGTGGAATTTTGTGCAAAGGGCGTTGGCCGTGAAATTGTTCTGCATACAAACAGCAGAACTTTTTTTAGCCAACATACACAAAACGATGTGTTTTTTCTGCTTTTTAGTGCCACCTTTTGGACAAATTCTGCTATTGTTGTCTTATGGTTAGCATTGGTTCGAAGCATGCGTGTTTGTACTTTGGATTTTAGTATGATGAACTTGCGTACACACAATCGGATAATCCGAGGGCACGCATTTGTTGTCTGAAAATTTGAGAGCATGCTATCCAACATTTGTTGTCAGAAATTCCGACAACAATTGTCCGATGGAGCATACAAACGGTGGGATTATCCGACTAAAACCCTGCCATCACACAATTGTTGTCGGAAAATTTGTTTGTGTGTACGGGCCTTTAGGCTGCGGTTGAAGCAGATAGATAATGCTGGATGTTTTCCAGGCAGGAACAGGGCCGTCTTCATCATGGGCCCCTGGGCAAAGTAATGCTCTGGGGCCCCTACAATGATGACAGTGCAGGTAAACAGACATCAAGAAGGTAGGAGGCAGACTGCCTCCCCTGTGTATCTATCACTCTCAACACCATCATGGGGCCCCCAATTTCTGGGCAGCATGGGTTCAAAGTTCATTGCAGCTGGGGCTCCTGGGCAGTGCCCAGGTGTGCCCTCTCATTAAGACAGCCCTGGGCAGGAAATGAGGTAGACTCTATTTTGCAGCAGCTTCTGTTGCACACAACTGTGCAAGACTGGCTGGAGTTTAGCTTTAAAGGTTACCAACCATTCCTGGAGATATTTTAGACCCCTTTCACACCTGCGGACCATTATGTCTGCTTTTTCGTCCATCTGTTAACGGATGAAAAAGGGACATACATTAATCCCTATGAGATCGCGGGTGTCCGCTGACACCCGATCTCATCAGTGTCTGCAATCCTCCGATTCTGCAGATGGAGGAAAATCCTATTTTTCCATCAGTCTGCAGAGTGGATCGGGTGAACAATACAAAAACCCTAAAAAGAAAAGGGGGGGTGAACTTGCCCCCACACGTAAATGCCAGTGAGAACCGAAATCCCCTGTCTTAAAGGGGTTGTAAAGGAAAAAAAAAATTCATAATAAGCATCCTTTACCTGCAGACATTCCTCTTTTCACTTCCTCATTGTTCGTTTTTGCTCAGGAATTGCTCTATTTCTTCTCTGTTCTGTTCAATTCCTGCTTGTCTGATTTTACTGACCACCAAGAAGGGAGACTTTACTGCTGTGGTCAGTAACGGGCTCGCCACCTCCTGGGAACTACATCTGTGTGGCAGCACGCTCTCTACGTGTTAGGCCCCGTACACACGATCAGTCCAAACTGATGAAAACGAACTGAAGTTCAGTTTCATCAGTCCAAACCGACCGTGTGTACGCCCCATTAGTCTGTTGTCCTTTAGTCCAAAAATTTAGAACTTGTTTTAAAATCGGACCGATGGACGCCTACCGATCGGTCAAAACCGATGGTTAATACACAAAAGCATTGGTTCAAAACCCGCGCATGCTCAGAATCAAGTCGACGCATGCTTGGAAGCATTGAACTTAATTTTTCTCTGCACGTCGTTGTGTTTTAAGTCACCGCGTTCTGACACGATGGTGTGTATGCACATCAGACCATCAGTCTGTGAACCGATGAAACTGAACTTCAGTCCGTTTTCATCAGTTTGGACTGATCGTGTGTACAAGGTCTTAGAGACTTCAAGAAGGTGTGAATTACTGGGCGTGCCGCAATGCATACTGGGAAATGTAGTTCTTACATAAACAAATGATGCAAACCAGGAAGTGAATGAGAGAACAGAAACTAGAACGCCGGAGGTGATATAGATGAAGAATTTAATAGGTATTTACTAGTTTTTTAACAGAATCATTACACTATTCTGTCTGTCTACCTTGCAGACATTAATTTTAGGCAAAAAAAATGTTTCCTTTACAACTCCTTTAAGTCACTCCTCAATCAGAGGTTACCGCCGTAGCCAAAAACATACATGCAAAAAGGGGGATTTCGAGATTGTATCACTTTGGGAAACTCTAAAGATCAGAGTTCCCCAGGTGATATAGATATATACTATAGGCTGTAATGGACAATGATCAGGTCCAGGATATATATCAAAAATAAAAAAAATGTAGATTCTCAAATCTCACAATAAATAATGTCACATTAATTTCAAATGTAAAAACTAGCTGCTGTTATTAAATGCCAGCCAGTGTAGTGCCAGTAAGCCTAGGCTTAAAGTGTATGCACAGACAAAAAACACATCGGATTGGGTGAACACATGTTCATCCGATTCCTCCATAGGAGAGAGCGGATTTCTGACAGGGTGAGCCCTGCACAGTGTGCAGGGACCGTCCTGTCATCTGCCGACTCAGAGCAAGCGGATACACATGTACGGATCCTCACAGGATCCGTACATGTGAAAGGGGTCTAATGCCGCATACATACGATTGATTTTCGGCATGTAAAAAACAAAGTTTTTCAGCATGTAGAAAAAACAACTTTTTTCCAACTTCATCATTAAAACGATGTTGCCCACACACGGTCGTTAAAAAAGAAAAAAATGCTCTAGCAAAGCGTGGTGACGTACAACACGTACGATGGCACTATAAAGGGGCAGTTCCATGCGGATAACGCCATGCTTTGGGCTGCTTTTGCTGATTTTGTGTTAGTAAAAGACGATTCGCACTTTTCTGTCTGTTAGGCAGCGTACACACGATCGAACATGTCTGCTGAAACTGATCCGCAGACCAGTTTTAACGGACATATCCGATCGTGTGTACGGCCTAGCGGACAGGTTTCCAGCGGACAAAAGTTTTAAAACATGCTTTAAAACTTGTCCGCTGGAAACCTGTCCGTCAGACATGTCCGCTGGTTAGTACGCCTAACCAGCGGACCGAAATCTCCCGCATGCGTCGAATGGATTTGACGCATGCGTGGAAGCATTTTACTTCCTGGTTTGCGGATGTCGCGGCATCAACGTCACCGCCACGTCACCGCGATGTCTGTCCACGGGGATTTTGGTTTGATCGTGTGTACACACATCAGACCAAAAGATCCCAGGAGACATGTCCAAAGAAAACGGTCCGTCGGACCGTTTTCATCGGACATGTCTCCTCGTTTGTACGCGGCCTAACAGCCTGGTGAATGTGCGTACTCCATTATGAGCGATAGTTTTACCAGAACGAGCGCTCCCGTCTCATAACTTGCGTGGATTTTTAATGTCGTTTTAGCCCACACACAATAGTTTTTTACAACCCGAAAAACGACATTGTTTAAAACGTTGTTAAAAAATGCAGCATGTTCAAATGTTTTTTCTTTTTGTTTTTCAGAACCCTGAAAAATGATGTGAAGCCCACACATATCATTTTAAATTACATTTTTTTTAAATGTAGTTTTTTACATGCCGAAAAATTATCGTGTGTATGCGGCATTAGTGTTAAGAAATAACCATCTTTCTATCTGACTGTAATAATACAAATTTAACATTGTTAATGTTTGCATTGCAGGTGACTGTGTCATGTGACGATGGTTGGACCCTGACCGGTTGCAATGGGTATACTCGAAGCTCTACCGCTCTTGGATCATATCCAATTGATAACACTTGTGTTGTTTTTAATCCAAAAGGCGGTAAAGGAGCTGCAGCTATTGCGATTTGCTGCCAGAACAAAAACACAGACAGCAATAAGAATTCAAACTATAGGTGAAAGTCTGTCTCTAAAGGGGACTTATCACATTTACATGGTGAAGGTGACCATAATGCTGGATGAACTTACATATTATTGGAGTGCAGCTTGTCGGTTCAACTCAGGGCAGTATTAGACCAAGCCTCCAAATAAACCAACCAATTACAAAGCACTATCTGACCACATAAGATAACTTCAATGCAATGTCTGAAAAATTCATATTATGGATTTTAATAAATTGGACCTGGGTTTGAGCTCTCTTCCTCATGTTATAGGAAATCTATGTGTGACTCCTATTAACTAGTAGAAATATAATCCTGTGCATTGTGTCAGTTATGATGAAGCTGGGGTTGAGGCTAGACATAATATGGCTCCTCAAGACTTTATATTGGGATAGACAACAAATTATTATGGGTGTTTAGTAAAGTCAGTCAATTTGCAGATTAGCTCCTCTCCCTGATTTGGAAATTGGCATATATTATATATATATATATATATATACCGTATTTATCGGCATATAACATGCACAGGCGTATAACACACACCTTCATTTTAAGTGGGAAGTTTCAGGAAAAAAATTAAAATTAAAATTAAAATTAAAATTAAATAAAAAACTTTGAAGCAAAAAAATGGGTCAGTGCCCATCAATGCAGCCTCATCAATGCCCATCTGTAGCTTCACAATTGCCCATCAATGCAGCTTGATCAATGCCCTTCTGCAGCTTCACAATTGCCCATCAATGCAACTTAATCAATGCCCATCCGTAGCTTCACAATTGCCCATCAATGCAGCTTGATTAATGTTCATCTGCAGTCTTCCCATTGCCATGAATGCAGCCTGATCAATGCCCATCTGAGGGAGGGGGTGGGATTAGCACCGTCAGATTACATATAGGGCCAGATTCAGGTAGAGTTAGGCTGGAGTATCCATTGATCCGCCAGCCTAACTGTCACTTTAAGCCGGCGTTTTTGTTTTCTGTAACCAGAAAACAAGAAACGCCGGGTTGGAGTTCCGATGCGATCGGCGCAATTGAATTTCGCCATCGCATCGTTACTTCAACTTAAAAATGGCGCCGGGGGCGTTCCCGCTGATTAATGCTGAAAAAATATGTTAATCAGCGGGAGTCGGAAATTCACGATCTTTTTCGGGCACGACGCAGTGACTTTACGACGTTTCCGGAAGCGATACGCGACGTAAAGATAAAGCAGCCCCCTAGTGGAGTATCCTATGTTAAGTATAGGCGTCGTCATCGCGTCGGAAAAAATAATAATCGCGTCGCTTGCGTAAAATGTTCATGAATGGGGATGTGACGTCATTGACGTTCACTGACAGAATTTGAAGCATGCGCACTGGGATGCATTGACACTCGACGCATGCGCAGTACGTTCGCCGCGGGATCGCGCATAGTTTAAATAATACACGCCCCGTACCCGCCCAATTTGAATTCCGCCGGATCATTTGCGATGCGCTGCCGCAACTTTAGGAGCAAGTACTTCATGAATAACAGCACTTGCTCCTAAAATTTCGGCAGAGTAACGTAAATGAGAAGCGTTACTCCAGAGCAAAGATGCTCTCATCTACCTGAATCTGGCCCATAGTGAGAATCTCCTGTTTACTCTTTAATACAAAGTCCCGCCTCCTGGACCAGCTTCTATGATAGACAGAACACTGGTCCAATGCTGGCCCAGGAGACGGGACTTCCTATTACAAAGGTTACTAAGTAAACAGGAACTTCTCGATGTATGTAATCTGACGGCACTCGTTCTCCCTGTTCTCTCCGAGGCAGCCCAAATTGCAGTATCGGTGTATAACACGCACACACTATTTGAAACTGATTTGCAGAGTGAAAAAGTGAGTGTTATACGGCATTAAATACAATGTGTGTGTGTGTATATATATATATATATATATATATAAAATATAGGGATTGGAACAGCTCCGTCAATCGAAACATATACAGTGTCCATTTTAGGACATATTTCTGTATTCTCCTTACAGCCCCTTCAAATCTTGCTCCATCTACGAAACCCTGTCCTTCTCCAAAGCCCAATCTGTTCTCCCACAAAGGTAGGTCAGTTGATGAATTGTTTCCTTAGATCTCATCCAAACCTTGCTCAGGTGTCACTTTTCTACTTGTCATCTGTTCTTCCCTCTGCGGCCAGTGCCATGTAATCATTTGTCTCACTTCCTCAGGCCCCATGAAATGTCTCGCTGGCCAGAGGGGCAGCAGATTTGTTTATGATGATGTTGTTAATAAAAACTATTGTATATTAAATGCTGTTGGCGTTTTCATTCCCTTAACAAAATTCAGGAGTCAGAATTTGTATGCTGCAGTGGCTTAGAAAAGTGGCCTAGAAGAGCAGCACAATGATACAGTAGGGACATCACTTCTTGACTGGGGCGGCTGTGGATCCCAAAAGAGTTCTGTGCATTTTTGGGTCCGGTTCAGGTGCGAAATTAGGCAAAAATCTGATCCTGAATCGCACCGTTGAACAGAAATGCACCGGACCCCAAGCTGGGAATCGCGGCCGCACATATGTGAACCTAGCCTCAATAACACATATGCCATGTAAAACATATACTGTAAATGTTATATACCCAAAAAAAAACTATGTGCAAATCATGCCTAAATAAAAAATGAGTATAGAAAGAATATCCAGTGCACCAAAATAAAAGTCCAACACCTCCAGTTCCAAGGAGAATCTCTGAACATCAGACATCCAGCATCTCAAAACTCCTTTGGCGCAGGTTCTCAAAGACAGGCAGGTGCCAGAATACTGTTCCACTTGCGGGCATGTGTGGTGGTAATCGGGGGGCTTCAGCCCCTGCTGGAGAAGTTTTGATATTCCGGATGTCTGATGTGCAGTGATCTCTTCAAAACAGCCAGGCTAGTTACCACCTAGCACCACTAAATTTAGTAAATAAGTACATTGTGTGCTGTGATTGAACAGTGCATTATACATGGTATACTAAACATTTTAGGTTTCTTTCTATATGAATTAGAGCTTTTATTTTTTTAACAGGTGTACCTGTATTTGGGGCAGGGGGTGGAGGACGTAGCTAAAAGTACTGCCCCCAACTTCTGCATTTCCATACATATTGAACAGCACATCCTAGCTACTTTTGTCTCCACTGACCTGGTGTTTTAGTTTGTGTTAGACATATTCTGGAAGACAGAGCTGTACTGTTTTATTGTGGGAAAATAGCCTGGTTGGGGAATAGGGATTATGGGATTCCCAACATGACTTGACAGAACAATACAAGGACAACTTCCTTCACTCTGTACACTGAAAAATTAAAAATCCTGGACTGTATTCCCTCTAGAACAATAAGTGTCTCACTGAAAATAGCAGTATGAATTATTACCCCATAGGAGCTCTGTGTCCCCTTTAGTGGAATTTAGCAAAGTTCCAAACTTGCAGGAGCTCCATGTCCCTTCTCTTGGAAATACCAACCCACCAACTATCCAACCACATCAAACTGCCACAGAAACACTGGATGCCCTATTACAGTCAGCCGACTTAGTAGCGCCCAAACGCAAAACCAACATCCGGAAAAACAACTCCAGCTGGTTTAATGACCAGCTGTCGTTGCTGAAGCAAGAGCGCAGAAGAGCGGAAGCAGCCTGGAAAAGAAGCTCTTCTGAGGAAAACCTTACCAGCTACAAGCTAATAACTAAACATTACCACAAAGAAATCTTCAAAGCCAAAAAAAAATCATTTCGCCAATATCATCACTAATCCCCTTAACCGTCCCCGCGAACTCTTCAAGATACTTACCGAGACCATGAATACCATCTGTCTTGAAGCCCCCAATTCTGACACCCAAGAATTTTGCAATGAATTATCGGATTATTTTATCAACAAAATTGAGGGAATCCGTGAAAGCATTCGGCAAAATAGAACTCCCATTAACCCCCCCTTCAACCATACGCCGAATACCCACACAAATTCGCCACAAGCAACACAGTATACTTTAACCACTTGACCACTGGGCACTTAAACACCCTTCCTAACCAGACCAATTTTCAGCTTTCGGTGCTCTCACAATTTGAATGACAATTACTCAGTCATACAACATTCTACCCATTTGAAATTTGTGTCCTTTTTTTCACACAAATAGAGCTTTCTTTTGGAGGTATTTGATCACCTCTGGGTTTTTTATTTTTTGCGCTATAAAAGAAAAACGACTGAAAATTCTGTAAAAAAAAAAAAAAAAAAAACTTGTTTCTGTCATATTAGCAGGTTATTTCTCACACACAGCATATGCATACCACAAATTACACCCCAAAACACATTTTGCTATTCCTCCTGAGTATGGCAATACCCCATGTGTGGGACTTTTACACAGCGTGGCCACACACAGAGGCCCAACATGCAGGGAACGCCATCAGGCGTTCTGGAATACCCAGGCCAATTCTGACATTTCTCTCCTACATGGAAAAATCATCATTTATTTGCTAGAAAATTACATAGAACCCCAAAACATTATATATGCTTTTTTAGCAAAGACCCTAGAGAATACAATGGCGGCCGTTGCAACTTTTTATCTCGCACGGTATTTTCGTAGAAATTTTTTGAACGCGTGTTTTTTTTAAAAAACAGTTTTGTGCTAAAAAAAAAAAAAAAAAACAGTAAAGTTAGCCCAATTTTTTTTCATAATGTGAAAGATGACGTTACGCCGAGTAAATAGATACCCAACATGTCACACTTCAAAATTGCGCACGCTCATGGAATGGCGCCAAACTTCGCTACCTAAAAATCCCCATAGGCGATAGTATTTGGGTATTTCAGAGTATTTGGGTATTTCAGAGTATTTGGGCATTTCAGGGTATCGCACAGGGTATTGCGGTACTGAGGTATTGGGGTACTGGAGTATTGGGGCACTGGAGTACTGCAGAGTATTGGGGTACTGGAGTACTGCAGAGTATTGGGGTATTGCAGAGTATTGGGGTACTGCAGAGTATTGGGGTACTGGGGTATTGCAGAGTATTTGGGTACTGGGGTATTGCAGAGTATTGGGGTACTGGGGTATTGCAGAGTATTCGGGTATTGGGGTACTGCAGAGTATTGGGGTACTGCAGAGTATTGGGGTACTGGGGTATTGCAGAGTATTGGGGTACTGGGGTATTGCAGCGTATTGGGGTACTGGGGTATTGTGGGGTACTGGGGTAATGCAGGGTACTGGGGTATTGTGGGGTACTGGGGTAATGCAGGGTACTGGGGTATTGTGGGGTACTGGGGTAATGCAGGGTACTGGGGTATTGTGGGGTACTGGGGTATTGTGGTATACACAAAACAAGTCCGCGCTCTTAAATGTTTGTAAAATATATATAAAATATATAAGCCCAATGTTGTTGGGATAAAAGAAAATAATCATATAAATATAGAGAAAAAAGAATCCATTTATTGCAGATCCACTTCTAAAAACAAGGGAGAAAACAGTCCATATAGGATAATATACAGGGCTGTAGAGTAGTAAGCAATGTGCACAAACAGTTCCACCAGCAGACACCAGCAATTCATGGGGTTAAACCTCAACGGTTCCACGCACAGGCCATCATGAGGACAAAAACACACGCTGACAGTACCTTGATGGTAGATGGTATAAAGTGGTACACAGAGAGCCGCCGTCAGATCTTAGGGTGAGGACCTGACATCAAACAGTCCACAATGCTGGAGTGTCACCACAAAGAGAAAGGGACGGTGCCATCCGACGGGACCATCCGACGGGTCTTACAGCCGGAAATGCGGCGCAGTAGGCTCTGCGGGGACACACGCTCTTCCCGTCCGATCGCATAGACGTCACACGTCTGAGACGCCACTTCACGTTCAGACCAGTGGAGCTGAAGTATCCTGGACGCCCTCTGGTGGAAAATCCAAAAATGGCATGTGACTAGTATAGGATGGTGGAAGCTGTAAGCAAAAAAGACAGGATATAGTCTATCTTCTTTTAAAAGGTGTGTAATAAAATCCCATAAATAAGGGGATCAGGGGGGTCTTGACGACGCATTTCACGCTTCCAGGCGCTTTTTCAAAGTCCAAAAAGGTTCAAAAAGGACTTTGAAAAAGCGCCTGGAAGCGCGAAACGCGTCGTCAAGACCCCCCTGATCCCCTTATTTATGGGATTTTATTACACACCTTTTAAAAGAAGATAGACTATATCCTGTCTTTTTTGCTTACAGCTTCCACCATCCTATACTAGTCACATGCCATTTTTGGATTTTCCACCAGAGGGCGTCCAGGATACTTCAGCTCCACTGGTCTGAACGTGAAGTGGCGTCTCAGACGTGTGACGTCTATGCGATCGGACGGGAAGAGCGTGTGTCCCCGCAGAGCCTACTGCGCCGCATTTCCGGCTGTAAGACCCGTCGGATGGTCCCATCAGATGGCACCGTCCCTTTCTCTTTGTGGTGACACTCCAGCATTGTGGACTGTTTGATGTCAGGTCCTCACCCTAAGATCTGACGGCGGCTCTCTGTGTACCACTTTATACCATCTACCATCAAGGTACTGTCAGCGTGTGTTTTTGTCCTCATGATGGCCTGTGCATGGAACCGTTGAGGTTTAACCCCATGAATTGCTGGTGTCTGCTGGTGGAACTGTTTGTGCACATTGCTTACTACTCTACAGCCCTGTATATTATCCTATATGGACTGTTTTCTCCCTTGTTTTTAGAAGTGGATCTGCAATAAATGGATTCTTTTTTCTCTATATTAATATTTATATGATTATTTTCTTTTATCCCAACAACATTGGGCTTATATATTTTATATATATTTTACAAACATTTAGGAGCGCGGACTTGTTTTGTGTATATTACTTTTGTTGGGTACTTCCGGGTACCGTCATTCCCGCTGCACTGAACTGTTTATACGATACCCTCTACAGAAATCACCAAAGGGTTTGTTTTTTGCTTCATTGACCGGCCTATATCCCTCCTAGCGCCAGTGACCGGTTGGGGTATTGTGGGGTACTGGGGTAATGCTGGGTACTGGGGGGATTGCTGTGTACTGGGGATTGCAGAGCTGGGATGTTTTGAGGGATGGCTGGATCTGTGATTGCATTTGTCACAGATCCAGCCACAGCTCAGCTGCTGACACCCTGCTCCCCCCCCTCTCCTCGCACACTGTACCGAACGGTACAGAGAGCAGAGGGAGGAGAGGGAGGAACCGGCGTCATCAAATGACGCCGGTTTGTTTACAAGTGATCGCGCCGTCATTTGACGGCGCGATCACGTGGTAAACGGCCGCTATCAGCGGCAATTTACCGTGATCCGTGATGTGCCGGGTCTTCTAGACCCGGCGATCACGGACACTTTCGCGAGCGTGTCCCAGGGGACGCGCAATCGCGAAAGTGAAGGACGACGTCCCAGGGACGTCGTGTCAAAACTACTCGACCGCGCTGTAGCAGTATTTTCGCTATAGCGCGGTCGGCAAGTGGTTAAAACCCATTTCCATCGAGGCAACAAAAAACATCATTGATACCTTACGAAATAGCACAGCACCGAATGACATCATCCCCACCAAACTGCTGAAGGAATGTGCCGATATCCTGGCACCGCCCATCACGCAGCTTATAAACCAGTCCTTCAAGGAAGGCATAGTGCCCTCCCAGTTGAAACAGGGCTGTTTGACCTAAGCGCAGCGTTCGACACGGTAGACCACAAAGTCGCAGAAGGTAATCTATCATGGTTCTCCTCTTTTCTGGAAAACCGATCACAAGTAGTGAAATTGGGACCTTTCACTTCTGAAAAACGCAGTGTCTTGCGGAGTCCCTCAGGGATCCCCTCTGTCGCCGGTGCTGTTCAACATATATCTTCGCCCTCTCTTTGAAATCATCAGTAGACCAAAACGACTTTATCACTCATATGCAGATGACACACAACTGTATTTTCGTATCTGCAACAAAAAGGATCATCTCAGTTTAGAGACATGCCTCTCTTTGATAGAAAACTGGATGACAAAGAGTTATCTCAAACTCAACAGCTCCAAAACAGAACTTCTGTTTCACGCCAGTCGTAAGAATCAACCTGCAACAACTTGAACACCCCCGCCCATTCTGGGCCAAAGCATCATCCCTAGCGCCAAAGTCAAAAGTCTCGGGGGCATCCTCGACAGCTACATGACAATGGATGCACAAATAGGGTCAGTAGTCAGCGGATCGCACCATCTGCTGCGCCTACTAGGCAGACTAATTCCTTTTATTCCTAAAGAAGACATAGCAGTCGTTGTGGGAACAATGGTGAACTCCAGACTTGATTATGCAAATGCCCTTTACCTCGGACTCCCAAAGTACCAAATCTCTCGTCTGCAAGTCGTTCAAAATACGGCCGCCAGACTTGTCACTGGGAAAAAAACATGGGAATCAATCTCGCCCCTTCACTGGTTGCCAGTAAAAGTTCACAACTCCAATCGCGATCCACCTACCAAAATCTGCTCCAGATACCCAAAGCCAAATACAAGTCCAAAGGAGAAAGAAGATTTGCGCTCCAGGGTCCCAGACTATGGAACGCTTTACTAACCAGCATTCGGTTGGAGGGGAATCACTTAGCATTCAGAAGAGCAATTCAAACACGGACAGCTCTTCAGGGAGAAAAGCACATGTGTGAACAAGCCCTTAATTTTTTTTTTTTTTTTAACAATTGTTTTTTGAATTTTAGTTTTTTAACGGCCCTGTTGTAGAAGGGCTTTGGTGATATTACACTTTTAGAACAGAGAAAGGGAATGAGGACATCAATTCCTCCATCCACAGCCTCAGATGTAAAGCGTTTAGAGGCTTCCTGTTCATCCACAAACTGAAGTATATGAAACACAATTTATATGCTTCAGCGATCAATAGACACAGGAGCGATCGGTACCAATCACTATGTTCTTTCAGGAAAAGGGGTGGGGTGATAAATATGACATTAAGCGGTCCCCATTCTAAAATGACCCCCCTGTGTGCTCTCAGCAGGAGAAAGCGGAAAGGAGGTGAAAGGGGGGCCCAAACAGCAGGGGGGTAGGGGTGTTCAGAGTGGTTAGGGGTGCAGGTACTTAAAACTGATCCCCCTGCAGTGCAGCTGGGGTGAAAAGAAAGGAGGAGCAGAAGCCGCCAACACGCTGCGAGTGGGTAGAGGTGGCCAGCAATTGTACAGGCAGATTTATACAGATCAATGGCAGAAACTGCCATTTGCATGCAACTACTCACCTGAGCAATTGGCAACTACTCACCTGAGCAATTGCACGTGAACAGGGACTCTGAACGGTCCTACACGCAACAGTTTTCATTCAGGACAGTGTTTCTGGATTCTGCAGCTACCGTGTTGCCCCGAAAATAAGACGGGTCTTATATTAATTTTGGCTACAAAAATCACACTAGGGCTTATTTTCAGGGGATGTCTTATTTATTTACGGTATGTACAATAATCTACATCTATTCAAATACAGTCATGTCATCATGACAATCTTAGAGTGGTTGTAACCCCAAAAAGAAAAAAATATATCCTGATCCTTTAAAGCATGATAGCCAGCACAGTGACCCGCCGTAGCTCTTCTTCTCCACTCTGAGCACTGCGGAGGAAGGGACCGCTGACGTTGGAGCGGAAAAGATCTCCAGCCGAGGAGACACACTGCACATTATATAATCTTTTTACAAAACGGATTACATGTTTTTCCGACGACTTTAACTAGGTTACATTTTTGGGGTAGGGATTATATTGCAGCCGTTCCCAAAAATAACGCTAGGTCTTATTTTCAGGGTAGGGCTTATGTTCGGGGAAACAGGATATCAGTCCAGTTTGTGTGCGGCCGGAGCACGGAATGCAGAGGTCGTATTTAGCGGCATCTTGAATCCTGCAGCCCATTTCACCTCTCTGAATGAGACCTTAAGGATTAGGTTACCGTTAGGCGGGGTTCACACCAATTTTGGATGTGGCACACAGTAGGGGGCGAGTTTAGCTGAAACTTGCACGATCTAGGTCCCGTTTCCTCTGCAAAATCAAAGAAAGTAGTACAGAAACGAATTCTTGAAATCGGTGGAGGGCAGCAGTTGCAGCGTCGCACTGATTAGGACGGTGCCATTGCCGCAAATTTGACATGTCAAATCGCACCAGCGTGAACCAGGGCTCAGGGATGAATCTGGCCCAAATATTTGCCCGAGTTTGGACCTGAAAACGGAGCCAAAGACGCACAGGACCCCTGAGCAATGCGCTCCAGAGATGTGTGAACCGTCTCCATTGAGACCCGGTCGCAGTCTCCTGTCATGCAAATTGGATGCGGACAAAACTGTATTCTATTCGCAAAGGTGTGAACCCAGCCTGAATAATAAAAAGTGTGCTTTAAAGCAAAGCTTTTCTAAAAAAAACTCAGGCGCTGCCATATGCAAGAACCTTGTCACCTCAGAGGTTTTGGAACTGCATTTCCCATGATGCTCATGCAGTCTTCAATGTAGGTGAGCATCATGGAAAATGTAGTTCCAAAACCTCTGAGGTGACAAGGTTCGACATCACTGATCTATGGGAACACAAAAAGCATTTAAATCCTGATGAAGTTACAAACCTTTCCATCTCTGTCTGAAGAGCACGTTGGGGTTAATTTTTGATCAGTTGAAAGGTTTAGTGCACAAATTTTAAGTGTGAAGGTGAAAGGCTTATTTTAATTTTTATATGCGACTCCTAATATACTTAACCACTTAACGCCCGCCCACTGTATATATACGTCCTATTTTTAAAGATGGATATCTCAGTAACGGCAGCAGCTGCTGCCACAACCGAGATATCCATCTCTTCAGTGGGCGGGCCTGTCTACAATAACGGCGGTCTCCGCGGTGGATTCGCCGCGAGATCGCCATTATCGGTGGCGGGAGAGGGAATGATTACATTCCTTGTAATAGGAATAAAAGTTATTATTTTTTTTTTATTTCACTGTTAAAAATTATAAAATAAATAAAAATAAATACGAAAACAAAACTTTTTTTTTTTAAAGCACCCCGTCCCGACGAGCTCGCGCGCAGAAGCGAACGCATACGTGAGTAGCGCCAGCATATGAAAACGGTGTTCAAACCACACAAGTGAGGTATCGGCGTGATCGTTAAAGTGAGAGCAATAATTCTAGCCCTAGACCTCCTCTGTAACTCAAAAATTGCAACCTATAGAATTTTTTAAACGTCGCCTATCGAGATTTTTAAGGGTAAAAGTTTGACGCCATGCCACAAACGGGCGCAATTTTTAAGCGTGACATGTTGGGTATCATTTTACTCGGCGTAACATTATCTTTTACAATATGTACATTTTCTGTTGTCTTATTTTTTAATTCAAAAAAGTGATTTTTTTTCAAAAAAAAGTGCGCTTGTAAGACCGCTGCGCAAATACGGTGTGACAAAAAGTATTGCAACGACTGCCATTTTATTCTTTAGGGTGTTAGAAAAAAATATATATAATGTTTGGGGGTTTTAAGTAATTTTATAGCAAGAAAAACTGTTTTAGTCTCGTAAACACCGAATCTGAAAAACAGGCTCGGGGCTCAAGTGGTTAAGGACCGCCTCCTGTACATATACGTCGGCAGAATGGCACGGCTGGGCACATGCACGGGCACGCGCCCGCAGCGTGCTCCCGCGACCGAAGCTGGAGTGCGGCGATCGGTCCCCGGAGCTGAAGAACGGGGAGAGCTGTGTGTAAACACGGCTTCCCCGTTGATCGCCGCCATTAGTAGTAAAAAAAAAAAAAATATATAATCAATAAAAATGCAATAAAACTATCCCCTATTTTGTAAATAAATTTAGTGCAAACCAACCTATAAACGCTTATATTTTTTAACCAAAAATAGGTAGAAGAATACGTATCGGCCTAAACAGAGGAAAAAAAAATGTTTTTTTTTTATATATATTTTTGGGGGATATTTATTATAGCAAAAAGTAAACAATATTGCATTTGTAAAATTGTCGCTCTATTTTTGTTTATAGCACAAAAAATAAACCGCAGAGGTGATTAAATACCACCAAAAGAAAGCTCAATTTGTGGGAAAAAAAGGACGCCAATTTTGTTTGGGAGCCACGTCGCACGACCGCGCAATTGTCTGTTAAAGTGACGCAGTGCCGAATCGCAAAACCTGGCCGGGTCCTTTAGCCGACTAAAGGTCCGGGTCTTAAGTGGTTAAGATGCGAGACCGTAGGCAGCGCTGTAGATGGTTATTTTTATTTTGTAATCAACAAAAGTAACGCTGGCTGCTTTAGTATGTCATCCTGTCCCCCCAGAACGCGGATACCTCCATGCATAACCCTTGGATTGGTTTCATTACACATACGCAAGAACTTACTGAGATAAAAATTTATTTGACAATTATGACAAAGCTGGAACTGCCAGATAAAATTATAAAAAAAACACAAAAGTGCTTTAAGCCATTCCTATGAAGGAGCCAGACAAGCAGACGGTGTAGTAATGCTGAAGAGATCCGCTTTCCACTCCGAGGGGCCGATTAGTGCAAGATGGTTGTAGAGCAGATTCCTTTGCATGTGGTGTGACTTTAGTCCTTTACATATATTACAGAAGTCAGTCTTGGGTTGCGTTAATACTGAATATTGTTTATTGCGATCTCTGTGAAAAATCCAAGCACTCGTACAAGATGGTCTTTGCTGAAGAACTACAAAAAAAAAAAAGAAGAAAATTAACCAACAATCTATAAGAAATGCATTTTTCTGCATCATCATTTTATAGTCTTGACCATAAAAAAAAAAGTGGAAATCAACCGTACCACCATTCCGGCCCCAGACGCAAACAGTGGGGGGATCACCAATCTGTTCACAGATGCAAATGGTGGGGGGCCACCATCCAGCTTGGACCAATGCAAATATGTATGCGCTCTACTCGATCCCCATGGAAGCTTGAAATGACTGTAGTAGACACCATTACCACCGTGACTGATGCTAAATTCTGGTTCTCTAAATGGCGCCTGTTGCAAGTGAGCGACCCCATGCGCAGGGGACATGGCGGTAAGCACTGTAATACTGGCGTCTACTACAGCCATTTCTAGCCTCCATGGGGGTCAGCCATGTATGGAACATGGATATTTACATTGATCCAACCTGGATGTAACTGTGCCAAATATTCCATAGCTAAATTTCAGCTTTAAAATTACTTACAGTGAAAACGCATAAAATAACACGATTGCATAGGTAGGTCCCTCTTTACTATGACACACACATAAATCATCACTGGTGAACACAATTATTTTAAAATGGCTACATAACGAGGGCTCATGCACATGGGTGTACTGGGATATTCAAGGAGGCAGTCCTCTGCACTGTAATATAAAGGAGGCTACTGCATTTAGAGAGTGGGGGGGGGGGGGACATGACTGCAAGGGGCTTTGCGATTAGGGGGCTGCGATTGCTAGGGGCACTAAATGTTACAAGGCACTGTGACGTAAAGGGGACTGCACTGTGATGATTACGACGGTGCCCCTTTATATCACAGTGCCACTTTACATTAGTGCCCCTATCAATCACAGCCCCCTAATCACAAAGCCCCTTGCAGTCATGCCCCCCCCCCCCCACTCTCTAAACACAGTGCCACCTTTACTCTCTGCCTCCACCGCACCGTTATACCTTTGGCAAGGCAAAGGCAGAGGCAGGATTCGGTCTGTGCCCTCTCCTGTCCCACCAACAATGTCATCCTACCGCGTTTCCCCGAAAATAAGCACGGGTCTTATATTAATTTTGGCAACAAAAGACACAGTAGGGCTCATTTTCGGGGTAGGTCTTACCATGTAATGTGTGGTCTTCTCTCCCCCTCTCCCTCCCTGCCTGTCGGGAATCCCCAGTGTGAACTGAGTTAAAAATGTTTGTAAAATCTTATAATCCACTCTAATACAGTAGTATATATAATGTACAATGTGTGTGTTTTTGTAATATAATTGTGCTAAATACCTTTGTTATAGCGCCGCTCTGCGCTTCTGTTACCCGCCGAACCTCTCTTCCCCGCAATTATATTACAGAAACACACACATTGTACATGATATACTACTGTAAGAGTGGATTATAAGATTTTACAAGCATTTTTAACTAGGGCTTATATTGCAGCCCTCCTGGAAAATAATGGTAGGTCTTATTTTCAGGGTAGGTCTTATTTTTGGGGAAACAGGGTATCAGCAGGGCAGGGGTCGGGAGGAGCTGCAGATCTGGATCATATTAAACAGGCGATTACCCGCTTGTAATTACAGTGCGGAAAATAAGTATTTGAACACCCTGCTATTTTGCAAGTTCTCCCACTTGGAAATCATGGAGGGGTCTGAAATTGTCATCGTAGGTGCATGTCCACTGTGAGAGACATAATCAAAAAAAAAAAATCCAGAAATCACAATGTATGATTTTTTTAACTATTTATTTGTATGATACAGCTGCAAATAAGTATTTGAACACCTGAGAAAATCAATGTTAATATTTGGTACAGTCGCCTTTGTTTGCAATTACAGAGGTCAAACGTTTCTTGTAGTTTTTCACCAGGTTTGCACACACTGGAGGAGGGATTTTGGCCCACTCCTCCACACAGATCTTCTCTAGATCAGTCAGGTTTCTGGGCTGTCGCTGAGAAACACGGAGTTTGAGCTCCCTCCAAAGATTCTCTATTGGGTTTAGGTCTGGAGACTGGCTAGGCCACGCCAGAACCTTGATATGCTTCTTACAGAGCCACTCCTTGGTTATCCTGGCTGTGTGCTTCGGGTCATTGTCATGTTGGAAGACCCAGCCTCGACCCATCTTCAAAGCTCTAACTGAGGGAAGGAGGTTGTTGCCCAAAATCTCGCAATACATGGCCCCGGTCATCCTCTCCTTAATACAGTGCAGTCGCCCTGTTTCATGTGCAGAAAAACACCCCCAAAGCATGATGCTACCACCCCCATGCTTCACAGTAGGGATGGTGTTCTTGGGATGGTACTCATCATTCTTCTTCCTCCAAACACGGTTAGTGGAATTATGACCAAAAAGTTCTATTTTGGTCTCATCTGACCACATGACTTTCTCCCATGACTCCTCTGGATCATCCAAATGGTCATTGGCAAACTTAAGACGGGCCTCGACATGTGCTGGTTTAAGCAGGGGAACCTTCCGTGCCATGCATGATTTCAAACCATGACGTCTTAGTGTATTACCAACAGTAACCTTGGAAACGGTGGTCCCAGCTCTTTTCAGGTCATTGACCAGCTCCTCCCGTGTAGTCCTGGGCTGATTTCTCACCTTTCTTAGGATCATTGAGACCCCACGAGGTGAGATTTTGCATGGAGCCCCAGTCCGAGGGAGATTGACAGTCATGTTTAGCTTCTTCCATTTTCTAATGATTGCTCCAACAGTGGACCTTTTTTCACCAAGCTGCTTGGCAATTTCCCCGTAGCCCTTTCCAGCCTTGTGGAGGTGTACAATTTTGTCTCTAGTGTCTTTGGACAGCTCTTTGGTCTTGGCCATGTTAGTGGTTGGATTCTTACTGATTGTATGGGGTGGACAGGTGTCTTTATGCAGCTAATGACCTCAAACAGGTGCATCTAATTTAGGATAATAAATGGAGTGGAGGTGGACATTTTAAAGGCAGACTAACAGGTCTTTGAGGGTCAGAATTCCAGCTGATAGACAGGTGTTCAAATACTTCTTTGCAGCTGTATCATACAAATAAATAGTTAAAAAATCATAAATTGTGATTTATGGAATTTTTTTGGGGGATTATGTTTCTCACAGTGGACATGCACCTACGATGACAATTTCAGACCCCTCCATGATTTCCAAGTGGGAGAACTTGCAAAATAGCAGGGTGTTCAAATACTTATTTTCTGCACTGTATGAAAAGACTCCGCTCTCTGTACAGATCTCCAGCTCTTACCACCCCCTGCTCTGCTGATAGGATGTAAAACAGATGGTGCAGCGCTATGAATCAAGTCCACATATCAATAAACACCCTCCGTGGGATCTTTAGTGCAGATATATGAAAAAAACATGCAGGAATCTTAGTGACTATGTGACACCTCACAGGATCCTTGTTATTACACGATTCATGCGAAATCTGGCAGCGATCTACCGCTTGTGGATTACCATATCCATAAACCATTGGAGTGGCCAGGACTTACCTTGTACCATCCTTGTGTGCCCGAAAGGGTAGGTTTATCCGACCGTCTACTATTATAGCAAAAAAGAGAGCATCTCCCTCTGTGTGGGATTTTAAAGGCCAAACAAAGTGTAAAAGGTAAAAAAACGATCTTTATATGGGAAATTCGTACAAAAACGGGCACTTGATGTTGAAGCACACAGTAGGCACCAGCGGTGCATGTGAAAGCAACAAACACAATAACTAGGGTTGTCCCGATACTAGTATTTGCGCTAGTACTTGTACTCGTGCAAATACTCCCGATGCCTAAATAGAATACTTTTTTTTTTTTTTTGTGGAGTGCGGGTGGAGAAGGGGTGGAGAAGGGGTGGAGAGGGGGCGGAGAGCGGAGCCGAGCAGTCCTCGTATGGGGGAGAGGAGAGCTGCTGCCGCCTTAGACAAAACCAAGTCAATCCCCCACCCCCCTCCTCCCGCCGCTGCCGACATCTACTTACTATGCGCTGGGGGAACACAACAGCTGTCATTTGCATTTGAATAGCTGTGTTTCCCCGCCGCGCCGACAAGTATAGCCCCTCCCCCTTGCCCGGGCACTTTGATAGACAGGTCACCCGTCTGACTGTTGTGTTCCCCCAGCGCATAGTAAGTAGATGTGGTTCTGGCCGGCTCAGTAGATTGCTTTAAGAAGGGTCTGGATTCTTTCCTAAATACACATAATATAACTGAGTACTAAGTTCTGTAGGTAAAGTTGATCCGGGGTAAATCCGATTGCCTCTCTGGGGATCAGGAAGGAATTTTTTCCCCTCCGGGAGCAAATTGGATCATCGCTCTGCTGGGTTTTTTGCCTTCCTCTGGATCAACTGTGGGTATGGAGTTGGGTGTATGGGAGGATGTACTGTGTTTTATTTTGTTTGTTTATTTTTATTTTTTTATGGTTGAACTGGATGGACTTGTGTCTTTTTTCAACCTGACTAACTATGTAACTATGATGTCAGCAGCGGCAGGAGGAGGAGGGGGGATTGACTTGGTTTTGACTTAGAGGGACCATGGCTCAACTTACAGGGACCATGGCTCAACTTACAGGGACCATGGCTCAACAGAGGGGCCGGCGTAAGCCCGCGTAATTCAAAGTAGGAAGGAGGTGGGCGTCTTGTATTTAAATTAAGTGTGCCCCCGCGCCGAACGAACTGCGCATGCGCCGTCCGTGGACGTATCCCACTGCGCATGCTCCAAATTACGCCGCAAATACATTGGTTTTGACGTGAACGTAACTTACGCAAAGCCCTATTCGAGAACGAGTTACGCAAATGACGAAAAAAAACAACGCTGTCCCGACGCCCATACTTAACATTGCATACGCGGCACCTACATAAAGTTACCCCTCATATAGCAGGGGTAATTTTGCGCTTCCGCAAACGACGTAAAAAAACAATGAGTGGCGCAATTACGTTAGGGAATCGGCATATCTAGTTCATTAGCATATTCGATGCGGAAAATCTACGGAAGCGCCCCTAGCAGCCAGCGTATAATTGCACACAATTATACGCTGGCGTAGCCAAGTTACGTCGGTGGCAGAAGCCTATTTTACAGGTATCTGCGTTTGAGAATCGGCGCAAAGCAACGCCGGCGCAGATTTGAAATTACGGCGGCGTATCTGGAGATAGGCCGCCGTAATCCTTTTAAGAATCTGGCCCTTGGGGTCTATTTAGACCTGAACAGATATTCAAGTAGCGGCGAGTCTTTGGAATGGGGCAGGACGTGACCCGGCTAGTTACACACCGGAAGGTTCTGGGCCCTTCTATTTCCCTGGTCATGAGGGACGCTCCTCCATCCCCACTCAACCCTATAACTAAGGAAAGGGGGTCCACTTCATTACATGGTTTGAACTACCATTTGCACTACTCTTCCTCCGTGGCCCCTGACGACGGTCGACAACCAGAAACGTGTTGGGCGCATACACACACTAGGAAAGTGCTTTTTTGTCTATTTGCCATTGTTTGTGGCACATGTACTGTTTTAGTGTTATTGTATTTGTACATTTGTTGCTTTTTTGTACGAATTTCCCATTAAAGATCGTTTTTTACCTTTACACTTTGTTTGGCCTTTAAAATCCCACCCTGGGGGAGATACTCCCTTTTTTGTTATATGTTACCAAGGGATGTGGCCACTACAAATGTTATTGGATCAGTGAGTACCTCTTCCTCTTTATCTCTACTATTATAGGGTCCATGTTGTAAGGTGAGCAGCCATCTGTTTACATTGGTGGAGGTGTCGCATAGTCGCGAAGATTCCTGCATGTTTTTTCATATATCTGCACTAAAGATCCCACGGAGGGTGTTTATTGATATGTGGACTTGATTCATAGCGCTGCACCATCTGTTTTACATTTTATCTGAGGGATTTTGGACTATTGATCCTGGAGTTCAGAGCTAATATTAGTTTGTTTTTTTTGCGCCAATTTGTTTTCTCCAATATATCTGCTGATAGAATGACATCGTTGGTGGGACGAATGACATCGTTGGTGGGACGAGAGACACGGGAATGGCATGAAGGTGAGCGGAGCCCCATCCGGACTGAGGTCATCACTACCCCCCCGCTATGTGGCCGGTCATTAACAGTCCGCTCTCGTTAGGACATGCTGCCCCAGCCCACCAAAGTAAATGCCACGGTGTGCTGCATGGCCAGTCCGGGCCTGTTAGTACAGGTGGTTTTACACAACACTGGCGGTTCCTGTGTGACAAAATATTGCTGTACTTGTCCCTATTCATCTGTGCACATAGGTCCTCCGTGAATTTGAGATAATCTCTGTGTAGGAAGGGGTATCAAGCAAATGTAAAATAAATACATGTGTATCCTGGAAGATCCAAAATCTGGTTATTCAGGATTATGGCACAAACTAATCCATCCTCCCTCAACCAGAGACTGCCAAGGATTATTTCCCATCTGATGGTGCTTGAATATTTTTGGGCCATCAATGGGCAGATCCAGTGTTTGTGCAAGATGGAGATTTGTTAGGGACACCAACAGGAATCCTATGACCTACGCATATATCAAATTATTTCCCAAGTGATTGGTCAGTCTTCCAGTCTAACAATCAGACCAAACAATGTAAACCATAATAAATGCACCATCCCCTCAGAAAACCTTGGTGGTGGCAACACCATGCTACATAGATACTTCCTGCAGCAGACTTGAGCCTAGGGAGAAGATGTGTTTCAGCAATGCAATAACTCCAAGCATTAGGACCAAACTACATTAAAACCTAACAATTTGGAAGGGCAGAGTCAAAGTTAGACTGATACATCGGCCGATATTTTACATTGACCGCCATTCCAACTGCCAGCCAGTGCCTACCAGTTCCAATTGCCAGTGCCACTGCCAATCAGTGGCACCTGCCAGTGCTATCTGTCCCAAACCAGTGCCACCTAGTACCATCTGTCAGTTCCAAACCAGTGCCACCTGCCAATGCCAATCAGTGCCACCTGTCAGTTCCAAACCAGTGCCAATCATGCCATCTGTCAGTTCCAAACCAGTGCCATCTGTACTGAGGACATCAAGTGACAGGAGTAAGCAGGAAGGAGTGGAGTGGGTGAGGGTTTTTTTTCTTTCCTAAAATATCGGCCACAAAAATCGGCATCATATATTTGCCAGAGAAAAACCCATAACGGTATACCTCTAGTCAAATTCCAGATCTCAACATGATAATTTGTAGTTTAACTTGGACCAAGCACAGAGAGCTCCACCCAAAAGGGGAAGCGCTGCTTATCTGCCGCCTGGTATAAGAGGTACCCACTCCCACATCCGGCCCCCTCCTTCCCCACAGCCGGCCAAATCAGAGAGCATTGCACATGCACAGTAGGGAACCGGGCCGTTTCCCTTAGTGGAGATGGCGGCGGAGCACCCGATTGAAAAAACGGCTTGGGTGAGGACACTGCTGGATTCCTGGACAGGACACAGCTGATCACATTATAAATAGACACCCTGCCAGAACTGGATGACAGTGCTTTGAGCCATCTTTTGGCTATAGCACGATCAGCAGGAGAGAGGTAGATGTGGACGGCTGACAGGTGCCAGGATGCAATTTCTAGTCACAAGGAATTTGTGGAGCCCTGGTTTACATCTCATTTAAAGTGGGCTTAACCGGTTCCTGACCGTGTCACGCAGATATACTGTGGCACAATGGCTCTCCTGGGTGAAATCCTGTACGTGCAAGTCATACTCTTTTTCGGCCACCAGAGGGCGCAGAGGCCTACTGCGCGTGGCCCGCGGGCACTAGCACCAGCACAGGGATTTGTGCGTAAACACACAAATCCCTGTGCTGTCAGAGGAGGGGATCCATATCGATTGTTCCTACCAAGTACGTCTCCTCTCCTAGTCAATCCTATCGCCATACAGTTAGAACACACTGAGGGAATACACAATTAACCCCGGTGCATTTTTATAGCACTGATCGCTGTATAAATGGCAAAGGACCCAAAAAAGTGTCAAAAGTCTCTGATCTGTCCGTCGCAATACCGCACAAAAAATAAAAATAAAAACAGGTCTTTGCCATTACTAGTAACAAATTCCCTTAAAATTCTACAAACAATACCGCATAATGACAAAGTGAAAGATTACAATCTTTTCAAATTTATTGAAAAAATATATATATTTTATCACATGTACATAAGTATTCGCAGCCTTTACTCAATACTTTGTTGAAGCACCATTGGCACCAATTACAGCCTCATGTCTTTTTGAGTATGGTACTACAAGTTTGGCACACCTATTTTTGGGCAGTTTCTCCCATTCTTCTTTGCAGGACCTCTCAAACTCCGTCAGGTTGGATGGGGAGCGTTGGTGCACTGGCATTTTTAGATCTCTCCAGAGATGTTCAATCAGGTTCTAATCAAGGACATTAACAGCGTTGTCCTGTAGCCACTCCTTTGTTATCTTGGCTGGGTGCTTAGGGTCGTTGTCCTATTGGAAGATGAACGTTTGCCCCAGTCGGAGGCCCAGAGCGCTCTGGAGCAGGTTTTTATCAAGGATGTCTCTGTACATTGCTACATTCATCTTTACCTTGAGCCTTAGGGTCCTTTCACACGGAGCGGACCGTTTTTCGGTCCGCTCCGTGTGCCCGTCAGCTCAGCAGGGGGGGTCTCCGCTCAGCTGTCGGCGGACAGGGCGGTCCCCGCACACTGTGCAGGGACCGCCCTGTCTCTCCTCCGCTCTCCCCTATGGGGAGTCGGATAGAAACGGACCGTCTGCATCTGATCCGTTTGGCCGGACGGAAGAAAAATAGGACATTCTTCCGTCCGCAAAAACGGATGCGGATCTAGCGGACGTTAGTGGATGCATCATCCGCTAACGGATCCGCTCACATAGGGGCCCATTACAAGTCCGTAAACGGACTTGTAATGAGCGGACGAACGGTCCGCTAGTGTGAAAGGACCCTTACTAGTCTCCCAGTTCCTGCCACTGAAATACATCCCTACAGCATGATGCCACCACCATGCTTCACTGTAGGGATGTTATTGACCAGATGATGAGCACCTGATTGGCGGAGTGCTGCAGAGATGGTTGTTCTTTCTCCACAGAGAAATGCTGGAGTTCTGTCAGAGTGACCATTGGGTTCTTAGTCACCTCCCTGACAAAGGCCCTTCTCCCCCAGATCGCTCAGTTTGGCCAGGAGGGTCGCTCTAGAAAGAGTGGCTCCAAACTTCTACCATTTATGGATGATGGAGGCCACTGTGCTCATTGGAACCTTCAATGCTGCAATTTTTTTTTTGTACGCTTACCCAGATCAGAGATTTAATACAATCCTGTCTCCGAGATCTACAGACATTTCCTTGGACTTCATGGCTTGGTTTGCGCTCTGACACGCACTGTTAACTGTGAGAACTTATAAAGCTGTGTGCCTTTCCAAATCATGTCCAGTCAACTGAATTTACCACAGGTGGATGCCAATCAAATTGTAGAAACATCTCAAGGATGATCAGTGGAAACAGGATACACCTGAGCACTATTTTGAGCATAATGGCAAAGGCTGTGAATACTTATCTAGATGGGATTTTTTTAAAATAAATTTGCAAAGATTTTAAACAAACTTCTTTCATGTGGTCATTATCGGGTATTATTGGTAGAATTTTGAGGAAAATAATGAATTTAACCAATTTTGGAAAAATAAATACAATGCTTCCTGTGATAGGCTGTGTTGGAGTTTGTGATGTCACCAGCTTGCCTCGGTTTTGATTAGGGGTGTCCCGATACCGAGCATTTGCCCGAGTACAAGTACTCAGGGCAAATGCTCCGATACTTCACCTGATATCTGGCCAGTCAGCAGTGATCAGTGCGGTGGGAGAGTTACAAGCTCGATCTAGGTCTAGGTTTCAGAGTCAGGTTTTTAGCTGCTTTAATGAAATCAGCAATGATCGGTGCTTGTAACTCTCCCACACACGATCACCGCTGACTGTCCCCGTATCCTCCTCTAGTCCCCCTCAGTTCTGCTGCTGTACCCCTCTTTTCTTCTCCATGCTGCCGTCCTCCTCCTTTCTTCTCCTCGATCTGTCAGGATGGAGAACGGAGGTAGGAGCCAGTAAATCCGGCTCCTACCTTTAACGAATGTACAGTGTCAGTGATCACTGACTCTGTCCATTCACATAACTGTGTTTACAATGTTTCAGTTTATGAATGGAGAGGAGCCGCCGTCTTCTCTCCATTCATTTTCAGCACAGCTGAGGCTGCTGAGAAAGGAACCGAGTAATCTGTGTCCCTAGTCCCTTCCTCTGTCTCAAAGAGGAGGTGTCAGGGGTCTGTTAAGACCCCTGATATCTCACCAAAGCCCCCCACAGGGCAAAAAAAATAAAAAATTACAATAAAATTTAAAAAAAAACCCACACAAAAACACAACACACCGACACTGCCCCCCCCCCCCCCCCCTTAAAATTCAATTAAATAAATACCAACACATTTGCCACTGTCAATTGAGATAAAAAAAAATATCTGTGAGTACTTAGGAAAAAAAAGGATCGGTACTCTTGTACTCGGTCCTAAAATAGTTGTAAAAGACTTCTTGTGAAGAAGAAAAAAAAAAAAGAAGAAGTAGTTGTAAAAGCTCAAATAGTTAAAAAAAACAAAAAAAAAACAGCACTACTGTCTGCACAACAGCAGCCCCCCAGACACCCCCCCCCCCCCGATACCTATCTGAGCTCCATCTCGATCAAGCAACGTGCACAAAAGCCTTGCTGTCCCAGGTCCCTCTCTCCTCATTGGCTAAGAGCCTCCCACTACTGTCAATCACAGCTCGTGAGCCAATGAGGAGAGAGTGGTGGTGGGGGGCTAAAAACGTGACCGTGTATGGACAAACAGAACAGCGCCTCGGGAGCCCCCAAAGGAATCCGCTTGCTGTGGGGGCAGTTGGCAAAAGCCAGGAGCGCTGCCAGAGGATCCAGGAAGAGAATTGGGCTGCTCTGTGCAAAACTATTGCACAGAACAGGCAAGTATCTCATATTTGTTATTAAAAAAAAAATTACAAAAAATACAAAATGTTTACAATCACTTTAAAAGTTAAATGAATTCTTGTAAGCGGTGCTTTGAACAGCTCACACACAGCTACTAAAATGTACGTTTACACAACGCACAAGCTTACCTTTACTTTGCCGTCACAGTGTGCCGAAACCACAGCCACAGTCACCTTTACCAGCTGCGTCGCCGATAAGTGGATTTTAAAGTGTCTGAAGAAATGTGAATAAAGACATTGAAATAAATGTTCTACTTCCTCCACCGTTACCTCGTCCTTCGATTTTTGAATGTTATTCCACAGGGTTTTAAAATCCTCCGGGTGAATGGCAAAAGAGATGTCCATGTGTGGTTCGACTGGCACAGAGAATACCAGTTCTGTGGTGGGCACATGCCCATGTACTTCATATCCTGCACACATAGCTGCCAACCATCTAAGATCATGTGACCTGATCACCAGTTTACCAAAACAGCAGTCAAACGCCTGTTGGAACCAAGTGCCCACTATACTGGTGAGCGTCTCTAACCCGTTAATAAGAAACAGTGGAAGACAGGTGAATGTCTGTGGTATCACTTCCAATATGTCCTCCTCTGCGTATGTCCCACAGAACCAACCAGTCCACACAATCCGCTCTTCTGTGCCCGACTTGGAATGCCGAGTTTGGGATTTTCCAGCAATCTGGCAGAGAGAAGAAAAAAGAAAAACATTGAATTAGTAGTGTGGAGAAGGAAAGGCTGTGCTGCCAGGGAGGGCGATGTTTAAGTGGATCTGTTGCTTAGGCCAGCACACATGCCCCCCATACCTGGAAGCTCCCAACATTACTCTTTGCTCTCAGGAGGCTAAAGAACGTAGCGGGGGAAGTAAAGGGAAGGTATATGCAGCGCTGAAGGGTGGCAATTAACCACTTCAGCTCCAGGAAGGCTTGACCCCCTTCCTGACCAGGCCATTTTTTGCAATACTACACTGTTGGCTTTAACCGACAATTGCGCGGTCGTGCAACGATGTACCCAAATAAAATTGACGTTCTTTTTTTCCCCTCACAAATAGAGCTTTCTTTTGGTGGTATTTGATCACCTCTGCGGTTTTTTATTTTTGCACATATAACCAAAAAAAAAAAAAAGGAGCGACAATTTGCAAAATAAAAAAATTAGTCTTTAATTTCTGCTAAAAAACATAGAATATATATATATATATTTTTTAACCACTTAAGGACCGCCTACTGCACATTTACGTCGGCAGAATGGCACGGCTGGGCACATCAACGTATATATACGTTGGTTTTAGTACCCAGCCGTGGACCGCGGGATTCGCGGACCCGATCGCCGCTGCAGTGCGGCGATCCGTCCCTGGAGCGGAAGAACGGGGAGAGCCGTGTGTACACACGGCTTCCCCGTGCTTCTCTGTGGCCGGAGCATCGATCGCGTCATCCCTGTAATAGGGGGACGTGATCGATGACGTCACACCTACAGCCACACCCCCCTACAGTTGTAAACAACACATTAGGGCACACATTCCCTACAGCGCCACCTGTGGTTAACTCCCAAACTGCAACTGTCATTTCCACAGTAAACAATGCAATTTAAATGCATTTTTTGCTGTGAAAATGACAATTGTCCCAAAAATGTGTCAAAATTGTCCGAAGTGTCCGCCATATTGTCGCAGTCACGAAAAAAATCGCTGATCGCCGCTATTAGTAGTAAAAAAAAAATAATTAATAAAAATGCAATAAAACTATCCCTTATTTTGTAAACGCTATAAATTTTGCGAAAACCAACCGATAAACGCTTATTGCGATTTTTTTTACCAAAAATAAGTAGAAGAATACGTATCGGCCTAAACTGAGGAAAAAAAATGTTTTTTTATATATTTTTGGGGGATATTTATTATAGCAAAAAGTAAAAAATATTGCATTTTTTTTAAAATTGTCGCTCTATTTTTGTTTATAGCGCAAAAAATAAAAACCGCAGAGGTGATCAAATACCACCAAAAGAAAGCTCTATTTGTGGGAAAAAAAGGACGCAAATTTTGTTTGGGAGCCACGTCGCACGACCGCGCAATTGTCTGTTAAAGCGACGCAGTGCCGAATCGCAAAAACCCCTTGGGTCATTTGCCAGCGTATTGGTCCGGGTCTTAAGTGGTTAATCAAATCGCTTCATCAATTTAGGCCAGGAGTCTCCAGACTGTGGTCCTTTGCTAGCCTTTATCCGGCCCTTGGGGCACCATTACTCTCAATGATGTACTATTATTCACAGTTACACCAACAATGGGTTTACTAGTTCTTCCATTGATGGGATACTATTCCTCCCCTATTAGTAGTACTACTTCTCCTACTGACCACCAACCCTGAGGCCATCTTTATTCTCACTAATGCTGGGCCTGGGACATTTTCTACCCCCAATGGCCACAATACAGCCCTCCTACAGTCTGCAGGACAAAAAAAACTGGCCCTTTGCTTCAAAAGTTTGGCAACCCCCGATTTAGGCCAATATGTATTCTGCTACATGTTTTTGTTAAAAAATAAAAATAATAAGCAAATATTGTTTGGTTTGCACAAACAATATAGCGTCTACAAAACTATGGGATAGATTTATGGACTTTTAATTTTTATTTTTTTAAGCAATGACGGCGATCAACGATTTGTAGCGGGACTGCAACATTGTGGCGGACAGTGTGGTAGGAGACGCCGTACAGTCACCCTTATGAATCTTCTATGCTGATTATATGTGAACAGTGTCTAGCTTTAAGCATATTTTTTTAAGTGTATTTCTTAAAAGGGGTGTTTTTAGACAGGATTAAAAACGATCAAAACGAGAATACACCATGTTATATCTCCCTTCATTTGTATGAATGACAGAGACGATAGTGTCTGGCACTGCTCGATCTGGGAGAGGACACACCCGTGGGGAAAGTACAATACCTTGTGATTTATGAGTACTGAACAAGCTCTTTTTAGTAAGAGTTTTCACAAGAGGGGGTTTCTTTGCACACCCCCTCCTCTTCTCTTTCTGCACGTGTGGAGGTGTTGGTTTTAGCAACATTAGCATATGTAATAATCAAGGACTGAATTGTTTCACCTTTGTTTATAACAGCCAACCTTGAAACTTTTAATGGGCTACACCAAATGTGCCCATATTGATTTGATTTTTCTATGCTTTTTTAACCCCCCTGGCGGTATTCCCGAGTCTGGCTCGAGGTGGAATTTCAGGACCAAAAGCGGTAACCCCCGAGCCAGACTCAGGATCGCCTTGCAGTGTCCACAGGCAGAGTTTACTTACCTTGTCTCTGGATCCTGCGATGCCTCCCCGCTGTGTGATCGAGCTGTGTCCTCCTCGCTCGATTCACAGTGCCGATAAGCTCAGTTCCCTGCGACGTTACGACGCATGGGGGCGGAGATCGGTGCCAAATTTAAAAAAGTAAATAAACACAATACATGCAGTATACTGTAATCTTATAGATTACAGTACTGTATAAAAAAAAAAATCACACACCCTTTGTCTAGTGGTCTGTTCAGTGTCCTACATGCACTTTTATATACCGTATTTATCGGCGTATACCGCGCACTTTTTTCCCCTTAGAAGGGGAAAATCGTGGGTGCGCAATATATGCCAATACCCGCGCTCAGTTTGAACTGAGCCGCCGACATATACCGAGTGCAGTGCACTCGGGTACATTCGGCCAGGCTCGGCTTCGCTCGTAGTCACGCTCTGTGACGTTTATCCGTGAGAAGCCGAGCGTGCCCGAGTGTACTGCGCTCGGTATATGTCGGCGGAGGCTTTAAACTGAGTGCGGGAATTCGACTCGACATCGCTTGAGAAGCTGGGAGGACACCACCGAGGCCGCAGACGGACACCGGACCGGACGATGGATGCCGGGCAAGACACCAAAACTGTAAGTAATAAAATGTTATAACATTTTTTTTTACAGGAATTTAGGGGCAACTTTAGGGGTGCGCGCTATACCCCCATAAATACAGTAATAAAAAATGTTCTTTCTGCCTGGAAACAGGAGATTGTCCATAGCAACCGAAAAGCAGCTAAAAAACAGCGATAATAAATTAGGATCACTTGCAGAATTGAGCGATAGTGATTTGTGGGGAAATTCGTCAACAAAAATTTAAAAGTAATAATTGTATTATTATATTTGTTATAATTATTTATTCATTATAATTTATGATTTTGTGTTTCAAATTTTATTATACCCGGGATGTCTACTTGACTCTTGTTTGGACGGATGCAAGCGAGTTATTCCTAAGAATTGCAGGCCTACAATATAAAACGCCAAATTTCCATGCAAAATAATAGTACCGCTTTCAGCACCTAAAATCTGAAACAATCATCACGCCAGGGAGGTTAAAGAAGTTTATAGCGCTTCCTGGGTCTACTAGACTATTGTTTTCACTGTATAAATGACACTGACAGGGAAGGGGTTAACATCAGGGGCGATCAAGGCGTTAAGCGTGCTCCTAGGGAGCGCTTTCTAATTGTGGGGAGAATGCTGTGACTGGAGGAAAACAGAGATCAGTGTTTCTGCTTAGCAGAAACACAAGATCTCCACCTTCCGCCCTCACAGTACGGTGGTCTGCCTTGTTTACATTCTGCCTCTCCTGTCAAAGATCGGCGGGTCCGCCAGACCCGCTGATTGGCTCCCGCTGTCCAATCACAGCATGAGCGGGGCTTCCGTGGCACGCGTGCGCTCCCCAGAGCGAAAGATCGGAAACCTGTACAAGTATGCAATTTTGTGAGCAGGCAGGGATTTACCACATGGCACATCTCTTCTGGGATAAAACAAACTTGCCCGTTTACTGGCAGTGTTCTGCAGAATGCACATTGAGGGAAGACCTATTCTGGGTTTGCAGCACTACCTCTCCAAATAACAACTCAAATATATCCCAAAGTAGGCGTAAAATAATCAAAACTATAATGTTTAAAAGTGGTACAGATACCTGTAATAAGGGCTGGGACAAGGGATGGGCAGGAGGGACAGCTGCTCTGGACGCAATGGCTTATTGCAGGGATGTAGGCACCCTGATCCTAAGGGGGAGCAGTTTGACATCTTTGCCCTATGCACCGGACGGCATTGTCAGGGCACTGCCAGCAATATCTAGGTTTCAGCCCTAAAAATAAGTGGCAATAATGGCGATGAGCCAGAAAGTGATCCTTTTATGGTGACACCATCAAAATGGTGAACCATAAATCTGTTAAAATGATTATAGCAACTATCCGATGCTTTGTGAAGTGATAATCAGAGCATCCAGTCCATTTAATTAGTGCACATGACCATACATTCTGTGCCGATAATATGGAATATCCCCTAGATCAGTGATGGCGAACCTTGGCACCGCAGATGTTATGGAACTACATTTCCCATGATGCTCAACTACAAGGTTCGCCATCACTGCCCTAGATATTACAGGTATCAGTACCACTTATAAACACTATAATTTGATTATTTTATACGTTTACTTTGGGATAGATTTTAGGTGTGAGGTTTATTTGGAGAGCCAGTGCTTTTATATTATTTCTGATAAATATATATGGGAACACAGTTGGTGTTGAGGAGGAAGTAAATCCTATGGCAAAAAAACAAACAAAAAACCTGCAAGACAAAGGCATAATAAACTAGTTTGCATAGCATACTAGCCGATTATGAATTACATACCTGAGATTGAAGCCCTCGCATCGGCCTTCGTACCCCTCCTCCGTCGCCATCTCTCCAGGCGTGACTTCCAGGTATCCCGGCTCCGGCGCTGTGATTTGATGGAGCCGCAATGACGTCATATCCTACTTTAGAAAAGGCACGATAGCCGTTTATCGCCATAAACATCCGCGCAAGTCTCTAGTGTAAATATCTCCTAAACCGTGCATGATCAGCATGAAAAAAACTTTGTTTTTCAAAAACGTCATTTAAAATGATTGTGTGTGAGCTTCACATCATTTTTGAGGTTCTGGAAAAAAAAAAAAAAATCCGAACAAGCTGCATTATTTAACGTAGTTTTAAACAATGTCATTTTTCGGGTTGTAAAAAATTATCGTGTGTGGGCTAAAACAACGTTTTAAACCCGCGCATGCTTAGAAGAAAGATATGAGACGGGAGCGCTCGTTCTGCTAAAACTACTATTCATAATGGAGTAAGCACATTCATCACGCTGTAACAGACAGAAACGCGCAAAACGTCTTTTACCATCACGGAATCAGCCCAAAGGCGAATAGAACTTCCCCTCTATAGTGCCATCGTACGTCACCGCGCTTTGTTCATCATTTTTTTTAAACGATGGTGTGTGGGCAACGTCGTTTTTAACCACTTGAGGCCCCGCTTATCGTCAATTGACGGCAGCTTAGTTGATCTGAATATCCAAGCTGCCGTCAATTGACGGCATCGTGTTCTCCGGCCACTGGCGGTCGCGATGTCCGCCAGGTACCCGCTGATCGGCAGTTTTAGAGCAGGGACGTGAAGCTCTGTGTGTAAACACAGAGCTCCACGTCCTGTCCGTGAGAGGAGACAGATGCTGTTTCTCTTGTACATAGGGAGACAGCATCGGTCACCTCCCCCAGTCACCCCGCTACCCCCACACAGTTAGAACACACCCAGGACTCACATTTAACCCCTTCCTCACCCCCTAGTGTTAACCCCTTCACTGCCAGTCACATTTATACAGTAATTAGTGCATTTTTATAGCACTGATCGCTGTATAAATGTGAATCGTCCCAAAAATGTGTCAAAAGTGTCCGTCGCAATATCGCAGTCCTGACAAAATTTGCAGATCGCCGTATTACTAGTAAAAAAAATTAAAATAAAAAAATTGTCAGAATTCTATCCCTTATTTCCTAGCCACTATAACCTTTGAGCAAACCAATTACTATACGCTTATTGCGATTGTTTTTTTTTTACCAAAAATATGTAGAATACATATCGGCCTAAACTGAGAAAAAAATATATTTTTTTCAAAATTGGATTTTTATTATAGCAAAAAGTAAAAAATATTGTGCGTTTTTTTTCAAAATTGTCGCTCTTTTTTGTTTATAGCGCAAAAAAAAATAAAAAAACGCAGAGGCGATCAAATACCACCAAAAGAAAGCTCTAGTTGTGGGGGAAAAAAAAGGACGTCAATTTTGTTTGTAAGACACCTCGCACGACCGCGCAATTTTAATTTAAAGCGTCGCAGTGCTGAAAGCTGAAATTTCGCCTGGGCAGGAAGGGGGTATATGTGCCCAGTAAGCAAATGGTTAATGATGAAGTTGGAAAAAATTTGTTTTTTTGGACATGCTGAAAAACAACGTTTTTATTTTCATGTCGAAAAATGATCGCGTGTACGCGGCATTAGGGTTTACAATCACTTTAAGCAGCAACCTCAAGCACATTTGTATAATTGATCACCTATCAATTTATAGAACCACACATAGCAGCACGGAAGTTTCATTATCTTTTTATTTGAGGTATTTTTCTGTACTTGCAGCAGAGCCAAAACATGGTGAAATGTGACGTATTGCCCAGAAATCGTTTATAAGAATAGTCCGATGCAGGCGCACTCACCTGAACTAGTACTGCAGTTGGATCCTTCTCTTTCCCCCTGAGTCCAGGCAGACAGGAAAAGCTGGCTTTGAGGTTAAAGTCTGCCCCCGGATCAACAGCGACACCCTTCTGCTTTTCAGCCGCAATGGTGGCAGATAAGTGCTTGGAGTATTCCTTTAGCTTGTTATATGAAAAATTATGCATCGGCGTCACACTGTAAAGAGTCCATTGTTTTTGGAGCAACAAAGCTCCTTTCTGTTGATCGAGGGTTTCCTGAAAAACGGACAATACAAAGATGTCTTGTATGAAAAACACATAAAATTACAGTTTTTTTTTTTTTTAGGGCTGTGCAAATTAACTTTTAATTAATCGATTAATCTTTAATTTTTTTGATCGATCAAAATCTTTTTGATCGATTTAAAATTCTTTTGATTGGTACTCACCTCTACGCCAGCTTCTGGGCCTTCAGGGAGTTCCGTCGGAGATCCGGTAACGTCACGGACACCAGCGGGGCTTGCCGTGTCCATCTGAAGGGCTCCTTTGCTGTGCCTTCATATCTGCATGCTGGCGGGACCTTACTATCTGCCACATGGCTGTTACACTTCCCTCTATCAACCTGAGATTCTACAACCATCCAATGGGAGTTGTGATAGTTCCCTTCTTGGGACATCTACATGCCGACGGACTGATGTTAACCTCTCCTCATCTGGATTTAACAGTGGTATCGTTGTACACATTTTTATACGAGTATCATACTTATCTACATGTTTTTATGACTGCTTTTGCTACCGTTTGGTATTACTCGCACCATTTTTACAGTTTATGTAGCTACATCGGTTTTATCTCCAGTGCAATATTTATTTTGTTACCTACTTGAAGACTATAAAAGTTTTAATGCTATTCCCATCGAGCTCTGCCTTTGTGTGTTTTTTGTATCCTGCTATCCATTTTTCCAGTTGTTGGTAGCTGCACTGGGAATCGGCCTGCAAGGAGATCAGCTAAAAGTAGTTGGATCTGTATGTGCGTTATAATTAATCTAAATTAGTCGATTAATCGATTAAAATAAAAAACGATTAATCGAACACAAAAATTTTGATCAGTAACAGCCCTATTTTTTTTTAAGAAAAGTTTGTTAACATAGGTAGAAAGAGCAGTATACATGAAGGGAAGGTATTGCTGGTCTTTAGGCATATAGACATCACATGTACAGTAATAGTACTTTGTCATCTTAAGTATTAAAAGCATAGCATATGGTACATACGGTAGGAGAAGATGGCGCTCATTTCAGGGGCCCAATAGATCCAAATAAGGAGTCTGAAATAGGGGTGCAACGGATCAAAAAACTCACGGTTCGGATCGTTCCTCGGATCAGATAATTTTTCGGATCACCACCATATATAGTCCCCACTGTAATGTGCACGTCATCTCCCCCCACTGTAATGTCCACGTCATCTCCCCCCACTGTAATGTCCACGTCATCTCCCCCCACTGTAATGTCCACGTCATCTCCCCCCACTGTAAAGTCCACGTCATCTCCCTCCACTGTAAAGTCCACATCTCCCGCCACTGTAATGTGCACGTCATCTCCCGCCACTGTAAAGTCCACATCTCCCTAGGTCGCTGCCGCCGGGTGTACCAAGTTGGCTGCCGCTCCAGAGCTAGGCCTTTCCTATGGGCCCAATCCGCGAATCGCATGGTGTGCCGATCCGTGGACGCTGACCCGTTCGGATCACGGATCAGTGACGATCCGTTGCACCCCTAGTCTGAAAGTATCAGTGCTGTGTCCTCTGATCATGTATCAAATGCAGATAAATGTAAGTAGCAGGTGTTCGATCAGAATACCACTACCCATCAGAAAATGCAACTGAAGTTTCAAACAAACAAAACTGCTTATTGTGCATGGGCTATGCGTTTCAATAGGTTTACTAATTGGACAGAACATTAAGGAGACAGCAGACATCTTGTTACACCCAGACAAGTCTTGAATTTCAAACTTATTTGAGCAGTTAACTCGCCATATATACTGAAATCGACTAATGAGGTCTACTGATGACGAAACGCGTTAGACGTATAATGCAAGCACGCTACTAGCAATGGCTATTTTGTCTATTCTGTTTGGTGCCTGATTTTATTGGAGGTTTTTTTTTTTTTTTTTATAGCGGGCTTCACTATAGGATCCTTTAGGTTTATTACTTTGCTGAGCTTCATTTGATCACGGAGCCGACTGTGTATCTGACCGCGATACCGTTTTCTTGAACCCTCCTTGGTTTGGAGTCTGCATTTACAGCCCACAGACCATTGATGCGAGCCACTTCACCTGATGCCCAGTGCCGAGTTTGGGTTAAACCTGTGTCATGTGGGAATATGACCACCCTATAAGTTGAGGGTCCAATGGCTGTGGTAAGGAAACTTACTGGATACACTGTGGTGTTGTGTGTATCATTTATCACACTGAAGTGGGTGCAGAGCTTTCGTCTGTCTCTTTAATACCAACCATATGGACTTTATACATTATATGTAATATTAGATTAGCGCTGCATAGTAGTATTTTTAACTACACAGCTGATAACATGGTAAGGGGCCGCTGTGATTGCCCCTTTACCCCGATCAGTGATCAGTTATGTCCTATGGACACAGGGCGCTCGGAGGCTGTGGTTCTGGGGGGACGTCCATGGATGCCCTCCTAGAACGAGGGCATCCATGTTGCCGTCTTTCGGAGATAGCGCGACAATGAAGTGGTTAAAGGCTTACTTCACCCTTTGAACCATGTTTCGCTCATACTTCATCAGTATCATGAAACATGGCGCCATTCTCCAAAAACATTTTCAATATTGCTTCCTCGACAGAAAAAAGTTCAGAAGAATTTAAAATGTACCCCTTCCATAATGTCCTCTTTGCAAACCCATTTTTTCCCCACCAAGATATAAAAATTTTCCTAGCACTAGAAAAGTGATTTTGCAATGTGTAATATAGGCTAAGAGAACTTACCTGGAAAGGTGTGCTTGGTGGTACCCTCCTCTTGGAGAGGAGGCGGTATGATAAACGTCGCCGGGCAGAAGTTAGACATCCAAGAGGGTACCTGGAGTTCTGGTAGGGGGCGCTGCTGCGCGATGCCGACTTACTTTTGGGGGTTGACACCCCGTCAGCAGGAGTTTGCATAGCCTAAAGGAAGGAACAAAACACAACAATAAAGACATATGACAGACACTCGTCTTCACTCTAAAATCAGCCTAAAATGGGTCAAAGACAGAATTATTTATAAGATCTATTTTGCTCACTATTTTTGTACTGATAAATATTACAGATTACACCTCTATAGAGGCGCATTGCGAGCGGTATTTACCCTTTCACGGCCGCTAGCGGGGATTAATACCGCACCGCTAGGGGCTGCAACTCGCGGCAAATCCGACGGTATATCGCTGCTATTTTTAGCGGCGCTATACCGCCAGAGTGGCTCTCGCCCCAATGTGAAAGGGGCCCAAGTCTAGCTGTACTGTATATGTACCAGTTAAAGGGGTTGTAAAGGTACATTTTTTTTCTCCTAAACAGCTTCCTTTACCTTAGTGCAGTCCTCCTTCACTTACCTCATCCTTCCATTTTGCTTTTAAATGTCCTTATTTCTTCTGAGAAATCCTCACTTCCTGTTCTTCTGTCTGTATCTCCACACAGTAATGCGAGGCTTTCTCCCTGGTGTGGACTGTCATGCCAGCCCCTCCCTTGGACTACAGGAAAGTCAGGACGCTCTCTACGTTGCAGCTAGAGAAAGGAGCTGTGTGTTAGTGGGCGTCCTGACTCTCCTGTAGTCCAAGGGAGGGGGAGAGCACAACACTTCACACAAGGAAGTAAACCTTGCATTACGGTGTGTAGTTACAGACGGAGGAACAGGAAGTGAGGATTTCTCAGAAGAAATAAGGACATTTAAAAGCAAAATGGAAGGATGAGGTAAGTGAGTGAGGACTGCACTAAGGTAAAGGAAGCTATTTAGGAAAAAATGTTTTACCTTTTACAACCCCTTTAAAAGAAATGTGACAAACTATTTACTACTACAGTGGAAAAAAAACAAAAAAAAACAAACAAAGAAAAGAAAACGAATGCAGCCACCACATCTAATGGTTGGTAAGCTGTAATGAATTACATTTTTGGTTTTGCGTTAAAAAATAAAGACACTTCTTAGCCGAAGTTTTTTCCACTAGTGAAGCAACTGCAATTCAAAGACAAATGAATCAAAATATCAGCTGAATTCCCATTTGTAATTGTAAGACGTTTCTTGTTACACTATGAGAACTAATAAACGTTATTTTACTTATTCCCCCAATTACTTTCATGGACACCATCACAATGTTATGTCTCTAATTGTATCTCCTGCTGTACCAGAATATTTCTTCCCTTCATCTTTGGACTTTGTTTACCTTCTGTCCTCGCTACTTCTTTGGCTTCTGGTCCTAGGGTGACAACATCCTGCTAAGGAAGGCACTCAGGAAATGTCACCCTAGGAGGAGCGCTTGCTGTGATCTCTATAATGACACTATTTACAATTTCTATTTATTGCTGGGAGGAGACTGCAGGGCATCTTACATGATGCAGGCGTGCCCTGGAGAGCAAAGGGGCACCGGAAGTGCCAGCTGGTTTGGTGAGTGGTCTCCTATCGGTCATTCTCCAGAGCCCTCCCCGCCTGGTGCTACTTTCAAGACCCTCTGCCCAGAGATACACTCTAGACAGTCTGCCTATGGATACCCCCCCCCAACCCTCTGCCTGGTGTTACTTTCAAGACCCTCCACCCAGGCATACCCTTCAGACCCTCCCCCATTTCTTAGTGACATCAGCACACAGACTTGCCCAGCAGACCTAGGGGGCATTGAGGAGAGACTCTCTGCCCAAACACTCCGCACCTCACCACAGCAAGATAGAGAAACATCCATCACCCAGATCTAATACTACACGTCACTGCTCTCCAAACTGTAGCCCAATGCTTGCCTTTCTTCTTGGGGTACTATTCCACCCACTGGCGCCAAGGACGGGGCGCTATTCCACCCACTGGCGCCAAGGACGGGGCGCTATTCCTCCTACTGACACCAAGGATGTGGCCCTCTTGCTCCCCCATAGAAGAGATGGGTCAGTGTCCTTCCCCGATAGAAGAGATGGGTCAGTGTCGCTCCCCCATAGAAGAGATGGGTCAGTGTCGCTCCCCCATAGAAGAGATGGGTCAGTGTCCTTCCCCCATAGAAGAGATGGGTCAGTGTCCTTCCCCCATAGAAGAGATGGGTCAGTGTCGCTCCCCCATAGAAGAGATGGGTCAGTGTCGCTCCCCCATAGAAGAGATGGGTCAGTGTCGCGCCCCCATAGAAGAGATGGGTCAGTGTCGCGCCCCCATAGAAGAGATGGGTCAGTGTCGCGCCCCCATAGAAGAGATGGGTCAGTGTCGCGCCCCCATAGAAGAGATGGGTCAGTGTCGCGCCCCCATAGAAGAGATGGGTCAGTGTCGCTCCCCCATAGAAGAGATGGGTCAGTGTCCCCCCCATAGAAGAGATGGGTCAGTGTCGCGCCCCCATAGAAGAGATGGGTCAGTGTCGCGCCCCCATAGAAGAGATGGGTCAGTGTCGCGCCCCCATAGAAGAGATGGGTCAGTGTCGCGCCCCCATAGAAGAGATGGGTCAGTGTCGCGCCCCCATAGAAGAGATGGGTCAGTGTCGCGCCCCCATAGAAGAGATGGGTCAGTGTCGCGCCCCCATAGAAGAGATGGGTCAGTGTCGCGCCCCCATAGAAGAGATGGGTCAGTGTCGCGCCCCCATAGAAGAGATGGGTCAGTGTCGCGCCCCCATAGAAGAGATGGGTCAGTGTCGCGCCCCCATAGAAGAGATGGGTCAGTGTCGCGCCCCCATAGAAGAGATGGGTCAGTGTCGCGCCCCCATAGAAGAGATGGGTCAGTGTCGCGCCCCCATAGAAGAGATGGGTCAGTGTCGCGCCCCCATAGAAGAGATGGGTCAGTGTCGCGCCCCCATAGAAGAGATGGGTCAGTGTCGCGCCCCCATAGAAGAGATGGGTCAGTGTCGCGCCCCCATAGAAGAGATGGGTCAGTGTCGCGCCCCCATAGAAGAGATGGGTCAGTGTCGCGCCCCCATAGAAGAGATGGGTCAGTGTCGCGCCCCCATAGAAGAGATGGGTCAGTGTCGCGCCCCCATAGAAGAGATGGGTCAGTGTCGCGCCCCCATAGAAGAGATGGGTCAGTGTCGCGCCCCCATAGAAGAGATGGGTCAGTGTCGCGCCCCCATAGAAGAGATGGGTCAGTGTCGCGCCCCCATAGAAGAGATGGGTCAGTGTCGCGCCCCCATAGAAGAGATGGGTCAGTGTCGCGCCCCCATAGAAGAGATGGGTCAGTGTCGCGCCCCCATAGAAGAGATGGGTCAGTGTCGCGCCCCCATAGAAGAGATGGGTCAGTGTCGCGCCCCCATAGAAGAGATGGGTCAGTGTCGCGCCCCCATAGAAGAGATGGGTCAGTGTCGCGCCCCCATAGAAGAGATGGGTCAGTGTCGCGCCCCCATAGAAGAGATGGGTCAGTGTCCTTCCCCGATAGAAGAGATGGGTCAGTGTCCCCCCGATAGAAGAGATGGGTCAGTGTCGCTCCCCCATAGAAGAGATGGGTCAGTGTCGCTCCCCCATAGAAGAGATGGGTCAGTGTCCTTCCCCGATAGAAGAGATGGGTCAGTGTCCTTCCCCGATAGAAGAGATGGGTCAGTGTCCTTCCCCGATAGAAGAGATGGGTCAGTGTCCTTCCCCCATAGAAGAGATGGGTCAGTGTCGCTCCCCCAAGAGATGGGTCAGTGTCCTTCCCCCATAGAAGAGATGGGTCAGTGTCCTTCCCCCATAGAAGAGATGGGTCAGTGTCGCTCCCCCATAGAAGAGATGGGTCAGTGTCGCTCCCCCATAGAAGAGATGGGTCAGTGTCGCTCCCCCATAGAAGAGATGGGTCAGTGTCGCTCCCCCATAGAAGAGATGGGTCAGTGTCGCTCCCCCATAGAAGAGATGGGTCAGTGTCGCTCCCCCATAGAAGAGATGGGTCAGTGTCGCTCCCCCATAGAAGAGATGGGTCAGTGTCGCTCCCCCATAGAAGAGATGGGTCAGTGTCGCTCCCCCATAGAAGAGATGGGTCAGTGTCGCTCCCCCATAGAAGAGATGGGTCAGTGTCGCTCCCCCATAGAAGAGATGGGTCAGTGTCGCTCCCCCATAGAAGAGATGGGTCAGTGTCGCTCCCCCATAGAAGAGATGGGTCAGTGTCGCTCCCCCATAGAAGAGATGGGTCAGTGTCGCTCCCCCATAGAAGAGATGGGTCAGTGTCGCTCCCCCATAGAAGAGATGGGTCAGTGTCGCTCCCCCATAGAAGAGATGGGTCAGTGTCGCTCCCCCATAGAAGAGATGGGTCAGTGTCGCTCCCCCATAGAAGAGATGGGTCAGTGTCGCTCCCCCATAGAAGAGATGGGTCAGTGTCGCTCCCCCATAGAAGAGATGGGTCAGTGTCGCTCCCCCATAGAAGAGATGGGTCAGTGTCGCTCCCCCATAGAAGAGATGGGTCAGTGTCGCTCCCCCATAGAAGAGATGGGTCAGTGTCGCTCCCCCATAGAAGAGATGGGTCAGTGTCGCTCCCCCATAGAAGAGATGGGTCAGTGTCGCTCCCCCATAGAAGAGATGGGTCAGTGTCGCTCCCCCATAGAAGAGATGGGTCAGTGTCGCTCCCCCATAGAAGAGATGGGTCAGTGTCGCTCCCCCATAGAAGAGATGGGTCAGTGTCGCTCCCCCATAGAAGAGATGGGTCAGTGTCGCTCCCCCATAGAAGAGATGGGTCAGTGTCGCTCCCCCATAGAAGAGATGGGTCAGTGTCGCTCCCCCATAGAAGAGATGGGTCAGTGTCGCTCCCCCATAGAAGAGATGGGTCAGTGTCGCTCCCCCATAGAAGAGATGGGTCAGTGTCGCTCCCCCATAGAAGAGATGGGTCAGTGTCGCTCCCCCATAGAAGAGATGGGTCAGTGTCGCTCCCCCATAGAAGAGATGGGTCAGTGTCGCTCCCCCATAGAAGAGATGGGTCAGTGTCGCTCCCCCATAGAAGAGATGGGTCAGTGTCGCTCCCCCATAGAAGAGATGGGTCAGTGTCGCTCCCCCATAGAAGAGATGGGTCAGTGTCGCTCCCCCATAGAAGAGATGGGTCAGTGTCGCTCCCCCATAGAAGAGATGGGTCAGTGTCGCTCCCCCATAGAAGAGATGGGTCAGTGTCGCTCCCCCATAGAAGAGATGGGTCAGTGTCGCTCCCCCATAGAAGAGATGGGTCAGTGTCGCTCCCCCATAGAAGAGATGGGTCAGTGTCGCTCCCCCATAGAAGAGATGGGTCAGTGTCGCTCCCCCATAGAAGAGATGGGTCAGTGTCGCTCCCCCATAGAAGAGATGGGTCAGTGTCGCTCCCCCATAGAAGAGATGGGTCAGTGTCGCTCCCCCATAGAAGAGATGGGTCAGTGTCGCTCCCCCATAGAAGAGATGGGTCAGTGTCGCTCCCCCATAGAAGAGATGGGTCAGTGTCGCTCCCCCATAGAAGAGATGGGTCAGTGTCGCGCCCCCATAGAAGAGATGGGTCAGTGTCGCCCCCCATAGAAGAGATGGGTCAGTGTCGCGCCCCCATAGAAGAGATGGGTCAGTGTCGCGCCCCCATAGAAGAGATGGGTCAGTGTCGCGCCCCCATAGAAGAGATGGGTCAGTGTCGCGCCCCCATAGAAGAGATGGGTCAGTGTCGCGCCCCCAGATGGGTCAGTGTCGCGCCCCCATAGAAGAGATGGGTCAGTGTCGCGCCCCATAGAAGAGATGGGTCAGTGTCGCTCCCCCATAGAGGAGATGGGTCAGTGTCGCTCCCCCATAGAAGAGATGGGTCAGTGTCGCGCCCCCATAGAAGAGATGGGTCAGTGTCGCGCCCCCATAGAAGAGATGGGTCAGTGTCGCGCCCCCATAGAAGAGATGGGTCAGTGTCGCGCCCCCATAGAAGAGATGGGTCAGTGTCGCGCCCCCATAGAAGAGATGGGTCAGTGTCGCGCCCCCATAGAAGAGATGGGTCAGTGTCGCTCCCCCATAGAAGAGATGGGTCAGTGTCGCTCCCCCATAGAAGAGATGGGTCAGTGTCGCTCCCCCATAAAAGAGATGGGTCAGTGTTGCTCCCCCATAGAAGTGTTGCTCCCCCGGATACAGAACACACACACAGAACACAATGATGGGAAGGTGTTGGCGGCTCTTACAGCGATCCCGCTCCTCGCCGTCTGTTCCCCGCACACATCCACCCTCCGATCTATAGCAGCGATCTCCTCATCATAACATCCGATCAGTAATACAATCCAAGGCTCTCGCCGGTTCCGTACACATCTACTGCGGGAATCGGGATTCAGCCCCACTTTGGCGGTTACGATTTCAAATTGCGCCCCGCTTTCCGGATGTGACTTAATTCTCTGGCGCGAGTCTTGGAACGCACACCAACTTCCGCATTACGTCATGCACGCTGCCACGGCTATTACGTACGATGCCCTCAGTAAACATGGCAACTGTGTATGCTTGGGTTCTTCCGTGTCCCGTATGATGACCGCTGTGTTCTGCTCGGTGCTGTACCGGGAGATTTGTGTTGTTGGTCAGTCTGAGTGTTCGGTTTGGAGCGGAGAAGTCAGTGTGTGTATGGTGGGGGGGCACTGAGCGCTCCAGGGGACATCACGTGCTCCTAGTACCCGGATACTGACAGGTGAGGCTCACATGCCGCTAAAAGAGGACCCTCTATGGTAGAGTTGTATTTGTTTTTTTTAACATTTGAAGTATAGATTTTTTTTTCCGTTTATATAAGGTGTATGAGGTGGTCAAGTGGAATGGCCTAGGAAGTGTATGTGAAGGGTAGAGGTCATAGGTCACCCCGTGTGTATGTGAAGGATGGAGGTCATAGGTCACCCTGTGTGTATGTGAAGGATGGAGGTCATGGGTCACCCTGTGTGTATGTGAAGGATGGAGGTCATGGGTCACCCTGTGTGTATGTGAAGGATGGAGGTCATGGGTCACCCTGTGTGTATGTGAAGGATGGAGGTCATGGGTCACCCTGTGTGTATGTGAAGGATGGAGGTCATAGGTCACTCTGCGTGTATATGAAAAATGGAGGTCATGGGTCACCCTGTGTGTGTGTGTGAAGGGTAGAGGTCATAGCTCACCCTGTGTGTATATGAAGGGTAGAGGTCATAGGTCACCCTCTGGGTATGTGAAGGATGAAGGTCATTGGTGTGCACTGTCCAGGCTTTTAGTAGTGTAGGGTCATGCTTGTGTGTATATGGAGGTCTTGGGTCACCCTGTGTGTATGTGAAGGGTAGAGGTCATAGGTCACTCTGCGTGTATATGAAAAATGGAGGTCATCGGTAGGGTTGTCCCGATACCACTTTTTTAGAATCGAGTACAAGTACCGATACTTTTTTTCAAGTAGTCACCGATACTTTTTTTTAAACGTGTCCCCAAATGCAGCCGTGTCCCCAAATGCAGCCATGTCCCCCACATATTGCAGCCATGTCCCCTCCCATATACGCAGCCATGTCCCCCCCTATATACGCAGCCATGTCCCCCCCTATATACGCAGCCATGTCCCCCCCCATATACGCAGCCATGTCCCCCCCCATATACGCAGCCATGTCCCCCCCCATATACGCAGCCATGTCCCCCCCATATACGCAGCCATGTCCCCCCCCATATACGCAGCCATGTCCCCCCCCATATACGCAGCCATGTCCCCCCCCATATACGCAGCCATGTCCCCCCCCATATACGCAGCCATGTCCCCCCCTATATTGCAGCCATGTCCCCCCCTATATAGCAGCCATGTCCCCCCCTATATAGCAGCCATGTCCCCCCCTATATAGCAGCCATGTCCCCCCCTATATAGCAGCCATGTCCCCCCCTATATTGCAGCCATGTCCCCCCTATATTGCAGCCATGTCCCCCACATATTGCAGCCATGTCCCCCCCATATTGCAGCCATGCCCCCCCCACCTGATGATGATGCTGCCGTATATACAAAGCCGCCACGAACATTATAGGAACCTTTCAATAGCTCTTTCCCCTGCCGTGCATGTTAAGGACACTCCCTCTTGCTCGGGATTGGACAGATCCGAGCAAGGGGGAGTGTCTATACACGCGCAGCGGGAAAACAGCTATTCAAAGGTGCCTATAATGTTCGCGGCGGCTTTGTGTATACGGCGGCGGGGTCGGATTTGCATATACGGCGGCGGCGTTGGCAGCGGGGGGGGGGGGAGTATTCTATTTGGGTATCGGGGGTATTTGCGGGAATACAAGTACCGATACTGGAATCAGTGTCGGGACAACCCTAGTCATCGGTCACCCTGTGTTTATGTGAAGGATGGAGGTCATAGGTCACCCTGTGTGGTCATTGGTGTGCACTGTCCAGCCTTTAGTAGTGTAGGGTCATGCTTGTGTACATGCCGGTTGTAGGTACATTAACCACTTAAGACCCGGACCAATACGCTGGTAAATGACCCAAGGTGTTTTTGCGATTCGGCACTGCGTCGCTTTAACAGACAATTGCGCGGTCGTGCGACGTGGCTCCCAAACAAAATTTGCGTCCTTTTCTTCCCACAAATAGAGCTTTCTTTTGGTGGTATTTGATCACCTCTGCGATTTTTATTTTTTGCGCTATATACAAAAATAGAGCGACATTTTTGAAAAAAAAAACACTATTTTTTACTTTTTGTTAAAAAAAAATCAAATAAACTAAATTTTAGTCAAACATTTAGGCCAAAATGTATTTAGCCACATGTCTTTAGTAAAAAAAAAAAATCGCAATAAAAAAAAATAGCTACCTAGCGGGAACAGCGACACTAATACAGCGATCAGAAAAATGATCGCTTAGTGACGCTGGCAATAGGGAGTGAAAGGGTTAACTAGGGCGGTGATCAGGGGGTTAAAACTTTATTAGGGGGGGTGGGGGGGCTATCCTGAACCTAACACTAACTGTTTTTTACAGTGCCTGTCACACTGACACTAAATGCAGTGATTAAATCACTGCATTCAGTAACACTGTGACAGGGGGGTGGGATCACAAGGGGTTAATATGCCTATGTGAGTGTGTGTCAGTGTTGTGTTGGTGCACACTTACTTGTGATGTCTTCTCTCATCAGCAGCGCTGGGAAACAGCGCTGCGATGAGAGAATACATAATTTCCTCCTTCCTGTGTAAACACAGGAGGAGGAAGTGACAGGCTGGGAGCGATCGCGGGGGGGGGCGGATATCACGGACATCCGCCCGCAGATCCCGGATCGCTCCCAGAGGTAGGGAGACCCCCGCACGCCGCGGAGGGGGTCCCGATGGGACCCCCGAACCGCACTCAGGCGGGGACGTAAATTTACGCCCTTGTGCCTGTACGAGCCATGTTGTGGCCGTATATGTGCGTGCGGGGGTCTTTAAGTGGTTAATGTATTAATTTGAATGTTTAGGAAACCTGAACAAAGCCCAAATCGAGTCTCGGATCTAGTAACCTGGAAATGATGTCATGACATTATTTCTGGTTTACAGAATTAAATAAAATTAAAATTACAGTATTTAAAACAGCCAGAGTTGGCGTTTTGAATTCCTGTGCAAAGTGCAAAGGAGGAATTTAGGGTCTTAAAGGAGTTGTAAAGGAACATTTTTTTTTTTTGATGAAATGACTGTTTACAGGGTATAGAGACATAATAGTTAACTGATTCATTTTAAAAATAGATAAAAATCAATCATATAATGTACCCGTAGTTTAGTTTCGTTTTTGCTGTTGTTTCCTGTCTCTCTGATGTACAGAGACACAGAGCCAATAGAGGGCTCTGTGTCTGGTTTGTAAAACGAAAATGATTGGTGCTGAGGGGTTTTAGACACACAGTAATCACACCTCCTTGATTAGTGACCACAGTGAGAAAGCTCCCAGGACTGTGGTTATCAGGAAACAGACAACCAGGAAGTGTGGAGATCAGAGGATTACAGCAACTTGAGAGCAAAAAACGAACAATGAGGACATGAAAACCGCACTGCATTAAGGTAACGGAAGCTATTAAGATAAAGGGTTTGTAAAGGAATTAATTGTTTTATCTTAATAGCTTCCTTTACCTTAAAGGGTCACTAAAAGAAAAAAAATGTTTTGCTGAAATGACTGTTTACAGGGTATAGAGACATAAAAGTTATCTGATTCCTTTTCAAAATGATTCAAAATAGATAAAAATCAATCATATAATGTGCCTGCAGGTTAGTTTCACTTTTGAACTGGCTTCCTGTTTCTGTGAAGTAGAAAGAGACACACAGAACAAAAACAAACAAATCCAGGGCAGTGTTTTGTTTTTAAAATGAATCTGATTGGTTCTGGGAAGTTTTAGACACACAGTAATGACAGCTTAGACCACCGTGAGAAAGCTCCCAGCACTGTGGTTATAAGGAAACAGACAAGCAGGAAGTGTGGAGAACAGAGCAGGATTACAGCAACTTCAAAGCAAAAACGAACAATAAGGACATGAAACCAGTACTGCAGTAAGGTAAAGGAAGCTATTTAGCTAAAACATTTTTTTCCTTTAGTGATCCTTTAATGCATTCTAAACTGCTTTTTTGCGCTTCCTCTATGGGGGTCAATACATGACCATAAGAGGCTGTGTGATTGGATGAGGGTGACGGATTCTCCTGTGATGAACTCTTCTCTTTCCAATGTTCTTTCAGAGCATCCTTGGGACTATAAGGAACTCTGTTGTGGACTTTTTTTCAGTCTTGGAACTGTTTGTTTTTATTTCAAATATGTTTTTTTTTAGCGCTGCACCTTTTTGTTTTAGGTGGTTTGTTTATGTTGTTTTTCAGCAACATTGTGTCAACTGCTTGTATCTATCAAAGTTTCTATTGATAATCTGAGCACCGATAATTAGTATATATTATTAAAGTAGAACTATAGACAAAACTTTTTTTCCATTTTGGATAGCATAAGAGACAGTTATAACCCTTGTCAGATTTTCATTTTCACTATCTGTGTCCCATTGCAGAGATTTCCGTTCACTTCCTGTCTCATAGCCAAACAGGAAGTGAGGGGAAATCCCTGCAAATTAAAGTAATTCCTTGTGGATGCCCAGGTTGCCAAAACTAATGTCCCTATTGGAAGATTTCCCCTCGATTACTTTTCTGGGGACTTTTACTTTCAATAATGGTAAACGTGCCCCCATTAAAGAGGATGCATCTCCGTAATGGGGGCACAGACAGCAATAAAAATGGACATGCAGTCTAATCCTTCTCTACTCAATCCAAAACTAAAAAGGTTTTTGCCTTTTATATGTGATGTATAATAGTACATTATGACTTAAACCTGCACAGAGGCCCAATTTGTTATTTTTTTGGCAGTTTTACTGCTTTAAATTATCCATAGGTGACTATTTACGTTGGGAGAATGGCATGGCTGGGCATATGGACGTACAGGGCGTGTCAGCAGCTGGGGCTGAGCAATCGCTCGGTCCTCGGCTGCTTCCGCCGCCATCCTCGGTGAGGGAATCGGGCAGTGAAGCCTTGTGGCTTTACTGCCCGATTCCCTACTGCGCATGCGCGAGGATCGCAGGACGCCGTCACTGGTCCCCGCTCTCTTCTGGGAACAGTGTTTCCCAGCAGACAGTGAGGGGGGGGGGGGGGGTGACGTGACTGGGTTCCCCGCGGGGATCAGAACCTGTAAGTGGTACAAATACCTGTCTCAGACAGATATCAGGTATCTGCACCCCTCTCCCCATGAAAGGTGCCAAATGTGACAACAGAGGGGGGGGATCCAAAAAAAAGAGGTTCACTTTTTGTGTGAACCTCTGCTTTAAGAAGCCCAGCTGAGGGTCGACCTGGTCCTGTACTCTGTGACCGCGTCAGCCGGTGTTGCCGCCAGTGTCCCGCGATCGGGTCACAGTGGAAGAACGGGGAGAGGTAAGTGTAAACAAACCTCTCCCCGTGTTTCCTAGTGAGCCTGTCACTGATTGTCTGTTCCCTGTCACTGATTGTCTGTTCCCTGTCATAGGGAATGATGATCAGTGATGTCACACACCCCCTACAGTAAGAAACACAAATTAGGTCACACTTTACCCCTTTATCGCTCCCTACAGGGGTTAACCCCCTTCAATGCCAGTGTCATTTTCACAGTAATCAGTGCATTTTTATAGCACTTTTTACTGTGAAAATAAAAGTGGTCCCAAAAATGTGTCTGATGTGTCCACCATAATGTCGCAGTCATGAAAAAAAATCAGTTAAAAAAAAATGCTATAAAACCATTCCTTATTTTGTAAACGCTATAACTTTTGCGCAAACCAATCAATTAACACTTATTGCGATTTTTTTTTTTTTTTTAACCAAAATATGTAGAAGAATACGTATCGGCCTAAACTGAGGGAAAAAAATGTTTTTTTTATATATTTTTGGGGGATATTTATTATAGCAAAAAGTAAAAATATATATATTTTTTTCTTTTAAATTGTCGCTCTAATTTTGTTTATAGCGCAAAAACTAAAAACCGCAGAGTTGATCAAATACCACCAAAAGAAAGCTCTATTTGCACGACCGCGCAATTGTCAGTTAAAGCGCCCCAGTGCCGAATCGCAAAAAGGGGTCTGGTCCTTTACCTGCATATTGGTCTGGGGCGTAAGTGGTTAAAGGGGTGTTCCAGCCAAAAGTTATGTTTATTAAAAGTCAGCAGCTACAAAAAGTGTAGCTGCTGGCTTTTAATAAACATTCACTTACCTGCATCAGCGTTCCAGCGACGCGCCGGCCGGGGCTCCGCTCCTCTCCCCCCCCTCCCCGGCCGGCGTCTTCATTCTAACTGTGGGCACCCGGCCGTGACAGCCTTCGGCTTCACGGCCGGGCGCCCACTGCGCATGCGCCAGCGGGACTGCGCATGCGTGCGCGCCCCGCCACTGATTGGACAGACGATCATCTAGGACCTGTCAGTGTCCTAGGCGATCGCCTAGGGGAGGGGCTGCAATAAGGCGATTAAGCTTAATCGCCTTACCAGCCCCTCGGCGGAAGGAGGAAGTGGGACAGGAAGTCTCACTCCTCCTAAAGCCCCCACCCCCCCCCCCCCAAAAAAAAATTACATGCCAAATGTGGCATGTAAGGGGGTGAGGAGTGGATTAAGCGGAAGTTCAATTTTTGTGTGGAACTCCGCTTTAAAAGCCTTTTCAAGTTTCCAGTTTTAAACAGGAGATCTTGTGCAAAACATATTTCTCCCGCTCTGATATTCATGGTGATACCTCATGTGTCGTGCGATCGCCGTGTACAAGACCTACGTGCTTGTTTGCACATGAGCATGAGGGGACAGGGACACGTTAAGCATTTTTTTTTTTTTATGATTTTATTATTTATTTTATTTAGTGTTTACACTGTTTCTTTAATTTTCTTTTGATCAACTTTATTGCTATCGCATTGGATGAACAAAATGCTTTGTGATGACATGTGCTGTGACGGGTCCTCTTTATAAACTGCATAATGCTAGGGCATTATATGCTTTTGTGGGCATTTCGTCTGTTTGGGTGTGCTGTTAAGAGAGAATGGCACCCACAGAGCAGCGTGGTTTGCCTGCGGGTTGGAAATGTGCGCACAGTTATGCTCTCATTTTTGACCTGCACATATGTGAACTTAGCAGGGCCCATTCACATAAAAACGCACATAAACATTTGTCTGCAGTGCATCGCTTTTGACACATTTGTTTCAATAATTTTTATTGGTATTTAATTTTTAAGTATTCTATTTAGGCATCGGGAGCATTTGCGCGAGTACAAGTACTCCCGCAAATACTCGGTATCGGTCCCGATGGACCGATACCGAGTATTTGCGGGAGTACTTGTACTCGCGCAAATGCTCCCGATGCCTAAATAGAATACTTTTTTTGTATTTATCAACATGTTCTGTGAAAATTCTTTGAGTTTTTTACTACTGCGTGACAAGCAAATAAAACATTTGTATTCATTTTTACTAATTTTTATTCTTTTATAATATCTTGAGTTAGAGTTCTTCATAATTCTAAAGAAAATATCCTTAGTCTGTATTGTGGTTTGAAAACTGTCACATGACATTTAAAAAAAGTATCGTATTCGGTATCGGCGAGTACATGAAAAAAAGTATCGGTACTTGTACTCGGTCCTAAAAAAGTGGTATCGGGACAACCCTAATACAAACACGTAGCATATAATCACACTGTTATGGAATGCAGTGGAACACATCATTCTGGTGTGAACATGTGAAATCTATTGTTTTCTATGTGCCTTTGACTGCATTTTTCTATGCGACAACAAACTATTTCATGAGACTTGTAGTTCCACAAGAGACAAGGTGCTCAGGTTGCCTACCTCTGGGTCAGGTTTTTCTTTCTGTTGGAAAGATTTTTGCTCACTTCCTGTCTTGGTGGCACCTCTCTGAATAGTGAGGGGAAGTTTCCCCAATAGGGAGTCAGTAAGCGAGTTCCCAAGGTTAGTCAAAACTATACAAAAAAAGGTTTGGGTGAGTTTTATTCATAAAAGTAATATGCGTTGCAGAATCCAATTTCTTTCATTACATGGAGAATTATTAAGATTTTTTTTCTGCTGCTTGTGTTTTTGATTATTAATATCTATGTATTATCAATTTTTAATTTTTTTTGCCTTGCAGTGACTTGCTTTCTAAGGAGGAAGACGTCCCTAGAGGATCCGCGTTCAGTTTTCATATCACAGGAATATTGAATGCAATCAGTGGACGGCTGTCCCAATTGATCATACGATGGCTCTTCGTGCTGGTCTCAGGTTATTCATTGGCTGTGGAGCTGTAAGCAGGCGACAGGTTATCAGAAGCTTCTGCCTGGTGCACAGAATACAGGCTGCCAGTTCTGGCCATGAAGGTCCTAGACATCCAGGTGAGGGATTGTTCATTATTCAAAGGTTATTGTGATGGGGTTGCTGAAATCACTTTAATAAAGACAGATGCATATGGCTTCTGCAACGTGGTAATACTACTGTAAATATTTCCATGCTTGCAGAGGTAGTGTGAAGGTGCTAGAACTGTGGTTGAATGGTATTTTAGTACTTGATTTTTTATTATTTTATTATTATTGGTACTTATATGGCGCTGTCAATTTACGCAGTGCTTTACACATATATATCGTACATTTAGTCCTTGCTCTCAGGGAGCTTACAATCTAAGGTCTCTAACTCACATTTACACATACACATACTAGAGCCAATTTAGACAGAAGCCAGATAACATTCCAGCATGTCTTTGCAGTGTGGGAGGAAACCAAAGTACCTGGAGGAAACCCACGTAGGCAAAGGGAGAACATACAAACTCCAGGCAGTGTGTGTGTATGTGTATATGTGTGTGTATATATATATATTTGTATGTTCTCACTTTGCCTACGTGGGTTTTCTCCAGGTACTTTGGTTTCCTCCTACACTGCAAAGACATGCTGGAATGTTATCTGGCTTCTGTCTAAATTGGCTCTATTTTTTGCCCAAATGCATCTGAATAACGCCCCAGCGTGAAAGGTGTCTAAATTAGCCAATCGTGCATGTACAGGTGAAATAGATAAACCGTAATTTGCTTTTTACTTGATTTTTAAAGATTCTTTAGTAAATCTGCCTTTGTCTGCACACTTAAGGCCCTCTATATTAGGAAAGTTGGCCACCTCTCACCAACATAACTTTTTTTAATTTTTTCAATTTCCTGCAGATTTGAGCAGCTTTGTTTCTCGGTCGCACACATGCGGAGAGTTAAACACGGATCACGTGGGTCAGGAAGTCACGTTGTGTGGGTGGCTCCAGTATCAGAGGTGAGTACTGAGAGTTGTTGGTCTGTGCAGAATGTTGTGCTACATACAGCCTGCTTTTCTCTTCTCAAAGACAGAAATAAGGTTGTATGTCATCCAAAAAATATTATAACTTGCCACCTATGCCTACCGTATATACTCGAGTATAAGCCGACCCGAATATAAGCCAAGGCACCTAATTTTACCACAAAAAAATGGGAAAACTTATTGACTCGAGTATAAGCCTATTGTGTCCTTCTGCATGCCTCACTGTGCCCATGACTAGACTGACGTTTAACATGGGAGTCTATGGAAGGGGTGCCCGGCTTTGAAAAATTGGTGCTCCCTGGCCGTAGGTTCCCCAGACAACAAACTTTGTACACTTGTAGATGAAGAGTGGGGCTACATGTGTGCCAAGTTTGGCTGGTACTGGGTCCCCAAATTCCGGAAGATCAGGTGCAAAAATGTGACTCGAGTATAAGCCGAGGGGGGGGGGGCATTTTCAGCACAAAAAAATTTGCTGAAAAACTTTTTTTTTAGACTCGAGTATATACGGTAAGCATTTAATGGTCTTCTTTTGTGGTAGTAGTGTTTTTTTTTCCTATAGTTTGCTGTTTGTAATCAAGTAACTTACTTTTGTAGACTTTGTTTAGGCTGTCTGTCTAGATTCTAACTGCATAGGTGCGGAACATCTCCTATTGTATGTAAATAAAGTATTAGTGTGCAAGAAATTGGAATTAATCTTATGTAAAAAACAGACCCCCAACTATTTCACTTTGTTTCTTGCCCTAAAAGGAACCTGATCTGGTAATTTCCTTTTCCTACTTGTATTTAAAGGGTAATAGGGCTATAGGGATATCCTAAACCTTCACTAGTGAATTACAAGCATGATATGCATAGGCTGGTTTGCAGGTCAATAACTACCGTTAACTTTGTAGTAAATGAAGGATCAGGATGACCAGCAGTCCTGTCTGTGTACTACCCCACTAGATTTAGTGAAACTTGGTGAAATCGGTTTGCATATACTGAAAATGTTGTTTTTACTTTACAACAATATACACTTTTTAAAGCAGTGGTTCTCAACCTGGGGGTCGGGACCCCCTCAGGGGTCGAATGATGATTTGCCAGGAGTCACCGAATCCTGGGCTGTTCCAACAGCCTGCACCGCTCTCCCAGCCTTTTTGCCCACTCAGACTCTTCACAGGCATTCGATTCAGTTCATGGCATGGCTGGGGGGCAGAGACTAGAGGTCAGCTGACTGGTGATGAATGTGAGGTGGGAGGGGTTGGAGGAGACCCTATATCCTGATTTTGGCAAAGGTGTCACTGCTACGAGACACCACAAAGGGGTTTTAATATTGTACAAGTGGAAGGAAGTTAGAGAGCTCTAAATGTAAATGGGTAAGGGGCACAAATTGCATGTCTTGCCTTGGGTGCTCACAACCCACGCTACGAAAATAGTTTTACTGTTGGGGGAAACTTTATCAAGGGGTCATGGCGCTTTGGAAGGTTAAAGCGGATGGTTCACCAAAAAGCAAATATTAAAAGCCAGCAGCAACAAATACTGCAGCTGCTGACTTTTAATATTAGGACACTTACCTGTCCTGGAGTCCAGCCCATCTTTTGCCCGAGACTGCGGGCCGGAAGTGGGTGCGGATACCTGTCTTTAGACAGGTATCTGCACCCCCCTCCCCCCTGCAAGGTGTCAAATGTGACACCGGAGGGGGGGAGGGTTCCGATCAGCGGATCTTCACTTTAGGGTGGAGATCCGCTTTAAGAACCACTGCTTTAAAGCCTATACTTTTAAGGGAACCTGCTGGTTATAAATATAATATTTTTATTAGGTTTTGTTGGACCCTTTACAGTGCATTCGATGTTTAGTAGTTGTATTAATACATGCGCATTTCAAAAAATTAAAATATCAAAACATTTATTTCAGTAATTCAATTCAAAAAGTGAAACTCGTATAGATTCATTACACACAAAGTGATATATATTTCAGGCATTTCTTTGTTTTCTATTTGATGATTATGGCTTACAGCTAGTGAAAATTTGAATATTACAAAAGACAAATAAGAAGAGGGGGGAGTGGACGTGTCAGTGACTTATTATTATTTTTTATTTTTTTAACCTATTTAAATATTTATAATTTTATTTTTTTAGAAGCCCTGTTGGGGGGGCTTTGGTGAGATATCAGGGATCTAAACAGACCCCAGATATCTCCACTTTGACACAGCGAAAGGGACTAAGCCCCTACCCTGTCCACCTTTTTAGGAGATCCCTGAAAACTCATTTATTCTGGGAAGCAAATCCCACACCCACCTAACAGTTGTCCCTGAGCCACCCCCATCAAATTCTCTGCGGCTATTGCCTTTTGCACCACCACCCTCTCCCTTTTAGAATGTAAGCTCTACGAGCCGGGCCCTCCTGTACCTTTTTTGTATTGAACTGAACTGTAATTGTGCTGTCGCCCCTCTACATTGTATAGCGATGCGTAAACTGTCGCTATATAAATTGTGTATAATAATAACTGTCTGATGATATTCAAATTTTTTGAGATGCACCTATATATAATACATCTTTTTCCATCCTCCCTATAAACCTTCCCACCCTGGAGTCTGTGAATTGAAACTGCTAGAGACAAAGTCATGTTACTAGAGCAGTAAGAGAACTGTTCGACCTCTGAAGAATGTCGATCTCTGCATCTTGTTCCCATAAAGGGAAGCCACAATTCTTATTTGTTATGTGTGGACTGAAAACGCGTCTCTATTGCTCCATCTTTCTTTCCACAGAGGGGATATGTTTCTTGTACTGAGGGATTTTCATGGACTGACACAGGTTATTCTTCCATCAGGGGAGGTATGATGATTTTATACTGTCTATCTAGTCTGAATTTTGTGTCTGGAAGATAAATTGCAGATTTATTTATGAGCCAAACAGTGGTTCTAGTCAGAGGTAAAGAGCTCCGAAAATAGGATTCCTGTAGTTTCTAATATTGGAGCTTCTCTCCTTTTTTATAACCTATTTAGCGTATATCTGTCACCAACCCGAGCTATTCAAACTGAGATTAGGGGTAAAGCTGAAAAGGCAGAGATCATCTTCAATGAAAGCCAATCAATAGATCCAGAGACCTAGACTGCTCGATATTTTATATGCATATTTTGGCTTTTACTGTAAATGTCAAACGTGGCTTGTTTTCTGTCGCCTTCTCCTGTAAATTGGTCCCTTAATGTGTTGGGTGCCTTCACTGACCAATAGGGAGGCAGAGAATGGAATGAAGACAAGCTCAGATTTTTAGAGTGCCGCATCAATGGTATTAGAGTAGTTCTTTATTGATGAGAAATCAGCAGGATAAGAGTCCCAATGTGTTTTGAGGGTCCATAAGCTCCTCCCTCGTCATGGTTTGTAGGTTATGTCGCTTGAAGAATTCGTAGATTTCATGCTGAGTAACTTGCTTGTCCATGTGTTTGATATTATATCTCTAAATACCTTCCAACCCTTCAGCCCTGGTTCACAATGATGTAGTGCTGGATTTGCAGCGATTCCTGTGCTTTTCAACAAAAATATATTTTTATAAATTTTCACTCTTCTTTTTTTTGTTTATAGCGCAAAATATTAAAACCGAAAAGGTGATCAAATACCACTAAAAGAAAGCTCTATTTGTGGGAATAAAAGGACGTCAATTTTGTTTGGGTATAGTGTTGAGCGACTGCACAATTGTCAGTTAAAAAGACGCAGTGCCGTGTTGCAAAAAATGCCCTCGTCATTAACCCCTTGCCGACCAGCGCACGACGATATACGTCCTGCATAATGGCACGGCTGGGCAAATGGGCGTACCAGTACGTCCCCTTTAAATCGCGACTTAGTGGGCGCGCACTCCCACCGCATACTCCACGAGCGTGCCTGTGAACTCGCTGTCCACCGGGGGGCCCGCGATTGTGACACGGAGCAGCAGAATGGGGAGATGCCTCCCTGTTCTGCCTAGCAACATGACAGGGAGCTACTGCTCCCTTTTATCAGGAGCAGTGATCTGTCATGTTGTTGTAAGACCATCCCCCCTACAGTTAGAACACCTCCCTAGGACACACTTAACCCCTTGATCGCCCCCTAGTGTTTAACCCCTTTTTTGCCAGTGTCATTTACACAGTAATCAGTGCATTTTTATAGCACTGATCGCTGTATAAATGACAATGGTCCCAAAATAGTGTCAAGTGTCCAATATAATGTCGCAGTCACGATAAAAATCGCAGATCGCCGCCATTAGTAGTATAAAAATTACATAAATCTATCCCCTATTTTGTAGTCCCTATAACTTTTGTGCAAACCAATCAATATATGCCTATTTTTTTTAACAAAAATGTGTAGAATACATATAGGTCTAAACCGAGAAAGAAATATTTTTTTTTATATATATTTTTGGGGGATATTTATTCAAGTTTTTTTCAAAACTCACGCTTTTTATTTTTTTTAGAGCGCAAATGTGATCAAATGCCACTAAAAGAAAGCTCTATTTATGGGGGGGAAAAAATACATCAATTTTGTTTGGATGCAACGTCGCACGACCTCACAATTGTCAGTTAAAGCGGCGTAGTGCCCTATCGTAAAAAGTGCTCCGGTCAGGAAGGGGGTAAATCCTTCCATGGCTGAAGTGGTCAAAAGTCATATTTCGTCCTGAACTCTGCCTTAATAAGAAAATCATTAACACTAGGAGGTTTTAGAGCCTCTTATGTATGCACTCACTTGTAGCTGCTGTCCTGCGCCCTACCGGTCTTGGCTCTCTTTCCCCTAGAAGAGATATCACGTGCTGAGCTCAAGTTTACATCTAAGCTACATAAGACATAGACAACAACATACATATTTGTAAGTATGCCAAATTGATATGCTCTGCTCATAATGGTAAACCTAGACTGGTGACTTGTTACCAGAAAAATCAGTCTGGTCTGTCACAACTTTCCATTGGCAAAGGAGAGAGCTCAACAATGGGGTTATGGACAACAGTGAAGGCTTAGCGAGGTATAGAACCCTGACATTCTCATGGCAGAGATGGGCTATTTTTCATTGTGTTGCTCTTTAATACTTTATTTTATAGAAACAAATCTGCTCTCCCTAACTGGTTATTTATTATTTTTTGCAGGTTGGCTCCGAGGTCAGAAAACAGGTGAAAGAGACCCCTTTGGAATCTGTGCTCCTGGTAAACGGGATAGTGATAGGCCGCCCATCTGGTCAGGAGAATCCTGTGAGTCTTCATTTTTTTTTCCTTATTAGTCTTAAAGTGGAAGTTCAGTCAACATCTAATGTTAAACCTAATCTATCTAACCCGGTAATTAAATAAATCGCTCTACATAACTTTTCTGAAGCCGATCCAGTCCAGTCTCCAGTGGCGGACGCTGTGTACAGAGAGAGCCGACAACGGCTGGGAAGTGACCTCATCCATACAGTTACTATGGGGTTACAATTTGTCGGCTACATCTCTTATACACTCCCACACACTAAAGCTGCCGCTGACAACTCAGTGTGGGACAGGAGCCACTGCAGAGTAAGTAAGCAATAGCGATCTCTTTTTACAGGATTAGATTAGGTTTAGAATGTGGCTGATAGTAGATTTAGCATTAGCTGAATTTCCACTTTAAGATCTCCACATATATTGCTATATGATTGTACAATCTCCTTTAGATTTACCAACAACTATGTAGTGCAGAGCCCTGTCTGATTGGATACGAATTGATTGGAAAGTTTTGGTAGGTCCTTGTACTTTATTAACCACTTAATCACCGCCCTATAGCCGAAATACGGCTATAGGGCGGTTCCTGTACTCTAACAGGACGTCCATGGACGTCCTCCGTTAGAGTCAGGTGTGCGCGCCCAACCGGGCGCGCACACGCGATCACCGGTGCTCACCGGGTCCACGGGACCCGCAGCACCGATGATCGCGGTAAGGAGCCAATGGCGGCGGCTCCTTACCACGTGATCGCGCCGTCCAATGACGGCGCGACCACGTGTGTAAACAAATCTGACGTGCGTCAGATCCGCGCGCCCGAGCGGGCGCGCACACGCGGTCACGGCGCTCGGCGGGTCCACAGGACCCACAGCGTCAGTGATCTCGGTAAGGAGCCAATGGTGGCGGCTCCTTACCACGTGATCGCGCCGTCCAATGACGGCGTGATCACATGTAAACAAACCGCGTCACTTGCTGACGCCGGTTCTTCCCTCCTCTCGCTGTACCGATCGGTACAGCGTGAGAGGAGAGCGCGGATGGCTGCAGCAGTGTGGGATGGATCTGTGACTATTGCAGTCACAGATCCATCCATCCCTGCTCAGCCATCCCTGCATTAACTCCTTCCTTCCCTGCGCAAAACTCTGCATACCCCCCCCAATACTCTGCATACCCCCCCCAATACTCTGCATACCCCCCCCAATACTCTGCATAACCCCCCCCAATACTCTGCATAACCCCCCCCAATACTCTGCATAACCCCCCCCAATACTCTGCATACCCCCCCCAATACTCTGCATACCCCCCCCAATACTCCTCAATACTCTGCATACCCCCAATACTCCTCAATACTCTGCAATACCCCGCAATACTCCGCAATACTCCGCAGTACTCCGCAGTACCCCGCAATACTCCGCAGTACCCCGCAATACTCCGCAGTACCCCGCAATACTCCGCAGTACCCCGCAATACCCCGCAGTACCCCGCACAATACTCCCGCACAATACTCCCGCACAATACTCCCGCACAATACTCCCGCACAATACTCTGCAGTACCCCCGCGCAATACTCCCCCGCGCAATACTCCCCCGCGCAATACTCCCCCGCGCAATACTCCCCCGCGCAATACTCTGCAATCGTTTTTTTTTTAGGCTTCCCAGCCTAGAGGGGAGATGTGGGGTCTTATTGACCCCATATCTCACTGTAAAAAAGAGGACCTGTCATGCTATATTCCTATTACAAGGGATGTTTACATTCCTTGTAATAGGAATAAAAGTAACCAAAACATTTATTTTTGGGGAAAAAGGTGTCAAACTAAAATAAATAAAGTAAAATGAACAATAAAAAAAAAAAAAGAAAATTACAGCGCCCCTGTACCCGTGTGCTCGTATACAGACGCGACCGCACACGTAAGTCCCGCCCACATATGAAAACGGTGTTCAAACCACACATGTGAGGTATCGCTGCGAACGTTAGAGCGAGAGCAATAATTTTGGCCCTAGACCTCCTCTCCAACTAAAAAGATGTAACCAGGAAAAACATTTAAAGCGTCGCCTATGGGGATTTTTAAGTCGCGTAGTTTGGCGCCATTCCACAAGCGTGTGCAATATTGAAGGGTGACATGTTGGGTATCTATTTACTCGGCGTAACTTCATCTTTCATATTATGCAAAAACATTGGGCTAACTTTACTGTTTTTTTTTTTTTAAGCACAAAACTGTTTTGTTTCCAAAAAAAAACGCGTTCGAAAAATTGCTGTGCAAATACAATGCGAGATAAAAAGTTGTAACGGCCGCCATTGTATTCTCTAGGGTCTTTGCTAAAAAAGCATATATAATGTTTTGGGGTTCTATGTAATTTTCTAGCAAATAAATGATGATTTTTCCATGTAGGAGAGAAATGTCAGAATTGGTCTGGGTGTTCCAGAACGCCTGATGGCGTTCCCTGCATGTTGGGCCTCTGTATGTGGCCACGCTGTGTAAAAGTCTCACACATGGGGTATCGCCATACTCGGGAGGAATAGCAGAATGTGTTTTGGGGTGTAATTTGTGGTATGCATATGCTGTGTGTGAGAAATAACCTAATAATATGAACATTTTGTGGAAAAAAATTAAAATAAAAAAATCTTGATTTTGCAAAGAATTGTGGGGAAAAAATGACAACTTCAAAAAACTCACGATGCCTCTTTCTGAATACCTTGGAATGTCTTCTTTCCAAAAAGGGGTCATTTGGGGGGTATTTGTACTTTTCTGGCATGTTAGGGTCTCAAGAAATGAGAGAGGCTGTCAGTACATCAGATGTGATCAAATTGATCAATTTTCAGTAATTGGTACCATAGCTTGTAGACCCCATAACTTTCACCCAGACTAAATATTATCCAATTTTTTTTTTTTTTTGTTACCAAAGATATGTAGCAGTATACATTTTAGGCCAAATTTATGAAGAAAAATTACTTTTTTGCAAAATTTTATAATAGAAATGAAGAAAAATTCATTTTTTTACAAAATTTACGTTCTTTTTTCATTTATAGCGAAAAAAATAAAAACCGCAGAGGTGATCAAATACCACCAAAAGAAAGCTCTATTTGTGGGAAAAAAAGGACAAAAATTTCATTTGGTTAGAGTGTTGTATGACTGAGTTATTGCCATTCAAACTGTGAGAGCACCGAAAGCTGAAAATTGGTCTGGTTATTAAGGGGGTTTAAGTGCCCAGTGGTCAAGTGGTTAACAAAGAAAATAATGCAGGACCTCCAAATAAACAATATTACACACTTATTGCATGTGCTATCAACACAGCATTCATAATGTGCAAAAACCATCCACAATATTCAAAAATTATAAAGATTAAAAATTTTTATAATAAGTGTGAAAGTTCAATCCAAAAGAGTCCAACATTTTGTGATCAATATTACCGCAAAGAAAGCTAATGAAAATCCTCTACACCATGCATGAGCAACAGAAATAAAATGCACTCACCAACATTAAAGCTGCCAGAGGAAAGCAACAGCATGTGGGTTTGTGTCAACAGGATCCTTCACACGTGGTCAATTGGCTCCATTCTGACAATGAGGACACCCCGAAGTACCGCTTCTCACCACTGGGGCTAGTACCGTGTTTCCCTGAAAATAAGCCCGGGTCTTCTAATAATTTTGGCAACAAAAGACATACTAAGGCTTATTTTTGGGTAGGTCTTACAATGTAATCTGCTGTCTTCTCTTCCCCCCTCTCTCTCCCTGGCCGACGGTAATCTCCAGTGTGAACTTAGTTAAAATGCTTGTAAAAGCCTATAATCCACTCTATTATAGTAGTATATAATGTACAATGTGTGTGTTTCTGCAATATAATTGTGCCAAATACGTTTGTTATAGTGCCGCTCTGCGCTTCTATAAATTCCACATAAAAAGAAAAAAGGCTTCATCTAAATGCCAGTATAACGAGTGTCATGACAAATAAACGGTGCACTTAGAAAGAGAGCCGCCATGGAAGTGGCAGCAAGACGTCATTGCGTAGTTTATTGCACCAATGCGTTTCTTGCGCGTCTTCAGGGGAAGCGCTCAAGCTTGTGGCTCTGTGTCGTGAGCACTTGACAGTCTCAAGCAAACCTGACTGTCCCCAGTGGTGAGAAGCGGTACTGCGGGATGTCCCCATCGTGAGAATGGAGCTAGTTGACCACGTGTGAAGGATCCTGTTGACAAAGCTTTGCTCTTGCAGTTTTAATGTCATAAGTGCATTTTAATTTCTGTTGCTCACACATGGTGGAGAGGATTAGCTGGTGGAAAACGCTGTCTTTGCGGTGATATTTATCACATATTTTGGACTCTTTTTTTTTTTATTTTTTGCATTGAATTCACTTTCTTTTACTTTTTTTATTGTTTATTTTTTATTCTCATTTTTGAATATTGTGAATGCTGTGTTGATGGCACATGATTTAAGTTTGTAATATTCTATATTTGGAGGCGCTGCATTATTTTCTTTGTTTATTTGGGTTCTATATATCTACCTATTACAAGCTGCCAATTTCTTTCTTTAGTGTTGACCCGCTTTTCCTCGTACTATATTGTTTTGGTAAATTTTAATATTTATATAGTGTAGTGAGTTTTAAGCTCACCACAAAAATGTTATGCCTACAAACATTCATGGGCATGAACCCTGTAATGTAACTATGTTTCAGCTCATGAAATGGCCATATAAGAGGAAGGAGTACACAAAAAAAAAAAAAAATGCATTTATTGGATCTAGTTTAGCAGGATTCAATTTCCTGCTGGCCATTCATTGCTATTGATCTTTCAGCAGATCCATTTTTCACAACATACTATTATGAAGAATTCTGTAGCGGTCATAGGACACAGAAATGCTGCATTATATGCCATAAAGAACAACCCATGAAATTCTTCAAGTGGGATTCCAGGAAAGATCTAACTAAGCTCAAAATGGCTTTTAACCCCCTCCTAACTCATATTCTAACTACCCTGTGTAGAAATTCATATATTTGCCTTTTTTTTGGAGTGCTTTGGTTTGGTCGGCTCCCAGCGGCCGGTTTTGGTGTAGAGGAGGGACAGTCAACAATGAATGCCCCATAGTAAGCCTATGGGTGAGGTGACTTCACTGAACAGGCAATTCATTGTCAGCATTCTCTTCCTTCTCCTGAAGCCAGCAGCTGGGGTGTTCACATGACCAGACCACAGAGCACCCTGAGAATAGGGAAGTATAAGCATCTTGCATCTACAGGGGAGTTAGAAGGGGGGTCGGAGATATTTTTAAGCTTGGATCTAGTTTGGAATTCCACTTTAAGGATATCATGGGTACTTAAAGCTGAGGTCCAGCGTTTAAAAAATAAAATAAAACATTTAAAAGTCAGAAGCTACAAACACTGTAGCTGCTGACTTCTAATAAGGACATTTACCTGTCCAGGGTGTCCGCGATGTTGGCAGCCGAAGCCGAGCAATCGATCGAGTCCTCGGTGAGGGAATCAGGAAGTGAAGTGTTGCGGCTTCACTTTCCGGTTCCCTACTGCTCATGCGCGAGTCGCGCAGCGCTATGTAAATGGGCAGATGTCTCCTGAGACACACACACACAAGGTCCCATAAGGCACCGCTCCACATTTCCCAGGGGGCAGCGTGAGGAGAAGAAGAAAGAAGACCTCTGCGGAGGAGGAAGTGACAGATTAGGACGATCTGCCTAGTAACAGCCATTTTGGCATTTTTTTTTCTTCCCAGACAGCAGAAAAGTGCTTGGAATGGCATTTGTCTCCACTGACAAGGAGTTGTGTGGTGACCTTGTATTCCTGCAATGCATGCATTTCACTTGTTGTTTTCATGAATGAAATGGCAAGAGAGCTGGACAGATGATTTCACAGTTTGTTTTTATTGTACCATTGTTTGCTTTGGATACTTGAGTTATTTTTTAACATTCTAGTACTCCATGTTCACATTGCCTATATCACTACTGTATTCCTCTTTTATCAGCCATGCTGTGTGTTCTGATTTTAGACTATGCCCACAGGAGCCATCGAAGTTCAGGCGAAACAAGTGCAGATCCTGAACCCATGCAAACCGCTGCCATTTGAGATTAAAGACTTTGTGAAGGTGATTATTAACTTTTTATTTATTTTTAACTTTTTGTATCTCCCCTTTTTTTTCCCTCTAAGCCTGGGTTCACACTGCTGCGGTGCGAGACACCACATGTAATTAGTACAGGAATCTCAGCACATTCCGGTGTGAATTAAATGTGGTGACTCTGGGGTGTGATTTGAGCCATGGATTTGTATGGCTCAAATCCTACTGCACTTGCACTAAACTCATGCAGGACCCTTTTTTTTTTTTTTTCAGAATGGGATCGCATGGTTTGCGATTTAGATGTGGTGCCAAATTCGCAGAAAATTCTCTGTGAATTTGCACCACATCTCGTGTGAACCCAGGCTTAGAAATCTGTGTTATCATACATTTGTGTATTAAGTTATAAGTTATCCTGTAATTATAACCACTAGTCAATTCATAAAGGCTGTTAAGGTGAAACTCCTGACATTTTTATTTGTTTTATTGATTGTGCAGGATAGGTGTAGACGCTCTTTCGGGTTTTTATTGAAGGGTGTGTGCTTGCGACTACAAATTAGTGGAATTCTTATATGGGGACAGGGCTATTTAAAAACAAAACAAAAAAAAAACATACTTATCTGCTTAGCAAATCCAGCATTGTCCAGCTGCGATCCACTGCTACATAGCAGGTCCCACACCATCACCTTCTCTTCCTACCCCTTTAAGATCCGTCTGGCTCTTGTGGGTTCTTGCAACCAAATGGGTACAGAGATTGAAAAAATGTTTGTTACTTAAAGCGATCCTGTGCTTTTACTTATGGAAGGGCAAAGCAACGGTTTCAATCTAATAGTTGTCCCACCAGCAGCACATAACTATTTGTTCCTCTGATGCATTGTTTGGACCGTTTACCGGTAATTATGCAGATGGAAAGCTTGTGACTCCCTGTCTTCCCCACATTAACAGCATTGGTGATTGGCTGCTCAGGCACCCAGCACTGTCTTGTAGGGGCAGGGAATAGTCACTAGTACTGTGTAAGCTCCAAGTCTTGAGTCAGGCTTCATGTCTTTGCTCCGGGTGGCCAAACGTATCAGTGGTGGGGTGAATTAAAGGTAAGCATGTGCAAATGGGTTAGCCAACATTAAAGTGAACTTGCATAGATAAAAGCTGCCCCCCCCCCCCCAAGGCAGAGATGCATACGGTATATTTGCATGCTTCTTGTTAAAATATTACTTTATGACCTCACCATCTTTGTAAACATTGGATTTTACTGGCAGAAAACAGAAGCTTTGAGAATGCAATATCGTTATCTGGACATTCGCAGTGCCCAGCTCCAGTACAACCTCAGGATAAGATCCAAGATGGTGATGAAGATGAGAGAATATCTGTGTAACCAGCATGGTAAGGGCCAGTTGTAATGGAAAAATTCCCACTAACTTTTAAAGGGGACAACGCTCACTGTACTGCTGCAGTATGCCGCATTGTTCTCCCTCTCACAACAGTCCTATGTATTCAGATACGCACAGCACACACACTTACTGCTGTAAATCTTTATTATACTATTCTTTTTTTTGTATTTTTTGACTTTGCATTCTTGAGATCTTCTATAATGTTGCAGCCTGCATTTGATTACATTGTTTGTTTGTTTTTAGTTTATTAGCTTTTAAACTAACATTTTATCCCTGGTCTTGTATATATTCCATTTTTGTTTTTCAAATTAAGGGAGAAGTATAGCCAAAGCTATTTTGGCTATACAGTACTTCTCCTATGGATCACAGGAGTGCAGTTAGTTCTGCACTCCTGTCACTTGTTTTCAGCCGACAGCGGGCTAAAGCTAAATCCACCTACCTGCTCAGTGGAGTGATCCCACGCTGAGCAAGTGGATTCCATTTAGCAGAGGCAGCCGTGTGAAAGGAAACCTGTGTGGAAATGACACACAGGTAATTTTCTTGCAGCAATTCCCCCAAATGCTTTGCTGCAGCAATTTGGCGCTAAGAAAATCTTAATATGCAGAGCATGGAGGATTAGTACATACGAGGTGTGACAATTACATTTTTGGAATGCCTGCGCTGTAGCACTATGATGTGAGTCAGGCTAGACTCACACCATCTCTGCATCCATCACACAGCAGGGGTCCGGTGCATCCTGATTCACTGTTTCAGGTTCAATTGCAGCCCGAATTTTGGGCGTAATTCAGACCTGAATCTTACTAAAAGATGCACAGTGTTTTTGTGCAAAATGCCTTGGAACCGCTGTGTAGGTATGCGAACCAGCTCCATAGAGAACTGGTCAAAATTCATGCTATTGCGAATTGGATGCAGGGAGACTGCATCCAATTCGCAATGGTGTCAACCCAGCCTCACACAGCCCTTTGCACTCAAGCATGTTCTGACGTGTTCTAACTTGTTCTCACCTGGGTCGCAGACCAGTTGATTCCGACTTTGCGGAGTAGTAGAAGAAATACTGTGTATGCCTTGCGCTGATTGACAGGATCTGGAGCAGCGGATTAACATCAAATTTTGCATGAAAATTAGCAAAAGCGTGATTGAAACTTTAGCTCTGTTACTGCAAGCTTATGGTTAACATTTTATGAAGAAATCAAGTGCTTCTGAATGGCACTGGGGTTTAACCCTTTTTTTTTTTTTTTTGCACACATGCTTAAATTATTTTAGGCCTGAAAACTACATATGATAAAAAGGGGGAATGCGCAAACACTAACAATACCAAAAAGATAAAGTGACATATAAACAATATGTGGTAAATATAGTAATAAGTGAAAATATAAATGTGTGTGTATATATGGGGATATGATCCAGAGAAAAAGTCCTGTGTGCAGCAGTGCAATGCTGGGCTGCCAAACTGAGGATATAGTGGAAATGTAAAGCTAAAAGTCCACTCAGAGGATGATGTGAAGGTATCCGTCACAGGGCTCTCAGAACTCTCACCTCAGTGTGGAATAAGGTATGCCTATAAGTGGGTCCTGTCCTGTCATCCACCTCCTCAATCACCGACCAATCTTTTCTCCCACTTCCGCTAGATTCTATGGTGTGTCTCCTATGGGGTATCTCCTGTCTCTCCACCGGTAACCACTCAGGACCTATAAAGCCAGAAGTCTCAGAGGGGAGGGAGAGATAAAAGAGAGAAAGGCCTCCAATAGTGTAGTGGTCAAAGCACAGGGAAGGTTTATTGAATAAGAAAAACCTGCGCTCACATTTAAAAACAGTAAAAGCAATAAGTAAACAAAGCAGCAGCGTGTCAACGCCTGCCTACGTCACTCCAGGTGTACGTCGTCCACTACCTACGCGTTACGACACCGTCGCGTGTCTTCAACTGGGGAAAGCTACATAAACCCCCTTTAAAATATTATATACTTCTTAAAAGGAAACGCCCTAGAGAATAAAATTGTGGTGGTTCCAATTTTGTTACACAATTTTACCACAAAAGGTCTAGGAAACACAACATTTCAGTAAAAAATACATTTAACCACTTAAGGACCTTGGGTGTTTACAAGACTAAAACATTTTTTTTTGCTAGAAAATTACTTAAAACCCCCAAACATTATATATATTTTTTTCTAACACCCTAGAGAATAAGATGGCGGTTATTGCAATACTTTTGTCACACCGTATTTGCGCAGCGGTCTTGCAAGCGCACTTTTTTTTAAAAAAAATACACTTTTTTGAATTAAAAAATAAGACGACAATAAATTTGGCCCAATTTTTTTTATATATTGCGAAAAATAATGTTACGCCAAGTAAAATGATACCTAACATGTCGCGCTTAAAATGTGCACCCGCTCGTGGCATGGCGTCAAACTTTTACCCTTAAAAATCTCGATAGGCGACATTTAAAACATTCTACAGGTTGCATTTTTTTGAGCTACAGAGGTAGAGCGCAAGCTCGTCGGGACGGGGCGCTTTAAAAAATAGTTTTCTTCTTTATTTTTATTTATTTTATAATTTTTTTACACTGGAAAAAAAATTTATCACTTTTATTCCTATTACAAGGAATGTAAACATCCCTTGTAATAGACAAAAGCATGACAGGTCCTCTTAAATATGAGATCTGGGGTCAAAAAGACCTCACATCTCATATTTAGGCTTAAATGAAAAAGAAAAAAGAAAGAAAATGAAAATGTTGTCATTTAAAAAAAATGACAACAAAAAAATGTTCCTTTAAAGACGCATGGGCGGGACTGACGTTTTGACATCACTTACGCCCTACTATGCTATGGGGACTGGTGGGTGGCATTTTGCCCTCACTCGCATCCCCACACAGCAGGCAGCAGGACCCGATCGCCTCTGCTGCTACCGACGGCTCGGGTAAGCGGCGGAGGGCGCGGGAGAGCGGCGGGGCCCCTCTCCCGCTGCTGATAACGATGATCTTGCGGCGAATCTACCGCGGAGACCACTGTTATCGTAAACAGGACCGCTCATGCTAAAGATGGATACCTCGGTTATGGCAGCAGCTGCTGCCGTTGGCGAGTTATCCATCTTTAAAATACCGACTTACATGTACATGAGCGGGTCCTTAAGTGGTTAAGTTATTTTAGGCACACAAACACAATACCTGTTAAATTACCCAATTTTTTGTAAAATATGAGGTTGCATGAGGGAGTAAATTAGATACCAAATATGTTTAACCTTACATTTTTTTTTTTTTTCCTAAATGGCTTCCTTTACCTTAGTGCAGTCCTCCTTAACTTACCTCATCCTTCCATTTTGCTTCCTGTTCTTCTGTCTGTAACTACACACAGTAATGTGAGGCTTTCTCCCTGGTGTGGCGTGTCGTGCTCGCCCCCTCCCTTGGACTACAGGAGAGTCACGACGCTCTCTACGTTGCAGATAGAGAAAGGAGCTGTGTGTTAGTGGGCGTCCTGACTCTCCTGTAGTCTGAGGGAGGGGGCGAGCACGACACTCCACACCAGGGAGAAAGCCTTGCATTACTGTGTGGAGTTACAGACAGGAGAACAGGAAGTGAGGATTTCTCAGAAGAAATTAGGACATTTAAAAGCAAAATGGAAGGATGAGGTAAGTGAAGGAGGACTGCACTAAGGTAAAGGAAGCTATTTAGGGGGAAAAAAATTGTACCTTTACAACCCCTTTAAAATTTGTGTGCGCCTGTAAAATGACAGAAAACTTCAGTACCCTATATTTCCCATAGGTAACACTAAAAGCACCCTATAGGTCATCAGTTTAGCATTACAGAAGAGGTCTGTTAGAAATATTGCTGTCACTCCGATATACGTGGTGATATGTAATGTGTATAGCAATCTGCATTTTCATGCATAGACATCCCCGAGGCGTGCGTTTACATTCGTACTTGTGTATATGTGGGGGGGGGGCTCAAAAATAAATTGTGCTTGGGTGTAACTTTCATTTTTTACAATTAAAAATACTTTTTTTTTTTTTATCACATTAGGGGGCAAAAATTCTTCTATGTGATGATATTTTGGTGACAGGTTCTCTTTTAATGAGACATCCAGGATCTAAAAGACCCTCCATATCCCCCCTGTGCGGCACTGAATGTAATGCAATGCAGATCATTACCGGAGTGTGTGGAAGCAATCGGGCGTATGATCTGGAGACAAAAGCCCAGAGCATGCAGTGGTAAACTACAATGACGATACTGCGCAGCGTTCCAAAATTTGTGGCACAGTCATCTAGAAAAGTGCGTCGCTTCATAAGGGGATTACTTTGAAAGTGACAACAGCCTCTAGTTTATAGTTAAAGGGGTTGTAAAGTATTTTTTTTTTAAATAACAAACATGTTATACTTGCCTCCACTGTGCAGCTCGTTTTGCACAGAGTCCTGGTCTTCTGGGGTCCCTCGGCGGCTGTCTCTGCTCCCCTCCCCCGCAAGGACTCAACAACTTAATGTGAGAGAGCTCGCATGGTGTTGAGTTCCTGCGGGCACGCTCCATTGATACAGCCGGTGGCTATTGCCGCTCACTGTATCACTCGGCCCCGTTCTCAGCGCGCCACGTCATTGGATGTGATTGACAGCACCGCGAGCCTATGGCTGCGCTGCTTTCAATTCATCCAGTGTAGCCAATCAATGGCCAGGTTTAGAAACGAGGAGGATGACGGGGGCTAGCGTGGGACTTTCGAGGGCTTAGGTTAGTAAAACAGAGGCTGGGGGGGGGGGGGGGGGGTGGTGGCCATAGGATGCATTAAGGTGAAAAAACATGAACCTTTACAACCCCTTTAAGCAAACCTCCTTTTTTTTTTTAACAGTCTATTCCAGGAATTTATTTGTCACGCCTCGTACTGTTCAAACCCTTCCTTATAATGTCTGCATTACTGCTGTCTTCTTCTTTTTGGCATTAACTACTTGCCGACCGCCCACCGTCGTTCTACATCGGCACTTTAAAGATGGATATCTCGGTAACGGCAGCAGCTGCTGCCACAACCGAGATATCCATCTCTTCGGTGGGCGGTCGGTCAAACGATAACGGCGGTCTCCGCAGCAGATTCGTCGCGAGATTGCCATTTTCGGTCGCGGGAGAGGGCCTTCCGCCGCGCCCTCCGCCTCTTACCGGAGCCGTCGGCAGAGGTGGAGGCGATCGGGTACTCTCCCGTGCTCAGTGGGGATGCGAGTGAGGGAAAAATGTCCCTCACCCGTCCCCATAACTCTGCTGGGCGGAAGTGACGTCAAAACGTCACTCCCGCCCAGCGTCTTAAAGAGACATTTTTTTTTTTTTTTTGCATTTAAGCCTGAATATGAGATCTGAGGTCTTTTTGAACCCAGATCTCATATTTAAGAGGACCTGTCATGCTTTTTTCTATTACAAGGGATGTTTACATTCCTTGTAATAGGAATAAAAGTGATCATTTTTTATTTTATTTCAGTGTTAAAAATTGGTAAAATAAATACGAAAACAACATATTTTATTTTTTTAATTGCCCCGTCCCGACGAGCTCGCGCGCAGAAGCGAACGCATACGCGAGTAGCGCCAGCATATGAAAACAGTGTTCAAACCACACAAGTGAGGTATCGCCGCGATCGTTAGAGCGAGAGCAATAATTTTAGCCCTAGACCTCCTCTGTATCTCAAAAAATGCAACGTATAGAATTTTTTACACTACGCCTATCAAGATTTTTAAGGGTAAAAGTTTGACGCCATGCCACGAGCGGGCGCAGTTTTTAAGTGTGACATGTTGGGTATCATTTTACTCGGCGTAACATTATCTTTCACAATATGTAAAAAAATTGGGCCAAATTTATTGTTGTCTTATTTTTTTATTTAAAAAAGTGTTTTTTTTCCAAAAAAAAGTGCGCTTGTAAGACCGCTGCGCAAATACGGTGTGACAAAAAGTATTGCAATGACTGCCATTTCATTCTCTAGGGTGTTAGAAAAAAATATATATAATATTTGGGGGTTTTAAGTAATTTTATAGCAAAAAAAAAATGTTTTAGTCTTGTAAACACCGAATCTGAAAAACAGGCTCGGGGCTTAAGTAGTTAATATGCACAATGTATAGATTTCTTTCTTTTGTATGATGAGTTTTTAAGGCGTTTGTTTTTGTTTTAGGGTTTGTGGACGTTGAAACGCCAACTTTATTTAAAAGGACCCCTGGGGTATGTAGACAATCTGTCTGTTATATTAAGGGACTGGGTGGTGGCTTGTCGTGTAAGACAAGTGAATAGAAGGTGAGAAGTGATGGAGTCCAGGGTTCGAATCCCGCTTCTGCCATCACAGTGAAATTTGAACTCTATGGAAGCTGAATGTCTAAATATGTGCAGGTGAAGTGTATCTGCCCGTACTATCAGTCTTCCTATAATAATGTCCTGGAGATCTCTGTCTGGCTCTGCACAGTATACACAGCCTGATCGTTCCTCTCCCCACAAAACCTCGAAATTGCCTATCTGTTCTATAAGGAGTGGTTTCTGTTTTACTTATTACTGACCCAATCTGTTTTTTTTTTTTTTTTGTCAGGGTGCCAAAGAATTTGTGGTGCCAACCCAGGAGCGTGGCAAGTTTTATTCATTGCCCCAGAGCCCCCAACAGTTCAAACAGCTTCTTATGGTTGGTGGTCTGGACAGGTGAGTCTGAGGTACAATGGAAGCATTTTCAGATCAGCTTTTTTTTTTTATGGGAACTCCTGTTTTATAACAGCATATGCTTGTTAATATTCTTTAACCACTTGCTGCCACATACATGTACGTCATTTGGCTTTAAAGCAGTGGTTCTCAACCTGGGGGTCGAATGATGATTTGCCAGGGGTCACCAAATCCTGAGCTGTTCCTGAAGCCTGCACTGCTCTCCCAACCTTTTTGCGGCCACATAGCAGGAATGTCCCTGGAGCATGTGTCCGTCAGCTGGGCTGTTCCTGACGCCCGCGGCCACCCACTGAGCTTCTTTGCAGCCACCCATTCCGTTCACGGCATGGTTGGGGGGCAGAGCCTAAAGATCAGCTGACTGGTGAGGAATGTGAAGTGGGAGGGGCTGAAGGAGACCCTATTTCCTGATTTTTGGCATAGGTGTCACTGCTACGAGACCCCACAAAGTCAGAGACACAGTGAGGAACACTACCTGCGTTTTATAGTTTCCATTAAAAGTCCCCACTGCAGTTCTCAGATCAGCAAATTACCTTAATCAAAAACACCTAAGTTGGCTGATCAGAACTCCCCCCAGCACTGCCACTCATCCCAACTCCCCCCCCCCCAGCACTGCCACTCATCCCAACTCCCCCCCCCCCCCCCAGCACTGCCACTCATCCCAACTCCCCCCCCCCCAGCACTGCCACTCATCCCAACTCCCCCCCCCCAGCACTGCCACTCATCCCAACTCCCCCCTCCAGCCCCCCAGGACTGCCACTCATCCCAACTCCCCCCCCCCCCCCCCCAGCACTGCCACTCATCCCAACTCCCCTTCCCCCCAGCACTGCCACTCATCCCAACCCCCCCCCCCCCCAGCACTGCCACTCATCCCATTCCTCACCTAGGAGTAAGATTAGGGGGGCGGCTGCACACAGAAGAGAGAATGGTCCAACGGACCGTTTTCATCGGGTCACCGCTGAAGTGGCCTGATGGTCTGATGTGCGTACACACCATCAGTTCAAAAACTGATCGTGTCAGAACGCGATGGCGTAAAACACAACTACGTGCTGAAAAAACGAAGTTCGATGCTTCCAAGCATGCGTCGACTTAATTCTGAGCATGCGCAGGTTTTTGAACCGATGCTTTTGCGTACTAACCATCGTTTTGGACCGATGGTCAGGCGTCCATCTGTCCGATTTTAAAGCGGGTTTTAAAACTTTGGTCCGAAGGACGACAGACCGATGGGCCGTACACACGGTCGGTTTGGAAAGATGAAACTGTGTACGCGGCCTTAGAGGTGTTTCTGACCTTCTCCTTAGCTGCATTAGCGGTCCCATTTGCTTTATAAAGGCCCATACACACGGTAGGACATCCAACAAAATTTCCCTTGGATTTTTGTCCTAATTGATTTGTCCGGTCACACCCATAGCATACACACAGTCAGACTTTTCTGCAAACTTTTCTAAAACTTTCCCATCATCACGTGGTTTTTCTGCTCTTTTCTGCTCTTTACCGCCACCCTTTGGTTAACTTCTGCTATTGTTGGTTGATTTTAACATTGGTTCTGAGCATGCGTATTTGCATTTTGCACAAAAGTTGGTTGGATTGCTGTACACACGGTCACACAAAGCACCATCAGACTTTTGTTGCTGAAAAGTTGGTCCGTTCGCAGACCCAACTTTTTGTCAGATGAAACCTGAAAAAGTTGGTCCGATGGAGCGTATACACGATCAGACAAATTTGAAAAGTTGCAGATTTTGAAGTTGGTTGGCCAAAAGTCTGACCGTGTGTATGGGGCTTTAGAATAAAAGCAGCTCTGACCTGATGCCTAATGACTATTTTATTGCATGGTCAGCCTTGATTTCATTAGGCTACCAGAAATTCTAAATTCTTATTGCTAACCATGGCAAGTGTACTCTGTGTATGAATTAGATTGCCCAAAATGTACCCCTGTATGTAATTGGGTCACTTCTTTTCCTTCAAATTAAATGCAGTTCCGTAAACAAATAACATTATTTTCATCATAAATGTCAAACCTGTTTAACAATAAGTACATAATGGAAACCTGTTATTAGAAAAATATGTAGACCGCCATTGAAAATAGTACCTACCTGGCTATATCTACCTTCCATATTTTTGAGTCTAAGACCAGGAACAAGCATACAGCCGGTAAATTCGGAACCCCTGATCTGTGTGCTAGCTCTGGGATGTGTACTCCGAAGGTATTGAAACCAGAGGGGGGTATTAAAACAGACACATGTTTAGCATTTTCAGAATGGTGTCCCCTGTATTTCTCCCATGACCTGTTTACTTTTCCCATGATAATAAACTGATGGGTAATGGGTAGACAAATGGGGGGTAATTGACCCACATTTTGGAAACAGTGTTTTGTCTCATTGCAGATACTTCCAGATTGCCCGTTGTTATAGAGACGAAGGATCCAGACCAGACCGACAGCCTGAATTTACGCAGGTAATCTGCTCCGCTCCTCAGATGGCCGCTTTCTTTCTTTTTATTTTTTTAAGTAATTGTTTATTGATTTTCGAAATAAATTATTTACAGGCATTTATCAAAAGGTACATCCTGTATACAGTGTTCATTATATAACCAGTAGCCAAACATGGCCAACTTATAACGCATTAGTAACTTAAATCCCTGGTTCCTCAACGGAGGGAAGCTTGATAGAAAGGCTCATCAAGGTTACTATATGTGGACCACGTAGGGCCCAACGCCAGTACTTCATATTGCAAGAAACTATAGATAAATCTCCATTCTGTGCACACATAGAAACATGTAGACACCATTCGGACCCCAACCCCCTGACATGTTACACTAGCAATTTATTCACTGGTGGTTATTCTCTCGTGTGTGTGTGTGTGTTTTTTTTGTTTTTATTGTTTTTGTAGATTGTGTGTGTGTGTGTATATATGTGTATGTGTGTGTATGTGTGTGTGTGTGTGTGTGTGTATATATATATATATATATATATATATATATATATATATATATATATAATATATAATTACGACAAGGTATTTATAGATCAAATATAATTACGACAAGGTATTTATAGATCAAAATGTGTACTATGTGTAAGTAAGTAAGGTTTATATGTTAATTGATGTAAATGGTTTGGCAAAGAATACGTGGGTGGGAAGAAGTTTGGGAACTACTTCCCTGAATTGTTTAGAAGAAAAGACACGGCCAGTTCTGCAGAAGTTTGAAGATGGCACAAAGGGAAATATTTCACACCTGTATATTCTATATATATTAAGTAAGAATAATATAAGTAAAGTTTTACCGGCACTATCTACTTTTTAATTATCTCTTCTTGTTCAGCAACTGTTCTCTCGTTCCTAACCCTTAGAATGTGTTCTTCTGTGTATAGGTTGACATAGAAATGTCCTTCGTAGACCAGTTGGGAATACGGCGGCTGGTGGAGGGATTATTGCGATATTCCTGGCCTGAAGACAAGGGACCCCTTCCAGATTTATTCCCCATTATGACGTATGCAGAGGCCATGAGCAGCTACGGTGTGGACAAACCTGACACCCGCTTTGAGATTAAGGTGCCCCATTTATCTTGAGTTCTTGATAGCGGTTTGTTTTCACAATTTGAAAGAGTTCAAAGATTTTGGGTAGATATTCCATAGTCTTGGATATGGGATTTAAATCTAGGTGGCTTTATCCTTTTCTAGAATTGCCATTCATTTGCGGAGTGTCTGACTCTGACGTCTGGTACTGGTCATCCTGTGAACAATAACATAATTTGACTGGGTTTGGTGGGTGGGGGTCATGATATCCTGTGATAGACTGGTTCTATTTTATGTTGGTTTAAAACTTTCTTGATAAAGGCAGCAAGTGGTTGACAAAACATGCTTGTAAGACATTTTTTTTTTTAATTATCTGAATCTCCCAAAATTTCTATGTAGGTGTGAGAAGAGGACTTTGTGAGAGAGTGAGTGGAGTTCCCTTTTAATGTAATCTACTGACTATGTTTGATTCACCACTAGATTACTGATGTAACCGCACAGATGAGGACAGCCCAGCTGGGATTTGTGCAGGAAGCACTTGGAAAACCCCATGGATGTGTGAAAGCCATCAGAGTACCTGAGGGAGCGGTGAGTAGAACGATACACGGTGCCTGTGGAAGATTGAAAGAGATGTATGAATAATACATTGGAATTACATTATTTATTATAGTGCTCCAGCCCTCAACCAAGTCATACACTGCAACGGTGAAAAATCCATGTTTCACAAACTCCAACTTTATCTAAGCCCTCAAAGTCCTCCTCGCCCCCCTCCGCCGCCACGTCTAGTTTTCATTGTTATTGCCCCTTGTTTTTTTTTCTTTATTGTTTTGCTTTTCTAATGCATTTTACTGGCCTTCTCCTTTATGTAAAGTCAAACTTATAAAGGCTTTTTTGTTTTAAGGTAGAACTTTTGCCTCCCATTTGTAAAGAAAAAAAAAATAATTTTTCTCCAAGTCCCTCAAATGCCTAATGAGCCTGATGTAGCTTCCTGTGTGTGGCAATGATGCTGCATTGCTCCTGAATTCAGAGCAGAGGTGTGTGAGGAAGAATTGATTCATGTGCTGACCAGATGCAAACTGATAGGAGGAGAAAGCTGAGTGGCAGAGTGATGGACTAATCAGTCTTCTATCATTGTCCATTCAAAAGGTGGGGGTGGGGATAGTTATGGTGCCGATTGCCTGATATTCAGGCATGATTCATTTTTTTTTTCACAGCTCATGGGACAAAGTACATGTAGTACCTGTAGCACTTTGTCTCATATTGCTAAGTGCTTTCCAAGTCTAGTTATGAGGTCCAACCTGCCCCCTTTCCCACCACAGCAAATCCGACAACAGCTAGGAAGAGGATGGCGGCTTCATAATGGCAGCTTGCCATGGCTCTGAGCATTGTCCACCGACAAGCAATGGCAAGAGGAATTCAGAGAGGGTGATGGGTGTCAGCCTCTGCATTCCTCTTGCTTGTTGCCTGTCTGTGGAAAATGCCCAGAGCCATGGCAAGCTGCCATTATGAATATCTGTCTAATTCCTAGCTGTTGTCTGACCAGCCATAGCAAGGGGAGGAAGGACAGTTCAGACCTCATAATTACACTAGAAAAGCACTTGGCAACATGGGACAACGTAATACATGTACATTTGTCCCATAGCAGAGACAGAACCATAGAAGAAAAAAAATAATCTTTAATGCAATTTCAGGTCAGCATTTTATTGTGAAGTCCTTCCTGTTATTGTCTCTCAACGGTCAAAACACTCTCTTCTTCACAGCAGGGGGCTGTTAGTGGTGGGGATCGGCAGACGGCTTATACCTCACAATCCCTCCATTTGCAACAGATTACTTTGGTTTGTTTAGGAGATCCACTTATTTGCACATTAGCACCTCTCTTGGTTTTCAGGGACTCAAACAAACAGCTTTGTTTTTAGAGCTTAGGGCAGCCCTTCCAGTAGAGACCATAGGGAAGGTATCTGTTCAGGCTGGATTTTTTTTTTTTTAATTGCGAATAAAAGTGTTGCTTTCATATATTGTTTTCTTGTTATTTCCAGAAACATATTAAGGGTAAACTTCTGGATTCCATGGTGGAGATGGTCAAAGAGCAGTTTGGACAGGTAAGAGGGGTCCACGGCTGGGTTTTACTTCACAGGGCGTGCTCAGAGATAAATTATGGTTTTCTGTTATAGTAGTGTCCCAAGCTACTCATGCGATGGGAAGTCATCGAGCTTGGCAATTACTCTTTCAAAGATATTGGGGGGGGAAAAAAGTTACCAAGGAGTGTACCTTGATCTTCTAAGTCTTTATAATGAAGCATTAAAATAGATACGAAGGATATTAAAGCAGAACTCCACCGAAAAGAAGACGCTCTCTTTGTTTGCTTCTTCCCCCACCCCCCTCAGCTGACCCATTTTGCACCTTTTGGGGGGAGCGGATACCTGTTTTTGACAGGTACCCGTCCCCCTGAAAGTTTGGCCCCCCTCCTCTGCTGCCAGGCCATTTAAAAAGAGCAGCGTGCTTTCCGCAGGCACTGCTGTTTTACCCATACAAGGAATGGTGGCTGCAGCTTTAAAATTGCACACGCTCATGGAATGGTGACAAACTACGGTACTTTAAAAATCACCATAGGCAACGTTTTAAAAATGTTTACAGGTTACCTGTTAAGAGTTAGAGGAGGTCTTGCAGTAGAATTATTGCTCTCTCTCTAATGATCGCTGCAATACCTCACGTGTGGTTTGAACACCGTTTACATATGTGGGCACGACTTGCGTATGCTTCTGCGTGCATGGAGGGATGGGGCGCTTTATTCCTTATTTTATTTTTCTTATCTACTTTACTTTTTATTTTGACACTCTTGCTTTATTTTTATTTATTTTTTGTTTATCACTTTTATTCCTATTACCAGGAATGTAAACATCCCATGTAATAGATGTAAGCATGACAGGTCCTCTTTATTGGAAGATCTGGGGTCAAAAAGACCCCACATCTCTTATTTACCTTTTAAAAGCAAAAAAAAAAAATTTTGACCCGAGAACTGGAAGTGTCGTCAGACGTCGCTTCGGTCCTCCAAGGGCATAGAGACAAGTGGTGGCCATCTTGCCCTCATTTAACTTTCTGCCCAGCAAACGGCCGTATCGGATTGGTCAGGTATATTTTTTACTATGGGTCCGTCGGCAAGTGGTTAATTTTCTGGGATTTCCTCTTGCTTCCTGTTATGGGACAGGAAGTGAAGGGAAATCTCTACAATAGGGGCACAGATGACTAAAAATAAAAAAATCTTAACAGGGTTATAAAAATTTCAAACAGTTATTTGATTAAATTACAAAAAAATTCACACAAAGATTGTACAGTTTTTTACTTTGTAGGATTTTTATCAGCTGACAGTTGGCGTCTTCCCTGCATGAAGCTTTGTTGTAATTGGCTGAAGCTCGCTTGTAAATGGTATCTATAACTGTTAAAATACAGGAAGTGATGACGATTGCTGTGCGATCAGATGGCTCCTGGAAGACTCTTCTTGTCAAATACCTGGGTGAAGAGCAGAGGCAGGATTTTGCTCGTGTCACTGGGGCAGTAGCTGAAGATCTCCTCCTAGTGGCTGCAGGGCAGCATGACGCAGTGGTGAGTATCTACCCTTTCATCTGTTTTGATTTTCTTTAAAGGCCAATTTCACACTGCTGTATTGCCGTTTGGCCACATTGCAGGTGTGCCTGCGGTTTTCATTCAGTTAACCTATGGATTGCAATAGACTTTCCATTAGGTTGTGTGTTTTTGGTGTGTTTTCTGAAGGCCCACCAAAGATGCATCATGCAGGACTTCTGGTGCCTTTCAGAAAACGTGGCAAAAACATTCAACCTAACAAAGTCTATGAGAAATCGTAAGCTTAACCACACAAACAAAAACTGGGAACACCTGTGCTGCAGCCAAACCAGCTTAAAGTGGATGTAAACCCCCATATGTCACAATGTAGAGTATAAAATTTCCGATCATCTGTGCCCAGTCTTGACACACAGAGTTAATCCAGATCTGAGCAATCCTCTTTCAATGATCAGTAAAATGAACAGCCTTCCAGATAAAAACCTGCCTAAATAAAAAGTCTGTTTTCTGTCTTCTTGCTTTGAGTGACAGGTTATTTACATATCTAGCTTGGACATGTTTATCATATGTTATGTTATGTTTATCATAACATGAGGTATAAAAAGTGAGAAATCCACCCCTCCCCCACATAACACATCCTGGTAATATACAATGAACTTTGGATCACCTCATGTTATGATAAACAAAACATAACATATGATAAACATGTCCAAGCTAGATATGTAAATAACCTGTCACTGAAAGCAAAAACAGAGAAACGGACTTTATAATTTGGCAAGTTTTTATCTGGAATTCTGTTAATTTGCACTGAACATTACACAGGATTACTCAGAGCTGGATTAACTGTGTGTGGCAAGACTGGGCACGGATGATAGGAAATCTTATACTCTACATTGTGACATTAAAAAAAAAAAATGTTTTGGGGTTTACATCCACTTTTTAAGTCTGCCTCTAAAAATACAAATAAATGCATTTTTTTTTTGTAAGAAATGCAATAAGGCTGTGATGGGTCTCAGACCAAGCTATATCACTTATTTGTAGAGTATTCCCTTGGGGTCCAGGACCCTGGATCCTGTTTGGCAGGGGTATCTTTTCAAGATTGATTCAAGTGCATTGCAAATGCTGTCAAATACGCTCATTTGTACGTATTTCAACTGTATCTTAATGTGTGTGTGCCTGGGGTTCTTGTTTAATTACACTGCTGGGTCAGGTAACACCTTATTAATATTTGATTGGTGTACTGCCAACCTTGTCTTTCCTCCTCTAGTGCACCACTTTAGGAAAGTTGCGTCTGGATGTAGCATCTCGGCTAGAGGAATGTGGGGTGTTGCTCCGTGACCCCAAAAGTTTCCATTTCTTATGGGTTGTCGACTTTCCACTCTTTCTCCCCAAAGAAGACAATCTAGAAGAGTTGGAATCGGCTCATCATCCCTTCACAGCTCCTCACTCGGAGGACATGGACCTTCTGTACACCGAGCCGGCCAAGGTACCACTACTGGCATGACATAAAGGCCCCTAGAGTTGGCACTTTCCACATTTAGACTTGTAGTGCCTCAGTCTACATTTGGGAATGAAGTATTGGTATTATTGTGGTGTGCACAGCAGGTAGCTATATTTTAAAAGAGGTCAGATTGGTCATGGTATGTGTCATTTTAAAGCCTATTTATTTATCTATTAAGAGGGAGGTTGGACTCTCAGTCAAAATGTGGCCCGACTCAAGTCAAACAAACCTCGGGTACTGCAGAGTTGGGACCAAACCAGGGCGGTGGGGGGAGAGAGAGGTGTAGAGTAGAAGCTGATGCCAACTTATCAGCGAGGGGAAAATATTATAATTCAGTATGTTTTCACATCTGCCCAGTCAACTGTTCCTCATAGGGCCAACAGGCTCCTTGGATCCACCTGATCCCTCCATTTTCACATTTATTTCTTGCCCATGATTAGACTGAGACTCTAAAGCTGGTGACATCATGACATGCAGTACAATCTTGGATTCACCAACCGTTCTAGTGCCAGGGCTTGCCTAACTTGGATGTAAATTGAAAGGGTTGTATAAAAAAGGGCCTTACACCCGCATAGTCTTTGGTTCTGCATAATCATTCTAAAATGAAGATTAAATTGAATCAAAATCGTTCCATAGAAGATCAGTTTTCGAAAACTTGTTAACTTTCAAATTATTTCCAGTTAGTGCCACGTGAACTTGTTTAGGCTTGGTGTCTGAGGTGTGTATTGGCACCCTCATTTTATAAGCCTAGCCATAAAATACTTTACAACTACTTCTGTATGATTTACTCTTCTAGGTACGCGGCCAGCACTATGACCTAGTCTTAAATGGTAATGAAATAGGAGGTGGCTCCATCCGCATTCACAGTGCAGAACTGCAACGCTGGGTCCTCCAGGATGTTCTAAAGGTAAGCAGGCATGATTTGCCCATTATGGGACTAACGATTTTTTCCTCTGTAATACACCATTAACATAGCATTTGTAAAGATGTGTAAGCCAGTTTTTAGAGTTGGTTGATTGGTTCGTTTGACCTACTTCAAGCTGCTTTTACAAATTCTCAAGCAAACAAAAGCTTGTAGATACAAATTCTTTCAGTGCTCAAACACACTCCATTCTTCTAGCCTCCCCAAAGGCACACAGTGGGAAGGCTGGAGACTGTACCTCCTATCCAGTTTAGTCGGTGTCACTGTGTGCAGTGGGCCACTTGTCTGTGCACTACCACCGGGATTATTATTTTAAAGGATTTATATAGCGCCAACAGTTTATGCAGCACTTTACAATGTTAAGGCAGACATATACAATACAGGGGGAACCAGTGGGCCCGATTAGTCCTGCTGTGTCCTCTCAGCCTCTCCAGCCATGGCCCTTACCGAGGGATCAGAGTGAATGTACAAAAGAATCAGTCCATCAGGGAAGGCATTGACAGCTGTAAACTAGGAGGTGCAGGATTATATGCCTGGATCCCTAAAAATGGAGGAAAAACTCCATCCTCTGATCTCACCTCCTGGGCCCCTCTGTTGACCCAATTCTCCTGGGCTGGTTGTGCTGCCTTAGCAGCGGTCCTGCATCCTGCCCTGTATACACGAGCGGAATTTCCATTGGAAAAAAGTTGGATGGTTTTTCCGACGGAATTCCGCTCAAGCGTGGCTTGCATACACACGGTCACACAAAAGTTCTCTGAACTTTTGACCGTCAAGAACGCAGTGACGTACAACACTACGAAGAAGTTCAGTGCTTCCGAGCATGCATCAAACTGTTTCCGAGCTTGGGTGTTTTTTTTTTTTTTCCTGTCAGAATTCCAAACAGACGAACGGATTTTTCGTTTTTTTTTTTTTTTTTCACTTGGAAAAATTGAGAACCTGCTCTCTAAGTCCGTGGGAAATTCAGACAGAAGAAGTCCGATGGGGCATACACACAGTCGGAATATCCGATTTAAATTGCTCACATCAGACTTTTTCTGTCGGAAATTCCGACCGTGTGTAGGCGGCATCAGAGGTTTATTCTACCCACTCCTGCTTTTGATTAAGGGATTATGTTGATTGTGTCATCAGGGTTTTTTGAACAGTTGCTTGGCGATGGCTTTTGCGTCCACCAATATGGCAGCTGTCTTGCAGCTCTATGATATGGATGAAAAAGTGGGTCTAGACAATAGAACATTTATTAAATGTTTACCATCGGTGCTATATCACTCCGAATTCTTTCACATTGATTGAAGGATAAGGTTGCATGAGTCTATGTCCATTATAATTCCTCTGTGTCTCTGCAGGAGGATGTTGGTCTTCTCTCTCATCTCCTGGAGGCTCTGGAGTCAGGAGCACCACCTCATGGTGGGATTGCATTGGGTAGGTGCTTCATATTTTGCGTGCTTTGATTCTAGGCATCCTACATTATTTTCACTTTATAACTACTATTATTAAGTCATGTTATAGATTGATGACTTGGTACTGACAAACAATCAACAAGGTATATGCACATAACGTGTTTCAAAAATACTGCACTCCTTACAGTATAGTTTGTATATAGAACAGCCTCTTGGGGAGAGATTGGGGGTGCTAAAAGGATTCACACAACTCCTGTACCATTTACTAAAATTAAGCAATTCAAAACAACTATATCCAGCTGGAATGTATGGAGGAAACTATCAGGCAGCATGGAAACATAACCCATCCAATAGGGCCAATCATGCAGCAGGATGGAAACCGTGCCAGTAATGGACAAATGGCAAGCCAATCGGCAGAATCTGTAACCGCAAACAAAGGTACCGACTGTCAACAGAATAGGAAGATGTTGGGTCTGGGCGAGCCATTATGTTTCAGGGGCTGCCGCCTCTGTTTGCAGCTACAGGCGCTGCTGGTCAGCTCGCCATTTGTCCATTACTGGCACGGTTTCCATCTTGCTGCTGCATGATCAGCCCTATTTGGATGAGTTTGTTTTAAATAGAAAACTAGGCCCAGAAAAAAAGTTAACAGACGGTTGTAATTTGACTTTCACAGAACAAAGTCAAGAAGCACAACTACAGAAAAACAAATGATTTCCAAAGTTGAACGCCATCTATAATACTTTTTTGTAATGCACAGAGTAGGGAAATGTTGCCCCAATGTCAGTTTTCCTATTGATACTATAGATCTAAAAAAATATATTTTACTTGGTAATAATCATTACAGATTCCATTAAGATAAAAGTTAGGCTGGATTCACATATGTGCAAATTGGATGTGGTTTTGCTGCATCCAATTCGCATAACATGCAAGTGTGACCGGTGCATTGCCATGAATTGAGATTTGCCATAGAATGAGATGGTCCGCCTCCATCCCATTCTATTGGCTCACTCATGTCACGTGACATATTTAAACGTCAAGTATTGACGCAAACATCAGTCACAGCTAGGCTATCATAGGGAGAGGATCTCCTCTCCCTGTGATAGCCCGATAGCGCTGTCAGCAGCGTGCCTCCCGCCAGCGCTAAGTACACCCCGCGCCCGCAGCTCTACTCCCCGCACCCCGCGCCCGCAGCTCTTCCCCCGTCCTCCGCGCCCGCAGCTCTACTCCCCCGTTAAGAATCAGGGAACGGGCTGCAGCTGCTCCAGGTTATGTGGGCTGGTGTTGTAAATACTGCGCATGCGCAGGTTTACGCTACTAACGTAGCCAACGCTAGGTCTACGCTAATAGCGTAGACTCTCCCCGTTCCCTGATTCTTAACGGGGGAGTAGAGCTGCGGGCGCGGAGGACGGGGAAGAGCTGCGGGCGCGGAGGACGGGGGAAGAGCTGCGGGGAGTAGAGCTGCGGGCGCGGGGTGTACTTAGCGCTGGCAGGAGGCACGCTGCTGACATCGCTATCGGGCTATCACAGGGAGAGGAGATCCTCTCCCTATGATAGCCTAGCTGTGACTGATGTTTGCGTCAATACTTGACGTTTAAATATGTCACGTGACATGAGTGAGCCAATAGAATGGGATGGAGGCGGACCATCTCATTCTATGGCAAATCTTAATTCATGGCAATGCACCAGGTCTTTCCATGGCGGCCTCGGTCCGCATTCCAAAAAGGGTCCTGTGCATGTTTGGGCCTGGTTCAGGTGTGAATGCAGGCAGAATTTCACCTGAACCAGTGAACAGGAACTCACCGACCCCCATGCGGTGAACCCGGCCTTTAAAGTATAAAACTATTCACAATGGGGTTTATTTACTAAAAGCTAGAGATGGCAAAATGAGTCACATTTCTGCATAGAAACCAATCGGCTTCTAACCTCAGCTTGTTCAATTAAGCTTTGGCAATAAAACCTGGAAGCCGATTGGTTTCCATGCAGAATTGTGACTCATTTTGCACTCTCCAGCATTAGTAAATAAACCCCAATGTACTTTGTTGAATGCACATCTAAAGTGTAACTCGAGTCCAGCGGCACGGTTTAGCCTTCCCAGACCTATATAAATATTTTCTAGCTGCACAGCTGGTGACGATAGGGAGATGGCTGAACACTGATAAATATGACTCGCTACGATTTTGGAGGCTGCGGTGGTTCAATTGGTGGAGGCACTGCCATTTCATGGGTTAAAATGCAGACGTGACCTGACCCCATTGATAACAGTAAAAATATGGAGAGCTGGTGTAGGAAGGAAGAGCGAATGTATCCTCAAACACCCCATTATGGAGAAAGCCTGAGCTTCCGCATCTAGACTCTATTCAAGATCCAGGGGACAAAATATGGAGTTAAAATACACAAGTAATATATATGGGGGAAAAATATTTTCATTTGTAGAAATGAGGCAACGCTGGAATATACCTGAGAGTTACACTTTTTAGATATATGCAGTTGGTATACGCTTTGTCAGCCCAGTTCCCTGAGGGTATTCCACAATTGGTAGAATCAGGGTTAGAGCAAAGGGTAAGAAAAAGAAGGGGAAAAAAAAAAGATAATTTAAATTTTTGTCAGATATCCAACATTCACATAATTTGTTTATAAGAGATGTCCCAAAATTAGTAGCAGAAAACTGGAAGGAGATATGGAGATTCAGATTTTAGGCTCCATGCACACTGAAGCTGATAAACTGCAGTTTATTGGTGTTTTGGCTTTTTTTTTTTTTTTAAAGCCCATAAACTGAACTCTGTTGGCCTATGTGCCCATGCACACCTGGGTGTTTTTCAGTGTTAATGAGCTTTGGAGTTTATTGACTTTTTTCTGAACGCCTGAAATTTGCTTTCAAAGTGCCGGTTTTTGGCGTGAAAAAAACGCTAAAAAATGCTAGCGCCAGCGTTTTTCTTATCCATTGGAAAAAAGTAAAAAAAAAAAAAAGCTGATAAAAGCTAGACTGAAAAACGCTGATTAACCACTTCCCTACGGCCGTACGACTATATGCGGCCGCAGGGTGGTGCTAAAGCCCCTTTCCTCGTTCCCAGCGCGCGCTCCAGAGCGCGCAGCGGGGAACTTGTGTACTGGCCGTGTCCCTTGGACACAGCCAATCACAGATCGCTGCGAACGGCCAATCAGAGTGGCCGTTTGCGATGCGATCTGATGGGCCAATGAGAGATGATCTCATATGTAAACATATGAGATCATCTCTCATTGCCGGCTCTCACAATGACAGCGTCCTGTCATAGAGAGAGCATACCGATCTGTGTTCCTAGTACATAGGGACACAGATCGGTCACCCCCCCTCCCCCCACAGTTAGAACACAATGCAGGAAACACATTAACCCCTTCCTCACCCCCTAGTGTTAACCCCTTCCCTGCCAGTCACATTTATATAGTAATTAGTGCATATTTATAGCACTGATTGCAGTATAAATGTGAATGGTGCCAAAAATGTGTCAAAAGTGTCCGCCATGATGTCGCAGTCGCAAAAAAAATCACAGATCGCCGCCATTACTAGTAAAAAAATAAATAATAAAAAATAACAATTCTGTCCCTTATTTTGTAGGCGCTAAAACTTTTGCGCAAACCAGTCGCTTATTTTTTTTTTTTTTTTTTTTTTTTTAACCAAAAATATGTAGAAGAATACGTATTGGCCTAAACTGATTTTTTTTTTTAAATTGGGCTATTTTTTATAGCAACAAGTAAAAAATATTGTATTTTTTTTCAAAATTGTCGTCCTTTTTTGTTTATAGCGCAAAAAATAAAAATCGCAGAGGTGACCAAATACCACCAAAAGAAAGCTCTATTTGTGGGGAAAAAAGGACGCCAATTTTGTTTGGGAGCCATATTGCACGACCGCGCAATTGTCAGTTAAAGCGACACAGTGCCGGAAGCTGAAATTTCACCTGGTCAGGAAGGGGGTTTACATGCCCAGTATGGAAGTGGTTAAAGCTATTGCAAAAATGCTAAAAAAAAACGTTGCAAGGCTCCCTGCAAAGCTACTGTTTTTTTTATAGCTTTTATCAGCTTCAGTGTGCATGGAGCCTTAGTATCACTTTGAGATCAATTAATACAATTTCGAATTAAAACATAAGAGTCATTATATACACTGTATAAAATATTCCCATCAAATCCTAAAAACGGCTGGAGATGTACAGATATTCCAGGAAATGTTATTCATATATTTTGGTCTTGTCCGAAGATAGTAGTGTTCTGGAGAGAGTACTTGCTATAGTAACATCAGTTTCTCTGGACCAAGAGGCAGAGATCTGTCTATTAGGATTAGTAGGGGAAAGTTGCTTTTCTAGAAAGGAGAATACAGGTGGACTTGTTGCTCTTCTATGCAAGGAAGGGAATAGTGTTAAACTGGAAGAAGGCTGATCCCCCTCGTTGGTATATTGGAAAAACTTAGTTAATAGTAAGCTGCCATTGTATAGGGAGACATACTGTAATAGAGGAAACAGGGAGAAATATGAGAGAGTGTGGGCAAATTGGATAGAGAATTCTATGATGGCTTCAGGGTAAGGGGGTACAAAAATAGGGCAAACCACACCACTGGAAGAAGGAGGTTAAGGAGGGGAATAAATGTATAAGCAGGGCCGCCATCAGGATTTTTTTTTTTTTTTTTAGGGTGGTTCCCATCCGGGCCCCTTACAGGTGTAATGCCTATACCCCCCTGATGGCGGCCCTGTGTATAAGTGTTTGTGATGAAATGATTACTAATGACATTTTATGAAAAGCTCCTGAGAGCAGAAAAATGTAAGTTGTGAAATGTATATTTGGATATGGAAAACATTAATAAAGAGATTATATATATATATATATATATATATATATATATATATAAAAAAGGTAACTCAAGTCAGAATGTATTTTTAATTTTCAATAGAGTAGAACTTCTGTCGGTTCTATTTTAGCAGCACACATATATATAGTAGTATATTTAATTTATCGATGTATCACCTGCATATATACAAGTCTTTTTAAAGTGGTAATTGTTCCGTTTTCAGGATTGGATCGCCTGATTGCCATTATCGTTGGAGCACGAAGCATACGTGAGGTTATTGCTTTTCCAAAATCATTCAGAGGCCATGACCTTATGAGCAACGCACCCGATTATGTTTCCCCCGAAGAGCTCCAGCCTTATCATATAAAGGTTACAGATAAGTGAAGATGGATCATTAAGTGACTTATATGATGGGGTTCTGTGCCCATGGAAGCACATCAGTCTTCCCCTTTTGTACATTTTATACCAGATAAGAGACGCATTTCCTGTAATGTCGCTGATGGGTCACTCTGGTTACATGTTATCTCATGCTGGCATCACCAGTGACTAACCTAGCTAGACGGAATCTGGTGTTTACACTCTACCGGTGATTAGTCCCTTCCCTCCAGAGGTGTATCCATCAGGTATGTCAGAAGATGAGCACTTTATTATTTTTATAATATCAGGAATTGCATATCTAAATTACTGCTGCTGTTTATTATGTATGGGGATGAAAGAACTGGCTGTGCGATGCAAGAAATCCGATTCTTTTCATGGTTCCGGTGCATACGAGTGAGAATGTTTGCTATAAACACACACACTTCTTTCAGACCCTTTTAAAATACGAGGACTTTTGTTTACTGAAGCATTGCTAACAATCTGATGTACTGTATTTGCCAAGAACTTTTTTTTTTGCTACCATAGAATGATTTTTTTTTTTTCCAGTTACTGTAAGTCTAATAAAACTATGAACATTTTAGTTCAAGAATATTTATTACTGCATCTGTTGGCTAACATACAGCGGTGATAACTGTTACTGCTGCTTCATTGGAATACATCTACTAAACAAAGTGCAATATCCTTTGGGCTGTATGTACTGTGCAGGTTTTGAATGAACCAGAACAATTGGCAAATACTGCCATCTAAGCAGGATGGGAGTCTCTTGGACAGACATGGTACAGGCTGCAGATGGCCTACAGTAACCTTTTTACCCCAGAGGGACCCGCAAAATAAATTTTCAGGACTTGGGGAACCCGTTAAGATTAGTCGATTGGAAAATGCTCCTTATGTCGCGTACACAAGATAATTTTTCGGCATAAAAAAAAAGACGTTTTTAAAAACGTAATTTAAAATGATTGTGTGTGGGCTTCACATCGTTTTTTATGTTCTGGAAAACGAGCAAAAAAAATAAATTCGAACATTTTTTCACGTCGTTTTTTGGGTTGTAAAAAATGATCGTGTGTGGGCTAAAACAACTTTTTAAACCCACGCATGCTCAGAAGCAAGTTATGAGACGGGAGCGCTCGTTCTGGTAAAACTACCATTCATAATAGAGTAAGCACATTCATCACGCTGTAACAGACAAAGCGCAAGTCGTCTTTTACTAACAAGGAATCCGCTAAAAGCAGGCCAAAGGCGAATAGAACTTCCCCTTTAGAGTGCCATCGTACGTGTTGTACGTCACCGCGTTCATCATTTTTCAAAAACGATGGTGTGTGGGCAACATCGTTTTTAATGATGAAGTTGGAAAAAAGTAGTTTTTTTTTTCATGCCGAAAAATGATCGTTTGTACGCGCCATGACACTGGTTATAAGTGGGAAGAACGCATCCCCTATAGGTGTGGCCAGAATGACATCCTTGCAGTCAAACTGCTGGCTGTGCCAAGTGATGTTGGATCTGCCATAATGCAGACACCATCAGATGGAAGAGTAAGTTACCCATGGCTCAGGGAACACTTAGCCACGCCTAGTTAAGGATGGGAGGCCTACAGGTATAACATTGAAAATAAGTTTCTTTTTCAAAAATCTGAACAGTGTCTTTTTTTTATTGAACTGGGGCTGCTGGAATGCACAGGCAATCTTATTGTAAGGCCCCATTCACATTGCTTGTGGGGTAGACTGCGATTGCCTGCAGGAGACTCAGGGGTTTCTTGAGAGTAGCTGTGGGGGAAGGGAGAGTCTGACAGCACCCGCAGCAATTAGCATGCAATTTGTACATGAAGAAAGTTACTTTTTGATGATCAGCCATTGACGCAGACAGTCTGCTTACACCTACTCATTACATGTAAATGGCTGTTGGTGCCGTCAGCCTCCCATTGCCTTTAACTGCAGGGAGGAAGCCCCATTTAAAGCAAAACAACCCCCCCACACACAAGTGTGAATGGGGCATAAAGGTGAAATAACCCTTTTATTGAATACAATGGAAGTATGCATGTCATCCCTTACAAACGAGCATTGATGTAAAATGCAAATTGAATTACATTGCGTCTCCATAGATTTCAATCTACCAAAAAAAAAAAACGGCTGTGGATCCCACCTTTGAAAGTAAACCTAAACTAAATATAGATTGTCTGTAGGTCAATTATATACATTGTGAGGAAGTTGGAAAACTTGGTACTTGATTCTGGGTTGTAGACGCCAACAAATGTTAGGTAGACACTCCGCAGGCTGTGCACAACCATATCAGCTATGGGAAAGGCGCACAAATTGCCAATTTACTTGAATTAGAATCTAAAGCCTCATACACACGATCGGATTTTCTGCGGACAAAGCGTAGGACTTTTGTCCGAAGGGTGTTGGCCGTGAACTTGTCTTGCATACAAACAGCAAGGAATTTCATTGAATTTAGATCTTTAGCGCCACCCTTTGGGCAACTTCTGCTAATGTTGTCTTATGGTTAGCATTGCTTCTGAGCATGCGTTTGTGTGTAGAGAAGTCTGTCGGACAAAACTCCAATCGGATGATCCAACAACACACATTTCTTGGTGGGAAATTGTAAAGCATGTTATCATACAATTGTCCGATGGAGCATACAAACTGTCTGATTTTCTGACAACAGCCTGTCATCGCACAATTCCCATCAGAAATCCGATCGTGTGTACGGGGCCTTAAGGCAGCACCTCATTTAAGAAGTAGGCTGGCGCAGCATAGTGGCCTTGTGATGAAATCCTGTTTTCTTCCTTAACCGCTTGTGGACTGCCGCATGGCGATATACGGCGACAGAATGGCACAGCTGGGCACAAGGGCGTACATGTACGCTGCCTTAAGGAATCCAGCCATGGGTTGCGACTGCGCTGCCGGCCTGAAGCTCTGCGACCACAAGACACGCGGACCTCATTGCCGCCAGTGTTCCACAATCGGGTCACAGAGCTGAACAACAGGGAGAGGCGAGTGTAAACAAACCTTCTCCGTGGCTTGTCACAAATCGTGTGTTCCCTGTTATAGCGAACGACAATCAGTGAGGTCACATACACCCCCCCCTACAGTAAAAATCAAAAACTAGGACAAGGTTAACCCCTTCACTGCCATTGTCCTTTTCACAGTAATCAGGACATTTTTTATAGCACGGATCGCTGCAAAAATTACACGACTGCGCATATGTTAAAGCGACTCGGTGCCAAATCACAAAAAAGGGCCTGGTCTTTTAGCTACATAATGGTCCGGGGCCTAAGTGGTTAAACTGGCCATGCGTAGCACACTGCATTGTATGTACATTTTCCAATATCTTTGTATTGTGATGGACTAGCTGGATGTAAATTGACTGTTTAGGTAGGGCCTTGTACAACATACTTGTTAAATCGAAGGGAAATTATACAGATTATTCCACGTGGGGGTCACTTACCTTATTACATAGTAAGAGTCTTAACACAGACTGTAGCAATGACTTTTTATTACTGATAATATTGTGATGGATTAATAAATTGTCAGGTTGCATACAATACAACACTGAAAGTCTCAGGGCAGAAATCCCATAGACAAATGATAATAATAAAAAAAAAAATATTTAGCACTTTTGTTTAGGCAGCAATATGTCAAAACTTTTTGATCAAATATGTATTTCTATAAACATTTGTATTTCCACGCCAACATATTTTATACATACAAAACACGCACATGAATCAGGCAGCCAGGGCCGTGAGCTTGTCAACGTTTCGCAGGTCAGCCACTGGCTGGAGCCTAGGGCCCTTCTTATACTAAAATAGTAAAAGTTCTCTAAAAGAAATAAAGTGTAAAAAGTGGCAGCAGCCCAAAGTAAAGTTCAGTTGCAGGAGGCAGCAGTAGACCGTGGCATGGAGATTAGAAGCTGGCTGGGCACATTGGTGATGGAAGAGAGTCATGTGACCTCCATTCACCCAGGAGGCATCGGTACCCCTTTGCTCGCGATTCTCTGCTTCCCGTTTGGTCATCTTGTGCTCTTGTTGGGTTCTCTTCCCTGGTGTTATGTGCTCTCCTTGGGGGCCTGCAGGACTGGGCTGGAAGCTTGGGCTCCCTGTGGAGACTGTGCGATAGGCTGGGTCCCTGTGGCTGTTTTAATAGAGTTCAGGGTTTTGCTAAACCAGGAGTTTTTAGCAGCTTGGATCTCATTGAGCAGTGCTCCTCGCTGATGCTCCAGCTCCTACAGAGGGGGAGAGAGTGAGAGGTCAGAGACAGGAATGTACCACCATTGCAATAGTTATAACGAATCCCAGGGTAGCAGTATGTAGGCCACGTTCCCCTGGCTACAGCTATAAGCTCCCATCTATACACAGACATTCATATCTGACTGCCCTCTAATGGCTATGGCAGCCCGATGGTCCACCTTTGCAGCCAAACATGTGCACTGTGTCCTAACAAAGGGTTAAAGTGGTTCTAAATCCTTGTCCCCCTTAATTAATTCTGTGTCCAGGATCCCTATACTTGCCTGAGCCCGATCGTGATCCAACACTGTGCAGGAGCTCAGGGGGTCACGCCTTCATCACTGGGCAGATTGATAGCAGCGGAAGCCATTGGCTTCTTCTGCTGTCAATCAAATCCAATGAAGGGGGGTGTCTATAGATGCAGAGTGGGGCTCAGGAGTACCCCCCTAGCAAGCGGCTTGCTAGGAGGGGGGGGGACTCAAGAGGAGCCCAGAAGAGCATTGGGGTTGCTCTGTGCAAAGCTTTTGCACAGAGCAGTTAAGTAGAAGATGTTTGTTATTTAAAAAATATAAAAATAAAGGCTTTTAAAGATCTCAAGGCTCAGGTGGCGCATTGTTAATGCGCTTTTAAACGAAATAACTGCAATGTATAAAACCTGCTCCAATGAAAAAGCTAGAAAGGCAAAAAAACTGTTTTTATAGGCATGTTCTATGAATAGAAACACACATTTGAGAAACCCTGCTATACATTTATCTGAAAAGGGTGGAAATAACCAAGTCAAAGAACAGTGACTTAATGCTTAAGACCCCTTTCAAATTGGGGTGTTTTTTTTGGGGTTAAAAATAGAACCTGAAAAACTGCTCCCCTGCAGTCTGCGTGAAAGCCCTGAGTGCTTTCACACTGAGGCAATGCGCTGGCAGGACTCCTGCAAGCAGCATCTTTTGGAGTGGTGAAGGAACGGTGTGTATTGAAATGAATGGTCAAAGCGGCGCTTTGCAGGAGTTAAAAGCGCCCCGCTAGCGGCCAAATACCTCCGGATAAACAATGGTAAAGCGCTGCTTAAAAATAGTGCCGCTTTACCACCGATGCTGCCCGTGCCCCAGTGTAAAAAGCAATCTTGCAGCAGTTTGTTTCCAAACTCTGGCCCTTTGCTTGTCTTTAAAAGGCGTATGAATTTTTTGTCTGACATTCTCGGCACCTTTAGCGCAAAAAAGCTCAATAAAAATGCATCGCTTTAAAAGCAGAGGTCCACACAAAGTGAACCTCCGCTTTTCAGATTTTTGAAGGAACTTGCTCAGATGTGCAGCATCACAGGGTGACACTGAATGCATCAATGTAAGTGTGCCAACGTCCCGTATTTTAGGAAACCCTCTGGTGTCACATCTGGCACCTTTTAAGGGGGAGGGGGGTGCAGATACCTGTATAATAGAGGTATTTGCACCCACTTCTGTTAATAGACTGCCGTGGGAATCCCCCCCTCCTCGCGGTCTTCTGGGAAACGCACTGGTCCCAGGAGACAGCACGGACCAGTGAGGGTGTGGCTCGCGCATGCGCAGTAGGGAACCGGGCAGTGAAGCCGCAATGCTTCACTTCCTGATTCCCTCACAGAGGATGGCGGCGGGGGGCAGCCGAGAGACAAGCAATTGATTGGTTTCGGCTGCCGACATCGTGGGTGTGCTGGACAGGTAAGTGTCCATTTTGATAAAGTCAGCAGCTGCAGTATTTGTAGCTACTGGCTTAAAAAAAAAAAAAAAGGGTGGACCTCCGCTTTATTTATGAAAGGCAAATCCACTATGCACTTGAAATTGCTGTCGCTGTAAATCTGAGGGGTAGATCTAAAATGAGGTGGAAGCTCTGCTGATTTTATCATCCAATCATGTACAAGCTAAAATGCTGTTGATTATTTTCCTTGCGTGTCCCTCTCGGATCTACAGCGACTGCTCTTCCAAGTGCAGTGGATTTGCCTTTAGTAAATAATCCCCTATGTCTTCACACTGGTTGGTCGCGCTTTCGTAGTGGTGTTAAACTTGCTTGCTGCATTTTTGGTCCAAGAAATAAAAAACGCACCAAGAACACATCAATAACACACCTGTGTTTATTTTCTAATAAGGTTTTTGAGTCGCATGACCTATGAAAAACACACCATAAGTGCAACACTTAAATATGATAATTGTGTGGGCAGGACATCCTAATAGGATTCTTAAAAGGAAAAAATTAATTCTGCAAATATAAAGTTCAGGGATCTAGAAGTATGCACATGTACAGGCAGCCTCTAAAACCTTCCTGTTAAAGCCAAAAGCCAGGCAGTTCGAACTTCTGGGTATTGTCTCTTGCTGGTAAGCCCTGCCCCCACTGAGCCTACTGGCACCTCACTGGCTAACAGCAAGGGGCAGGCAAACTTCAGTAGTTTTAGGAAGTGCCAAAACTTTTCCTGCCAAAAGCAGCTCAGTGTTCAGCCATAAAAGCAGATGAAGACACGAACCTCTGCATATCATAACAGGTTTTCTTTAAAAAGAGCCATGTAAAATAGTAAACTTCACAATATTGTATTACAAAAAAAAAAAAGTATAACAACTGCTTCCATATATACTTTGCCCCAATACAAGGTGAATTCTCTAACAGTAACATATTGGGATGGTCCCACTGACCGTCTCTTATGTACCTGTATTTTGCACTTGGCCTCCACCAGCTGCAGTTTAGTCTGTGCCAGTTCCAGCTCCATCTCCCGCAAGTGTTTCATCAGAGAGTCCTTCTCGTCATCTCCTCCGTCACCCGACTGATTGGAGCCATGCGCCGACCCCTCCTTACTGAAGATCTCACTGCAGTGACTGCAGGACATCAACTTGGCCTTAAAACACACAAAATAGTAAGAGGTGAAAATACAGTTTTCAGTTGTTAACACGCTGAAAGCCAATTCTCGTCATGGCATCATTTGAGAATTTACTAGATTTGTGTTCCTCTCTCTCACCTTAAGGATCTCCAGTTCCTCCCGGCTTGCCGTTTGTTGTTTCTCTAACCGTGTGCTCAACTGGGAACATATCTAGAAGTGAGATAATAAGAGAAGATGTTAATGAGACATCACTACCAACACCATGTCGCAACGATGTTTAGGGCCAACTTAGACTAATAAGAGGGGCTTGTTAATAGTTTGTTAGACAGTCTTTTTATTTCCCAGTCAGTCACATAGGGGTTGATTTACTAAATCTGGAGAGTGCAAAATCTGATGCAGCTGAGCACGGTAGCCAATCAGCTAATCATCTAACTCCCGTTTTGTTCAATTAAGCTTTGACAAAAAAAAAAAGAAGTGGAAGCCGATTGATTGGTTGCTATGCTGAGGTGCACTAGATTTTGCACTCACCAGGTTTGTTAAATCAACCTCAATGACTTCTATGACCAGTGACAGTGTGTCCATATAGGGTGCATGGGCACCGCCCTCTCTCCTGCCACCTGTCTATCGCCATAGATAGACTAGTCTATCTATGGTCGCCGCTGCCACCCCCTATTCAGGTGCCCGGCACCTAAATTACAGCAGTGGGGTATTTTCTGGAAGCACCTGATTAGAGCCATAGGCTCCAATAGGCATCAAAAAAGGTGAACAGCAGGCACCATGCTGGGTGCTCGCAGTTCACTTAGCCTTGTGTTAGAAAAGCGAATGAATGTTTGCTTTTCTAACACTGAACCGCCTCTTAGCCAATCAGGTGCTCGGGTCTGTTACCTGTCACCCAATCACAGCACCTGTCGTTTCAGCCAATCAGGCGTCCAATCATAGAGGATGGGAGAAGACAGAGGAGCGTGGAGGACATTGCAGCCATGACCCACTGCCCCACAGAGACATGTAAGGGCCAGGCGGGCGATGCACAGTAGCAGTAATTGATGGGCACAATGGCTGCATTTGAGGATTTTTCTTTTTTTCAGTTTGTTTACGCCCCCCCCCAAAAAATTTGGAGCACCAGCCGCCACTGTCCAGGATGCAAAATCTCTCTCAACAAACATCAACCTGGAGATTCTCAGGGTCCCTAGAAGAAACAGCCACAAGTGCTCCCCTTATAGTGAACATTGTACACCCTGGTGACTAGAAGAGGGTTCACTTTGTTGTGCCAACTCCTTAGTCTAACAAAATTGATCAGTGAAGGCTGAAGAATCATTTGGTAGGCATGAAAGAAATGTCTACCATCTGTCTTTAGTCACCTGAAGAAACCAATGTGCAGGTTGAAGGCCCTGACTGGACAGAGTGGCAGAAAAAGATCATGGAGGTGAACCCACCTTAAGAATAGACCTACATTTTTATTGCAGCTGGCCGAGGACATACAGAAATCAATCAATTCCGTGTGTCCCAACAGTGACCCCCACTTGGCAGTGCAGTAAAGCGCCAGTCATTGCACGCCGTGTGAACTAGCTCTTATGCTTTCTGTAAACATATCTCAATTTTGCGATTACTTTATACACATCGAATAACAATCTGAGAGATGTAAATCTACCATGTAATGACTTACCTGTTTGTACTCCGCTATGATCGCGGTGGTCTTCTTAATTTCCTGCTCTGCCTTTTCTAGTTGTTTCCTGAACACCTCCTTCAGCTGTAAGGAGACAATATCTTTTCATTAAACCAGTCCAAAAAGTTTAGAGTAAAAACAGTGAAGTTTTTAAAGAAGAGCTCCAGGCTCCCCTCAAAAAATTAAAAAGACACTTACGGTACCTGTCCAGGGATCCTGCCATGTCCTCCCCCAAGTCAATTCTTCAGTTGGCTTCAGGTATAGGTTCCAGAATAAAGGATAAATTCACCTTTCATAACATGTTACACCCATATTATGTAGGGTTTAACATGTTATGAAAGGATGGGCCCTGCTGTGACAGCTAGCGAGTAATCTTCTTCCCCTGTTAGCTGTCCAAAAAAAAAAAAAACGCTCCCAAGCGGGGCTTATTTACACTCCTCCGACTTAGCGACGGTCGGCTTGTAGATTTCAATGAACTACCACGGCACTGTGAGAGCTGTGGTAGTTCATGGATTCTTCTAGTCAGCGTGTATCGGTGCGCTCGTAACGAGGTATGGCCAAGCAGATACACCAATAGATGGGAAACATGCATGGGATCCGCTGATCGCTGGTGTAATGCTTTACAGGCTCCTACTACAAAAAATAATAAATGCACAAAAATGTGCATTTAACATTTTTTGTCAAAAGTGAATTTATCCTTTAAGTGAGGGAAACCGGCAGGGCAAGGATACTGGACAAGGAAGCAATTGGATACAATATTGGCCAGTTAGGAAGAAGCAACTGCCACATGTTCCAACCAGAAAAAGTATAACCGAATACAAAAAAATCTGAACAACTTACTAACATTCAATTTGTAGTAAAGCCAAGTCAACAGCATCTCCTGCTAGACACAAATCAGAACATCTAGCAGAGGGGTAGTGTCAGGACAAGGGTGACTCTAAGGTAAAGCTTGTGCCAAAGTATAGACCAAGCAACAAAATGTAAAACTATAGTGAGTTATTTTCCTTGTATAGCCATTCTGGACTTGTGTGTGTAATCACAACAGTCTGTAGGGCAGGAAACAAACTCATCATGGCCTCTCTTATTTCAAGGTCTGTACCTTTAATTAATGCAGGTTTGTTTTAAGCCTCGTTTAAATATGCAGTACCTGCCGATCTTCGTTAGATTGCTATTCTTGGGAAGGGGCAAAAAAAACCTTGCTTAACCATGCGTTTTTACTGCTCCCCTCCAACTACAAGTGCAAATGAGGCCTTAGTGTTTTGATAATATTGTGGCAAAAAACTTGTGCGTAATGGTGTCAACATATCTATATATAGCCCCTGATCAGCTATACCAACTGCCTATAGTAAATCATATAGCCCACAAGTCTGCTGTACCTCCAGAAAACATTAAAGAGGAAGTAAACCCCTATCGGTTTTACTTCCCCTTTTGCTCCATGCAAATTAAAAGCATAATGGACCAGTATGCATTGCGTACTAGCCCATTATGTGACACTTGCCTGCAAATGAAGCCTGCTGTGTCCCCTGTGCAGGCAGCATCTATCTATGCCCTCTTCCTTCCAGGGCTGCGGACTCCGGCTCTGTGACTGGCCGGAGCCGCGTGACGTCACTCCGACTCATGCAAGCGGGAGCCGTTAGTCATGGCACACGCTGGGGAAGAAACGGCACGGAGGCCCGTTTCTTCACAGCACATGCGCTACAAGGAAGATATCTCCTAAACGGCGCACGGATATTTCTACTACCTATAGGTAAGCCTTACCTATAGATAAAGCAATGCAATAAAGGGTTCATACGACCACTTTAAGAGAAACCGTATGACGTATGAAACATGGCTTCTTACCTGTGCCGTCTCCTCTTCCTGTTTACGCTTCTCCTCCTCCGTTTCTACAAGCCTCTGTTTAGTCAGGAGAAGTTCCTTATTTAATACCTCCGCCTTGTCTTCTGCCTGCCAAAAAAACACCAATTTCTATTTACATTCCATGACTAGTATCAGATCACAATTGCTTTTAAGTAGAAATAAAGTTCATCTTTTATATGCAAACACTTAAAAGTGTAAAAATTGTGCATGCATACTGGCAAATCTGGGTTACTTTTTGAATTATTCATAGCCCATCTTGCTTTTGTTGTTAACCAGCATTAGTGGGAGGTTAGATGAGGATTCCCCCCCAGGAAGGTCTCCGACGGAGAACCGCGTGTGTAATAGGGAGGATCTATCACCACTCAATCCTCCTCTCTAGCTCTTATATCAGCCACTGGAAATTACACATCTGGACTGTTTGGTCAGCAGAGGTCAGAGAATCCCCAGTATCAGCTGAGAGACCTCCTGGAAAAGTTAAAAGTCAAAATAGTTTTGAAAGTATGCCCTATTTTAGAATTAAAAAATACATTCTGCTTTAAGGTTTAGGTCATCTAAATCTGATGTCTGGCATGAAGAGCTGGATCAGCCTTCAACTTGTAGAGACTACAGTAGTGGCGAGATCACTCAACTAGAGGCCCTGGGTGTAACCTCCACCATTTACAGTCTAAAAAAATAAGTGAAAAATCCAGCAAGTGCAGCATTTATAATAGCTGCTTATCTGCACAAACCTTTTATATAGCGTATGCTTAACACCACCATAGAGCGCTAGGATCAGATCTGCCTAACAGACAGACACTGATATCTCCTTTTTAATAAGTGCAGCACTTGGATGAGGTAAGGAAGACTGGTACAAAGGTCTCACTTCATCCATCAATTATGAGCTTCAAAGGATTTCTCTAGTTTTCCTTAACTGGCTGATAAAGCTCGAAGCCTCTGCTGGAAGATGTGAAAAGCTCCAATGGTGTGGCAGAAATAAATATTTGCCAAAAAAAGATCTACGTTTTGACACAGGCAAGCAGATGAATCCACAAAATGCTCTGGATCCTTCCACTATGGAGGTCCCTTCATGGAATGGTGAGGACCTACTTGTGATACCATGAGCTTCCAAACTGCTCGAGACCCCTTCTACTGCAATACACTACTACAGAAACAGCCACCTGAATGTGGAACAGTGTTTCTTTATTTAGAAATCTATATGGGCAACTGATCTGAGGACAGCTACAAGTGGCTCTGCGATCCTACTGAGGGGACATCCTCTTCCCAGCCTAAAGTGCCCAACAAAAAATAATAGACTGCAGCCAGACACTGAGAACATATTGCATTATTAGGCTTCCACATTTCTGAATGAGATTTCAGCTGTTTGTATGTGTTTGAGCACATACTATGCCAAGCTAAAGGGTCCGTTAGGCCTTGTCATGTGGCCCTCACACCCAGAACTCCATTCCACCACATCGACTTTCACCTTCTGCTCCAGCTCCCTACTGACACGTGTGAACACCAAAGCCTTCTTTGTTTAGAAGGGACAGCTTTCCTCCCGGATCGAACAGATCCCTGCATGCACTCACGGTGGGAACCAGAATGATCTCCATTTAAAGTGAAACAGAGCTGCCTACACAGGGAGGTACTAGAGCCAGTTAGGAGACAGAGATGCAAGGAAGCTGTGGGGGTGGGACTGGAGTTGCACACCCTGTAAACAACACACCGCTAGACCCTGCACTCGGTGCACAATGCACCACTAAACCCTCCACCTGACGCACCACTAAACCCTGCAGATAGCACACCCCAGATACAGCTGGCTCTATGAGGGCAACCATTTTACCAATGTGTCTGCAATGAAACCGAGTTTGACACCCCCATGTTAGAGAATTATACCCCCAGAAGGTTCTTACAGATTTCTGGTAGAGAGATTTGTTTTTGAAAGCAGGTTTTCTGGCCGAGACCATGCTTCTTCAAAGTGTGAAAAACCACAATCCAGAAAAGGATAGTAAAATCTCATACCCAGGGCCTCCCTAATAGTCTCTAGTGATTTCAGCTTGCTGACCCATTAAAGGGGTTGTAAACCTTCCGTTTTTGTCACCTTAATGCATCCTACGCATTAAGGTGCCCCTGTTTTACTTACCTGAGGCCCGAATCTCCATGGGCACGATCCCGGATTGGTTTTCCCAGCTCTTATGGCCTCCTCATTGCATGATTGATAGCAGTGCAGCCATTGGCTCGCGCTGCTGTCAATCAAAACAATAATGCAGCGTGCCGGGGCCAAATTAAACACTTGACAGCTATGGCCGCCACGGCATCACACGGAAGCAGTCCCGCAAGTAAACCCCCTTGGGAGAGAGCTTCCCCAGAAGGGGGTTAGCTCTTGTGGGGAGGAGCATGAGACAGCTGTCGAGGGACCCCAAAAGATAAGGATCGGGGCCACTCTGAACTGCACAGTGGAGGCAAGTATGGTATGTTTGTAATTTTTTTTAAATAAATTAATCTTTAACCTTTACAACCCCCTTTAAAGGGCATATGGAGTTGTGCATATTGGTCTACGGAGAGATAATTGATCCTATGATGTAAATTTCCACAGCAAAGCACATGCTAATTTGAAGTGTTACTTCTATCATATCGGAGGCTCCATTTACTTAACCCCTCCTGATATATTGCTGGATTCAGCCTACAATTGATGTGCTCTTCACAGCTATGAAAGTCTCTGCTCTTCCCCCAAGGTGCTGTGATAAGAGCAAAAATCTGTACACCGTCACATCTGGGATTACCTATAAAAGGTCACTTTTGCTTATAGATTGCAGAAATGACACTGCGGCTTCTTATTGATCGTTCTGAACTTACCTGGTCAAGATCATTGCGCAGAGCAATCTTACTGGTGACCAGTTCATGTGCCAGGTCATCGTTCTCCTGCTCCAGTCTCATGCTGGTCTCCTGCAGCCGCCGGTTCTCTCTCTGTGAGGGAAGAACATGAAGACAGGGTAAGTTATAGAGCTATAGACCAACGCTCAGGTTATAGTTTTATTTAGTGGTTAGTATTGCAAATAACATTGAAAGCCAAAAACATTTAACCACAACGCACAGCCAGAACGAGACCAGTCCATAAATCTAGCCAGATAGCAGTTGCTTTTACCAAACAATCAATGTTCTACTGTCGTATTGGAGGAGCATGCATGATTGTGTCCACTACGGGTCACTTACCTACCACTGTTATCATTGTGGAGTAATAAGCTCCATTAAATTAATGTGATTTTGTCATAGCGCTTTTCCTTATTACGTGTCACTTTTGTGTTGTCAATAAAAAGATTGCATGGTTTCCTGTACCGCATTAGGGCCGCTATTCTTGGTTCGAATCTGAACCGGTCCTGAATTGAACCATTAGTGGTCGGGCTGAATGTGCCAAGTTGATTGATCAACTTGGGTAAAAGACTGCCGGATTCTCTTACGATTATCGCAAGTGGCTGCTATAGCCGGTGTTGATAAAGGAATCCCTCCTGTGGAGCCATTGTGTTCTCCCTGTGGAGGGGGGGGGGCGGAAGAACACAGCAATCACTGCTAGCGGCTATAACCACATGTAAAAATTAGACAAGCTGGTTGTACCCAAGTTGATTGATCGATATGGGTCCCATCAGCCTGCCCCTGCTGAACCAGCCAAGATTCGAACAATCTATGGCCAGCTTTAGATGGCTAACTAGCATTTTGCAAACACTTGCAACAAAGTTACACCTGTGCTTAAATAGAGGGCTTCTTATAAAGCCATCTGGGCCCTTTCTTTAATTTTCCTGAATAGGCCATGAAATAAGAGGAACGATTCAGATTGGTTAGACAGCACGCTTTCTTTCAGTAGGTTTTATAAGAGTTAAAAGGAGACTGAACTGGTTATAGGAATGTCTGAAGTGCTCACAAAAAATCCCAGTGCCCCCCGATAAGGTACTACGAGTCCCACAGTACTCTGGCGGCCATGCTAGGACTTGTAGTAGCAGCAGGACGGTCCTGATAGGAGTTCCATCCAACAACAGCAAAGCTCGGCACACTTATGGAACTGGTCCTGGCAGCAGCGTAGCATTGTTATCACATTGCAGAAAGAAGCAGCAAGCGAAGAGGAATTTCATAAGCATCATGGAGCAACTAGCCCAGGGCACTTTGTTTAGCACAGATGTAAATTCACATGAATTCCAGAGACAAAGAGCAGCTTTTATCACATACATGCCATCATTAGACCCGCATGTTCAGTTATTCCACAAGATTGGTCCAGGTTCCATTGGAGAAATTACGTTAAATTATCCACATGGAACCAACGCATTGCGTGTCCCTCACCACGCGTACATCAGGCCGCCCCATACTTACGGTTTTATGTGTTCAGTGCAGGCGACTTCACTTCAGGTCCGCTAACTGGATGGACATTAATTTTCAGTTGCGCATTTCCTTGCCGATTAGCAGCGAGCGGTTCTGAATTTCTATGTTATGTGATGGCTCAGCTATTTCCTGACTTGCTGCTATGCAGGAAACTGAATTGCTGTAACTATTGTGATATGCCGTACTTCTCAGCATTTACCAAAAATAAACACAACATTGTCTTCCTGGACAAGCCTCTGCACCCTTTTCCTGGCTCATACTTCATATCAGATCAGTCATGGGGGAAATTACACCAACCACACATTCAATGTACAAACACTTGATGCAATAACCTGCTGCAACACATAAGAAATCACTTTAAGCCACACTAGTACAATCTGGATACTAGCTGTGGCTGCAGGCACTGCACTTTGCATTTAGCGCGGTGTCCCTTGCTTAGATTTATTAAACAAAAGCATTTGTTTTGTGGGGTATTTACTTTAGAACTTTAACCTGTATTACCTCTACAATGATAGATCCACACCCTAATGGCCCATACACACGATCCGAATATCGGCCGATGGATCGTACGACTTTTTTCGCTTAATAATCGCAAGTAAAATAAAATACGTTATTAAACTCACGAAAATTCTCGTACGACAGAAAAAAAAGATCGGAAGTGATGTCACGTGTTGTAATGTATTTGTATTGTATTGTATTGTCGGACGATGGCTGTACTGACTAAACGAAAATCGTACGATCTGACATCGTACGAGGAAAACTTTCGCGCATGTCCGATCGAAAAATATCGGATGAACGGTCGTGATCGGCTCTCGAAAGTAGTGTACACACGATCCGAAAATCGTACGATCCATCATCGGACGATCGTTTTCGTCCGATATTCAGATTGTGTGTATGGGCCATAAGGCTGGGTTCACACTGGTCCAACAAACACTCCGACATGAGCTCTCAATGTTTCCCTATGGGAGCCGTCTTAACAGGTCCGACACAAGTCGGTCCGACTTTGAAAATGCTCCCTGTACTACTTTGGTCCGACTTTGATCCTACTTCAGCCCATTGAATATCATTGAAGTCGGATCAAAGTAGGATCCTTGTCCTAACCATCCGACTTTTGACATCCGACATTGTGATTACAGCAGCAGTAAAAGGAATTTATCTCACTCTGGGATTGTTTTGATTGGTCAAAGGACAAGTCAGATTATCACAAAGTTGGATCAAAGTAGTATCCTGTTCATGAAAGTCGGACCGATGTAGGACTGATGTCGCAGAGCAAAGTAGGATGAAAGTTGTATGACTGTCCTGTCATATCAGTGTGAACCCAGCCCAAGAGGTGGAGCTTAGAAATAGTAGCAGGAATCCCATGGCTTTGTTAATCGGTGAATGCTCCGAGCCGGAGTATTTAAATGGGTGAAAAGTTGAGGTGCGTCACCAGCAGGTCAGATGCTTTTTTACAAAAAATAAATTGCACTTGAAAAAGAAGTGGTGGATATAAAAACCCAAACATAAATCCTTCCTGGGCTTAAGTGGTTAAACTGACCTCATTTACAAACTGAATTGCATTTTTTTTTTTGATCTAAAAGAACCGAATGTTACATTGCATCACTTATCTATCTCTTAGCACTGAGGAATGTTGATAAACATTTGCTGGCTTTTTGTTTTGCCCAGCTCTGAGCAGAGAACGGCTCTGCACTGTTTACATAAAATCTTGGAAATGCCTGATAAAGATCGTGGGGTGGGGGGGGGGGGGGAATCTAATCGAGATTGATTATTTTCATTCACATCGACACGATTTGTCATGTTAGATTGCATGCCAAATAGCAGCCTATTGCCGGCAATGTCCCAATCGATGCGGTGCCACACCAATTTCCAAAAGTAATTCCTGCACTACTTCAAGGGGTGATTTCAATAGACATCTGTGCATGAACCCGCACAGATGTCTTTCAAATCGCCCCCGAACTCACACTGAAATGCAGGTTTGAAATTGTACGAGTTCAGCTGAACTTGCGCGATTTCAAACCTGCGTTCAGCGTAAATGAGGGCAGAAGCTAATTAATTTTGCACTCCCAGATTTTGCACTCCCAGATTTTTGTTTTAGAAGATCAACTCCAAATTGTATTTTCTATGTAAAAAGTCATCTTTAAACACCGGGTTGTAATGTAGTATTCCTGCTACTGTCCATCAGTAACAGCCAACAGCACCAATGAGACCCAGAGTAGTTATCCGCTCAGAGCAGGTCTGTCAGGTCTGTGGAAGGCATTTGTAAATTCTTTATGAAAAGGTCACGAGACACCCAGGTAACATGAAATCCGCCTCGCCCCACACCCCTCCTGAATGGCACAGCAAAGCTCACATACTGGTTTAACGAGCTGAATTTACATTTAAAGCCACCTCTTTGTAGTAGAACAGCATTGCTAATTAAAACGAGGCATGGACACACAGTGCCTCCTCCAATTCATTAGTATTTAATATCAATCCACAAAGCTGTATATCAGGCAGCAGGTACAAACTGCAATAATGCATATCCCACCAGTAATAAAAAGAAAACTAGCATTTCTGGGCAATGTGCAGGTGTGTATATATATGTATGCATACACCCATGGAAGCAGTTTGTGACTACTAAACACAATGAAGGCGTTATATCAGACAAAGCCGCAGCACCTTATGAAAGGTCATGCTGCAGATATGCCAACAGTATTGAGTGCTTATGGCAGGATCTACACCAGCGGCCTCCAAACTGCGACCCTTTGCTTGCCTTTATCTGGCTCATGAGGCACAATTCCTTCCACTGCCACCAACAATGAGGCACAATTCCTTCCACTGCCACCAACAATGAGGCACAATTCCTTCCACTGCCACCAACAATGAGGCACAATTCCTTCCACTGACAACAAATATGAGCCACTATTCCTTCCACTGCCACCAACAATGAGGCACAATTCCTCCCACTGACACCAACTATTTCTTCCCCCAATATGAAAGATTGGGCATTGTTTGATCCCACTGGACACAGTCCGGCACTTCCCCTTTCTTTGGAAAGTTTGGAGACCCCCGATCTACACCGACGTCCTGCCCAGCACATCCTTGTATAGCACAATTTGTCTTCATCCTTGTATAGCACAATAAATAAAAATAAATACATTTCTAAATCAAAAGAACTGAAAAGAAAACTTATGTTTTATCCTTTAGCAACCAATATGTCAGCTCTGATAGGCAACTGCCAGATCTGGTTATAATGGGCAACCAACTTTCCTTTCCTTCAGTTTTTGGTAGATATTCTTGGGGGCTTAAAATAGTCTTCAAAATCTAACTCCATCTAATAAGCTGAAAGCTGCACCAAGCATCACACTGCAAAACAAGCCATGATAAGCACAGCAAGCTGGAGACTCGGGACACTGGACAATCGATAAGCTGAGACACCTTACTTACTGCATAAGCACAGAAGCAGCAGGGACTTACCTCCTAGGCTGAGTCACGGGACGGTCTGCCTAATAATACACCAGACGTGGAATGAGTACAGAGCGAGGTGTGGAGGGCTGGAAGAAGGGAGGAGGTGGCCGGCTGTTTCTCTGTTACTTCCTCATGGCAGAAGGTTGAATACAAAGCTGTCTGAGCAGATAACATAGAAGCCTCTGCTGTCTTTATCAGGCTTGTCCATACAGAAACCTCCAGCTCCACAGCAAACCTTGCCAGACACCCGCAGTGCTCCAGGTTGTAACATGTCCAGCCCCGCCGCAAGCAGGTACAGATCTCATATCAGGTGTGATAGTCGCCTGTCTTCTGAGCCATTGGGGGTTAGCACTGTTCCTCGGGCTTCCATGCACCCCATTACATGAAGCTTTCAGTGGAACTGCCAGAAACATTAAGGACTAGTTCACATCGCGCGTTTCAGTTTATCTGCATCCAAAAACGCATAGAAAGTAGGTTGCATAATTTTCCCTGGCATAGTTCACACCAGTGCGTTTCAGAAAAAAAAAACACGCTGCCTTTTTCCAGCATAGAACTGTACTGAAACGCAGTAAAATGAATAATAAAAAAAAAACACAGACCAGACACCAGTACAGTGAAAAAAAAAAACACGGAAAAGAAAGCATCTGGAACGCATCCAGAAATGCGATAAAAAACAGATCTGGAGGACATTTCTGTGGTTAACACCCAATGCATTTTTAATCTGCATAAAAAACGCACGCAGAGTGTTTTCTAGGTAATCCAATGCCGCCAGTTCACACCAGTGCGGTGTGTTCCAGAGCAGTCAACAAAAATAGAAACATGCTGAATTTCTTCTGTATGGAACACATCTGGAATGTGGCAAAAAACACTGGAACACACATATCCTGAACGGACACAAATAAAAATGTGAAACACCGCAATGAGTGCATTAAACGTGCATTGTGTACCTAAATCTGGCCAGACATTGAAGGCCGGTTCAAATATGGCTCAACAATGCACTCTTAATTCCCCCTCAAAACATCTAGCCTTACAGTCAAAAGGTGCAACTATAGCCATAACAGCCCATGTGATCCAGAGCTGTCTGGATAAAAACAAAGTTAGGTCGGTAGCTAGAACACAAAAATGTTCATTTAAAAATACTCCTTAGCCATGAAGTATTTAACATTCACTTTGTGTGCGCCAAATGCCTTTACAAATCCAGATATTACCTTGAAAAGGTAGAAGTGACATAATCACTGGGCTGTACATAGTATGTGCAGAGAGTAGAGCTGTAGAAGGGGAGCCAGCAAACCCCACCCACTACAGGCTGCCTGCTGAAAACTACAAGAGGGGGCGGAGACAAGACCAGTCACCCTGCACAAGGAAAGAGAACAGCAGTGAGTGGTCTTTATTACAAAAAATCCTGCACAGAGGCAAAACGTCATGCTGGATCCCTCCACAAATCTGGAAGAAGTACACAAAGCACACAGAGATTCAACTAAGAATACACATCATTTCCCCATCTTGGAGTTCAGCTTTAATGAACCAAAAGAATAGCCTTGGAGATGGGAGATCAGAGACCGGTAATTAATTTTCTATGGAGTCCACAATGCTTTGTGAATTTTTAAATACAAAAAGTAGTATTGTCGTTGATGGAAAAAAATAAATAAAAAAACATTGAAATTAAGGTTTTCATTTTCTACCATCACACTTATTGGTACTAAACTGTGTCCTTTTTGTTTATCCTTTTAAGTTGTGAAGTTCATGTTCAATTTTTTTCACTTCACTTAAAATTACAAAATTTATCATTCTAAAGATTTCGTTTTTCTTTTGGCTCTCAGAGAAGTGTTGGGGATAATATGTTTGTGGGATTGCGACAGTCATAGGCTGAGGGCATCCATGAACGCCATTGAGTAACGTCATCAGTTGTGTACATATTACATTGTCTGAGCTCTGCAGCTTCCGGTGGCTTTTAATTCTATTTACTGTTAAATAAAAGCTTAAAAGGGATAATAAAGCATTTTATGTGGTGCTGTGCTAAGTTTATAAGAGGCGGAGTGCTGAGTGATGTAACCTTTCCTGAGGTAATCTACAGGCTGGCTACCAGCCATTTATTTACCCTTTCATGGCAGCAGCTATCAGAATATGAATTCAAAACCCATCGTAGTGATAATTTGTCCCAGAAAACAGTTCCACTTGAAAATGTATTTGGATTTTAGACACTGCTCCCCAATTTTCCACTGTGTTTGAAGGGAGAGCCGTCAGCAACTGATCATTTATTGTATTTAATTTTCTCTGCCTTAAGAACGATAAGGCCGACTCCAGACAAAACTATAGTCTTGGATACAGTGGAAAGTGTTGGACCACTGTCAGGTTTGTATTTAAGGTTACATCACAACTGGGGAGATTTTGCCTTACTTCCTGTCCAGGTTACCGGCTGACATGTGGACAGGAAGCAATAGGAACCAATGTGGACAAACACAGCAACAAAGGGAATTTAGAAGAGGAGAAAAAAAAAATTGAGCCTCCACCAAGTTTGTGCTCAGACTACTTCCATCTATAAAGCACAGATATGGGGCCCAGTTTTACCCAAACCAAGTTACAAAGTCCATATCTGAGACAATTTTTCCCCATAAAATATGAACATAAATAAAAATTCCAAGTCACGTGACTTTTCACAGCATCTCCTACAGAAAGACCAGCCTTTTGCCTTGTCATGACGTCATCATGACGCCGTTGCTGAACTCTTCAGAACCTGTGAGCACCCTGCCAATAGACATCCAATGGCAAGTGTATTACATCGCCAGGCAGTAACAAGCTTTGCCGTTCAGAAGACTTGGGATCCAGCATGTCACATGTACAAATTCCGGAAAGTATTAGGAAACTTTTTAACTGGAGGTGGCAATAGGCCCGGAGATAAGCCTACAGAAATGTCCTTCAAGTAGCTTCTCTTCCTTCTCAGAGTCCAAAACATGAGAAACAATGCAAGGTACAAATTTCAATATGGGGCAGTGCAATCTCGATGCGACACCTTTAAACCAGCTGAACTGTTCACACAGACACACACGCGCAGTGACCACTTTATCAAGTACACCCAATTAACACACATATCCAAACACCAAACCATTTGACTACAACTCTACACCAATATGCAGACTAATGTCGCGTACACGCGATCTGAATTTCCGACAACAAAACCATGGATTTTTTTGTGACGGAATGTTGGCTCAAACTTGTGTCGCATACACACGGTCACACAAATCTCTGAAAATTCCGAACGTCAACGATGTGACGACGTACAACACTACGACGAGCCAAGAAAAAGGCGGGTTTCAATGATTCCGAGCATGCGTTGAATCGACTGAGCATACGTCGGAATTGCATACAGACGATCATAATTTCCGACAAGAACTTTTGTTGTCGGAAAAATTGAGAACCACCTCTCATTTCTCCATCGGACAGCAAATGTCCGATGGAGCCTACACACAGTCGGAATATCTGACCAAAAGCTCCCATCGAACGTTTGTTGTCGGAAATTCTGATCATGTGTACGCGGCAATAGTCTAGAAATTTAGTCATTTTTCAATCAAATTTTAGAATGGGTTGTGCAAGTTTTACCATTGAATCATTTGCATTGTTGTTGAATCATCTTTGAAATTGCTGATTTCCTGGGATTTTTTACTCTGTAGAGTTTACAGAAAATGGTTTGAAAAACAAGAACTATGCAGTGAATAGCCGTTATTGTTTGATAAAAAAAAAATGCCTTGTAAAATGAGACAGAAGTCAGAGGAGACTGGGGAGACCTTCTAAAATTTACAGGAACTAGACAACTACTCACATAAAGCCAGTGAAAACACAGGGACACACTAAACCTCTGAACGCACAATGGATTAAATCTTTAAGAGGTTTTGCTACAACAGAAGGCCTCCTCCTGTCACCTAAGAACAGGAAAACAGTCTACAGAGGACATGGGATCCACAAAAAGGGCCTTATAAAGACTGGAACTTCATTGTCAAGTCTCATAATTTGAGAGAAGGAGCAGGAGATTCACATTGTGAATATGTGGCTGACAAAGCTTTGGGATCTGGGTGTTCAAATCTACCCAGGTAGGATGGTGAGAAGGCTTCTGGTATCCTGACAAATCTATGCTCCATGAAATTTGTCTTCTGATGTATAAAAGAAGTGTCCTACCTAGAAGAGAGGTGTACCTAATAAATGGCCACCAAATATAAAGCATCTTACAAAGTCTATTACAATCAGTTCCCAGGTATTTAAGTTTGTAGGCCATTAAAGCGGAGCTCCACCCGCATTTTTTTTTTTTTTTTCAAAGTCGGCAGCTACTAACAGTGTAGCTGCTGACTTTGAATAAGGACACTTACCTGTCCTAGGCGCCCACGCTGACGGCCCCCCCCCGATGCCGGTCTCACGATCGCTCCGGGTCCCGCGCCGCCATTCACACTATGGGAAACAGGCAGTGAAGCCGTACGGCTTCACTGCCCATTTCCTACTGCGCCTGCGCGAGTCTCACGCTGGCTTGTGAATGGGCGCGCTGCTCTCTGAGAACACACACAATTCCCAGAAAGCAGCGCGCCCCATTCACAAGGAGAAGGACAAGAAGAAAAGACACTGTGGTGTGGAAGAGGCAGATTACGGACTTCCGCATAGCAACAGGTATTTCGGGTGAGTATTTTTTTTTTTTTCACGTTTTTTTTAATGTATTTTTTTTAAGACTTTTGGCCAAATGTGGTTTTCCTGGGTGGAACTCCACTTTAAACATATATGGAAAGAAACAAAATAAAAACATGGTGATATTAAAAACTTTATTTATATTTACAACAGTTTAACATAACACTAAGGCATTTCAAAGAGTCCAAGATGGCTCAGTCAGTCATAGTTCACCACATGTTCTCCTTCGGTGCCGGTGTGAAGGAGCCCATGAAAGTGCAGAACAGTGTGGGAATGATCAGTCAGGAGTCCAGTCACATGGCGTAGAGGTCTGGTTTACAAGGAAAAACTGAAAGAAAAGGGATATTTTAACTGTTTAACTGTGCCCGTCATCTCCACTCAGCAGAGGCAGACATTTTTTTTTTTTTTTAGAGGCTCAGCCAATTTTTTTGTGAATATAGCATAAACCGGGCATATGCCATATAAAAAGAATGCCTCCCCCAACCTACACAGCTTACTAGCAGCACTTTAAAACCCAATATTCAAGAAATATTGTTTAACCCACTTGTTAAACATAAAAAGACTTTATAATTAATGGCTGTACTTTACAAGGATTTGAACCTAACATTTCTTTTAATTATCCTCAAACCAAATTAATTAAAGAGATAATTTGAGCATATCGTCTAAATCTGTTTAGCTAAATTAAATAAAATGCTCAGAGGTCTGTTAGACATGGCCGGGTGGACAGCTAATTATAGTCACGGTGAGTATATCATTAACAATGAAGCCTTTGCCTGTCTGTAGAAAGGCCACATTGTGGAGTAATTATTACAAGGCGAAAACACCATAGAACCCTCACTGCCAAATAGGGACATATAGAAAACAGCATATCCCATGTTCAGAGACGGACTGACCATTCGGGCACTGCCCGAGTGCCCCATCAGGTTTGCCAGCCTCAGTAAAACCAGGGACAGTATGTAAAAATCCATTTTTTTTTTACATCTGTCCCTGAAAGGTCCCTTACTGACATCCTTTTGGTCTAAAAATCCCAAGATTATAGCTGTCCCGCCTCTTCAGTACCTTTTCAGTGTGTGTATGTATACTGTGTGTATGTATTAGGGTTGTCCCGATACCGATACTAGTATCGGTATCGATGCCAAGCATTTCCCAAGTACTTGTACTCAGAGGAAATGGTCCGATACTTCACCCGATACTTCACCCGATACCTGGGCAGTCAGCTATCGGTTGGTGGGGGGCGTTACTAATCTTCTCCATGTTGTCTTCTCCCCCTCCGTGACGCTCTCCCCCCGTGCCGTCTTGTTCCCCAGTGCCGCTCTCCTCCGTGCAGCTCTCCCCCCCCATGCCGTCTTGTCCCCCTTCGTGCAACTCTCCCCCCCATGCCGTCTTGTCCCCCTTCGTGCAGCTCTCCCCCCATGCCGTCTTGTCCCCCTCCGTGCAGCTCTCCTCCCATGTCGTCTTGTCCCCCTCCGTGCAGCTCTCCCCCCATGCCGTCTTGTCCCCCCCATGCCGTCTTGTCCCCCTCCGTGCAGCTCTCCCCCCATGTCGTCTTGTCCCCCTCCGTGCAGCTCTCCCCCCCATGCCGTCTTGTCCCCCTCATGCCGTCTTGTCCCCCTCCGTGCTTTCCCCCCATGCCGTCTTGTCCCCCCTGTGCCACTCTCCCCCCTCAATCTGTCAGGAAGGAGAGCGGCTAAACCCGGCTCCTACCTTTTCCGAATGGACAGAGTCAGTGATCTCTCCACTACCCCCCTTAAAAAAATATCACTTTAAAAAATAAATAAAAAAAATAGTAAAAAAAAAAAAAAAGTCACATGACATTTAAAAAAAAGTATTGGTATTGGCGAGTACTTGAAAAAAAAGTATCGGTACTTGTACTCAGTCTCAAAAAAGTGGTATCGGGACAACCCTAGTATGTATACTGTGTGTGCATACTTTATGTGTGTATACTGTGTGGCCCCATAATCCATTGCCTGGGGGCCCCCTATATGTAAATGGAGCCAAACCAGAAGGGAGAGTGAACCCTCATAAGGAGGGCTCCCACTCTCAAGGACCACAGGTGTGCAGACCCAGGAACACAAAGGTATCAATCACCAGTAGAGTCCCTGAAAAATGTCTGATACAATTACATGGTTTTAAAGGGGAAGTCCACCTTTCGGAGCATCGTCATACATAACACACATATTTAGGATGTAACATGCCCCTCCCAACACACACAAAGTCAAGCTTTCAAACTGCCAGCCTGTACAGAGGTATGGGCTGAAAGCTGTGGGGCATGATTGCAAAGCCCAAGACCCATTTCACAGGAGGCATTTTTTCAGGCACTTTAGCGCTAAAAATAGCGCCTGTAAGTTATTACTTATTTAGATCATGTTATAAGGTACTATATTGTGCACGGACTATGTGCAAATGACAGTACCCATTAGTAGATTTCAGTTACGTGTATTTATTTTTAATTTTTTCTTAAGTAACTTTTCTGGGTTACTACACAATGTATACAGATGATGCACTTTGCAAAACCTTGTAGAATATATCACAAAGTATAGACTTGGCCTAGGAGTCCACCACAACAGCACCGATAGGCTCAGCTATGTTCCATGGAGTGAGTCACATGCTTCTCCTGGAAGATTTGGGTATTTTCTTTGGCACCCAGTGCTAAATGAAGAAGTGGGGGACAGAAGGAAAGACAACTCTATCCCAGGGATGGGAGGGGGGGGGGGGGGTTAAATATTTTTTTTTTACCTTGCCCTGAAAGGGAAAAAGCAAACTAAAGTTCCAACCACATGGCAGACTAGTATATCATCACCCAGACCATATGTATGGGATTGCAATCTTCTACACACATGAGGGTTTTTGCTTTAGTGCATGAACTGTGGAAACAGAGATGCCATATACCAGCCCTCAAAATTTCCACTCGCCTACTAGCATTTGGCGAGTGGATTTAAGCTGGGGGCGAGTGATGACAGGGCTGCATGACCAATCTCCCTCCAATCTGTACCTACACTTAGAGTCCCGATGCGATTGGCGGCCGAAGAGCAAAGGTGCATGCTTGGGAAAAGTAGTCTGGTAGGCCGCGCACAGGCAGAGCAGTACACAGGTGCTCTCCTGACAATTCTCATTAAGCCATGGGACCTAACAGTATGACCTCTATGAGCCTGCCCCCCCCCCCCTCCGATCAATGTAGCTGGAGAGCAGAGAGCAGGAAGTAATGAGTGAGGTGGAGGATTGCAAAAATTACCACTCCAGTGCAGCACTCACTGAAAGTTGCCCTGACATGAGAGCGGCAGCCTACCAGTTTGTGCAGTTTTTATCTCCTTGTGCTCTATGTAAGTGTCCAACAGCCTGAGCACTGTGAACAGACTGGTCTCAATGTGTGCTGTGCGGTGTTAGTGTGCGCTGTGCTATGGTGTCAATGGCTGTGCAATTGTGTGGATCTCAGCGCTGGATTGTACTCCCTCCCGCTGTGCTGCAGCTCCTCTCCTTACTGCCAGCCTGAATAAAAGGGGGAATTGGGGACATGCAAGCGTGGAGCCGCACACACAGGCTCCTGATGATGAGATGAATAGGAGAGGGGGGGGGGGAGAGAGAGAGAGAGAGAGAGAGAGATGGATGGGAGTTGCAGAGAAGACAGCAAGAGAATGGGGAAGAGACCCAGTTATAGTGCCCTGTCTCTCTGGTCTGCCCCCAGTGCCCTGTCCCTCTGGTCTGCCCCCAGTGCCCTGTCCCTCTGGTCTGCCCCCAGTGCCCTGTCCCATTTTGTTAAAGTTGTTGTTGGTAATATTTAATTGTGTAACTTGATTCTGCATAAAACATTTAACAGTGTCATTCTATGAGATAATCTACGAGGGTGTGTTTACAGGCACAATTAGGCGCAGGGCAGTGTATAAGTTAGGTGGGGCAACTGGTGGCGAGTAACTCTTGAGGCCTGGCTAGTAGCTCAGGGCTTGAAATTTTGAGCCCTGCCATATACAATAAACAATGCAAACTGCAATCACTATATGCAAAGTGTTGTAACTAATGGCTGTCAAAAATTTGCTGCAGGTTTTTATGTTTTTCACAAAGTCATTGCCCTGCCTTACAATTCTTCTCTTTCACCAACATACATAATGCCATTAAAAAGGACCACTTAAAAATGACAGCAACATTCTTGTGATTGTGACCCTTATGTTTAGTAATGAGGATGCATCAGCACACCAACTAAACCAGGATGCCGGCACAATGGCAGGTTAGTACAGACATTTTATAATATAGTAAACGATGGTGTGCCCTCAAAGGCATATACCGGTCTCTACTGAAAGAAAACATGTGGAAACATCCAAGTAAAAAAGAAAAATAACTTGGTCCCAGCTTGGGCTTTGTGTGCCATACAGTATAAAGATTATACACCGATCAGCCATAATATTATGACCACCCACCTAATATAGAATATGACCCTTGACCCGTTGAGGCATAGACACCAAAGTAACAGCCACATTAATGGCAGGACCCAAGGTTTCCCAGCAGAACATTGCCTCTGACAACTTGCCTTCTTATACTGCATCCTGGTGCCATCTCTTCACCAGGAAACTGACGCACATGCACAGGATAAAATAAATAAATAAGATTCATCAGACCAGGCCACCTTCTTCCATAGCTCCGTAGTCCAGTTCTGATGTTCATGTGACCATTGTAGAAGCTTTTGGGTGTGGACATGGGTCACCATGGGCTTCACAGCCCCATACACCAATATATCCCACCAATTTTCAGATGGCATTGTAACGAGTTATTGCCTTTACCTGACAGTGGTCATAATGTTATGGCTAATCAGTGTATGCATGAAATGGGATAAGGACGTAAATTTATTGACACAGAACACACGTTGCTGCAAAGGTGAACAAACAAATGTAGATTTTGAGGTATTGAGCCTGTAAAGCACTTAGAAGGAATTAGCTATATGCGATTCCATTATTTCTAACTACAAATGTTCAGAAGACTTCGTAGCCGGCTGTCATTAAATGTTAGGGGGTATTATCTGCCTGCTTTCTAGCATCTGTCCAGTGGGGTTCTGCAACACACAAACCAATCAGGTGCCTGCGTCATCATGGGCATTCCAGCACACAAACCAATCAGGTGCCTGCGTCAGCATGGGCATTCCAGCACACAAACCAATCAGGTGCCAGCGTCAGCATGGGCATTCTAGCACACAAACCAATCAGGTGCCAGCGTCAGCATGGGCATTCCAGCACACAAACCAATCAGGTGCCTGCGTCAGCATGGGCATTCCAGCACACAAACCAATCAGGTGCCAGCGTCAGCATGGGCATTCCAGCACACAAACCAATCAGGTGCCAGCGTCAGCATGGGCATTCCAGCATACAAAAACAATCAGGTGCCAGCGTCAGCATGGGCATTCCAGCACACAAACCAATCAGGTGCCAGCGTCAGCATGGCCATTCCAGCACACAAACCAATCAGGTGCCAGCGTCAGCATGGGCATGCCAGCACACAAACCAATCAGGTGCCAGCATCAGCATGGGCATTCCAGCATACAAAAACAATCAGGTGCCAGCGTCATCATGGGCATTCCAGCATACAAAAACAATCAGGTGCCTGCGTCATCATGGGCATTCCAGCACACAAACCAATCAGGTGCCTGCGTCAGCATGGGCATTCCAGCACACAAACCAATCAGGTGCCTGCGTCAGCATGGGCATTCCAGCACACAAACCAATCAGGTGCCAGCGTCAGCATGGGCAGGGGTCAAGTCCTGGGGAAAAAAGTGTGGGAACTCCCACTCAAGATCCACTCCTCCACCAAAAAAAAACAAGATACGCTCATATGCATAATTACTAAACCGCATGTTAGGTGCTTTCTAAATCCCGCGATAACTCGTGGCAGACCTCCGCAATGTCTCCTGGGAACAATGACAAAAGCTCCCAGGAGACATTGCGGCATGGAGGAAGTGACGGAATACCCGATCCATATACAGGAAGCGGCCGGTAACATAAAGGACATACTAAGGATTACTAAGGTTCGCCTGACAGTGACTCGAGTTGGGCATCGCCGCTTAGTGAAGGATTGGCTCGGGTGGCTCGGCTGCTCTAGTCCTGCAAAGGGAACAAAGTTCCTGCTGTGAAAAAAGTGCAGGAACTCCGATCCAACGCGTTTCCGCAGGACTTGAGCCCTGAGCATAGGCATTTCAGCAAAAAAACAAACAGGATACAACTTGAGTGTCATGGGTGAGTTACAGACAGTTGCGTGCTGCTCCAATTATTGTGTACACAGAATGCATTTTCTATATTTATTACCTTGTATCTCTCTATTGGATCTTCCTGTTGCAGTTGACTTTCTCTCATTGCCAGATATTCCTTCTCATACTTCTTCAACTTCTTTGTAGGCACCTGAAAAATAAAATTGTATTACATGTTATGTTACAAGCTTTCCACTAGAGGGCTTGAAAACAAACTTCGGAAAGGGTTACAGTTAACATTTCGCCCACCAGATGGCGGTATGTACCGCCTGATAACAAAGAACACCTGCTCTTTATCCATAGCAACTGGAAGGGAAATAAATGTTGCAATAGCTTTGCAGGCATTACAGGTATTCCTTCCACTTCTAGGTTTTTGCTGTAACAAGCGTACACCCCTGTAATGCAGTTTACTCAAAAGGTGTGTCAAACAATGTCAGCTGTAAAGCTTGTAATAAAAGCGTACATTTAAAAGTATAAGGCATTATAAAACTAAAATAAATACATTTATGAGCGGTTTAAAAAAAAAAATCATAAAATCCAATAGAAAGTGTACTCTGGCCCACGCCTATATCCAGATAACATCTACAGGCCTCTCCTGCTCAACTGGCCAAATTTCCATCTGTGTGCTCCCAGATAGCTACAGACATGATCTGACCATTTAACCCCTTCAATACCGGGCTTTTATACACCCCTCAATAACAGGCCTATTCTGACACTTCTCTCCTACATGTACAAATCATCATTCTTTTGCTAGAAAATTACGCAGAACCCCCAAACATTATATATTTTTTTTAGCACACAACCTAGGGAATAAAACGACGGTCATTGCAACGTTTTATCTTGCACAGTATTTGCGCAATCATTTTTCAAACGTCTTTTTTTTGGAAGAAAATTGTTTCATGAATTAAAAAAAAAAAAAAAGTAAAGTTAGCCCAATTTTTTTGTAAAATATGAAATATTATGTTACACCGAGTAAATAGATACCTAACATGTCACGCTTTAAAATTGCGCACACTCATGGAATGGCGCCAAACTTCAGTACTTAAAAATCTCCATAGGACAACGCTTAGACATTTTTTACAGGTTACCAGTTTAGATTTACAGAGGAGATCCAGTGCTAGAATTGTTGCTGGCACGCTAACGCACACGGAAATACCTCACATATGTGGTTTAAATGGCGTTTACATACGTCGGCGGGACTTACGTGTGCGTTCGCTTCTGGGCGTGAGCTACCGGGGACAGGGGCGTTTTAAATTTATTTTTTTATTGTTTTTTTATATCACTTTTATTCCTATTACAAGTAATGTAAACATCCCTTGTAATAGGAATGTGTGGGACAGGTCCTCTTTATAGAGAGATGCGTCAATAAGACCCCAAATCTCTCCTCCAGGCTGGAAAGCATGAGATTGGTGGAGAAAAAAAATTCACCGATCTCATGATCAGTGTTGCTCACTAGCCGCAATCGTGACGTCATCACATCGCGCCCGGGTCCTCGGACGGTCATAGAGATGGCGATAGGCCAGTATTAAATTGGTTAACACAAGGACTAGGGTTGCCACCTGTCCAGGATTCACCCGGACAGTTTGGGTTTTGAATTATGTGTCTGGGTTTCAGTCCACCTGAAACCCAGACACAATATTCAGACAGGAATGTAGCTCAAAAAAGGGCTTGATGGGAGGGTGAGGGGGGCACTATCATTATGCCACATTACTATTCTCTTTGGAGGGCCCAAAAGGTGTTTCAGGTCTTTTACAATCCTATAAAGTATGCAAAAAAAATTTTTTGCTGTGCACCGCTAAAGTGTTCAGGTTTGGCTTGAAGAAAAAGTGGCAACCCAAACAACCACCCTGTACAAGTGTCATGGTTGGGGGATCAATAAAATAGCCAGCCACATGACAATTCCTGATTGACCATTATATACTAGAGATGATCACATGTCCATGAGCAGTCTTAGATCAGCAGGGACAACCCACATATCGCCAACACATAAAACATAAATAACATAAAGATACAGATTAGAGAGACAACAGCTAAAGTAAGGACCTGCTGTTATATGTCTCTATATAATGTTCATAAAAGTATTAAATCCCTTTTACAATACACATTGATACCGTAACCATACCATGCCTGCTCTTACCAGTCAAATGTGAAATGATGCCACTATACCAGGGGTCTTCAAACTACGGCCCTCCAGGTGTTCAGGAACTACAATTCCCATCATGCCTAGTTATGTCTGTGAATGTCAGAGTTTTACAATGCCTCATGGGAAGTGTAGTTCTGCAACAGCTGGAGGGCCATAGTTTGAGGATCCCTGCACTATACAATGCCATGTTCCTGTAAGATCCTGCAGGTAAGGCCCGCCATACATGGATCAAAATGTGGTCGGTTGAGCAGAGACCGGCCGACATTCAATCTATGGGCAGGATAATTGTACCCATGTTGATCCATCGATCCCCTTGGGTACAATCAGACTGTTGGATTTTTTACATGCGATTACTGCCAATGGGGAACACTTCACTAGCAGTAATCATGTTCTCCCAGCCATGAAAACTACCCGTGCCCCCCCTGTGTTGTGGGGGAATCAAACAACTTTCTTTCCTTCCAACCATATTGGAAGGAAAGAGAATCAAATCATCCATGACCTGCTTAAAGCGTTTCTAAACCTGCAACAGTAAAATCAATCTGTATATGCAGTAAAGCATGCTTGTTATACTCACTGTGGAACCTAAGGGGTTAATCCTCCACATTATGTAAAAGACTGTTATATTCTGTCTTCTCTAAACCCCCCCCCCTCCTTCTTCCACTGTCTCCAAACCATCTCCTGATAAGACAGAGCCTTTGGAGTGACTCTGCACATGCTCAGTTTGCTGTGTATTGCTAGAGAGTTTTTTTTTTGTTGGGAGAGTGCATGTGATTGGCACAGGGCCAATCAGCACTGTCCAGACAGAGGGTCAGGGATCATGCAGCCTCAGAGGACAGTCGGGGGAGAATGAAAACTCCTCCTATAAGCTTTAACCAGACACTAATAAAAGTCACTAAAGTACGATTAACTGATGATGGAAAAAGGCAGTTTATGTTTACTAAAATTAAATTTCTATGTTCTGTGTACTGTGGGAGACCAGATAGACCTGGGTCGAAGTTGCCTACCTCCCGCTGCATATTTACCGACAAAACGTGGAACATTCACTGACAGAACTTTTTTTTTGCAGACAACCTTACAAATGACAGAACTCTTATCGAAGACAAACAAAATCAATATTTAAAACAGTATAAACATGATAAGTAAACACTGACAATACCCATCACAAGAAGTTTGTCTCATTTACACTTAAAAAGTCAAGAGCATGACAAATTATCAGCCCCTGATATTTACTGACAGTTGTAAGATTTTTTATATATTTTTTACAAACTAAAAATTGACTGACGGTTGGCGACCCTGTCCTGGGTTTAGTAACACTGCAAACATGTATTCTAGAGCAAGTCATTAAAAACATTACCTTCGGTAACATGCAATGCTGTATTCTGGCCTAGGCCAACAAGGCCCAGGCCTAGGGCAGCACTTTGCAGGGGGGCAGCACAGACTGTGTCCCCGCCGGCTTGCGCTACACTGTTAGGCAAATTAGTTTAGCACCCCCATAAATCGGCCGCACTGCTTCCAGTTTGTGGGCGGTTGGCATTCTGCAACTGCGGGGGGGGGGGGGGGGGGGGACGTCGCTTCAAATTTTTTACCATCCCTGTCCCATTGCAGAGATTTCTCTTCACTTCCTGTCCCATAGCCAAACAGGAAGTGAGAGGAAATCTATTCAAATTAAGGGAATCCATTGCCCCCCATGCCATCAGAACTAGTGTCCCCACTTGAAAATTTCAGGGTGGGTCTTAAACCACAAGGGGTGTGGCCTTGACAGGAAGGGGTGGGTCATATTTTAATTAGGGGGTGAACAAGTTAAGTCAGGCCTAGGGCAGCACAAAACCTAAATACATCCCTGGTAACATGAATGTGAAAGTAAAAAGCTACTCATAAATAACAGTCACTCTGCAACATTACATAGAAGTGGAAACCTAGGTAGGATTTTGAAGCGTGTAGAAAGCTGAGCATCAACACTTTCTTTCCAAGACCACTTTCAAGAGGCACATTTCAGGCGTTTTTTGGGCCTGAAAACTGCTTCCTATTAATTTCAATGGATGCTTTCACACTGGGGCGGTGTGCTGTCGGGGCGCGGTGCAGAAAGTCCCGCAAGCAACATCTTTGGGGCATGTTTGGAGCGCTTTAAAAACGCCTGTCCATTGAAATAAATGGGAAGCGTTTCTAAAGTGCTGCAAAATGGCTTTTTTCTTGTCACGAGTCCATAACTTTAAAAAAGCACACCGCTAACACCGCAGAAGTGGCGCAAAGACGCTTGATGTTTTACGGGCAGTTTTTGAGAGCCTCAATGTGAAACGGGTCTTTATGTGAACACGGTAACATATAAAAGTAGGCATGGTATACGTGTTAAAGAGGTCAACTGACTTATGCCACGTACACACGACCATTATGTCATAGAAAAAAAAAAAAAAAAACGTTTTTCTTGATTTCTCTCAAGCCTGCCTTGCCTACACACGACCGTGATAAAAAAAATGCTCAAGCAAAGCGCGGTGACATACAACACGTACGACGGCACTATAAAGGGGAAGTTCCATTCGAATGGCGCCACCCTTTCGGATGATTATGCAAATTTCCCTTCTCATAACTTGCTTCTGAGAATGCGCGTTTTTTCTCCGTTGTTAAAGCCTACACACAACTGTTTTTCACAACAAGAAAAATGACTAGAAAAAAATAAAAAATAGAGCAGGCTCTAAATTTTTCTAGTTGAGAAAAATGCTCTGGAGCCTACACGACAGTTTTTCACGCTATGAAAAACGTGTGTACGCGGCACCAAGAGTTCCACATTTTGCTGCAAACATTTTAACACCACCGGTATTAAAGGATATTCAGTTTCCACAATTTGTGAAATGTCGTCTTAGGAGGCTATACAATAGCACATTGTTGGACAACTAGCTAATCTACTTCTGAGATCTAATTAGCCAAACTCAAGCTGAGCTGTCCATTTATAGGGCACAGAAAAGTCTTGTGACGGCCTGCAAATTCCTGGTTAATGAAAGGATAAAAATATCAGAAAAAGGTACAATAAGGATAAAATGCATGAGACATCGGTCAGACAGACTGCACAGTGCAGGAATGCATACCTTGTGTCAGCCATTAACCTCCGGTACTCATGTAGCAAACAACTGCTGTGACAGATTATGGGGCAACCGGACAATGGGCTTGGTTCTTCCAATAGGTTTCAGCTCAACATGAAAAGATCATTTAAGATAAGTTGTGGCAAGAATAGGTGCTGCAGCAAATCACATGCAAAAAAAAAAAAGGGGGGGGGGGGGGCAAGTCAGAAAGAGAGGTCATCTATCTGTTTAGGGCAGGGGTGTCAAACTCAATTTCATCGTGGGCCGCATCAGCATTATGGCTGCCCTCAAAAGGGCCGGTTGTATCTGTAAGATTAGATGTCCAACGCATCCCCTCCCCTTACATTAGATGTCAAGAGCCCCCTTCCACCATCAGAAGTTGAGTCCCCCCTCTCCCTTGCATCACAGTGCACCCCCCTTTCCTTATGCTGCTGCTGGGAAGAAGTTGGATGCATTGCTTGAAAGCAGAAAGTAAGGGTCTGGAGGATGACTGGAGTGGTGCGAGGGCCGCATGAATTGGCCTAGAGGGCCGCATTCGGCCCGCGGGCCTTGTGTTTGCCACCTCTGGTTTAGGGGATGGGCCTCCTCTTCACACAAGTACACTTAAACCATCATCATCAATTAGCATACTTCCCATTGTCTCACATGTTCCATCCCTGCAGATTTGCCAAAACGTACTGAAAAATTGGGGTTGACATCCCTACAATGGTGAAGAAATGCTGCTAGTTTGTATGCTACACCCCAAACCAACCCTCTCCAGAGGACAGGACAAGCAATGTTGACACCGTTTTGTAGATAGAGAAAATATGTCCAAGTTAAAGAGGGGGTTCACCCTTAAAACCACTTTCTCCCATCCCATTCAGCATACTGGCGTCAGCGCCAGTATGCTGTCTTTTTTTTTTTTTTTCGTTGTACTTAGCTCTTAATAGTAATTCATTTAATTTTCGTCCTACCGCGGTGTATGGCGCCGCTATATAGCGTCACGCCTTCCGAAAACAGCCGACTAGCACTCGGCTGTTCTCGGAGCTATACGGCGCCTGAGCACAGACCTATGAGCTGACTGCGCAGGCGCCGTATATAGCCGCGTCACGCCCTCTGAAAAAAGCCGAAATAGGACTCGGCTGAATACGGCGCCTGCGCAGTCAGCTCCTGGGTCTGTGCGCAGGCGCCGAGAAGAGCCGAGTGCTAGTCGGCTGTTTTTGGAAGGCGTGACGCTATATAGCGGCGCCATACCCCGCGGTAGGACGAAAACTAAATTATCTATTAAGAGCTAAGTACAACAAAAAAAAAAGACAGCATACTGGCGCTGACGCCAGTATGCTGGATGGGATGGGAGAAAGTGGTTTTAAGGGTGAACCCCCTCTTTAACACACAGCAAATGTCATCACAATCTGAGCGGCTACCAAACCCAATGCCAAGTTAGCTTTGGCACCGGACCAGGTAATATTAAAAACTTCAAGGAGAAAAAAGCCTTGAACAAAAAGGACATTGAAATACTCAAATAATCTGAGTAAATATTGTACCATGAACTCCATTTTTAACAGAGACTTTGATTTAATGTCAGTGAGTGTGCATTTCGAGCCACGACCACAGCAGATCGCATGGATGCCGTGCGATTGCAATGCGGTGCAGGAAACACAGGATTCACCATTTCCTGCGTCGCATCAGTGTGAACCGGGGCTGAAGGTACATTTTTGGCACAATTTTCTATTTACACCATTTTTTACTGATGGCGTTTTTTGTATTGGCCATCTGTAGGTCAAAGAGTTCATCACTGAGGAGCTCAAATCAAAAAAAAGGCAAGCCACTTGGGAAACCATCTCCAATGAATCCATGGGGTCTGATCTGACCTACAGGCTTGTTTAAAGAGACAGGAGACCTATATGGACCATGACTACTGTGCAGCAGTACATATACGCCTCCTTGGACACCTACAAGTCCAAAAAGAATTTCAGTTTGAAATGAAAGATCTAACCGACAATGTAATCATAAAAAATAAATGCAAATCATGTTTTTTTTTTCAGTTTAGATAGGAGGCCACATCGGTATAGAGGTCAACGTCTTTGAGACAACCAGTTAAAACCATTTTCACTCCCTATATGTAAGAAAGGCATTGATGGCTCTCAATTCTGAAGGATTTATGAAAATGCTCTGTCATTCATAAAATCAGTTTTCGATGCCTCACACTTCCTCCAGCGCAACTTCTGTACTGACACATAAATTAGTCAGTTGTTCCACCTTATGCCCCCCCATGTGTCAAACCACTGCTGAAAAGGTCACATACAAAATTGTACATATAGTCATTTCCACCAAAACCTATTTCTTCCTACTGCTAAAATGCGTTTTTACATTTTAGGCTTATGATTAAAGGGGAAACTCACGTTTAAAAAAGGTTTCTACCCCCAGCATGCAATGAGCCCGGTCTTAGAGCATCCTTATCTGTAAATCCCCCCCATTTTTTTAATTGCCTGCCGTATAAGGATATATATATATATATATATATATATATATATATATATATATATATTACATTTTTTAATCCAGCACCAAAGCCTCTTCAGCATTCAACACAAACTGTGGTCTCATTTTCCCACCCATACGTCATTAGAGGATACAGCAATGATGTATGGTTCGGAGGATGGAACCACAGTATGAAACATAGTACACAGGCATCTGGAAATTTTAGATTCAGAAGAGTCTGGTTGAGGTTTTAGTATTGGATGGAAGGTAGGAGACGTCAGCCACCAGAGAGGGGAGTATAATAGCTCTTTTGTTTTTTCTTTAACAGGGTAACCTGGCATGTACCCTGATTCACCATTATAGCAAGGCCATAATCTTACCTGTGCACAGATTTCACAGGGTGCTAGAACACTTGAGGATACAAACAATTCCCTGTACTGGGCAGCCAGACATTGGATGTGTATGCAGCGGACATTTATACCTCCAATAGCAAATTTAATAAGGAGAGCAGGGGAATGGGTAGAATACCAGTTTAGTGATGCATCACAAAATTTTGGCTGCCAAAAATGATCGTCTGAAAATTGAGTTTACACACAGCTCTCCCCGTTCTTCAGCTCCGGGGACCGATCGCAAGACTCCAGCGGCGATCGGGTCCCGCGGTCACGGAGCTTCGGACCGGGTCGCATGCGCGTGCCCGCGACCCCACGGCTGAGCTTTAAGGGCAACGTACATGTACGTGGATGTGCCCAGCCGTGCCATTCTGCCTACGTATATCGGCGTGAAGGGGTCCTTAAGCAGTTAAAGGATTTTTTTTTAATCTCAATAGCTTCCTTTACCTTAATGCAGTGCTGTTTTCATGTCCTCATTGTTTGTTTTTGATCTCAAGTTGCTGTAATTCTTCTCTGATCTCCACACTTCCTGGTTGTCTGTTTCCTGATAACCACAGTGCTGGGAGCTTTCCCTCTGTGGTCACTAATCAAGGAGGTGTGATTACTGTGTGTCTAAAACCCCTCAGCACCAATCAGTTTCGTTACCAAACCATCACTGCCCTGTATTGGCTCTGTACATCACAGAAGCAGGAAACAGAATGCAAAAATGAAACTAAAACTGTAGGTACATTATATGATTGATTGTTTTATCTAGTTTTAATCATTTTTAAAAGGAATCAGTTAACTATTATGTCTCTATACCCTGTAAACAGTAATTTCAGCAAAAAAAATGTTTTCCTTTAAACTTCCAAGACAGGTTTGACTACCTTTATTGGCTGTGAGACACAACTTAATAGTGACATTTTAATGAGGCTTTCTGTAAATAAAAGGCAACAAGGAGCCTGTAGTAAGCATTCCAGCGTCTACAGCAAGTGTTCTGGAATCGACAGATGACTGTCAAAGTGACTTGGGTGGGCTGGTGGACTACAGTCTCAATAAAATACTGAAGCGGTGTAATGGTAGAGTGTGCTTCCTTTCCACTAGCCTGGGAAATCACCATATGACGGCTCTGCAGCGATCTCTGCTCTTCCCACTATTGGCAGCGCTCGATAAGTAGCTTTCCCCGGATGGAGCCTTTCAGCAGCCAGATATTGGTGGCCTGACCTAGATTCCAATGAAAGTAAAAAGAAAGCCTTGTTCACTTCGCTGCCAACCTCAGATGGCAGCCGATACGGCTCACCCAGCCCAACGCAGCAATGTGGCCAGTTTAGGGGGATTATCACCATAGATGTAGTTCTGTTAACCCTTCTAGGCGCCCAGGCTGATGGAATATCACTTTTATATAATATGCTTGAACCCAACAATCAGTGAACCTCTCCTCCTTCCCTCTTATCTCCTGACTGCAGCCCCCCCCCCCCCCACCCCCAATCACATCCTGTACAGTTAATTACAGTTGTCCTGGCTTAGAGAGCTCATTAGAATTCATTTACAAGCAAGTATCTATGAAGATGCAATGAACCAAATAGGCCTGCACATTTCTATGTACCTACAAAGGGCATCCTCAATCCCAGCATGCCATAGAGCGATGCCCTAAATAAACATCACACTCAATGCAAGATGTGGGTTCCTCATTGAGGCCTCCAACTTCATACAAGTGCCACACTCATTAAAGCAAACAGTCCCATCAATGTCACCATCTTGTGTAATTATCCAGAACCCGTAGAATTTATTTCTATCAAGGTTATCCCTTGAGTGCATTACATAGAGTGCACTGCTTACATATGAGGCACCAGTTAAGACCAAAGGCTCTATGGCCCCATACACACGAGCAGACAGATTTGTTCAAATCTGTCCGTCCGACAGATTTGAACAAATCTGTCTGCTGGGATTTTGGTTTGCTCGCGTGTACACATGAGCAAACCAAAATCCCCGCCAGCAGAAAGCGCGCTGACGTGTCGGCGACGTTGACGCCGCCACGTCACCGCACCAGGAAGTAAAACACTTCCGCGCATGCGCCGAATCCATTCGGCGGCGGTGCGGGACGACATGTCTGCTGCTAAGTGTACTAACCAGCAGACATGTCGGGCGGACGGATTCCCACCCGATAGATTTCAAAGCATGCTTTGAAATCTGTCGGGTGGCCAAATCCGTCGGCTCGGCCGTACACACGATCGAATCTGTCTGCTGAAACGGTCCGGCGGACCGTTTCCAGCGGACAGATTTGATCGTGTGTACGAGGCCTATGAAAGTCTCTTCTCCAATGATCAGGGTGTAATAATGTAGCAAGTCACAAGGTGAACGGCTGCAGAACAAGCTGATCTGTGTCAGATATTTAAGAACACACTGTACAGACACCAGGACTTACATAATTGTCACCTCTGGGTCACTATCACTGTCCATGAAGGAGCTGCTGAGACTGGATAATTGGGCCGATTTAATAAAGGGGTTGAGAATCTTTACACAATTAGCCCTGGTTCACACTGATGCTACTTTGAAATCGTGCTACTTTACTTGAAGTAGCGAGATTTCAAAGTAGCAAGGTCAGCGCGATTTCAGGTGCTACTTGATAGACATTTGTGTGGCTTCATACACAGATGTCTATAGAAATCGCACCTCAAATCGGCAAAAGTAGTGCAGGAACTACTTTTGCAAAATCGGTGTGGCGCTGCAAAATCGGTGTCGCACCGATTTGGAACAGTGCCATTGCCACCAATAGGCTGCGACTTGTCATGCGATTTGATCTCTCAAATCCAATGACAAATCGCTCCAATGTGAACCTAGGCTAAATGTGTGACTATTCACTAAAATTATCCAAACACGTGCAGATGAAATAAGCGAACTGAAATTTGCTTTTCCAATGACTGGACAACTAAAGTTAATGAAGGTGCTTGTGAAGAATTGAATCAGAAGAACAACCTTGAAGAAGATTGCGCAAAGAAAAGTGCATGAAGGCATTGTCAGGGGAGTGCTGTGATCCCTGGAATACACTTGGCATAAAATATAGTCAAGGCCAATTTAATGTACAACAGAACTCTGGGGTTTTCTTTTTTTATTCTACTCTTTCCAACTCTTGCTGAAACCAAAGCTTGGGCCGCATGCAGGGGCGGACTGACCCATGCCACTAGGGGGCCCCCTCATCAGGGTTACCAGCCTCAGTAAAACTAGGGACAATATGTAAAAATCTGTGTTTTAAAAAAAAATAATACCAAGATTATAGCTGCCCGCCTCTCCAGTACCTTTTCAGTGTGGGTATACTAGCCCCATAATCTCCTATTACCCGGGGGCCCCATGAGTTGTCAGTCTGCCCCTGGCCGCATGCCACTAGACTCGGGAGTCCATGCAGTCCCACTCCCAGCCGCCATTCAACACACTAAGGGCCTCTCTGAAGACCCCCCAAAAGGAGAGGAGGAAGACAGGGCTTACCAGCCAGGGGCTTCCGGAGTTGACCCCTTACAACTACATGGGGCCAAGATCATGGAAAGTATAAGAGGAACCTTCTTATTCAGGCAGAAGTCTAAGGGAAGACAAAACAGGGCAGATCTCCATCAAAAGGGGGACTGCTGATCAAATAACCATCCAGACAAGATAAAACAAAACGTACGACTCCTGGATGGCAGAACAGTCTAAATAGAGGGGCAACGGAGGGTGGGAGTTTTTTTTTTTGTTTTTGTACCAATTTGGCTTGTATTTCCTGCATGGGTGGGACCAATCATCTCTCAGGTTGCAGTCCTGGAAAATAACTGGGAAAATTATAGCTTCATCGATGCTGGATACTAGTGCCAGCCATATTCTTCTGGCATGGAGACAGAGTTCTGGCTTTCCTACGTTGCAGAAATAGTGTTGTGTAGTCACCTCCTCCTCTCCCCTCACTCATTCACAAAAAGCCTTGAGTTTCCTTTACAGAATGCAAGCTGTGAATGGACAAGGGGAGATCCTGTCATTTACTCATCTTTCTTTTCTCTTTGTCCATTCACAGAACATCTTGCATATTCAGAAAATAATACTGAGGAGCTACAGGACACTATTCCTGGACTGTATGAGAGCCAGAACGGAGGGCACCAACACTTAGCACCCAGCATCAGTGAAGACATTATCTTTACACCAAAAAGCAGGATGTATGATTACCATCACGGAAGGTATTCCTTTGCCCACAACAGAATTTGCAAAAAATATAAATCCTTAAATTCAGCTTTAAAGTGGATCTCCACCCTAAAGTGGAACTTCCGCTCATTGGAACCCTGTCTAAGCCAGATATTTGCACCCACTTCCGGGCATAGACCCTGCGGGAAACTGCGGGCAATATGCCACTTATCGCCCCCTCGTTGTGCTCCCACAACACAGTGGGGAACAGTGAGGATGGCGCAGCAAGACTCACATATGCACTGTAGGGAACCGGGCATTGAAGCTGCACCACTTCACTTCCCAATTCCCTCACCGATGATGGCACCCGAAAGTGGAGCGATTGCTTGTCTTCAGCTACCGACATCGCTGGACTCCATTACAGGTAAGTGTCCATTTATTAAAAAGTCAGCAGCTGCAGTATTTGTAGCTGCTGGCTTTTAATATGCATTTTTTATTTTTATTTTTTACGGCGGAGCTCCGCTTTAAAGATAAACCCAACAGACTTTCTGACTGTAGCACAGCGACAGCGTTTCCTGGATAGCTTTCGCAATTCATTGCATTTACCCGATTGCTCTGTAATGATTAATGGAGCATCAGTTGGGCACAGATCCTTGGACAATGCCAAGTCAAAGGCACAGAAATCTGTTCTATGAATGTGTCATCATACCCACCCGCTCGCTGTCTCTCTCCGCTTCACATAATCATCTCCAAATAATGTTTCCCTGTTACTAATAATACTGAACACCGATGATTAAAGAACCATTTCAGCACCGTCATTCTATAAGGGGCTTTAGGGAGGATTTGTGTTTTAGCAGCTTCCTAGCAACAGAACACTGCAGATCTCCGCTAAATCAGCTGCTCGCGGGCTGAAATCAAAGGCAGAAGAGAGAATTAATGGGAAACACAACTCCCTATTTAATCTCCAAGAAAAGCTTGGCTGTAATCTCTAGGAAAGCTCTGTGCAGAATATGCTGGATGATGATTCTTTTTTTCTTTGTTTAGTGATCTGGTGAAGGAGACATTGCTGCAGAGCTCTTCATGGGAAGGTCACACAAGTACATGAGATACATAAGGAGGAGCTAGTAAAGCGGGACAATTATTTATTTCTATATTGAAGTATTAGAGGGTTGCCAAATCCTGGCCAGGGGACAAAGACACCTACTGGGATGTGTAAATAGTCTGCCATCTGTACAAAACGGGGTATTAAAACATTTGACCCCTTTAGACTATTAGGCTGCATTCACACCTAGGCGTTATGCGGCGTATTGCCGCGACATGGAATAGGCGTTTTGTCCCCGCGATCTGCGGCGACAAAAACGCGCCTTGTTTTTTGCTGGAGGGGTGATTTTTACATTGTCGGCTATGCCCAAACGCCCAAGACGCCTGAAAAAAATGGTCCGGGACTTGTTTTAAGCTTTAGGCGTTCGGCGTAGAGATGTGAACCATCTCCATAGCCGACAATGTAAATTCGCCCCTCCAGCGTATTTCAGGCTGCTACACCGTCGGGCGACAAAACGCCTAGGTGTGAATGCAGCCTTAAGGCAGCACTTTACTTGACTCCCTCCCCTTGTACACCATGTGTACTGTGGTGTGATGGCCAATGCTACTGCAATGCCCAGGTCTTAAAGGAGTTGTAAAGGTACAATTTTTTTTTCCTAAATAGCTTCCTTTAGTGCAGTCCTCCTTCACTTACCTCATCCTTCCATTTTGCTTCTAAATGTCCTTATTTCTTCTGAGAAATACTGACTTCCTGTTATTCTGTCTAACTCCACAGTAATGCAGGGCTTTCTCCCTGGTGTGGAGTGTCATGCTCGCCCCCTTCCTTGGACTACAGGAGAGTCAGGACGCCCACTAACACACAGCTCCTTTCTCTATCTGCAACGTAGAGAGCGTCCCGACTCTCCTGTAGTCCAAGGGAGGGGGCGAGCATGACACTCCACACCAGGGAGAAAGCCTTGCATTACTGTGTGGAGTTACAGACAGAAGAACAGGAAGTGAGGATTTCTCAGAAGAAATAAGGACAAAGCAAAATCAAAGGATGAGGTAAGTGAAGGAGGACTGCACCAAGGTAAATGAAGCTATTTGGGGGGGGGGGGGGTTGTACCTTTACATCCCCTTAAAGTGGGGCCTAAGGAAGTGGATTAAAATTTACATTTTTCCTTAGAACCTTTTCACAAGATATGGAACCCATGGATGGGATACAGTTAAAATTAGCATGGTAGAACCACATGGTTCTTCAGAAGGAAATCTCCTTCATTTATCACATAATCCTTGATAAGAAGTGGGCTATATCACAGCGAGACCAAGTCTGAGAGGAGGAGGAGGAGATGGCTTGGAGCAGATGAGCTACATAATCCATTTTCTAGAATGCGTTCCTAAACATGCACAAAGCCACAAAATGCAAATGACCTTAAAAGTGGTTGTAAACCTCAGACATGAAATACGAATAAAGCATATCCCTCTACAGTGTGTACTTGTCTCAATCCAGAGTACTAAGTGTCATTACTGCCCACTGCCTTGTTCCTCTGCTATGAGCATGTGTCACTTCTGATGAGTTTTCCTGACACCAAGAGAAAAATGGTGATTGGGAGTGCACAGCCTGTGATTGACAGCCTAAGCTCTGTTCTTATGCGCTGTGTTAAGGGGGTATGTCCCACAAAAAGATTATGTCCCTTCCCTCCAATCAGCTCTCAGAACTCAACTCACTGATGAAACTTCAGCTCTCATCCCCTTCTGAGCTGAGAGACTATGTGTAAATTCTGCACTTTGAATGGATAAAAGGAAAAGATGTCTGTAGATAAACAGGTACAACTTATGTAGGAGTCTTATTTTAATCTCTGTGCATCACCTGAGGCCAGTCACTTTACTGGGTTAAATTTCTTGCATGAAATGTATATAACCTTAAATGTGGGTATAGAATTGGGTATATGGGATTGTATGATATTTTTTATTTTATTTATTTTCACGGTTGAACTAGATGGACTTGCGTCTTATTTTAACTCGACTATGTAACCCCTTCATGCCCAAGTCTTTTTCTGACATTTGTTGCGTACAAGTTAAAATCTGTTTTTTTGCCTAGAAAATTACTTAGAACCCCAACCCCCCCAAACATTGATTGAGAGAGAGAGAGAGAGAGATATAGATATATCAGAGACCCTAGAGAATAAAATGGAAATTGTTGCAATATTTTATGTCACACGGTATTCATGCAGTGGTCTTTCAAAACACATTTTATGGTGGGGGGGGGGAGAGAATACACTTTCATGAATAAAAAAACAGTAAAGTTAACCCAATTTTTCGTACAATGTGTAAGACGTTACGCCGAATAAAAAGATACCCAACATATCAAGCTTTAAAATTGCGCACACTCGTGGAATGGGAACTACGGTACCTAAAAATTTCCTCGGGCAACACTTGAAAAAATTCTACAGGTTACCAGTTTAGCATTACAGAGGAGGTCTTGTGCTAGAATTATTGCTCTCGCTCAAACAATTGTGGCAATACCTGACATGCATGGTTTGAACGTAGGTTACATTTGCGGTCGTGACTTACAGATGCGTTTGCTTCTGCACGCGAGCACGGAGGGATGGGGCACTGTGAGCTGAATTATTCAATGAACAGATCTGAAAATCTCTACCTATAAGGAAAGAGGGTGTGTGCCTTTCCTCCAATAAGCTGTCTTGGCTGTATGCACAGGCTTCACTGCAGTTCTGAACAGGAAGAGAATATCTCCTAACACAATCTTACGTTTCTAAAGAATATATAAAGCCCAAGACTGCAGATATGCAGGTAAAACATATGTAGGGAGATTTGTTTCATCTCTGTGTACCATCTGAGGCTGATCACTTCACTGGGTATGTGTGAGGATTTACATCCACTTTAAGCCAGTAATACAAATGAAAATCTGCGCTCAAAGTGTCAGTTTCCTTTTTTGATGAAATTGCAAAGCAATTGGCAGACATATAGCGGTAGTTTATACTAGCCGCAAGGAAATGGGGTCAAATGTAGAACAGAAAAACCCACTTGCTTTCAAAGAATTTGCCATAGTTTTTTTTCCCTTTTACGATTGTTTTTGTCAATGTATTTCCCAGTTCTGGCTTAATTTGACTCAATTTGTGTTGGTAGATTGAACCTAATCTGGCAATTGCTTGCAATCTTGTGTGAGATTCCGGGTGAAAGAAAAGTATCTGAGGCCTAGATAGTCTCTATCACATGACCTTTGGCTACCGGGAGCATCATAACCGTTTCCCATCATTAGAGCCTGGGGAGAGTAAATTATACTCAGACAGGTCCTGCCTGGTAAACTTGAGAGATAAAAACGGATCAAGCAAGGCACAACTAGTAAGCAGAGCCTCTAATAGAGCAACTACTACTTTACCCAATGCAAGAGAAGGTGCCACAATCTAAGTGTATACTGTTTATTAAAAGAAAAGGATAAAGATATAATGCACTCACTGCATGTAAAATAAGGTCAGAATGTCAAAGGGCAGGGTAGAGCCCTTCGTGGAGTGACGTGCTCAGATCGGCAGGCAAGCAGCCTACACTTAGATGGTGCCCTCTCTTGCTTGCCTTTGGTATGTGCATTAGTTAAACTCAGGACCTGGTCCAGGGAAGCAGCAACCATCTTCAATAGTGACGGATATTTGAACTTGGCACCGAGCCCCCTTTACCGAGTGGTCTAGAAGCGCCACCCTTTGTACTACTTTGAAGCCTCGTACACACACCCGGTTTTCTCGGCAAGAACCAGCACGAAAACTGCTGGCAGAGTAAACCGTGCGTGTGTACGAGGCTTTCAGGTATCACATCTGGAAATCTGCCCAGAATCTTGATGAGAAATATAGAGATCCTGCCCTCTATTTTCTCGTCGAGATTGTCGGCCTGTTTCCTGACGGGAAACCTGAGCGCCTGTATGCTTACCTGTCGCCGTGGAAACCCGCGCATGCTCAAAATGACATTGACGCACGTGCAGTAACTTTCACGGCATAGGTAGGATGAAGCAAGATGGCGAGTGTGACGAGCGCGACGAATGACGTCACCATGTTCTTGCCTTTCAAGAGAACACTCGGGCGGCAAGAGATTCTTGCCAAGAATCTTGTCAGGAAAAACAAAGTCGACAAAGAGATTCTGGCCCGTGTGTGCGAGGCTTAAGGCCGGGTTCACACCTATGCGAATTGAGTGCTGCTTAAACCGCATCCAATACGCAGAACATTTCTAAATACATTGTTTTCAATGAGGCTGGTTCACATATGTGCGATGCATTCGCACTGAGCATTGCAGTAAAAACGTGTGCAGATTTTATGCCTTGCGGTGCGGCTCAGGTGCGAATTCAGTCCCATTATCTTCTATGGGTACGCAGCTGATTCGCAGATGTGTTCATTTCTCTTCAGGAATTGCTCTCATTCAGCTCAATACACTTCTCCCCCACTCTCCTCTCACCTGGAACTTCTCCCAGGTCTCCAAATTCGCAGTTAAAACGCAATGGATCTGCTGAACACTTCCCTTATCTATCTGCAGAGATTACAGAGCTGAAATTCACACCGCACAAGTGTGAACCCAGCCTTAGAGTTGCATAATGCCAGCAAAAATCACTAAAACGACTACATACACATTCTGTTTTGAAGCATTCCATATTCCTCCCAGATTAGATAACGTTACCTGCTCCCTAATTATTTATGAGCCAGGGTTCCACTCCCTTAGCACACTTCTCACAGATAGGTAAAACGCTCACACAGTGGCTTCCTGTTAATTGAGGTGTGCCTTGCTCCCTGCAGTTCTGGCCGTACTTTCTACTATGCAGAATAATGCAAGGCGATCTCACTGCAAGCTAATTAAAAGTGGATCAGTATCAGTTATGTGCCCTGGCTCCCTTGCACTGCAGGCACACCGGGATAATCCACGTGAGACAGCCTTCTTCACCAAACAAAGGTACACTTGTTGCCTGATATTCTGAAGAACAAAGACCTGAGAGTCAGATAAGTCCAACACAACAGAATCCGCTCCATTCAGAGAGGTCAGTGATGAAAATTTCCAGGAACTTGTCCAAGGCAAACTTTTTTCTTGTGGAAAAATGAGTGTATTTTACAGCACTGAACCTTTAGGTCACGTACACACAGGTGTACACATATGGAGTCTAGCAAACTTTAATAACTCCTGAGATCTCTCTAATGTCCAGGGGAAGCTCAGATTTGCACCATACTGTACAAAAAAAAAAAAAAAGCACAAGAGGCCAATAAGACAATTATAACACAACAAGACTTTGGACATGGGTGCCGTGCCTGTTGTATGAGGTAAAATTTGAAGCCACAGGTGCTGCATACAACCATCATTGGCTGCACCGCTAATTACATGAACATGTGCATGCATGCTGACATACGCCCCTGCAAGCAGACTGCCTGGGTATATAGCCATTCATTTTCGAGGATGGTTGTACCGGTTGCACCTAAGCGAGGCATTACATCCACATTTTATGGTGCCCATGCCCCAGGTGTCCATGCATTTTCAAACACAAAATAATATCTACTTCAAGGGGTGAGGGAGCTTTCTGAAAAATGACCGCTTGCCCTGGGATAGTCTGCCAATGGCAATCAAAAGGAGGAGCAAACTAAGGCCGCATACACACGATCGAACATGTCCGCTGAAACTGGTCTGCACACCAGTTTCAGCGGACATGTTCGATGGTGTGTACGGCGTATCGGACCGTTTTCCAGCAGACAAAAGTTTCAAAACATGCTTAAAAAACCTGTCCACTGGAAACCTGTCCGTCGGACAAGTTCGATGGTTAGTACACAAAATCATCGGACCAAAATCCTGCGCATGCTCAGAATCAAGTGGACGCATGCTTGGAAGCATTGAACTTTGTTTTTTCATCCCGTTGTTGTGTTCTACGTCACCGCGTTCTGGTCCGAGGGAATTTTGGTCCGATGGTGTGTACGCTCATCAGACCAACAGACCACTTCAGCCTGGTCCGATGAAAACGGTCCGTCGGACATGTTTCATCGGACATGTCTGATCGTGTGTACGCGGCCTAATATGTGCAGAATGGATGAGGTGTCACTTCTTGCATTATTCTGCTGCATATGAGCTCCTAATATCAGTTTCTCTACATTGTCATAAAATAAGAGGCTGTTCTATGAGCCTCAAGAATGTAAAGAAATAATAGCAGGAATACACTACAGAGCATTATTTCAGTGACAGCTCTGAGTTTGCCTGGGGCCAATGATGAGACATCCAAGATGGCGGCACCCAGCAGCAGTCTCAGACCTGTTCAATTTCACTACAGTATCTATAATTACATGGAGATTAACCCCTTTATTATGGCGGACGCATCGGACACATTTGGCACCATTGGCATTTTTACAGCGATCAGTGCCTTTAAAAAAAATGCACCGATTACTGTAAAAATTACACTGGCAGTGAAGGGGTTAACCACTAGGTGGCGCTGCAGAAGTTAAGTGTACCCTAGGAAGTGATTCTTACTGTTAGGGGGAGTGGCTACATGTGACACGTAACTGGTGACCGTCCCCAATCACGGGGAATGTTTACCAGTGACAGTGTCACTAGGCAGAATAAAGTAATGCCTTGTTTATAAAGGCATCCCCCTGTTCTGCTCTTGCCAACCACAATCGTGAGACTCCCGGAACATCGAGTTCCTGGTACTCGCTGGGCGATAGATTCAAAGGGACGTACATGTACGCCAATCTGCCTGCCTGTGCCATTCTGTTGACGTAAAAAGTTGTGTGGTGGTCGGCAAGAGGTTAATTGTACAAAACAAGGAAGCTTAACATAATCCTATAGCAAAACCATTGCTCAGAGTATGAGGACAGGGTCTCTTGAACAACTTTGCACCAAGTTTACTATATGCACCATCCATGTATTTATACAAGGTGGATAATCAAATTGCAAAGCGTATTTCCAGCGCAAGAGAAATGTCAAACCGTCTTATTAATCGCTTGAAGAGATTTGAAGGTATCACTCATTTTTATAATAGTATTGAGAAAGTAAAGATCTGCAATATCTCTCTTCCCCAATAGATCTTTTAACATATAGTCCGTTGTGTCATTAATAATCCATAACAAATACTAATGAGCATTACAGCTCAACAATTATCCATACAGCTGAAAAGGATCATTTACCACATAATTAAAAGTTATTTGAGAAGACGCAATTGTTTCGTTAAATATATATGTAATCATACACCTTATTCTACTATGAACATAATTCTAGTTTCTCTTCATGTTCCCATGGTAACGCAGCAGAGAGCGAGCTATAAAGGAGGTTAGGTTATTTTCATATGAAGTCTGATGCATTTGTGCATCTGTTAAAGAGGACCTGCCATTGACTCTTTACTTTCAGGATGTCTCAACCACCAATAAAGTCTCTTGTAATTAATTTAAAAAAAATGGTTTAATTAGGGTCAGAATTGGAGCCGACAATAGCTGCTACATCCGTGACCTGCGCTGCAAAGTCACTAGAGCATAGGTGGCCAACACAAGGCCCGCGGGCCGAATCCAGCCCTCCTGGCCAATTCGTGTGGCCCTTGCACCGCTCCTGCAGCTGCAGACCTCCTCAAGACCCTTACTTTCTGTTTTTAAGCAATGCATCCAGCTTCTTCCCAGCAGCAGCATAAGGAAAGGGGGGGTGCATTGTGATGCAAGGGAGAGTGGGGTACTCAACTTCTGACGGTGGGGTCGCTCTTGGCATCTAATGTAAAGGAGAGGGGATGCATTGAACATCTAATCTTACAGATACAACTAGCCCTTTTGAGGGCAATCATAATGCTGATGTGGCCCACGATGAAATAGAGTTTGACACCCCTGCACTAGTGGTCCTCACAAAGGGTTGAGCAGTAGGCTGTGCTATTATCAATGCTGGTGCACCTTTCACTGACTCTCTCGGGAAGCAGTAGCTTTTAGTACAGACTCGCTTGCCAGAACTTTATAACATACATGTGTGCTGTGAACAAGGCTCTTCGCCGAAACTAGTCTGCTGCTGACTGTACTCACTGTGAAGGCTTCACAATAAATACGCTTGATGTTATGAGTTACCGGCTGCTTTTTTTACGCGATGACCGCTTGCCAGAACGTCTTGGAAAACCAAGTTGGGAGGCCAATTTTGACCCCCACAGATACTGGTTCTCCACATGTTGCCCAATCCCAATAAAAACTACAAAGAAAGCAAGGCCGGATTCATATCTACTCACATGGTGATGTGAAGATGCTTCTGTGCAGTGCATCTTCTCCTGTAGGGATGAGCTCCGACGTGTCACACAGTCCACGTGCAGAGCCTGCCAGGAAGTCTGCACGGCGCTGCGCTCATCACAGGCAGGGAGACATTTCCCAATGCTCGGCTGCAGAGATCGGGAAAGGTCTCCCCGTCTGTGGTTAGTGCAGCGTCGTGCAGACTTCCTGGCGGGCTCTGCATGTGGACTGTGCATACACGCCGTAGCTCATCCCTATTCTCCTGATACGTGGGATACTCCTTGATCTCAGGATCTCACCAGAAGGATTGTTACCACACCATTCCAGTGCAAAAGCTAAGTAAAAGAAGTGTGTTGTTCAACCTTTCTACAAAAGGTTTTCTTTCTACAAAAGGTTTTCTTTTTTTTAATAGGCGTAGGAGACCTTATGTATTATTCAGACCTTGTATTTTAATGCAAGGGCCATCATAAGGGCCCATTTATAATAATTTGGGATGTCGGTGTTTATCAGCCTAAGTGTGTGGGGGGGGGGGGGCTTAGTAGACTATTGTGGGCTACCTTTAAGTACACATAAATGTCTTGTTGTCTTCTTTTTCTTTCTTTTTTTAACAAGAGAAAACATCTTGTCTTTTTGATCCAAGATCATTGACTGGCAGGTTATGAGCCATTTGTGAAATATATTTACTCCTACTGATGCTGGGATATTTCCTACTCATACTGGCCACAGTGCGGCCCCCCCTGAAGGACAGTAAAATGGCCCTTTGTTTAAAACGTTTGGAGACCCCTGGTTTAGAGGGTATTCTTCATGTTCCAATATTTGGGATGATGGCTACATCTCAGAACCACACCTCTAGAGTTTCACTGATGTTACATAAAAGCTGAATGTCGCCTCCGAAATTCACTCTACTTAAAATCTCTATTCCAGCAATGCAATTGCAAGCAAGTTTCCATTTAAAGATTCTCACCCATGCATTCTTATTCTTTTAGGCCCAGTAAAAAGAACCAAACCAGTAACTTCAGCTCAGGCACCTCATTGATGTCACCAGCTCCTATTTAACTGTTTTTTCATACCAGCTATGGCTAGGAAATCCAACTATGCAATAGTGGTTATATTTTTTCTGACCGAGATCCATGATGTAGCCTTTAAGCTTACCAGGATTTCCACTTCTGCTAACCATTCAAAGTATAACTAAAAGCACAAATTTTAGATCTACTCAATAACTAAGCACGAGGCATCATTAAACTAGATATCCACCAGTGAGGCCCAATGTATTTTGCACTAGGTTACCGAAAATAATTCAGCTGTCAGAAAGTACATAGAAAACAAGAGGCCTAGTTAGTATTTGGTGGACCCATTAAATTACATTCTAGACAGAACAAGAACGACTAACCAGTCAGGAATGACCAGAACTTCCTGTGTACTCAAAATAAACAATGACTTGTTTAGTCTTTGTACATGTGTTTCTTTGGACACAGAAAGCAGGTACTGCACCACAACAAAGAGCTGCTCAGTTTCGCGATCTGTAGCATCTGATTAACATAAGACAACTTTCACAGACTACTAATTGGCTGTTGTGTCAACACACAAAGTCAGTCAGGGGAAGACAGCCCTGATTAACATAACTGCTTTCATTCAGGCTTCGTTTACACCTGAGCGACTGAATTGCGGGCAGAATCACTGCGATTCTGCCAGCAATTCGAAATCGCGACAAATCGCAGGATGCTTGTGCGATGTCATTACATTCTAATAGCACTCAAACCGTGGCGTGATTTTGCCATGACAAATCGCAATTCTGTCACTCAAAAGAAGCTCCTTTTTGAGTGACAAGCGATTGCAGCGCGATTTATCGCATTACAATCGTGGCAGGAAAATAAATAAATAAAAATCATACAATTGGGGTTCCATTAAGAAGTAATGGCATCGCACAAGCGTCCCATGATTTCGAATCGTGTGCAGAATCACAGCAATTCCACCTGCGATTCAGTTCACTCATTAGATCCCGTAGGCATGGGCTGAATATTGAGCGGCATTGGCCGGTTCAATAAAAACCAGCCGCCATTCGGGCCATGTGTAAGGCACTTGGTCTGACAGAAGTCGGCCGTTTGGCTGGTTTCTGTGGGACGTGCATGTTGGAAAAACCAGCAGCCGACCCATCTTCCAATCAGTGCTCTTTGCCAAAGGCGGAGTGTGCTGAACAGGAGTGCTCTTGCGGGGTGTCCCTCCTTCAGCAAATGATTTGGGCCAGTGCACAAAGCAAGGTCAATAAAGACATGGATGAGCGAATTTGGGGTGGAGGAACTTCACTGGCCTGCACAGAGTCCTGATCTCAACCTGATAGAACATCTTAGGGATGATTTAGAGAGGAGACTGCGATCCAGGCCTTCTCATCCACATCAGTGCTTGACCTTAACAAATGCGCTTCTGGAAGAATGGTCAAACATTCCCATAGACACGCTCTTAAACCCTGTGGACAGCCTTCCAGAAGAGTTGAAGCTCTTATAACTGCATAGGGTGGGCCAACTCAATATTGAACCCTACGGACTAAGACTGGAATGCCATTAAAGTTCATATGCGTGTGTGTAAAGGCAGGCGTCCCAATACTTTTGGTAATATAGTGTATATAGCTGGTGTCGAAATTCCAAAAAATATATGTGTTTCTGATAAAAAGATTTTCTTCATAAAAGCGTTCACAAGTTTGTACTTATTCAGTTTTTATTTGAAACAGTAGCTTGCCAACTTTTATTCAAGTTAAACAGTGTTTACAATGTTTTTGCGTATTTATCATTGCGGATGCAGAGCCCTGCGGAGCTTTGTTTCCTGGTGGTTTTAAAATGCTAAGTTTTGTGGTAAATAAAGAATAGATATCAATTAGAACTTTCTCCGTGGTTTCAGATATCAATCTTTTACCTATTCATACATACTCCTACGTGGATCAAGTAAAAGATGGAGACTGGACTATTTTTTTTCTTTTGTTCAAAGTTGAAACCCGACTATTTTTTATTTTTAGACGGCGGAGACCCGACTATTTTTTATTTTTAGACGGCGGAGACCTGACTATTTTTTATTTTTAGACGGCGGAGACCCGACTATTTTTTATTTTTAGACGGCGGAGACCCGACTATTTTTTATTTTTAGACGGCGGAGACCCGACTATTTTTTATTTTTAGACGACGGAGACCCGACTATTTTTTATTTTTAGACGACGGAGACCCGACTATTTTTTATTTTTACACGGCGGAGACCCGACTATTTTTTATTTTTACACGGCGGAGACCTGACTATTTTTTATTTTTAGACGGCGGAGACCTGACTATTTTTTATTTTTAGATGGTGGCGAGTTATTTATTTTTTTGACAGCGGAGACCCAACTATTTTCTATTTTTAAATGGTGGAGACCTGACTACATTTTCCTTTTTAAAAACTTTAACAGCCAAGCGTACACATCTTTGTGTCCCCAATTAAAAGAAATGGCCATTAAAACCTTGTTTGACAATTTCATGGCCAATCAGACCAATATCCTACTCCGAGTACGGTACAGAGAGCGCTCAGATAATATTTTCAGATTACCGCGAGTATCCGGTCATGTGTAGCAAAGTCAGATGCTACAGATTTAGTTGCGAGACTATTTTCCCTTTCAGAAAGGCTGTTCTGTTTGACGTAAGGGAGGCTTCCTGCATTCACTGAGACAACAATATTTCCTCACATTGTTTCAGACACACAAACAATACCACACGAAGGCTCCAAATACTACAATGTAGACTCATCTCCTCCCACACCTCTGCTAATAAATGCAGAGAAAACAGGGGGCTATTCAGTGGAAAATGTTACAAGAGAGTGTTCGGAGACTGCAGTAAGGCCCCTTTCACACTGGGATGGGAGGCGCGGTGGTGGTATAGCGCCGCTAAAAATAGCGGCGCTATACCGTCGGATTTGCCGCGGGATTCGGCCGCTAACGATGCGGTATTAACCCCCGCTAGCGGCCGATAAAGGGTTAATACAGCCTGCAGGGGTGCATTGCGGGCGGTATTGCCGCGGTTTCCTATTGTTTTAAAGGGGAAGGGACCGCTTCAAAGATGCTGCTGGCAGGAGATTTTTTTCTCTCCCGCAAGCGCATCGCCTCAGTGTGAAAGCCCTAGGGTTTTCACATTGAGTATGCAGTGCAGGAGTTTTTCAGGCGGTATAGCAGCGCTATTTTTAGCGCTGTACCGCCGGAAAAACGCCTCAGTGTGAAAGGGGTCTTAGCGAGGGAAGAGATTTTCCCATCCATAGAGGCCACATGGGCGCCACCTTCCCTATCCATGTGTCCGGCCCCCAGAGGCTCTAATAGGCTTCAAAAAAGGGTGAGCGCAGAGCATTGTGCTTCGAGGCCAACCAGTTGTGTGACCAAAGCAAATACATTTTTGCTATAATCACACTAAAGTTCATACCCGCCAATCAGGAGCCCTGTTTACCAATTGGCCAAAGCGTCAGGGGATCCTATTGGATGCCTAGCGATTTGGCAGAAGACACGTGGTGGAGGAAGCTAGAGGAGGGGACACAGGAGCTGCCGCGGCCCACACACCAGGAGAGGACACCACAGCCCCGCCACACGAGCGGGTAAGTGCCGGGCCGAGGGGAACTGTGCCACACCTCCGGGGGGGTGTTTGTTTGCCATCCCCCCTCCTCAAAGAAGAACCCATCACTGCTCCCAACACAAATATATTGTGGAAAATTATATAAAAAGTAACATAGGAAACAACAGAGGCTTGGAGCTAATTACATCAAGAAATAAAAGAAATTACAAGCTGGTTTACAGACAGGAGTAGAGTCGCATGATCTATATAAAAAAGCTGTCATGGGTTTATCAGAAACAAACATTTGATATGTTGTAGTATTGTGGGGGGAGACGCTTCCTACACACAAACCACTTCCTGTCATGTAATCCTGTAGAACAAAACTCTACCCCCCGCCAACAATGGTAATCTTTCTACTTCTAAAAATGCTGAGCATATGTTAAAAGGAAAACCAGAGAGTATTGCTATCAAACGGACATTTTCAGTTTACTGACACACTGGGTGCCGTTTACAACATATGCAATGGGATGTGCTGGGCAGTCTTGCCCATAGCAGTCAACCATTTGCGAGGCATTTTGTTTTTAGCACACCGTGTTGCAATGCAGTACACTTTATAGCAACCCGATGAGGTGAATAAAGATAGATTTAATGGCACTTTGTGACATTTCAATAAAGCTGAAAACATTTAAAAAAAAGTTAAACAGCGCACTACATAATGTATGATATATTGGCACAGTTCCCTTCACGGCACATAACATCAGCTGCTGAAGTGACCAAGCCCGGAAGTTATTTATTTTTAGCCCCCATTGCGATTGCTGGGCCATGCATCTTAAAAGGATAAGTTCACTTTTATGCAAAAAAATAATAAATGCACATCTTTTTGCAGGTAAAAAAAAAAAAAAAAGTTTACAATATTTTTTGTAGTAGGAGTCTGTAAAGCATTGCACCAGTGATCAGCAGACCGCTGATGCCATGCAGGTCTCATGCACACTGTCAGTGTATCTGCTTACCCATACATCCCATACGGACAAGCCGTTACTCACTGACAAAAAGACTCTATGAACTACCACAGCATTGAGGTAGTTCATTGAGAACTACAAGCCGACAGCCGCTAAGGATGTCGGGTTGTAGTTCATTCCCACACAGAGCTGTGTATATGAATGACAGGGCGTTGTAGGCGGAGTCATGCACGGCCGCACTGTTTTCAAACAGTGACAGCTGGTGCAGGGAACTTCTCCCCGTACTGCTGCCACAGGGAAGGGGGCAGCAAGCGGTGGCTGCAGCACTGGGAACATGTTACATGTTCCACCCTAAAATCTGTTCCTAAAGGTGTACTTTAAGCGTGCCATAGACGGTCCGAATCTCGGTCAGTTCAGCAGGGACCGGCAGAGATTTGAACCATGTATGGGCAGGCTGACAGACTAATCAACTTGGGTACAACCAGGCTGTCAGATTTTTCATACAATTAATAGCCGCTAGAAATAATCACTGTGTTCTCCCAGCAGGGATGGCTCCTCTGCATTCCCTCATCAACACTGTGTTGATGGGGGAAATCAAGAGTTTTTCTTTCCTGCAAACCTTCGATTAACGCTCACACTAGTGTTCATCTTTATATCAGGTAAAGAATCTAGAAACCAACCCAAGGGCTGTGGAGGCAAGTTCAAATAGATGTTTAGTGGCGACTGGCCATGCACACAGAATCTTGTCAATAAACAATCATTTTAAAAAGACTGTGGTATAAAATACAATCATGCTCACGCCTATTGCATACGTTTTTGAGATTTTGGAGTAAATCCCAGAACAGGTTTTCCAATTTGTACAGCTGACCCCACAAAGCTCATCTTCAGAATTCCCTGCACGTATATTTCTTGTGAGGTCAATGTATGACTGGATTGCACCGATTCCCAGAACCTTTTTTTTAATGAACACACAGGGTCTTACAGTGTACTGATCACTCATGTCACCTAGTCAAGTTGGAAACAATAGAATGGGGCCGGAATGACACAGCAAGAAAAAGCCTGGTTAAGAGGAGAAAAGAGAAGAAGAAGAAGAAGAAAAAAAAATAGGGAAGAAAAAAAAAAGAGAAGAAGAAAAAAAAAAAAAAAGAGAAGAAGAAAAAAAAAAAAAAAGAGAAGAAGAAAAAAAAAAAAAAAGAGAAGAAGAAAAAAAAAAGAGAAGAAGAAAAAAAAAAAGAGGGAGAGGAGAAAAAGAGGGAGAGGAGAAAAAGAGGGAGAGGAGAAAAAGAGGGAGAGGAGAAAAAGAGGGAGAGGAGAAAAGGGGAGAGGAGAAAAGGGGAGAGGAGAAAAGGGGAGAATCCAGAGAAAGTTAGTTACAGATTAATAGTATGGCATAGTTTAGCCAAGTTTTATTAATATGATGTACTGTGACAGAGAATGAATTGGATGTGATCGTACAGGAATACTCTGATTACATTTGTGTAATTCCATTGGTTAATAAGACCTAGTTATCCAACCTACTTCTTCAGCAGGGGCTCATAGAATTCTGGAGAACTTACCCATGCCAGTACAGTGTCCAACATCTCGACGCTGATAGACGCAGCTTTAGAAGGCCAGTCGGAGTGAACTGCCATAATCTCGGGTGTCCCTTGCATGGAATCCCAACAGCTTAGCTGGTTGATGGAAGGAGGAACAGGGGGTTAACACAACAGCTCTATCTAAATGTGAGTGTGCCTTTCCCTACTGATCCTGCATGAGATGACTCAGACTTTTCCTTTTATCACCTGCTGAGCCAGGGATCCACAATTGTTTCTCAGCATCATTACAGGTGCGGATGATCGCAATGAGCAGGGAAATCAGACCACACCCACTAGATTCCCATCACTTGTATGGGGTCATTTGCATGCAGTTTCAGGAGCAACAAGAGAGTTTCGGGTCAAGCAGAGAGGATTAATGTGATCTGCATATAAATAACAATCCTGGAGGGGAGGTAATACAGGTATGGCTAGATGTGCAACATGTTAAAAAAATAAAAAAAAGACATCACTTCAAAGACCCCTCTGAAGTTTGAATAGATTTTTGGAAAAAAGCAGAGACAACCCATGAGAATTTTTTTTTTAAATCTTGCACTGGGCAGATTATTGAGGCTGAATTTACACTATTGTGCTGCGGTAATCAAAATGCTTGGTGGTAATTTCTCTCTATTTGTCATATAACCACCACCCGAAGGCCTGGTTCACACCAATGCAGGTTGCATATTGCAGGTGCATTTTGCGTTTTTCAATACATGCTTTCCATCCATTGAAGTCTATGGAACCAGAGAAAAGTCCCTGATCCTTTCCATAAAATGCATAGCTGTAAACTAGAAAAAACATGTTAAATGGACTGTAGTGTGTTTCTGCAAAACTGAAAACGCACTAAAAATGCTTAGGTGTGAACCAGGCCTTTGTTATCTGGTGTGTCCAAGGTCTTTCTTTAGTGCTGGAGGGTGCCATTACCTACCTCCTGGAAGTGGCACTAGTTCTAAGACAGGTATTTTACCATATAACTTTCATATTAAAAGGCTTAGGGCCTATTCACACTAAAGTGATCCATTGCAGTAGGTTAATGCTTGTGCTTGTTTTTGCACCTGTTGATGTGTGTTGCGTTGAGGCAGATTTTCAATTATGAATGGGCTGTCAAAACGCCACAAAGTTGGAAAAAAAAGTGCATGACCCTTTTTTTAAAAACATAGTCCACTACAATGCACAGTATGTTTTTTTTTTTTTTTTTTTTTAAAGCTGGAGAGTGCACAATCAGGCTCACTGCTGCATAGAAACCAATCCGCTTCCAGGTTTTATTGCCAAAGCTCAAGCCCACATTCACATTGGGCCGTTTTGTCATGTCAAATCGGCAGTTACTGTTGGCAACTGCACAGTCTGAATCGGTGCGACGCCGACTTTGCTCCCCCCACACCGATTCCCAACAGTAGTTCCTGTACTACTTTTGGCGAATTTGGGGTCAATTTGAATAGACATCTGTACAAGAACCTGTACAGATGTCTGTCAAATCGCCCCAGAAGTCAGACTGCATTGCCGGTTTGAAATTGTGCGAGTTCTGCTGAACTTGCATTATTTTAAACCCACCCTTAATGTGAACCTAGGCGAAATGAAATAAGCTAAGGTTAGAAGCAGATTGTCTACCATGCACAGCTGCACCAGATTCTGAGTGCTCCAGTTTTAACAAGGGCTCTTTCACACGGGCGGACCATATGTCCGCTTTTTCATCCGTACACCCTATGAGATTACGGGTGTCAGCGGATGAACATCGGAGGAAAACCCTATTTTTTTCATCCATCTGTGGATCAGATCGGTTCGCATAGTACACGTGCAGAGCCTGCCAGGAAGTGTGCACGGCGCTGCGCTAATCACAGCCAGGGAGACATTTCCCAATGCTCGGCTGCAGAGATCAGGAAATGTCTCCCTGTCTGTGATTAGTGTAGCGTCGTGCACACTTCCTGGTGGGCTCTGCACATGTACTATGCAAACACGCCAGAGCTCATCCTTATTCATGGGGCGGATCATCACTGACCTGCCCCATGTGAAAGAGCCCTTAATCAACCCCTATGTGTATTGTGGTGCATTGAAGGACGTTGTGCTTTGCACTCGACACTGCATTCAAAAGTTCAAAAACGCCGGACAACGCTGTATGCAAACGTGTGACAAAAAGCCAGAAAAAACGACCGAAAACGATACGCTTAGGTGTGAATGCAGCCTTAGAGATCCATTTGATTGATTAAAATTCAGATGCCGGTTTCCCCACATCCAATTTGCATGACTGGAGATTGTTACGGCTCTTAATGGAGGCGATTCACACATCTCCAAAGCAGCGGAGAAGTAAATTTCACAGGGGTCCTGTGCATCTGACTCATTTTCAGGTCCGAATTCAAGCTAAAATTTGTGCCTGAAACGGAGAACAGGGACGCACCGGACCCCTAATGTCAGTCGCATCCATTTTTTAGTTTGAACCCAGCCTAAGGCTCGATTCACATCTATGCATGTTGCTTTTTAGCGTTTCTGCAGTGCTTTCTGTGTGTTTTGCGTTTTTTTATGCTTTTTTGGGGGGGGTTTGTTGTTGGGCAGATAAAAAAATGCAAATTCTGGCAAAATCACTGTAAAAACGCAAAACATGCTTTTCTGCAGCTTCTCCATTGAAGTTCACTGAACCAAAAAACAACACAGTTTTGCGTCACAAAAACGCATTGATGTTAACATGATCCATAGGAACCCATGTTAAAGAAATGTCCTGCATTTCTGCAAAAAGCATGAAAAAACGCATAAGTGTGAATGGAGCATAAAGATTTGCCCCACAGACTCCGGAGTAATGAGGCACAAAGCCAACAGTATCTATGCCGTAACTGAACTGAAAATGCGGACAGAAATTGCTTCTGACAATTGACAGGCAGATATTTTACTGAGATGGACAGGCATGAGACATCTGCACATGTCCTGTAATGCATCGTTCCTGTCCATTTTTGCTACAGACAATATTATTATGGTGTTCATGTCTTCCCGGAAAATAAGCGAACATCGTTTCTTCTGTAACGCCGTGCCAACAAACAAAATTAAACAAAGCTAATGAGCAAAGTGTGGTAACCTATGGCAACCAGTCAAATTCAAGCTGATCTGATTGAATGACATGAGTTACTTCACTTTGAACAAAATCATTTCTGCCTAGACAAATTAGCCAGCTATCAATTAAAATCACTTTTAGTCTGCTACTGCTTCACTTCTAATTTAAAATGAAGAATTCTGATTGGTTAGTGTACACTACAGCTGTCATATCTGCATGCAAGCTTAAAAAGAGGTGGTAGACACGATTTAGAACCAAGTGAGGGAAAATAATTCCAATGCATTTTTGTCAAGAGAATCTTCGCATTACTATTAAAATTTTTTTTTTTTTTGGCAACCAAGGATCTGAGACAGAAAGGGGCTGATTTACTAACCCTGAAGAATGCAAAATCTGGTGCAGCTGTGCATAGTAGCCATAGTAGCCAATCGGCTTCTAAGGGCTCTTTCACACATCCGTTCCGTTCGTCCATTTTTTTGGACGTCCGGTAACGGACCTTAATGCTTCCCTATGGGAGCGGATCCGTTAGCGGATGATGCATCCGCTAACGTCTGCCAGATCCGCATCCGTTTTTTCGGACGGAAGAATGTCCTATTATTCTTCCGTCCGGCCAAACGGATCGGATGCAAACGGACAGAAGGTCCGTTTCCATCCGGAGGATAGCGAAGGAGAGACAGGGCGGTCCCTGCACAGTGTGCGGGGACCGCCCTGTCCGCCGACATGCTCAGCGGAGACCCCCCCCCCCCCGCTGAGCCGACGGACAAACGGAGCGGACCGCAAAACGGAACGGACGTGTGAAAGAGCCCTAACTACAGTTTGTTCAATTTCTTTGACAAAAAAAAAAAATGAAAGCCGATTGGTTTCTATGCAGAGCTGCAGATTTTGTGCTCTCCATTTTTAGTAAATGATCCCGTCAGTGGTTCTTAACTTCTGTCCTCAGGACCCACTAACAGGCCAGATTTTAACAACAAAAAAAGTTACCCAAAAGAGCGATAATTGATGTTTTTTTGTTTGTTTTGGTTTATTTTTTTCTATTTTTGTAATAAAATTTATATTTTTATTACAAAAATAGAAAAATAAACCAAAACAAACAAAAAAAACATATAAAATATATGATATAAACAATATCCTCTGTACATCGATATTTCTTATATCATATATTTGTTTCTGTTTATTTTTCTATAACATAATATAATAACATTTATATTTTTGATATTCTCGTCTTCCCTTCAAAATCCGACCATCAATTACTGCTCTTTTGGGTAACTGTTTTTTTGTTGTCTTCTAAAATTACGGATGTGGCAAATGTGAGTGCTCCCCCCTTTTTCCAGTTTTTTTGAGGCCAGATTTCAAGTATATGTATAATCAAATCACCTGTGATGTATTTCAGTTGTCTTGCAGACCTGGCCTATTAGTGGGTCCTGAGGATAAGAGTTGAGAACCACTGACCTACAGTGCGGAAAATAAGTATTTGAACACCCTGCTATTTTGCAAGTTCTCCCACTTGGAAATCATGGAGGGGTCTGAAATTGTCATCGTAGGTGCATGTCCACTGTGAGAGACATAATCCAAAAAAAAATCCAGAAATCACAATTTATGATTTTTTAACTATTTATTTGTATGATACAGCTGCAAAGAAGTATTTGAACACCTGTCTATCAGCTAGAATTCTGACCCTCAAAGACCTGTTAGTCTGCCTTTAAAATGTCCACCTCCACTCCATTTATTATCCTAAATTAGATGCACCTGTTTGAGGTCATTAGCTGCATAAAGACACCTGTCCACCCCATACAATCAGTAAGAATCCAACTACTAACATGGCCAAGACCAAAGAGCTGTCCAAAGACACTAGAGACAAAATTGTACACCTCCACAAGGCTGGAAAGGGCTACGGGGAAATTGCCAAGCAGCTTGGTGAAAAAAGGTCCACTGTTGGAGCAATCATTAGAAAATGGAAGAAGCTAAACATGACTGTCAATCTCCCTCGGACTGGGGCTCCATGCAAAATCTCACCTCGTGGGGTCTCAATGATCCTAAGAAAGGTGAGAAATCAGCCCAGGACTACACGGGAGGAGCTGGTCAATGACCTGAAAAGAGCTGGGACCACCGTTTCCAAGGTTACTGTTGGTAATACACTAAGACGTCATGGTTTGAAATCATGCATGGCACGGAATGTTCCCCTGCTTAAACCAGCACATGTCAAGGCCCATCTTAAGTTTGCCAATGACCATTTGGATGATCCAGAGGAGTCATGGGAGAAAGTCATGTGGTCAGATGAGACCAAAATAGAACTTTTTGGTCATAAATCCACTAACCGTGTTTGGAGAAAGAAGAATGATGAGTACCATCCCAAGAACACCATCCCTACTGTGAAGCATGGGGGTGGTAGCATCATGCTTTGGGGGTGTTTTTCTGCACATGGGACAGGGCGACTGCACTGTATTAAGGAGAGGATGACCGGGGCCATGTATTGCGAAATTTTGGGCAACAACCTCCTTCTCTCAGTTGGAGCTTTGAAGATGGGTCAAGGCTGGGTCTTCCAACATGACAATGACCCGAAGCACACAGCCAGGATAACCAAGGAGTGGCTCTGTAAGAAGCATATCAAGGTTCTGGCGTGGCCTAGCCAGTCTCCAGACCTAAACCCAATAGAGAATCTTTGGAGGGAGCTCAAACTCCGTGTTTCTCAGCGACAGCCCAGAAACCTGACTGATCTAGAGAAGATCTGTGTGGAGGAGTGGGCCAAAATCCCTCCTCCAGTGTGTGCAAACCTGGTGAAAAACTACAAGAAACGTTTGACCTCTGTAATTGCAAACAAAGGCTACTGTACCAAATATTAACATTGATTTTCTCAGGTGTTCAAATACTTATTTGCAGCTGTATCATACAAATAAATAGTTAAAAAAATCATACATTGTGATTTCTGGAATTTTTTTTTTTGATTATGTCTCTCACAGTGGACATGCACCTACGATGACAATTTCAGACCCCTCCATGATTTCCAAGTGGGAGAACTTGCAAAATAGCAGGGTGTTCAAATACTTATTTTCCGCACTGTATGTGAACTAAGGCTTCATTCATATGGGTGATTACTGGCAGAGATGGTTGCATGCAGTGTGGGGAAACAAGTGCTGCCAGATTCTTATGCCGCGTACACACGATCGGTTTGTCTGATGAGAACGGTCTGATGGACTGTTTTCATCAGACCAAACCGATCGTGTGTGGGCCCCATTGGTTATTTATCCATTGGTTAAAAAAAAAATGGAACTTGTTTTAAAATTATCTGATGGATACCTAACCGATATAAAAAAAAAAAAAAAAACGATCGTCTGTAGGCACGTCCATCAGTTAAAAATCCACGCATGCTCGGAATCAAGTCGACGCATGCTTGGAAGCATTGAACTTTATTTATTTTTTTAGTACGTCGTGTTTTACATCACCGCGTTCTGTCACGATCGGTTTTTTTAACCGATGGTGTGTAGGCACGACTGACCATCAGTCAGCTTCATCGGATAACTGATGGAATAATCCATCAGACTGTTTTCATCGGATTAACTGATCGTGTGTACAGGGCATAACCCTTTACCAATCAAAGGCTGGTGTTTTACACAACAATTCACATGTGTGACTGACCCTGGATGCAGAGAGTTTGTGTCAATGTTTCTGGGTGCATACAAACTGGCTGCACCCAATCATCCAGTCTGTATGGGGCCATAGCACAGGATGCTGCCACATTCGGAGGCGGTCTATAGCCAACCCTGAATGCAGCAGTCCATCTACCATCTGAACAAGGCCTAAGGGTCCTGGTCCAAGTGGGTGCATGATGATTTTGACATTCCACTTATTCAGCCCCAATCACACACAAGGGAATGTAAGATTGTACAATGCAAATATTACAAGTGGGAAAACTGTATGGTGTATCATATTTTAATAGATACAATTCAGTGTTCTGATTTTTACTATAAGGCTTTCACTATATAGTGTGATCAGTAGCAACACTCAGCATGGAAGCTTGATCCTCCTCCTGTTACTATGGCAACTACAGTTAAGTTTAGACAAGTCCTTAGTAACTGTATAAAATCAAGGTCAGCCAGGCAAATTCCTATAGAGCCAAGACACCCACCTTAACAACTGCAAACACTACCCATGTTATTTCCTAATACACCATACCGAGAATCTGTTCCAAAAAAATGGCATAAGGCTCAATGCACACTGCCTTAAAAATACTCGGGTTAGACAAGTTTAGCTTTCTTTTTTTTTTCTGCCAGAAAACGCCAAGCTCAAAATATGCCTACATTCGTCCTAATGTGCATGGACACATAGGATAACATTAGCTGATTCTACAGGCAAAACACACAATTCCTGTAGAAGCAGCGATTTTTAAGCCAATGTGCATGAAGGCTTAGGCCGCGTACACATGATCGGATCAGTTCGATGGTGTGTACGGCCCATCGGACTGTTGTCCGTCGGAGCAAAGTTTTAAAACCTGCTTCAAAATCTGTCCGTCGGACAGGTTCGATGGTTAGTACGCAAAAGCATCGGACCAAAAACCCGCGCATGCTTGGAAGCATTGAACTTCGTTTTTTCAGCACATCGTTGTGTTATACGTCACCGCGTTCTGGTCTGATCGGATTTTTGGTTTGATAGTGTGTACGCACATCAGACCACTTCAGCCTGGTCCGATTAAGACGGTCCGTCGGACCAGTTTCATCAGACCGGTCTGATCGTGTGTAAGTGGCTTTAGAGACACTTCATGGAACATCTGCACAACATAAAAGATCCTGCTAAAGAAATGAGTATTTATATCCTGCATCTCCCAGCAGCAAACCACCTTTGGGATAAAGATGCTGCACTGTTATCCAGCTGACGTCACCATAGACTACATCATTATGGCTACATAAACAATGTCACGGAACAGACATCATGTGTTTGTTCTGTTGCATTATAACCACTTTCTCAAATATTTATGTAGGCTATAATAGTCGAGTGCTTATTGATAGAGCCACAAACAGAAGTTTTTAGGAAAAAACAGCATGCACATATCACCTATGCAGCATCTAACTTGAACGGCCATAAATGAAATAAAGTACTAAACTACATACAGGCATACCCCGCTTTACGGACACTCACTTTACATACACTCGTGGGTATGTCTGTACTCGCGAGTGTACGTAAAGTGTCTCACAAGTACAAATATTCCTGCGCCGTGCACCCGCATTAGACGGAACTGAAGTTCTGAGCACTTGGCCTGCCCAGTTCCAGCCTGTCAGCCACAGAATGCCATCCAGCCTCTCCATAGCACTGTCCTTTGTGTGCAGCGCGATATCTGGGGGATGGATTGGAGCGGCCCCCCCTTGCATCAGATGAGCTTATTTACATGTGAGTGTTCCTCCAACGCCCCCACTAAAGCCTCTGGCACCCCCACTACAGCCTAGAAGTGAAAAAAGGTATTGCTTCACTTTAAGTACATTTTCGTTTTACATACATGCTCTGGTCCCGTTGTGTACTTAAAAGTGGGGTATGCCTGTATACAGGGGTCCCCTAGGTACAAACATCCAACTTACAAACTGAGGGAGACAGGAAGGAAAATTCTCTCCTGTAAGGCCACGTACACACGATCGGTTAAACTGATGAAAATGGTCTGATGGACCGTTTTTATCAGTCAAAACCGAACGTGTGTGGGCGCCATCGGTTATTTAACCATCGGTTAAAAAAAAGCTAACTTGCTTTAAATTTAACCAATGGATTCCTAACCGATAGGTCAAAACCGATCGTTAGTAAATACGAACCATCGGTTAAAAATCCATGCATGGTCAGAATCAAGTCGACGCATGCTTGGAAGCATTGAACTTCATTTTTTTTCAGTACGTTGTTGTGTTTTACGTCACTGCGTTCTGACACAATCTTTTTTTAACCGATGATGTGTGGGCGCGACGGACCATCAGTCAGCTTCATCGGTTAACCTTTGAAAACGGTCCAACAGACCGTTCTCATCAGATGGACTGATCGTGTGTATGCGGCATTAGAGCCATTATGGGGAAAAAAGTATCTCTACTGATGCTTTATCACCAAGGCTTGTTTCCACAACAAGCCAAAATTTTCAAACTCCAATCTTTTGAACAGAGGCACAGACAGCAAAACAAATGTTACAGGGGTGTTAACCCTTCCCTATGTTTTCCAAAAAGCTTACCTGTTCCAACTTACAAATAGATTCAACTTAACAAACCTACAGACCCTATCTTGTTTGTAACCCAGGGACCCCCTGTATCCACAAACATGGACTTAAAAAAAGCACAGCAGATCGACATTATGATGCGCAAGGCACTGTAGCCCAATTGTTGAAACATTACATTGTTTTCTAGTAGTAAAGATATATGATAATAAAATAACATCAAATAATAAAAGATAGTGATTTGGAAGATATGACATAAACATATGCAATTGGACAGTTCAAGCATCCAGGTATATATCATATGGAGAAAACCCGAGTGCCACCCTTAGGCTCGATTCACACCTATGCATGTTGCTTTTGAGCGTTTTTTCAGTGCTTTTTGCGGTGCTTGCTGCGTTTTTTGACACACGTTTTTACTGCGATTTGCGTTTTTTTTTTTACATTTACTTTAGTAACCAGCTAAAAACAGGTTAAAAAAAAAAACGCAAACTGCAAAATCGTGGCAAAACACGACACTTGCGTTTTGGATGCAGGTCCATTGAATTCTATTGCATGAAAAACACTGCTTTTTGCAGGAAAAAACGTCCCCGACCCTTTCCAAAAACGCAGAGGCACAAAAAAGCATTGATGTGAACATGTTCAATAGGAAACCATGTTAAATGTTTTTGCATCAAAAAATGCATTAGTGTGAATGGAGCCTATTTCAAGTAAACTACAGTGATAATTTGGGAAAGTCCATCCCAAACAATCAATTGTACTTTTGAGACTTGGCCAGCCTGAAGGTGTTTTTACCACGTGTGTACACCACAGGTATATGATCATTCCCTGATCCAGAAGCCAGATAAGGTCATACCTATGATCATCTGTGATTTCTTCTAGACAAAACGTAATTTGAGAAATTGCAATACCCTATTCAATCGGATTTAATTTTTTTATAGCTCAGGTTAAACTAAGGCATAATTGGTTGCTCTGGTTGAGTACTTTACTCATTATCACGCCTTGATCTGTCTTACTGAAGATGCCCCATTAAGCCGTATTCCATGAAGAGTTCTTATGTGCCAATATCCAACTTTAACAAGCCAGAATCCCCTCTGCTAATGTCAACCCAGTCCATAATGAATTCTGATTATGGATGTATGCATGTATGCATAAAAACTTTTTATAGAATGAGTCCATATGTTTTCTACCAGTGCTCAAAATAATTTTACAATCCCCCCCCCCCAATGCATGTCCTACTTACCACAGGTTTAGGCTTGCTGATCTCAACCAGCTTTGCCAGAATGTCCTCATCTGAGAGCTGGTTAAAGAGGTGGGCATCATAGGCCATTGAAATGGAGATTTCTTCCATCATCTTTGCAGGTATTGCTGTGAACTGCTACGTCACTAGTGAAAAAAAGTCAATTAAGGGTCAGATTTGAGTAAGCCCCTTATAAGTCCCCCATCAGGAGGAGGACCCAAACAAGGTAGAACTTTCCGCAAGTTTAGTTTCACTGGTGTAGGCTTGCAGGTGGGTTTCTGGGAGGAGCTTGCGTTACCTGTTTTTCGATTTTATTATCCTTTGAGTATTCCTGTTCACTGCTTTCAAAAGCCCATTGTCACTTGCATGTCACCTGCTTTTACCGGCATTACAACTCCACTTCAGCTTTCAGTCTTAAGTTCAGTGGTATGCATGTGGAAGTAGGTTCACTGTGGCTTTCCGGCGACAGGTTGGATCAGTAAGGCTGTCACCGGGCACAACACAAATTATTTAGCGTGAATCATCAGAGCGCTCAGGAGTTTAAGTGAAGGAGTGAACTTAGAAACTATTCAAAAAATGCCTGGAAAGCCAGGGATTGCTACATCAGCTTGTTCTTTGTAAAACAGGATTCTTCTAAGGAAAGCATGGCAAAAACTAGGGAAGACGGGCTTGAGCTCTATTGAAAATTGCTAAGATAGCTTTAGTATATCAGTTAATGTAAAAACGGTTAACGTGACGCGTTGGGAGAGGAACATTATCTGTACAATCTAGAACATATAGAACAAATAACTGACTCAGTCCTTCTACCGTTGCAAGTTTAGCGGAGATCAAACCAAAAATCAGTTTGTTGCAGCAATATAGAGCAGACGTCTTTACGAATAAAAAAATAAGAAGAGATAAAGGTTTCTTCAACAAAATGTGGTTCAAATATCACAAATAATATAGTAGAATATAAAACGAGGATCCCGATTGCACAAAACAGGATGACATTTCCACTTTCCCTGCACGTCCATCCTCTCAAGTTCCTCAGTCTTTTCTTCCTGGAACACAGGTCCAATATTTGCACAGTGACATGTCGGTGGTTTGCATCTCAATAGGCTGCTAAAACGGCAGCAAAGGGAGTGTAGAGCATAGCAGTGTAGCAGGCAGTCTCCACGGCAGGAGGACGACGGGGAGACATTCGGCTGCCATCCTGGTAATACAGAGGCGTTTAACAGGCTAAACGTGAAATATTTGATGGCATCCAGGAGATTACAGACGTTAACCCTCTAAAGCCTGGTTGCAGGCACAGCTGCTGCCCCTTTTTCCTTGGGCTTGGTAGGTGATCGATCTGGTTATTGTGCAAATGAGAGAAAGCTCAGGTGGAGGTCTCTGGTACAAGAGAAAGCAGAAAAAGCACCTGTCTGCTGTCCTTATCTCATTGGGAGAGGCTGCTCCCTCCCACCAGCCGTTCCTGCTGTGTCACACGTAAGGAGGGCCAGTAAAATGTGAAATATGCTGTCACCGATGATCACAGCACTAGCCTGAGACGCAGAGACTGGGTGGATTCAGAGGATGCACAGAGGGGAAGAGGACACCTGTTGCAGAAGCTGCTGCTGCCGCCTCCATAATCTTACTGGCTACCCACCAGATGGGGACACCATCCTAACGAGAAGGACCAGCCACAAAATATTACAAGCATCCTGCTCATTTACGTTTGCAAAAAAATGGCATTCTGCAAGCAGGGCTGGGGGAGGAGAGGGAAGATGATGAGATACTGATCACCATTTCCTTAAAGTCACAGCTCACGAGGCACAGAGAGAAGGGAGGAAAGGGGGCAGGTCATCGCTTCAGTTCTGCTAATCAAGACAAAAGGAAAATGTGAATTCAAGCTTTTCGTTATGGATATTTAAAGAGTCAGTCCACCCAAAACTGATATTTCAGTGACAGGTAGATATCATTGAGTTGAATCACCAGATAGTATGTTCTTCTATCTTTTAAGGTTCAACAGAAGTGAGATCTCGTTATTGGAACTCCTTCTGATGCAGATTGTTGTGTGTTTTTCTACCTGTCTCAATGGTCAAGACAGGTGGAGTCTCCAACAAAGTTTCAGAGATATAAAAAGCCAGATTCAATTCATCTACATGTACCTAGAACTGAAATACTGTACAATTCTAATTCCTCTTATACCAAATGATATTGTAACTAATGTCTGCCTTCATCTTGTAAAGCGCTGCGCAAACTGTTGGCGCTATAAAAAACAAACAAACAATATAATAAGAATTTTTGGATGTACTGACCCTTTAACCACTTTCCGACGGCCGTAGGGTGGTTCTACTTCTCTGAGCCGCCGTATAAAGTCGGCATCCGCTCCTCTAGACCACTGGGGGGCGCGCGAGCGATGCCGGCGGCGCGCATGCCCGCCGCATCCCTGAGATGCCGATGCGCGTGCCTGGCGGCCACAATGTCTGTCAGGCACTCGCGATCGGCGCTTACAGGAAAAGGACGTGGATTTGTGTGTGTAAACACAAAGATCCACGCCCTGTCAGGGAGAGAGAGGAGACCGACCTTGTACATAGGGACACATATCGGTCTCCCCCCCACAGTTAGAACACAATGCAGGGTACACATTTAACCCCTTCCTCACCCCCTAGTGTTAACCCCTTCAATGCCAGTCACATTTATACAGTAATTAGTGCATATTAATGGCACTGATCCCTGTATAAATGTGAATGGTGCCAAAAACGTGTCAAAAGTGTCCGATGTGTCCGCCATAATGTCGCAGTCGCAATAAAAATCGCAGATCGCGCCATTACTAGTAAAAAATCTGTCCCTTATTTTGTAAGCGCTATAACTTTTGTGCAAACCAGTCGCTTATTGCGTTTTTTTTTGCTCTTATTTTTGTTTATAGCGCAAAAAATTAAAACCGCAGAGATGATCAAATACCACCAAAAGAAAGCTCTATTTGTGGGGAGAAAATGATGCCAATTTTGTTTGGGAGCCACGTCGCACGACCGCGCAATTGTCAGTTAAAGCGACGCAGTGCCGGAAGCTAAAATTTCACTTGGTCAGAAAGGGGGTATATGTGCCCAGTAAGCAAGTGGTTAAACAGCATAAGGCATGTCTAAAATGGGAAGGAGGTTAATTTTAACCTTGAAGGTATTGAATATTAACTAAGTAAAAGGTGGGGCTAGTTACACATCTGATCAATACTACCACTAACAACATTCGATTTTGACAGAGGCTGGGTTCACACTATACTACATGATAGCAGTCCAACTTTCATCCTACTTTGCTCTGCAACATCTGTCCTACATTGATCCTACATTGGTCCTACATCCACCCGACTTTCATGAACAGGATACTACTTTGATCCGACTTTGCGATAGTCTGACTTGTTCTTTGACCAATCAAAACAATCCCAGAGTGAGATAAACTCCTTTTACTGCTGCTGTAATCGCATGTCAGATGACAAAAGTCGGATGGTTAGGACAAGGATCCTACTTTGGTCCGACTTCAATGATATTCAATGGACTGAAGTAGGATGAATGTCGGACCAAAGTAGTATAGGGAGCATTTTTAAAGTCGGACCGACTTGTGTAGGACCAGTTAAGACGGCTCTCATAGGGAAACATTGATTTTCACACGTCATGCGACATGAGCTCCCAATGTAGGAGCGTTTGTAGGACCAGTGTGAACCCGGCCTTAACCACCTTCATCCCCTTCCTGACCAAGTTTCTGTGCTATTACACTTTGAATGACAATTGCGCGATCATGCAACACTACTTTATCTTTTTTTTTTTAGACATATAGAGCTTTCCTTTGGCGATATTTAATTTTTTGCTAAACAAACAAAAAAGACCCACATTTTAAAAACCAAACAAAAAAAGTTTCTGTTATAAACATTTGCAAATAATAATCACATGGTAAAGGGCTGCTGTCAGGGCCATCTTAATGCAAGAGCACTCCTGGGCACTCCCACATTGTGTCCTCCTGACCCCCCCCCCCCCCCATACTGTGCTCTTCTGCATTCCCCCTGTGCTATGCCCTTTGTGTTAAATAGTCTTTGATTTATGGAAATTTTTCCTTTTTGTAAAATCGGTACTAATGAATATATGTTTAATTTTATCAACTATTTATACTTAAATTTATACGTAAAGGACACTGCTTCAACTTGGAGACACTCAAAACTATTTAGAGCCACAGTACACAGAGGAGCCTTGACATGGGTACTGTGGCTTCTGCATATATTTGCATATGTGTGCAACAAAACCCTCTGTTTTTAACGTGAATTGTTAGTCAGGGTCCATTTGGTTTGTTTGCAGGCTAGCTGGGAAGTGTGCTGGGAAATTTTGGTTTGTTTGTGATTATGTGCAATGGATGCCAGAAGCACAGAGAAAGGATTGGCTGCTATACTACTTTTTACTTTGTTCTTATTTTATTAAATAAATAGGGGGAGTAGTTTATACAATTTAACATTTATAAATAATATATTTATATGTATATTTATATATTAATAAATTGTAGGAAATTGCGGCTGAACATCTGTACATTTAATGAAGTGTAGAAGTGACGGCTACACAAAGCCCGTTTTTTGCTAGTGATGCAAATATTCCAAGCATTGCTTGTTTAGGAATTGTCCATCACAGAGGAGTGTTCCTCACAAAACCCAACACAAAGTGAAATGCCTATACACTGGTATTGTAGATGGCAGTTCTCGGAGTTCATCCATAGAGTTTGCACCACCAAACGTCCCTGGGGAGCACAAGACTAACACTGGATTTACCTCTCCAGAACATAACCATATAAGAAATATTACAATCGGTTGAAAACATTACAAATTAAATTATCTTTTAATATGTTTTTTTTTTTGTTTGTTTCCTGCTCGATCATGTGACATGCGATCAATTACATTACATTTATTCAGAGTTCTTACAAGAGATGCACAGTTGCGGACTGAATGATCAATCTCCCATGACTGTAGACGTGTAGGAGAAAGTATTATTGATTACACTCCTCTTCTCCGAAGGCTTGAATAGAGAATAAAATTAAAAGTTTAACAAATTCCTACTTATTAGAAAAATGCCGCGTACACACGATCGGTTCGTCTGATGGACCGTTTTCATCAGCCGAACCGATCGTGTGTCGGCCCCATCGGTTTGTTATCCATTGGTGAAAAAACGAGGAACTTGTTTTAAAAATTATCTGATGGTTAAAAAACCGATAGAAAAAAAACGATCGTCTGTGGGTACGTCCATCGGTTAAAAATCCACACATGCTCAGAATCAAGTCGACGCATGCTCGGAAGCACTGAACTTCATTCTTCTCAGCACATCGTCGTGTTTTACGTCACCGCATTCTGACACAATCGTTTTTTTTAACTGATGGTGTGTAGGCACGACTGATGAAACTCAGCTTCATGGGATATCTGATGAAAAAATCCATCAGACAGTTTACATCGTGTGTACAGGGCATTATTTAAAGTTTTAGGTACAGTGAGACTAACCCAATGACAATAAAGCAATTTGCCATAAATAACCAATGCAGCACCATCAAAATTATCTGAAGACATTAGACATTTCCTGGTTGGTTGTCACAGTTTCCACCAAGATGGCTCCCACAGTCCTCCACCCTCCCTCCCCCCTCCATTGGGGGGAATCTGAATGTTTGTAAAATGATCTTTCATTCTAAAGATCGTTTGGAGGCCAGATAATACATGCATGACTAGCTGCCATTTAATGTCTATAAAGTAACTTTTTTTTTTTTTTACATTTTTCGGCCTTTGAAATGAAAAATTGTGAAATCAACGGAAATGTATGAAAACACGTTGTTACTTATGAGGGCTTTGTGACACCCGGCAACCAATCATGACGTGTATCAAGTGCATTGCAATGTGCATCAACGACATTTGACAGATAAAAATGCATAGGTGTTAATCCAACCTTAAAGTGAACCTGGGCTTTGCTTATGTACTCCCCTTCCTTTGATTTTCTGCCACTCTGGCCTTCAGGATTGAAGAAAAAGCCCAGTACTTGCAGGTATGAAAAGCTTTCTATTCAGGCTAGGTTTATATCTATGCATGTGTGGTTGGTGCGTTTTTCAGGTCCCTTTCCAGGCACGTTTTTAACGTGTTCTGATATATGTTAATGTTGCTAGGAAGTGGTGTCTGTTGTCATGCAGGAAATGCACCAAAAACACATGTACATGCATTTTTGATGCGGCTTCATTGTAGTCTATGGGGCTAAAAACACATCATGCTGCCTGTAAAAAAAGTCCCTGCAACTTTCCAAAAACACACTAGTGAAAGCTGAAAATATGCGAACCTAGCCTTAAGCCCTGTACACATGGGCGGGATTCTCGTCAGGAAAAAAACGGTTTTCCTGGCAAGATTTTTTTGCCGGCCGAATATACAGACGTACGATTCAAAAGAACCGCAGTTCTTTTGAATTACATGAATGCGGTGATGTCATAGACTACAACGAGCATGCGCTAGTCACATTCAATGTCGTTGCCATCTTGCGCCACCCTACCTATGCTGGAAGCTACCACGCATGCGTTTTAGTTATTTAGAGCATGCGCAGGTTTCCATGGAGGCAGGCAAGTATAAAAACACTTGGGTTTCTCGGGAAAAAAAACACTGCTGAAAATCACAACGAGAAAATAGAGAGCAGGTTCTCTATTTTTCTCGTCTAGATTATGGGCAGTTTTCTAGACGAGAAACCTCAAAGCCTCGTACACGCGCATGGTTTACTCAGCAAGAAAGCTCTCCCAGCTGTTTTCTTGCTGAGAAAACCATGCATGTGTACGAGGCTTAACTCTTTTTCCTCCTCTGGACATCACTGGTGTTTGGTTTTTGGCTGTTTGGGCACTAGGGCTGTCACATTTAACTAATTTACCTACAGTCCAAGCTCTATCATTCACAGCTGACTTGTCACAAGATATATAAGGCTGCTTGAGTCTAGGTTCATTTTACGCTAACCACGGTTGTTTTTGGCTGTTTTTGGGAGTCAGGCTGTGTATGCATCCTGTGCAAAACCACCCATGCCCGGATCTGAGGATAGAGTAGAGGGCATTAGTTAGTAGACAATTGGTCAGGCAAGTTAGAACACCTGTTACAAATGCAAAAGGGGGTAGGGAATCAGGATTATCGCGGTGCCCAAACAATATCAAAATACAAGTATTGTTCAAATAATTGTAATAAAATATTATATAATTTTATAGAACACAGCACATTCATAATACTGGCCAGAGTATTTGAAGGCCTGTAGTGGTTTCTTGTGGCAAATTCCTACATGTTTCGCCAAATATTGACTTCTTTAGGGGAAGATGTAGTAACCAGTATTTAGAAAAATGTCTCTAGGTGCCTCCAAGGACCAAGTCACCACCAGGACTGTCCCAAGGCCGCAACCCAGCACCGTATCAACAGTGACTGCAGGGGCAGATGAGGACCAGGCTTTACTCTGGTAAAGATTTATTCGGGTACAGGGGCGCCGGTAGTAGCCGGCTGGATTCCAGGGGTGCATTTACCAGAATTTCTTGCTGAACAGGATTTGCTTTATCCCAACAATCATCGTCGGCTTTGCTTCTTTGACTACTACTGGTGTCCCTGTAACCGAATAAATATTTAACAAGGTAATTCCTGGTCCTCATCTGCCCCTTGCAGTCACTGTTGATACGGTGCTGGGTTGCGATTTGGGACAGTCCTGGTGGTGACTTGCCATTTTTCTAAATACTGATTACTACAACCTGCCCTGAAGAAGCCAATGTTTGGTAAAACATGTAGGGATTTTCCACAAGTAACCACTACAAGCCTTCAAATACTCTGGCCAGTATTAAAAATAAATGGATGCTCTGTATTTTTAAATATTACATCATTTTATAGAACAACACTTGTATTTTTCTATTGTCTGGGCACCCTGATAATCCTGATTCCCTACCCCCTTTTGCTGCAATAATTACCAGTGATGAGGTGCAAATCCATTGAGGCCAACCAAGCTATAACCTGTTACGAATGTTACTTCTACTTTGCCATCCCCTTCCAATGAGCAGTTGTCAGAGCTATTCTGTCTGTTCTCCTATTGCTGAAAAGCAGATCATAAATGGCCATTTGCTGCTCCATATCTGTGGTTACTTCTACTATGCCAGAGACCTTGAAAGAGATCCCATCAACAACTTAAAGGATAAGTTCACCTTGAACACCTATATTCAAGGTATGGACAACCCAATACACTGACAGATCTGCAGGAGACCTGCATGGAACCAGTAATCTGCTGATCGCTGGTGCAATTCTTTACAGGCTCCTGCAACAAAAAATAATAAATTCAAATTTATTTACCTGCAAAAAAAATATGCATTTAAACAAAATTGAACTTCTCCTTTAAACAAAACTGGGAGTTTGTAAAATTCACAGAAAAATCTAATATTTTTTGTGCTTACTTGCAGCTTTTGTCCTTTCCATAAACAATATATATGAATTTACAATGCATCTTTGTATTTGCAAGCAAATACAAAAGTTAATTTCCTAAAAAAAATGAATTGAGGGGAATTTACTGAGACTTGAGAAGACAGAATCTGGAGTAGCTGCGCAAAGCAACCAATCAACTTTTGACTTAAATTTTTAAAGCTTAAACACACTAAAAATAGTGGCTTTATAGTCTTTTGCCAAAAATGCCCTTTTAGTCGACTAAAATAGTGTTTAATTTATTTGATGGAAATATTTTCATCCACGAAATTAACACTGCTCACATATTATGTGATGTAAGATAGGTGAGGCACTTTTATAGGACAAATTATGCCAGAGCAGACACAATTAAATACATTTCTCATACATGTAGTCACAATTCTGGAATTTACTTTTGTAATGTGTCGCAGTCTCAGCTATGCAAGCTTCTTGTGTAGTGCTGACTACTATTGACTCCAGACATAAACACAACTAACTTCTGTAAACTGGATTATTGGCTCTACTTTTTAGGCTGTATCTCTGTTTTATATACAATTATGGATGTACAGTTGGTAACAGGGACACAAGGGAATGATTTTAATTTCTCCCCAACAATCCTTAAAATAATAAACCTTTTGTCTCTTGGATCTGTAATAAAATGACAACCCATGAAAACACACAAGTTCAATTCTTGAAATCCTTCTGAAATTGCTCACTGTCCATCTGATTGACTGCTCACCTACTGACTTTAACATGGTCTCCAAGAAAAAAAGCTACATTTATGAGTGTTTTACTTTTCAAAGTAATTGTAATTTGGTCGGCGATTCTTGTGCTAATCAGAAAGATCACTGCTACATTCCTAATAACCTACTGATCAGCTACCTGCTGGCTAGACAGGTAATGATGCCGATTCTATGTCCAATATGCGTGCTGGAGGCGGACAGGTGACCCGCAACTCTGAACCCAAAAGATGAATTTCTTTAACAATAATTGCCTTGGCTGTGCAGAAAATGTATGTAAATAACAAGGCTGAATGCACAGAACTACAAATCCTTTGGGACCTGACTATGCAGGAGGAGCCCTGCACAGACGCACTATTTTCAAATGTGGCAATAGGTGAAAGGAGAAGAACCCTGTCCGCTGTCATAGGGAAGGGGTGCGAGGAAAGGTGCTGGAGCATGTTACATCTGAAATATGGGAAAACCTTTCCTTTGGTGGCCACTTGCCTTTATCTGGCCCATTAGGCACTATTCCTCCCACTGACAAATGATGAGGCACCATACCTTGTACTGACATCAACAGTGAGGCATTATTCCTTCCACTAACACCAAGGATGAGGCATCGTTCCTTCCTCTGACACTACTGCTTCCACTGGTGGGGCACCATTCATTGCACTGACACCAACGATGGGGCATTATTTCTTCCACTAACACCAAGGATGAGGCACTTTTCCTCCTACTGATACCAACGATGGAGAACTAATCCTTCTTTGACACCAAGCATGTGGCACTATGCTTTCCACTAATCCCAATCAGTCACGTGATCCTGTAGCTCTGGCTCCCTTTTGTATGGGCGCGCTCGACAATAGCTGGGGTCCTTAAGAGCTCTGACGTCAGAAATAGGTTCCTAAGGCCCAGTTGGCAATCCCTCCTCTCCTCTGCAGCAGCCGCTCATGGACACAGAGAAGCCAGAGCTACTGGATCACTTCATGGGATGGGAGCGAATGAAAAATTAAGCAGGATAGGTAGGAGAGAACATTATTAACCACTTCTCATATGACGTCCTGGAGTTTAAGTGGTTAAATCTGAATAATGCCTGCAGCTGCAGGCATCATTCAGATATCATCATTTTCTACCAGTGATTCCCTATCATGTAAAAACAATCATAGCGGCTGCTCATCCTCTGATGCTTCTACCGGCTCGCTCATGCGATCTGCAAACTGGAAAATTAATCGTCCGGCAGTGGCCGATTACCATAGAAAATACCACAGACCAGATGGTTCCTGGTAGTCTCTATGACCTTCGGAGGCCAGGTGCAACGTTAATATGTCACGTGCAGCCTCGGCAGATGCAAACACTGCCGTTGCCTTGGCTGGGAAGCTAAATTGTCTTTTTATTTATTTTTATTTCAGGCTTTCCAGCATAGAAGCGAGATATGGAGACTTGTAGACCCCATATCGCGCTGTAAACAGGACCTGCCATGGCCCATTTTTATTACAAGGGATGTTTACATTCCTTGAAATAGGAATAAAAAGTGATTTAAAAAAAAAAAAAACACTAAAAAGGGAAAGTGGCAAAATAAAAGTCAAATAAACAATAAAAAAATGGTTACAGTTCCCCTGTCCCCCGCATGCTAGAATGCAGAAGCAAACGCATACGTATGTCGCATCCGCATATATAAACGACGTTCAACCTACACATGTGAGATATCGCGCGCGAGAGTAAGAATTTTAGCATTAGACCTCCTCTGTAACTAACCAGGTAACCCGTTAAAAGAAAAAAAAAAAAAATCGAAAGAGTCGCCTATGGAGATTTTTAAGTACTGAAGTTTGGCACCATTCCATGAGTCTGCGCAATTTTAAAGCGTGACGTGTTAGGTATCCATTTACATCTTTAACATTATACAAAAAAATCAGGCTAACTTTAGTGTTTTGTTTTTTTAATGAAAGTCTGAAAAAACGCATTTGAAAAATTGTTGCGCAAATACTGTGTGACATAAAAAGTTGCAATAACCACCATTTTATTTCTTGGGATCTCTGCGATAACATATATAAAAACATTAATATAATATAATTTTTTTTGCTAGAAAATTACTCAGACCCCCAAACGGGGTATGAGTAATTTTCTAGCAAAAAAAATTATTATAGTTTCATGTAGGAGAGGAGTGCCAGAGTAGGCCTGGTATGGAAGTGGTTAAGAATAGTTAAGAGGTTTTTTTTTTCTTCTTCTATATGCCTGGACACCGCATCCCATCAATTAAATACTAAACACATTTGCAAATGAGAAGATTTTTGAGGTGTCAATATGCAATATTTCTTACAATCACAATCAAAAATATAGAATTACATATCTTTTATTTATTATATTCGTTCACATACAAAGCTTGCTCCTTGATAAGGAAAGAAGCCCAAAAAAAAAAAAAAATTAAAGTTGTTACCTTCACAGAGAGAGTATTCCCCTATAGATGCGATCTACAATCCAGCTATTGGTATCTAATATTCCTCAGCATGTGCTGAAAATACATCTGTAAATGACCTCCCTTTCTCAGCCACAGGCGGTCACTTTGCACAGTTGGTGATTCTGAATCACAGTACCAGTCTCCACAGACAATCAAGAGCCAATCAGAGTTGTTTACAAACATGTGATAAGTATGGCATCTATGATCACATTACAAGCAAGAGACTTAACTGGAAGAAAAAAATATTTAATCTTGCGGATGCCACTACAGCCTGAAGGTGACAGTGTTCATCAGTTCAACACTGTAATTGTTGGATACAATTTAAGTATTTAAAAATTCATTAACAAATGTAAAAATGTTTTCTTATTACATTTTTGTGCAACTGTCTGCCAATAGTTAAAAACAGAGTAGGGTTTTTACTAAACCGTGTATCAAAAATAATTTTGGTATGCAAATTATTCATAGCGTTATTGTCAAGTTAACCGATATACATGCAGATGCTGAAAAATGTGGTCTGCACATCCAGGCATCAATAATTGCTGGTACTGAAAGTGTTAAAAGGCAAAGCTGCAATGAAAAAGAAAAAAACTATGTAGGTGCTCTTGGCGTCTATCCGAAGTACACACTTTTAAGTTCTAGCTTTGCCCCTACAAAAAGCTAGCCTGATTGTGAGCTATATACACATCAATCAGTCAGAAAATGATGACCACCAACAAGCATTTAGACAAGGACTCCACTAGACTTCTGACAGTATGATGTAGTATCCGACATCAAGCCTTAGTACCAGATCCTTTAAGTTGTGAGGTGGGACCTTTTTAAACTGGACTAGTTTGTTCAGCACATCCCACAGACGCTTAATTGAATTGAGATCTGAAGAACTTGGAGGCCAAGTCAATAGCTCAAACTCATTTTTGTGTTACTCAAACCATTCTTGAACTCATCAGACCATGCTACTCATCAGACCATGCTACCTTCTTTCATTGCTCCGTGGTCCAGTTCTAATGTTCACATGCTCATTGTAGGTGCTTTTGAGTATGGACATGGGTCAGCATGGGCAACTTGACCAATCATTCATTGTGTGTTCTAACACCTGTGTATTGAAACAAACATTACATTTTTCAGTAGCTCTTCTATTGGATAGGACCAGCCTTTGCTCCCCACGTGCATTACTGAGCCTTGGTCACTCATGATCCTGTCATCGGTTTTCCTTCTTCGCACCAACATCCAACAAGAGGTGCAGTTTTGGAGTTGCTCTGATCAGCCCTTGTCAATGTCACTCAAATCTGGCCATTTTGTCTGCTTTCAAAACATCAACTTCAGGAACAACATGTTCACCGGCTGCCTAATATATCCCACCCAATTTCACGTGCCATTGTAACAAGATAATCATTGTTATTTATGTTACTTTTCAGTGGTCTTAATTTTATGGCTGATCGGTGTGTGTATATATATATATATGTATATATATATACACACACAGTGTATATTTACAGATAAAGGAATAATCTGAGCCTTTATACAAGCATCGCAGAGATACTAGAGTATTCCAGGTGGTCTCACCACAGCACAGACACACAGAGAAGAAAGCACAGGAATAGAAAGGCCACTTCAATGTTCCGCAGAACATCCAGCACTTCATCTACATGAACACCTATTGGCATGAGAATAGATCAGAAACCGGCTTTCAAGAAGCACAATCACACAATCAAGTACTAAACACAATACATTCAAAAATTGTTTTTGGAAATGGTAATACGCCAAGCTGAAACTGCACTGATATACACAAAATGGCAACATGAAAGTATATTTTTACATATCAATATTTCTTTAGTATTTAAATCTTCTAGAGGACTTTGACAGCAGAGCATAATCAACATAAGGAGTGAATCCCCTAACAAATGTAACATTTTGAAATGTAGAAAGAGATGATCGTTACAGCATCACCTTTTTCAGAAAATATCAGTCTTGTTTGTGTCTAGCTTTGCAACAAATGAACCAGACTGCGCAATTCTGCCCCCTAGGGGCTGTCTAAAAAAAATGTCTCATCTGCGGAACACAAACGTTTGACAGATTTGCTCTGTAATGTCACGTATATGGATGAGTCTGTTCATCCTGATCCATTACATCCTAATAGTGTGGGGACTCCGATACAGTCTAATCTTCATACGGCTATACTTTGCCCTCTGATCATGCTGCCAGTTTTAAGGTGGGAGGATGAAATCAGCTACATGTGAAAAAGACTGAATGACAGAAAACCTGCAGAGATCATTTACATATCTATGTACATTACCTAATAAAACCCACATGTCTGCTTTTGTTTTCCTAAACTGGGGTCCACACACACAAAAAAAAGATTTTTTCTTGCATTTTCTTTTTAACCAGAAATTATTTAGAACAAATTAAACCCATTCAAAACAAATGAATTCAAATGCGATGAGCTTAACAAAAGAAGTTGGAGCTCTGAACAAGTTACCTACATTGAGACTCCAAACTGGTTCCTGATTCCCTTTAAACCCCCCCCCCCCTCACACACAGAGCCCCAATAAGATCCAACCTGCACCATAACTTACCCTAATCCACTTTCCTTAAACTACACTATATTGTCAAAAATATTGTGACACCTGCCTTTACATGCACACGAACTCTAAAGTGGTTGTAAACCCGTGTAATCCACTTTGTACTACAGATAAGCCTATAATAAGTCTTACCTGTAGCTACACTGGACATCTCCTAAACCTGCACAATTTAGGAGATATCCCCTGTATCTGCATGTGCCGATGTCATTACACTACGTTTTCTAAGCCTGCAGCCCGCATCAACCTTTTCCAAAGTAAGAAGAACAAACTCCTAGCTGGAAAGAATGGAGATTGTGGCGCTTGATGGAGAAGATTCTTAAAGGAGGCTTCATGGCACCAGCAGAGACTCAAAACTTAAAATCTCAGTAGATTGGGGACAGTAGATTACCTCCAGTAATGTTGCAATTTCACTTTGAAGTGGATCTCCAAGTTTAATGCCCTTGGTGGTCCAAACAGACTATACACTGAACAGGTGTGCAGTACTAACTGTATGTAGCCACAGCTACATACACAGCATGCAGCTCTCTGTCCTGGCAGGGATACAGGGACTTACTGTCCCATTCCTGGAACAAGTTGGGCTGAGCGGAACTCACAGAAACCTTTGTATTGTATGAATGAACGCAAAGCTTTCTCTGATTGGTTAAAGTGGAGAATGTAACATCATCTATTTTCTTTCCAAAGAAAGCTTTGTAATCATTCACAAAATACAAAGCTTCCTGTGAATAGCCAAGCAGCGCTCCGTCCGACTCTATTTTGTTTCAGAAGTGAGATGGGAAGTTGGACCTATTGCCAGCGCTGTATGCTGTGTATATAGCTGAGGCTACGCACAGTTGGTAAAGAACACGCACGGATGTCATCAAGTGCACCTGTGGTAAATAGTTTGCTTGGCTCAAAGGGACATTAAACGTGGCAAACAGCTTTAAGCCTGCCATGGAAAAACAGCAAGGTCTGAATTTACTTTAAAAGATGAACTAACAATCTGTATTTATTACAAAACTGCAAACACTCGCCTTTTGTATATTTCCAGAATACAATGACAAGGTACAAATAATAAGTGAGATTTACCCCCTAGTACAAACTAATCACACCCCACACAAGTTCACTATTCAGAATCCAGACAACCAGTGATAACTGCACCCTAATATACACATAGCTTGCTCTCAGGACCAGGGCAACCAGTAATTTCTGCACCCTAATATACCCATTGCTTACTTCCCAGGACAACCAGTGATATTTGCACCCCAATATACACATAGCTCACTTCCCAGAACCAGGGCAACCAGTAAAATCTGCACCCCAATACACCCAGCTAACTTCCCAGAATTTAGGCCATCAGTAATATTGGTACCCCAGTACACACAGCTCCCTCACCACCAATGACATCTGCACCCTGTACACAAACACTCGCCAGAATTGAGGCCACCAGGAACATTTGCACCCCAGTATACACATCTTTTAAATCCTGGCAACCAGTGATAACTTCACCTAACACACACAGCTCTTTTCCCACAATCCAGACAACCAGTGTCACCAGGAAAACACCAGTTGACTTCTAGGTCATGCCAGTGCAGGAGAAGCCTATTTAGCACACACGCTACTACAGTACTTATCTAAATATATTTATTATAAAAACAAGGTACAGCGCTGTGCATATAATAATATATAAGCATGCATGTGACATAATTGAATACAAGTGAAAAAATTGAAAATATTCCAAAAAATAGATTTAGAAAATAGGAAAAAAAAAGATCTTGAATAACGTGTATATTAATATACACTAAAGTTCATAGGCGATGATCTGTGACCAAAAGTGAACGGAATTCCACCACCAAAAAGGACACCAACTCATGTGTTGTAGTCTCCTAAACAAGAGGCATGTTTAGCTTGACCGTTTATTCATTTCAATGGCTAGAATAAAGTGAATAAATATACTGAGTGAGTGAATAACTTATATAGCGCTACAAATGCAAATTGAATCGCCTCAAGGCACTTGGCATCCATTTCCTTCTGTTTAGCCTTCAGAAAAGATAGGTCTTGAGTTTTTTCCTAAAGGCGAGGTGATTCACTTCCATTAGGATATTAGTTGGTAATGCGTTCCACAGTCGAGGTCCTTGGACTGCAAATCTTCGTTCTCCTTTGGTCTTGTAGCGGGCCTTGGGGATTTGTAGTAGATTTTGGTTAGTGGACCGAAGAACGCGATTGGGGTTGTGGTATTTTAGTTTCTCGCATAGATATTGGGGGGCGGTTCCTTGAATTTGTGTGTCAGGCAGAGGGCCTTAAATGTGACTTGATCCTTTACGGCCAGCCAATGGAGGGACCTCAGGGAGGGGGTAATTGATTCCCATTTTTTTTTTCCTGTTACCAGTCGTGCCGCCGTGTTCTGGACGACTTGTAGACTGGACGACTTGTAGACAGGCAATCTGGTATTTTGGGAGAACGAGTTAAAGGGAGTTGGCATAGTCGAGCCTGGAGTTGATTATTGCACCTACCACTACTGCGGTGTCTTTTTCCGGGATGAAGGGAACGAGTCTTCGTAGCAGACGCAGAAGATGATGGGATCCTCTAACTACGGACCCAATTTGTGCATCCATTGTCATGTCGAAATCAAAAATGACTCCGAGACTTTTGACTTATGCTGGGGGTACTGTCCCAATATGGGCAGGGGCATCCATGTCGCCCTAGCAAGACTCTTTGTTTGTGTAGAACAGAAGGAGTTCTGTTTTTGATCCATTGATTTTAAGGTGACTCTCTGTCATCCAGTTGTCTATCAAAGTGAGGCATTTTTCTAGTCCGAGGTGTTGATCCTTTTTGTTGTTTATACGAAAGTAGAGTTGAGTGTCGTTAGCATAGGAGTGGTAGAGTAGATCCTGGTTACTGATAATTTTGAGGAGTGGGCGAAGATAGATATTGAATAGCACGGGTGACAGGGGAGACCCTTGAGGGACTCCATGTGTCAGAGTACGTGCTTCAGAGGTGAACAGTCCCAGATTTACTATCTGGGATCGATTTTCCAGGAATGATGCGAACCATAGTAGATCGGAGTCTGCGACTCTGGCTACTTCTGTGAGCCGAGTCATCAAAACTTTGTGATCTACTGTGTCAAAGGCCACACTAAGGTCCAGCAGTATCAGAAGACAAGATTCTCTCCAATGAATGAATGCTCAAATGCTTCACACATCTAAACAGTTTTGCAAGATGCAGCTTTAGGTGTTTTTTTTACGCTGCTTTTGTCCCACTAGGTGAAAAGGCATTCAGAAGAGCCAGATCTACCGACAGCCTACCGACAGCCTAAACATTTACTGCTCTTCTGGGGCTCTGGGCTTCAGCAAGATGGCAGCCTCTGGCAAGAAGAAACAGGAACAATGCTGGAGGCAATATACAGCACACACTAATTTTGGTAATTGCTATGTAAAGTATTAATGTTAAATGTATGTTTCTTGCTAAAACACATCATTTTTTATCAGGTTGTTATGGGTAAAGTTCCACTTTAAAGCCAGCCCAAGAAAACCCTTCGATAAATATACAGTATGGGTAAGAATACAGTAGTCAGTCATTTTTCACAATGATCATATAAGCAGTCACAATATATTTAGTTGCAATAATGCTAAGAGAAAACAGCATTACAAAAGCAGTGAGGAAATACCGCATGCTCTGCTTTCCTCTATGCTCTGGGCAATGAAATTGTTCTGTTATCTGATGGATATAATGAAAAACAGATATCAGGAGAACAGAGTGCTACACATGGCCTCAAGGCAAAGTAGAAGCGGTCATGGAGCTTTTGTATAGTGTCAAGGAAACAATTCATAACTTGCTGTGCATGTACTGATAAACAGTTCCGTACATCTTTCATTGTAGCTCACATTTCCGAGTGCTGTGCACTGCCAAGGACAAGCTCTGTTGTGCCTACAACAGGAAATATCTTCCTTGGTGTTTATAAGTACAGACATTAATAGATTCATCCACTGCCACTTAACGTTGAGAGATTAAAAGCTTTGAGGCAGAATGTTTTTTGGCAAGATAGCAGCTTTGATCCCCCTCCTATCCATTGGATCAGTGGTCTTCAAACTTTGGCCCAAGAGCCTGATGTGGCCCACTGCTTGCATCCATCAGGCCCTTCGGTCACTACTCCTTCAATGACACCAATGAAGGGGCACTATTCCTCCCACTGAAAAAGATGGGGCACTAGTCCACCCACTAATACCAACAATGGGGCACTATTCCTACCACTGATACCAACAAGGGGGCACTATTACTCCCTTTAAAACTAACAATGGGACATTCTTTACTCCCCTTGGTCACAGTATGGCCTCCTGAAAAACCGTAAACAGGCCCTTTGCTTAGAAGGTTTGGAGACCCCAGCATTAGACTGGGAAGACACCCCAATCTTCTTCTGTGTTCTAGAATTGCCCCCATCAGACACCAATTGCCTATAAGTACATCCTCCCTTTTGAAGTGACAAGCAGGTGCACTATCCTCTTGGTTTACTGCTGATCCATAAAGGTTGTACCTCGGTGCCCTGGACATTTATGTGGTTGATTGGCTCTGATTAAAAAGCTCAGTTTAAATACATTTCAACATAAAGACACTCAATATTTCCACAAATGTAAAATAGCCAACTACAGTAAATGGGAGCCTCTGTTTCAGGTATGTGAATTACACTTGCCTCTAGGTACATGCCCAGTTTCACAGACCATTGTCATCAGAGTTTTAGGCTTCACACCAGGTGTACCACTGCAGATGCCCAAGAGTCTAAGAAATCCCCACCGACAGCAATGTGGCTAAAATCTAGGTCTGTCAAAGTGTGACTTGCAGAGGAACATATGTGCCGGTACCCAGAACACTGAAGACTGAAGATAAATTGATGTGTAGCGAGGGAATGAAGACAATGATGATTCAGATCATTATGCTACGTTCACATCAAGAAAAGGGGGATTTCCTACAGTCACTCTGACACCGAATCTTCCAAAATAAATCAATGTGTACCAAGCATCAAACATTAATACACTTTATATTCAGATAAGAGTATATTTACTTTCTCTATTTAATGCTACTGTTGGGCAAAACAAAGATGGTGCATGTACACAGGCCATTGATCATTCGCTTTAATGTTGAAAAGCACAAACTCAAAAAAACTTCAGGGATATTACACTAAGGTTTCAAATAAACAAGGCAGCCTGATGTCTGATATATGTATTTACTTTGCTGTCTATCAGTGGGTGTAGGATAATAACAAGTTCTGTAGTCCGATAACTGTTGGAATACCATTTGTTGGTTATATGGATGCGTTTATGTTTTTTTATATACAGTGAGGATTTCCCTCGCAGACTAACAAACATTCCTGCATGTGCTGGACACCTCTATAGGTGACACTAATAGTATCAGGGATGGTGCTTGTGTGCATAAACTAGAAACCTCAAAACAGATGATGGAGATGCTAAGGCAGCCCATAGATCAGGGGTGCCAACCTTTTAAAGAGCGAAGGCCACCTAAGCGACTTGGTAACTGGTCACGGGCCACAATAAGCAGAGCGGGTGGGTGCCATTTCTGTGTCTACTCTGCATATGCAGTGCAAACACGGACACAGCCCACGATACTTTTTAGCAGATCATATAGAACACAAGTCAGTTTTTGTCTGCCACTACTTAGGCCTCGTACACACGAGGGGATATGTCCGCTGAAAAAGGTCCGATGGACCGTTTCAGCAGACATCTCCGCTCGTGTGTATGGGCTAGCGGACAGATTTCTCCACCCGACAGATTTCAAAGCAAGCTTTGAAATCTATCCGGTGGGAATCTGTCCGCCCGACATGTCTGCTGGTTAGTACACTTACCAGCAGACATGTCGTCCCGCACCGCCGCCGCCGAATGTATTCGGCGCATGCGCGGAAGTGTTTTACTTCCTGGTGCGGTGACGTAGCGGTGACGTGGCGGCGTCAACGTCACCGCCGCGTCACCGCGCCGTCCGGCGGCGGGGAATTTGATCCGATGGTGTGTACACGCCATCGGATCAAACTCCCGATCGGACATATCCGATGGAAATGGTCCGCGGACCGTTTTCATCGGATATGTCCGATCGTGTGTACGAGGCCTTAGAGGAGAATGGAGGGTCCAATTGGTACGACTGACCGTGTGAAAGGGGCCCAAGCCTGCTTTCACACTAATGCGCTACGGTTTACCAGCACCACAGGTGCGACGCAGTGTACCTTTTACTTTCCTGCACTTTGCAATAGATTTCTATTATATTCTGCAGGTTTGGTGCACTTTCAGAAAGCTCACCAAACTCGCAGGTAATAACAGAAGTCTATGGCTCAGTGCAGGTGACCATCAGGTAAACTGCCCTGCACTTGGGGATCAGTTTGGAAGCACCCCAGTAACCACTGCAGAAAAGATAAGCCCATATATACACTGTGATTTTAGTAATGACCTTTAATAACAGTATTCTATTCTATTCCATCCCAGAGCAGGAGGTCGCGGGCCACATCAGAGGGCTCCGCGGGCCACTGGTTGGGCACCCCTGCCATAGATGAATATTTTTCGTTCGTTCAACCAATAGGATGAAGAAAAAATTAGACTTCTCATTATCAGAATACACTGATTAGCACTGCCAGCGGTGCTGATTGAGCAGACATTTTTCCAACAGGGTGGTTGTCTTTCTAACTCTGCTAAACTGGCCAAATTTCGATCCAGGTATGGCCAGCTTGAGAAAAATCGAATGAGTCCCTGTAACAAAGCTATAAATTCCTCCTATAAGGGTAGTATCTGCTTGTAGCTCTGTAGAGAAATCATGTAGCAAAACGTCATTTGAATTTATTTTGAATTTACAGGGCATGGCTATATGGCATCAGGAAGTCCCATCAGAGCATTGACCAGAAGGATCTCAGCAGTGTGGCGAGACGCCGCTTGTCACTCGTTTGAAGCCTGGCTTCTAGAGCTATTTTATGGTTGATAAGCGAGATGTTATATATGACATACTTAATTCATACAATTTTAAGCACAGAAAATAAAGAAAAGAAGAGAGATTTGCACTTTTTACCTTAATGTTGCAGGCCTGCTCCATCAACCTTCGAGCATTCTCCTCGGCCCGGTATCTTTTTGGCAGCTGAACACGGAAAAACTTTAATGCACCTTCAAAATCAGCCTGTAGAAGGTCTTCCTTAGAAGTCTGAGGGAAGAGTAAAGAGTAGACAATGGTTATTTTCTATTTAATCGGTTCTGGAAATGTTACCAGTAGTGGACCACAACACACAAACGGCGATTTCAAGCTGGGATTTTGTCAGTGCCATAATACCCTAGGATACATTTACTGTACCAACACCATGACCACAGATATTTTTGCCCACATAGTTCTATTTAATCTCACTGAAAATTGTATAATCAAATATTCATAGTCTCATCCTTGCAAGATTGTATAAATAAAGGACATCCTACTGTCTTAGACTGGATGTAAACCAGATTCATGAAATTTGAGCTGGGCACATATCTGCAGTGTTTTCTTATCTCTCTTCAAAGCACTATGTCCCGTAGCTGTCTCCTGCTCCGGTCTTCTGTTATCAGTCTGGTGAGTTTTGTGTTGGGAAGGATGCTATAAATAGATTATGCATTTGCATTCTCTAAATGATTGAACGGGGTGGAGCTCTCATTAGTAGACATCAGTAGGTAAGTATAAGTGGCATATCATTGAAATTCTGAGATTGTGATTTTACCCTGGAGTTCTGCTTTGAAGCCCAATAAAATTTGTAGTCTAAATCAGCTAAACATATTTCAGGTGCATTAAAACAAAAAGGTGTGCAAAGTCTTCACAGTTTGTTCTCTTTAGAAAGTTGCCACCTCTATAATGGAAAAGCCTATCCTTGTATGGAAGTACAGTGGTCTCTCTGCAGAGGTCCGACATGCCCCTGGTAAGTGAGACGTTTAAACATTTATAATGGCAACGTTTTAAATTAAAATCATAAAACATGTTATACTCCTTTCTGGATCCTCCTGCCGGTCATCTGGGCACACCCTCATCTATGTCTGACCCCATAGTAAGCACTTTCTGTGGGGGCAGATGTGCAGGCTTGATCCTGTGCGTACCCATTGACACACACAGTGTGTGGCTTGGCCCTATCCCCAGAATTTGACTGACAGCAGCAGAAGCCAATAGCCCCCACTGCTCTCAGCCAAGCTTGTGAGAGCGGGGAGGGAGGAGAGAAGACCGGCAAACGGGTATTTGGGGGGGGGGGGGGGCACAGCAAGATGTAAAATGTTTTTTATCCTAATGCTGGGGATGCATTCAGGTAAAGAAAATGTTTAACTTTAGGCCCCTTTTTACAATGACGGACCAATAGGGTCCACTTGTCAGCTTTTCAGGAGGACTCGATTGGACCATCCATAGTATTATTATTATTATTATACAGGATTTATATAGCGCCAACAGTTTACGCAGCGCTTTACATCGGGGAAGACAGTACATTCACAATACAAATTAAAACAGGAGGGATCAGAGGGCCCTGCTCGTAAGAGCTTACAATCTAGAAGGGAGGGTCAAGTGGAACAAAGGGTAGTTATCTGTGGGGGATGGTCAGATGGACTCAAATGAAAAGTGCAGTTGCTAGGTGTGGGAAGGGTATGCTGACATGCACGCGATCCAGTCCACTAAAAACAGACGGATGGAGATTAGTCCTCTGGATTGTATCCAATGACCCATAGAGCAGTGTTTCTCAACCTTTTTCCAGTTGGGCGCCCTTGAAAAGTATATTCTGTTTTTATGCACCCCCCGTCCAAGGCTTGGTTCACTTTTCTGTGTGTCGCGGAAAATGCGCAAAATCACGCTTGTGCCTCACACACAGACAAATGCTATGCTCTGTAGGGTGCCATTAAATCTTAATGGCACCACAAACATCGGCAAACATGGGGTTCTTTTGTTGCGGCGCAATTTAGAAAAAAAGAGTCAGGCTTACTTCCCTGCATTTCTGCGGGTAGGGAAGCACACCTGAGGACCTCTGCTGCACACTGGTTGAGAAAGGCTGTCATAGAGAACAGCGGTCTGTTTCCACCCTGCATAGTGGAGCGGACTTGTCATCAGCCTGCTCAGCGGGGATCAGCAGAGAGATCCCCACTAAGCAGGCAGATCCGCTTGATGGAGTCACCCCCGTCTGAAAGGGGCCCTAGAACCACTTTTAGCTCTATAACAAGCAAGACATTCTCCCTGCTGATTGGAGAGCTCCTACTCCGTAGGGGCATGTCAGACCTCTGCAGACAGATTGCAGCTTCCACACAGTGAGTGTTTGTAAAAACACTCCAAATCTGTGGATGTATCCTTTGGGTCGTTGTAAAGCTGAATGATGAAGTTCTTCTTCATGTTCAGCTCTCTAGCAGAAGCCTGAAGGTTTTGTGCCAATATTGACTGGTATTTGGAACGGTTTATAATTCCTTCTGCCTTGACTAAGGTCCCTGTTCCAGCTTTAGAAAAATGGCCCCAAAGCATGATGCTGCCATCACCACCATGCTTCACGGTGGGAATGGTGTTCTTTTGCACATGCTGTGTTTTTGTGCCAAACATATCTTTTGAAATTATGACCAAAAAGTTCAACCCTTAGATTCATCAGACCAGAGCACATTTTCCCACATGCTTTTGGGAGACTTTAGATGCGTTTTTGCAAAATTAAGCAGGACTTGATTGATTTTCTTTGTAAAAAAAGGCTTCCATCACTTTACCCCATAGCATAGACATATGAAGAATACGGGAGATTGTTGTCACATGTACCACACAGCCAGTAATTGCCAGATATTCCTGAAACTCCTTTAGGCCTGGTTCACACCTTTGCAGGTTGCAGTTTGCACATTCAAAGGTGCATTTTGCATTTTTCAATACACCTTTTTGTATCCAATAAAGTTTATGGAATCAAAAACTAGAAAAAAAAAGTCCCTGCCCCTTTCCATAAAATGCACAGATGTGAACGTGACCCATAGGAAACCATGTTAAATGGACTGTAGTGTTTCTACAAAATTGAAAAAGCACGAAAAAATGCAAAGGTGTGAACCAGGCCTAAATGTTGTTGTAGGCCTCTTGGCAGCCTCCCTGACCAGTTTTCTTCTCGCCTTTTCATCAATTTCGGAGGGACGTCCAGTTCTTAGTAATATCACCATTGTGCCATATTTTCTTTGCTTGATGATGACTGTCTTCACTGTGTTCCATGGTATATCTAATGCCTTGGAAATTCTTTTGTACCCTTCTCCTAACTGATACCTTTTAACAATGAGATCCCTCTGATGCTTTGGAAGCTCTCTGCGGCCCATTGCTTTTGCTATGGGATGCGACTAAGGAAATGTCAGGAAAGACCTACTAGAACAGCTGAACTTTATTTGGAGTTATCCAGAGACACTTCAAATTATGGCCGGTGTGTTCTCACTCCTAACATGATGTGCAGATTTATGCAACCACATTATTTAATTTTTTTATTTTTACTTCCTCCCCTAAAAGATTTCAGTTTGTTTTTCAATCGAGTCAGTTTATAGGTGACAAAGGTGGAAGTTCTGAAATTATTTATCTTTGTCTCATTTTTTTACATCACAGAAACCTGACATTTTAAGAGGGGTGTGCAATCTTTTTATATTCATTGTACATGACGTCAATAATTAGTACCAGACAATCTGATTTCTCCTTTGATCAGTTTAGAACAGTCAGTATGTATGAAAGTGATTACCATACTTTGGATATCGGGAGGACAGATTGACTGCTATGGTACATCTGTTCCACTTCCTGTACGATACACCTAAAAAAGCAGTGAGGGAGGAGATCAGGACTGCAAGTCCCTTCATTACTCCAGTTATTTCATGGTAATATGCTATCATAATGGCCAAGGAGAGGAATGGGCCTTGGAGCTATTTGTCCATGACAATGACCCTGGCTAAGTGATACAGTGGATATAAATCTAACTATCTATTTATATTTTCCAATCTCCGTCATGTAAGCTAGAGAAAATGTGCGTGACTACCAACAATCTGAAAAAATAATCAAATTACATTATATGCTACTAGTGCTCAAATTAAGGTGATGTATGCGCAAAGCTGAATATACAAAGATATGGCTAGAGCTGAAATCATATTTTCTTCTTCAAAGGATCACTCAGATGTCTTACAGTGGTTGTAAACCCTTACAATCCACTTTGTACTACAGGTAAGCCTATAATAAGGCTTACCTACCTCTAGCTACCCCGGATATCTCCTAAACCTCCACCTGTATCAGTATGTGCCGACGTCATTGGCACATGCACACTGAAGCAAAGGTATGTTCGTGCCGTTGATTCAGCTAGTGTGCCATCATCACAACTCCGGCCAATCACAGCGCCAGGGCCCGCAATACCTGGAAGTAACCCTGGGGGCGATGTTGCCAGCCGGAGCTTTGTACTGGGACTGCTGCAGGGCTTCGATCTATGGGGAGTATTTCATAATGAGTTTATCTATGCATACTAGCTCATTATGATTTCATCTTGCAGGGTTTTTTTTTTGTGGGTCTACAACCACTTTTATGTGAACCTGTCATTACAGGGTTACTTTTACACACAAGGCAGCCTGTAAACAAAGAGGCTCATGTTGAAAGCAGTCGCTTTGCTGCTCCCTGGCTGCTGTGTGTATTTCACATGGGTACATAGAATAACGGCACCCTGGCCCCACGCTGTGGTTCTTCCCATGGGTTTGTACATGTCTAAATGACATTTTCACCAGGGGATGAACAGCAGCAGGTGGTGGTAAAAATGTTGACTATCTGCAACAAATTGGTGGCTTTTCACTAACAGGACTGACTGGACCCCCTTTTCTGGATTCCCCCGCCAGCACTCTCTGCTCCTCCTCCCTTGCCGCAACCCCTTGCAAGTCACTTGCTTTGAAGGCACGTGTGAGGGCTCGACCTCCAGGCAGGCTGTATGCATCTATTGCCATACATAGCATGGCTTGGCCCCACCCTATGCTAACTCCTTACTAGATTTGATTAACAGCAACTAAAGCTAATGGCTCCCACTGCTGCCTGTGAGGAAAGAGAGCAGCGCTTTAGCCTTTTAAACCACTTTAAGTTAGGTCAACAATTTGTCGACCGCCTTCTGCATATAAACTGCGGCAAGGCGACTCGGCTGAGCAAATTGATGTACCTGTGCATTGGTCTGTGCATGTGGGAGCCGCCGTTACCGGCACATCAGCTGAAAAAACGGCACGCTCGGTCAGTTTCTTCATTGCGCATGTGCTGATGACATCAGCACATGCTGATACAAGGGATATCTCCGTGCAGGTTTAGGAGATCTCCACGGTAGCTACAGGCAAGCCTTAGTATAGGCATACCTGTAGTCAAAAGTTGTGTGTAAGGGTTTACAACCACTTTAACCACTTAAGGACCGCCTCCTGCACATATACGTCGGCAGAATGGCACGGCTGAGCACATGCATGTACAGGTACGTCCTCTTTAAGTGCCCAGCCGTGGGTCGCAGTCCGAAGCTCCGTGACCGCGGCACCCGCGGACCCGCTCGCTGCTGGAGTCCCGCAAACTGTCCCCGGAGCTGAAGAATGGGGAGAGCTGTGTGTAAACACGGCTTCCCTGTTCTTCACTGTGGCGCCATCATCGATCGTGTGTTCCCTAATATAGGGAAACACAATCAATGACATCACACCAACAGACACACCCCCCTACAGTTAGAAACACAGATGAGGTCACACTGAATCCCTTTCAGCGCCCCCTTGTGGTTAACTCCCAAACTGCAATTCTCATTTTCACAGTAAACAATGCATTTTTATAGAATTTTTTTGCTGTGAAAATGACAATGGTCCCAAAAATGTGTCAAAATTGTCCGAAGTGTCCGCCATAATGTCGCAGTCACGAAAAAAAAACGCTGATCGCCGCCATTGGTAAAATTATTTTTTTTTTATAAAAATGCAATAAAACTATCCCCTATTTTGTAAATGCTATACATTTTGCACACACCAACCGATAAACGTTTATTGCAATTTTTTTTTACCAAAAATAGGTAGAAGAATATGTATCGGCCTAAACTGAGGAAAAATTCTTTTTTTTTTATATATTTTTGGGGGATATTGATTGTAGCAAAAAGTAAAAAATATAGATTTTTTTTTAAAATTGTCTCTCTATTTTTGTTTATAGCTCAAAAAATAAAACGTGGCACGACCGCGCAATTGTCTGTTAAAGCGACGCAGTGCCGAATCGCAAATCCTGGCCGGATCATTTACCTGCATTTTGGTCCGGGTCTTAAGTGGTTAAGGAGATATTTCTTATACCTACAGGTAAGCCTTAATCTAGACTTACCTGTAGGTGCAAGTTGCAAGAGTGGGTTTACAAACACTTTTAGGCTGCATTCACACCTTTGCGTAGGCGATTTGCGGCGTTTTGTCCCGCGAATTGCGGCGATAAATTGCGACGTTTTGTACCGCGATTTGCGGCGACAAAACGCGTCGTTTTTAACCGCGTTTTTTTTAACAGTCATTGTTGGCTATGCCGAAGCCGCCCAAAACGCAGGTCGAAAAAGGGTCCGGGACTTGTTTGAAATTCGGCGTTCGGCGTTCTTTCGACGTACGGCGTTCTGCGTTAGGAAATGTGAACAGTCTCCATAGAGAATAATGTAATTTCGACCCTCCGGTGTATTGTAGTGTCGCGCTTCAGGCGTTAAAACGCCTAGGTGTGAATGGAGCCTAAAGGAACCTATTTAGAAAATAAAAAACAAACCTTTACGTTTTCCAAAGTACTGTGTAACAAACAATTATCACGGCTCTTTTTTCCATTAAAAAGGTCCTCAATTAGAACCAATACACAGAGGCCCTTAAAAAGAATACATGAAACAAACCATAATGTTTTTCTTAAGGTAGAAAATTGTAAATACAGTTTTTCATACCCCTCTATAAAGTAATATGAAGGGACATCCTAGCAGCTCCTAAGTTTTCTTGGGACACAGAGCTGCTCCATGTTGCATATGACACCTGCTGGTGAAATCTGGTATTGTAGTGAAAACCGAAAAAGGTCATCTATGGTTACCCATTGTATTTTGCCATGTACTGTAATCAATGGGATGAGTATTTTAACTGAAGCATTTAGGGATCACCTGTGTTATTACATTTAGGTATTTAAAACAGACAGGGGATTTCCCCTCTTTGAACAGGTATTGTACTATTTTCTGCATCTTAGACTATTTTGGTACACTGTCCACAGAGGTAGTAGATTACACAAAAACATGTATTGTATTTAGCAGTTTGTCTCAATGTCCAAGTTCTTATTTATGCAATTGCATTTTTATTGAATTATGAAACAGTGTAAATGACAAGCAACAAATATACAGTACAATCATACAAAATAAATCATACTTCATCCACAATTGGGAAAGCTTAGGGAACACATAATGACAGGTGAACTTTCTCATGTACACTGAAAATAATTTCTTGTGACTGCTGCAATAATTGTATCCAATGCCAGTCTAGATATAACAATTCAATAAAACAAGAAAGTTGTTATACCTTGACAAGAATTATGATAGTCGACTTAAAACTTTCTGAAAGGAAATCCCTGAGCTTCCCACATCAACTACCGTATTTATCGGCGTATAACACGCACAGGCGTATAAAACGCACCCTAACTTTTAGAGGGAAGTCTCAGGAAAAAAACTTTCCACAGCCCCCTGTGTATAATACGCAGGCACAGCTTACCCTTAATTTTCCGGGTAAAAAGGTGAGTGTTATACGCCAATAAATACATTCTACCCATCATGTTCTACTGCAGGTTCAAAATGGAACTACAGTTCTGATTGCTTGCTTTGGGCAGCACAGGCACTTTTGTGCCATAGAGCAGGGGTCTCCAAACGGTGGCCCGGGGGCCACATGTGGCCCTTTGCTTGCTTTTATCAGGCCCTTGGGGCACTTTTTTATCCACTGATACCAGCAATAGGGTGTAATTCCCCCTCACTGACACCAATGAAGGGGCACAATACCTCCCAATGACGCCAATAATGGGGAACAATTCCTCTTAATACCATTAACAATGGGGACCAATGATGACACAATTCCTCCTGCTGACACCAACGATAGGGCATTGTTTTTTCCTCACTGCCTTCGGCCCTTTTCCACTCCCACTGACCACAGTCCGGCCCTCTAAAGTCTGAAGGACAGTAAACTGGCCCTTTGTTTAAAAAGTTTGGAGACCCCTGCCATAGAGGGTTTACGTTTTTTCAATTGTACAAGTCTTACAAGCTGTTTTTTCATTAGTAAATGTCTTTAGAAACCCCCAAAAAAGCCTAAAAATAGCCCCCTCTTCATTATTATAAGAATGCAGGTCAATGTCATGGTCATATAAGATATATAAAATGTCAACAAGGCCATTGGGCAATCCCGCCTTGTGCTTGTTGAGGAAAGACTGGGGAGATGATGTTCCCCCCAACACTAATGAAATGACAGGCTTATATAGTTTCTAGGCACTCCTGCTTATAAAAAGGCATAATGTTATTTACTGCATCCAGATCATCTATATACATCTTAAGGCTGTGGTCAATAACCCCTAAGAAACATAGTTTCACCCTCCAAAACCCACAACATTCTTATGAGTGAATCCATGGTTTTATGAGTAAAGGACACATGATCTTGGGGTGCAACAGTTGGACAGGACACGGTTAACAAGGTTGGTTCCAACGCTTAACAGAAAAGTGCACACAAAACGCAGCTAACATATGACAAAGCTCATGCAGGAAAAATAAAAAATAACATGCAGATCCCGTGTTCCCTCCCCGGGGTAGAATGACGATGCAACAAGTCTCTCACCGCCAGAAGTCGGGGTACAAACAAGCGATGCCCCATTCCCAGCAGCTCCAGGACGCGACAGGCGTACTCATTGACAAAGTTGCTCTTCTCATCCTGAATTTCCTGTGACTTTTTCACAGGAGGGGAAAGCTGGGGGGCTGGCGGGGTGAAAGGTATCCTCTCCTCCATGGGGGTTTTCCGGGAACCCCCCTCTCCTAACCTTATTGAGCCCGGAAAGGAATGCTAGCAAAGTGAACTGGTGTGGTGGTGCATAAAGTCAATGCTGGGCATGTAGGCAATGCCAGTCTGCCTCACTGCACATGGAAATCATCTTAGGAGGAACACAACCAGACATCCATTAAGAAGCACGGCACAGGTGCCTACTGGCGCGTCTACACCCAACATAAAGGCACAGTTAATTTAGAAGTCATCAGAATGGAGATGATGGAAAGGACCCAGCAGAGAATGCAGGGGGGAAAGTCAGGCCCAGCTGCTGGATGTGTGTGCTTGGATGGGGCTGCAGGAACAAGCGATGAGATCACTGCATCCGCCGAAGCTGCTGCTGCTGCTACAGCCTCTCATCATGAATCAGTAATGAAGGAGGGAAAAGGGAGGTGAATGAGCGAGGATGGAGGGAGGATGCTTGCTAAAGGATGCTGTAATCAGAAACCAATAGAAAAGCCCCTAACGCACATCATCCACACCCTGCTTTTTACAGCTTTCCAGTTTCCTTAAATAATCCCAGTCCTCTTCTTCTTTTTTTTTTTTTTTAAATACCTGTCCTTAGTTTTATCCCCCCTTTATTAAACTGAAAACCGAAGGAGGTGATCTTTTATACTAGTGTGCAAAATACAGCTCCTGCTATACCTTTCTGCATGCAATCATTTTACATAGACGATGACAGGGCAATGCCATGATGACCACCAGCATTTGCAGACAGATTGCTCCTGGTCAGATGGGTTGGTAATGGGAATCTTGCTCATGTTTACAATATTGGGAATGACATTTCCTTCGAAGATTTCAGGATGAGGTGGAAAGTGCTAGGCATGTTCCTAAGAAGCAGGTGGCGGGCTGAAGTTAAGCGATAGCGTCCTCTAGTGTCAGACACCCGATTTGCCATGTAAGGAAATTATCTTCCGTCTTGTGAGCACATCTGCTCTTCGACAGCATCCTGCCAACCTCACAGATAGAACAGGCTGCTTGGCAATACAGAATCATTTTCATTAATCTCTTTGCCAATGGCGTCAATGAAAACTGCAATCAGATCATTCAAAATAAATATACAATTTTAATCAGATCCTAATTTTTTTTATGGTATATAATTATTTCTGACCCCTTTTCAAGTTTTTTTTTTTAATCTTGAAATATATAGAAGCAGTCAAACAAAAAAGTTCCAGTTAATTTCTGTATGCTTTGAAAGTTCACTTTTGCCTCTTTGAGAGTGACGATCTCAGCCCTGTTTTTACATTTTTGATATGTACTTTTGAACTGACTTCATGTTTCTGTGAAGTAGAAATAGACACACAGAACAAAAACAAACAAATCCAGGGCAGTGTTTTGTTTTTAAAATGAATCTGGTTCTGGGAAGTTTTAGACACACAGTAATGACAGCTTAGACCACCGTGAGAAAGCTCCCAGCACTGTGGTTATAAGGAAACAGACAAACAGGAAGTGTGGAGATCAGAGCAGGATTACAGCAACTTCAAAGCAAAAACGAACAATAAGGACATGAAACCAGGACTGTAGTAAGGTAAAGGAAGCTATTTAGCTAAAAAAAAAAAATTTCCTTTAGTGATCCTGAACTGCAGGCAAACAGCTTCATAGATGAAATGCATAATACATATAAAGGAGCAGCTTTATTTGTATTTGTATTTCTGTATTGTATTTCTGTCCATCTAGTCCTGAGATTTACACGGCTCTGCCACACAGCACAAACCTGTCAGGGCAGGAGATCCGTTTTTTTTTTGTTATTGCAATTAAACAGTTAACAGGTTTTGTACCTCCTGGCCTATGATTGGGCAGTGAAAGAAGCAGCAGCAAACTTCTTCTAGTCACACCGCTCTCTCCTCCAATGAGTTTGACCCTTGTCAGCTCATGAACACTGCAGCACAGATAACTGGCTCCTTATGCTTCTGTTCCTTTCTCAGACTGAGTTCTGCTGTACATTGGATAGCAATAGGTGGCTACCAAGCCAAATCCAGGTGCTTACACTACTTGCATAAAAAAAATAAAAATAATAATAATAATAATTTTAGAGATTTTATATATATATATATATATATATATATATATATATATATATAGATATAGCATTTTCTGTACTCTACTTCAGCTTTAAAAGTCCTCTCTGTGACATCATCAATTCTAATGCTGAGCCCGACAACCTACACTGAACTTGAGGACTCTGAGGAACAGTTTACTGTCGGAATGTAGTGGAGATGATGAGAGTTCCGGCTAATGGGTAAGTGGAGAATCCGGTAGGTTAACCTGCTTTTTGTGGTCCTTTAGACCTAAATGAACATTTAACCATAGCCATGTGGGGGTACTCCTACTGCAAAGAAGATTTTTTTTCCTTCCTTAGAGATTGGCTTTAATTATTTATTAATGAATACAGACCCTATTGAAGAGGGGATGACCCAAGAAATGGGTTAGCTGTTAAAGGGGTTGTAAAGGTACAATTTTCTTTCCCCTAAATTGCTTCCTTTATCTTAGTGCAGTCCTCCTTTACTTACCTCATCCTTCCATTTTGCTTTTAAATGTCCTGATTTCATCTGAGAAATCCTCACTTCCTGTTCTTCTGTCTAACTCCACACAGTAATGCAAGGCTTTCTCCCTGGTGTGGAGCGTTGTGCTTGCCCCCTCCCTTGGACTACTGGAGAGTCAGGACGCTCTCTACATTGCAGATAGAGAAAGGAGCTGTTTGTTAGTGGGCTTCCTGACTCTCCTGCTCGCCCCCTCAAGAGAGGGCGCGAGCATGACACTACACACCAGGGAGAAAGCCTTGCATTACTGTGGTGAGTTACAGACAGAAGAACAGGAAGTGAGGATGAGGTAAGAGAAGGAGGACTGCACTAAGATAAAGGAAGCTATTTAGGGGAATTTCTTTTTACCTTTACAACCCCTTTAAGCATACATCATTGACCACTGCCAGTGATTATGGACACACTTGTGCAAAAGTGTTTTTAGCAGTTGGATGTATTATGTCTGGAGTTGTCCAGACATATGCATTCAATGAGCATTTAATTCACTGGATTTTGTGACTAAATTTTTGTTACAATTTTTGCCAATATTGATATAAGATGAGTAAAAGGCGCTTTCCCAGACCTCTCTGGGAGAAACAACTAAAGAAATATGCCTCAGCAGAATATCAAGCAGTCGTACAAAAGGAACTAGAGCAGCCTCTCTCAACTAGGGTTCCTCTGGAGGTTGCTAAAGGCGCTGAGCAATTTTAGCCTTTCAGTTAAAGCGGATCTCCACCCTAAAGTGAAGATCCGCTGATCAGAACCCTCCCCCCTCCGGTGTCACATTTGACACCTTTCAGGGGGGAGGGGGGTGCAGATACCTGTCTAAAGACAGGTATCTGCACCCACTTCCGGCCCGCAGTCTCGGGCAAAAGTCGGGTTTTTCCCGTTGTGTGCTGGGAACTCTCAGCTCCCAGCACACAGCGGGAGCCAATCGGCGGACGCAGCGCGACTCGCGCATGCGCCGTAGGGAACCGGGCAGTGAAGCCGCAGCGCTTCACTTCCTGGTTCCCTCACCGTGGATGGAGGGGGGAGCAGCAGAGAGACAAGTGAACGCTCGTCCTCTGCTGCGGACGCCGCTGGACTCCAGGACAGGTAAGTGTCCTATTTTTAAAAGTCAGCAGCTGCAGTATTTGTAGCTGCTGGCTTTTAAAAAACATTTTTAATGGGCCAACCGCTTTAAGTAACCATTGACAGCAATAATCTTTTTAGCTATCTGCAAGGGGGGACTCTTCCCAATGACCACCAATTCAAGGAGCACTCTTTCTAGTGACCACCAATGTAAGGAGCATTCTTCCCAATGACCACATGCAGGCAGCATTATTTCTGGGTACCACTAAAGTAAGGAGCATTCTTTTTTTTCTCAATGACCACTAATGTAAGGAGCATATTTCCCAATGACCACCAATACAAGGATAATTCTTCCCAATGACCACCAATGCAAGCAGAATTCTTACCAATGCAAGCAGCATTTATCCCAATGACTACCAATGCAAGGAACATTCTTCCCAATGACCACCAATCCCAGCATTATTCTTCCCAATGACCACCAATTCAAGGAACATTCTTCCCAATGACCACCAATGCAAGGAACATTCTTCCCAATGACCACTAATGCAAGGAACATTCTTCCCAATGACCACTAATGCAAGGAACATTCTTCCCAATGACCACTAATGCAAGGAACATTCTTCCCAATGACCACCAATGCAAGGAACATTCTTCCCAATGACCACTAATGCAAGGAACATTCTTCCCAATGACCACTAATGCAAGGAACATTCTTCCCAATGACCACTAATGCAAGAAACATTCTTCCCAATGACCACCAATCCAAGCATTATTCTTCCCAATGACAAGCAGCATTCTTCCCAATGACCACCAATTCAAGGAACATTCTTCCCAATGACCACCAATGCAAGGAACATTCTTCCCAATGACCACCAATGCAAGGAACATTCTTCCCAATGACCACTAATGCAAGGAACATTCTTCCCAATGACCACTAATGCAAGGAACATTCTTCCCAATGACCACTAATGCAAGGAACATTCTTCCCAATGACCACTAATGCAAGGAACATTCTTCCCAATGACCACTAATGCAAGGAACATTCTTCCCAATGACCACTAATGCAAGGAACATTCTTCCCAATGACCACAAGTAGGAAGCATTATTTCCAATGACCACTAAAGTAAGGAGAATAATTTTTTTCTCAATGACCACTAATGCAAGGAGCATTCTTTCCAATGACCACCAACGCAAGGAGCATTCTTTCCAATGACCACCAATGCAAGGAGCATTCTTCTCAATGACCACCAATGCAAGGAGCATTATTTCTAGTAACCACTAAAGTAAGGAGCGCTCTTTCGTCCCAATGGCCCCTTGTGCAAGGAGGATGCTTCCCAGTGACCATTACACTAATGTGCCATGAGCTGTAGTTAAGAGAAATAATTAGCAGGGGCTCCCTAAGACAGGAAATTTATTTTAAGGGTCCCTCCATGATAAAAAAAAAATGGGAAAAGCTGGTCCAAAAGCCTGCAGTATGCATTATTTATAAAATGACACTAAAGTGGGATATGTAATATAAAATCCTTGTAATCACAACCCTCTAGGGTAATGTGCGTTATTACAGCGCCACTCTGTACCCCTCATTTACCTTAAACACCTTTCCCTGTGTTTGTTCCTCCCAGGGAAGTATTATTGGACAGTCAGCAACAAGGTGATTTATCAGCACTGTTCAGCTCATTAATCTAACACACACACACAACCTAGTTTTCAGCCATAGTGGGAGATGAGTGCCTTGCATGACAGTCATATCTGTGCCCTTGAGCTGTTCTAATGAAATCATGGCACTGGGAGACATGAAAAGCATATCATGCAGGATTGCTCCTAATAGCAGAGAAATTGGCTTAGCCTACATGGCAGCGGAAATAAAGATTTGCTCAATGGGATGAAATGATCGTGCTATCGCTCTCTGAAGGCATACGTGTCTATAGTCCTTTCACTGGCTCCACACTCAACTCACTGAGAGTTAAATAAGAATCTGCAGCGGTAGCGCCATCCGTTATGAACACGAGATAAAGCAGGAAACTCCTTCTACTACAAAGCCATATGATCAGACGGGAGCGTGCAGGTAAAATCAGGTCAATGTGCTGGCAGGCTGGATTACATACAAAATGGCTTCACTGAAAAATACACAGAGGGAAATAGTAACTGCAACCGCTATTAAAGGTTCATAGATTCCTATTAAACCTTATTAAATGCTGTCAAATGTGTTCCCATTCACTGAACCATGAAAATATGGAATGAAGAGGTAAATATTTTGCTGTGTCATTTCATTTCTAAAGGGAATCATCATTAAGAAGAGTGTGAAGTGGGGATAGTTTTTATGGCATTTTTTTTTTACTAGTAATGGCGGCGATCAGTGATTTTTTTCGTGACTGCAACATTATGGCGGACACATTTTTGGGACCATTGTCATTTTCACAGCGAAAAGTGCTATAAAAATGCACTGATTACTGTGAAAATGACAATGGCAGTGAATGGATTAACCACTATGGGGCGCTGAAGGAGTTATGTGCGACCTCGTGTGTGTTTCTTACTGTAGGGGGGCTGTGACGTCACTGATCGTCGTTCCCTATGACAGGGAACAGACGATCAGTGACGAGGCACAGAGAAGAAAGGGGAAGGTTTATTTACACTCACCTTCCCCCTTCTTTAGCTCCTGTGACCCGATCGCGGGACACCGGCGGCGATCGGGTCTGCGGGCGTGGTCACGGAGCTTAGGACTAGGTCGCAAGCCGTGCCCTTCTGCCGACGTGTATCGGGGTGAAGGGGTTCTTAAGTGGTTAAACAAGCCGTTGCTGGCCTCGTTAGCTGTGTAGCAATTCATACTCAAAGCTCAGAGCAGGTGCACCAAAGTTACTGTACCCCTCTGTTTCCCTCTCCCAGTAGTGACTCAGCAACCTTCCAGTCTCTAAAAAGAGAAGTATGAAAATAAAAAACTAAACAACAAAAAAAAAACGCATTCATACTCACCAAGATAGCTGCAACATTGATCTGATGCTGAAGCTGTTCCCTGCTGGCTCTACACCAAGAACTGAGCAATCAAATACTGGTGATCGCTCAGTTCTCTGTGAGCAGAGAGCCAGTGACTGTCAGTCATCTTTTTGTACTCTGCCCCTCCTGTGCCTATTGGAGCGCCGAACTGTGGAGGGGGCAGGAGCGTCTGTCTCAGATTCTCAGTAGAAGGCTAAGGCCGCGTACACACGTCCGAGAACCTCGTCGGGCTAAACTCATCGTTCCGCCCGACAAGGTTCCCGATGAGCGGTCGAAAAGGTCGTCGAGCCAAATTTCCTCATTGAACAACGAGGAAAAAGAGAGCATGCTCTCTATTTTGGCTCGACGAGCTTCCCGACCGGATGCTCGCCGTAAGTGTACACACGACCGAGAACCTCGGCAGAATATGTCTCCCAGCGAGCTTCTCGCTGGATTCTGCCGAGAAGCTCGGTCATGTGTACGGGGCCTAAGAGGCTGGGCTAGCTGCTGGTTGGGCATCTGGGGTGATCCCAACATTATTATCTGGATCCCTGCAGAGCCTGGACCGGCTCAGTGACGTTCAGCTGACAATGGGCGCTAGCCTGCTATCAGATGATTTTGGGTCACAGGAGAGCTAAACTAAGCGCACAGGTATGGGCAAGAATTCCAGGTATGTTTATTTTATATAGTTACAGTATCTCACAAAAGTGAGTACACCCCTCACATTTTTGTAAATATTTTATTATATCTTTTCATGTGACAACACTGAAGAAATTACACTTTGCTACAATGTAAAGTAGTGAGTGTACAGCTTGTATAATGGTGTCCTAAATTTGCTGTCCTCTCAAAATAACTCAACACAGCCATTAATGTCTAAACCGCTGGCAACAAAAGTAAATACACCCCTAAGTGAAAATGTCCAAATTGGAACCAAAATGTCCAAATTGGAACCAAAGTGTTAATATTTTGTGGGCCACCATTATTTTCCAGCACGGCATTAACCCTCTTAGGCATGGAGTTCTCCAGAGCTTCACAGGTTGCCACAGGAGTCCTCTTCCACTCCTCCATGATGACATAACGGAGCTGGTGGATGTTAAGAGACCTTTTGCTCCTCCACCTTCCGCTTGAGGATGCCCCACAGATGCGCAATAGGGTTTAGGTCTGGAGACATGCTTGGCCAGTCCATCACCTTTACCCTCAGCTTCTTTAGCAAGGCAGTGGTCATCTTAGAGGTGTTTTTGGGGTCGCTCTCATGTTGTAATACTGCCCTGCAGTCCAGTATCTGAAGTGAGGGGGATCATGCTCTGTTTCAGTATGTCACAGGACATGTTGGCATTCATGGTTCCCTCAATGATCTGTAGCTCCCCAGTGCCGGCAGCACTCACGCAGCCCCAGACCATGACACTCCCACCACCATGCTTGACTGTAGGCAAGACACACTTGTCTTCGTACTCTTCACCTGGCTGCTGCTACACTCGCTTGACACCATCTGAACCAAATACATTTATCTTGGTCTCATTCGACTACAGGACATGGTTTTAGTAATCCTTAGTCTGCTTTTCTTCAGCAAACTGTTGGCAGCACTCATACGTCTATTTTCCAAAGACAACCTCTGCAAATGATGCTGAGCACGTGCACTCAACTTCTTTGGTCGACCATGGCGAGTCCTGTTCTGATTGGAACTTGTCCTGTTAAACCGCTGTATGGTATTGGTCTCTGTTGCAGCTCAGTTTCAAGGTCTTGGCAATCTTCTTATAGCCTAGGCCATCTTTATGTAGAGCAACAATTCTTTATTTTCAGATCCTCAGAGTGTTTTGCCATGAGGTGCCATGTTGAACTTCCAGTGACCAGTAAGAGAGTGAGAGTAATAATACCAAAATGTAAAATACTGGCTCCCCATTCACACCTGAGACATGCAACACTAACAAGTCACATGACACTGGGGAGGGAAATGGCTAATTGGGCCCAATTTAGAAATTTTCACTTAGGTGCCTTTCACATGGGGTGGATCAACTCAGCGGACTACACCAGCTCAGTTTATCCCTGCTGAGCTGGCGGATTACAGGTCCATCTCTGCTCACTGTGCAGAGATGGACCTGTCAGAGCTCCCATGTCCTCTATGGGAGATCGGATGAAAATGGATGTGCCTGTCCATTTTCATCCGATTCGCTGGACAAATGTACTGCCATCTGTCTGTTTAGAGCGTATCTCATCAGATCAGAAGGCGGGTGTCAGCGGACACATCTCCGCTAACATGCGCCAATGGGTGGCCTGCTCGGATCCGCCTGAAAAATGGGCAGGCAGATCTGAGCTGGCCTATAGTGGGAAAAGGCCTTAGGGGTGTACTCACCTTTGTTGCCAGAGGTTTAGACATTGGCTGTGTGTTGAGTTATATTGAGGGGACAGCAAATTGACACTGTTATACAAGCTGTACACTCACTATGTTAGATTGTAGCAAAGTGTAATTTCTTCATTGTTGTAGCATGAAAAGATATAATAAAATATTTACGAAAATGTGATGGTGTACTCACTCTTGTGAGATACTGTATATTTTTCCAGATCAGACCAATGCAACTATATGTATAACATACCTGTGGGATCCCTGTGGAAGCTGAAAATCACTACAACAGATTAGTAGAGTGATCACCACTTGCTTCCAGGTCCCATGCTGTGCAGCTGTCTTACTGTATTCTGAACACAGAAGGCCAAATGCTCAGCAAGGCCACCATTCAGAGATTGCTTTGCATCTTCTCAATGAATGCAAAGTGTTCTCTGGTTGGACAAGGTACAGAGGCAGGGCAGTAATGTCACACTGTCCACTTCATCCAATCAGAAAATGGCTTTGCATTTCCTTAGTGGATTTAAAGTGTTGTCTGATTGGACAAGATAATAAGGCAGGGTGGTGGTGTCACATTCTCTATCTCATCCAATCAGGGATTCACTTTCCATCTCCTCAAATAATGGCAGGGGCGGTGATGTCACACTCTCCAACCTCATCCAATCAGAGAATGCTTTGCATTCATTAAGAAAATGCAAAGCATTATCTGAATGGTGACTGTACCCTGCGGCCATAAACCTGCGTTCACAATGCAGCCACTCAAAATGGATCCTGAAATCTAGCGGAGAGCACTGTAGTAGGGTTTTCTACTACAGTGATTTCCATTTCTAGAGCAGCCTCTCTCAACCAGAATTCCTCCAGATATTGCTAGGGCTTCCTTGAGCAATGAGAAGTTTCAGTCTCTCAGATGAGTAACTGCTGACAATCTTTTTAGCCATCTGTAAGAGGGGATTCTTCCCAATGATCATCACATTAATATACAATGAGCTGTAGATACAGTAATTGATAGCTGGGGTTCCCTGCGACCAGAAAGTTATTTTAGGCCCCTTTCACACTTGTGCGACCTGAAAGTCGTGACATTTTTTCCTGCGATTTGAAGGGACTACTTTGAAGTCGCACAGATATGAATGGTACTCATTGGAAATAATGGGGTAAGTCACAGGACAAGTCGCACAAATGTGAAAGGGGCCTTAAGGGTTCCCCCAAACTGGTTGGAAAAGGCTGTTCTAGAGGGATCCCACAGGTATGGCATATGCATAGTTACATTGGTCATAGGTGGAATTCTTCTTAGAACACAAAGCAGGTAATTTGGGAGAAGGGTAAGCTGACCTTTTTCATCCGATTCAATTCTCCAGATGGATGGAAAATAGGGTTTAATCTGTCTGGATTTCACCGACAGAATAAGATATCGGCTGAATGAAGGCTTTGATCAAGTCAGCCTAAAAAACTGACAGGTGGACCTGATCAGAAAGCCAGTGTGAAAGGGCCCTTAGCAACAAGTGTCAGAAAAAGGCTAAGGCCGCGTACACACGACCGGTTTCCTCAGCAGAATTCAGCAAGAAACTCGATGGGAGACGTATTCTGCCGAGAAAACCGGTCAGGAACTCGTCGAGCCAAAAAGAGAGCATGTTCTCCATTTCCTCGACGGGCAATGGGAAAATTTGGCTCAACTAGTTTTTTGACAGCCGAACAAGGAACTCGACGGGGAAAGCGATGTGTTTCGCCCGTCGAGTTTCTCGGTCGTGTGTACGGGGCCTTAGTCTTTAAGTGGTTAAACTGACCTAATTTACAGATCGAAGTTCATCCCTTTGATCTAAAAGAACCAAAAATGTTACGTTTATAGTTACCTCTCAGCGCATAGAATCGTGGAAATGGCAGGTTAAAGGGGTTGTAAAGGAAAACATTTTTTTTCATAATAATCATCCTTTACCTGCAGACATTCCTCTTTTCACTTCCTTATTGTTCGTTTTTGCTCAGAAGTTGCTCTATTTCTTCTCTGTTCCGTTCACTTCCTGCTTGTCTGATTGTTACTCACCACCGTGAAGGGAGGCTTTACTGCGGTGGTCAGTGACGTGCTTGCCCCCTCCTGGGAACTACATCTGTGCGGCAGGACACTCTCTACGTGTTGGAGACTTCAAGGAGGTGTGAATTACTGGGCGTGCCGCAATTAATACTGGGAAATGTAGTTCTTACATGAACGAGCGCCGCAAACCAGAAGGTGAATGAGAGAACAGAAACTAGAACGCTGGAGGTGATATAGATGAAGGAATTTAATAGGTATTTACTAGTTTTTTAACAGAATTATTACACTATTCTGTCTGTCTACCTTGCAGACATTAATTTTAGGCAAATTTTTTTTTTCCTTTACAACTCCTTTAAGATCGTGAGGGGGGGGTTGAATAGAGATCGCAATTTTATAACGATTAATTGTGCAGCTCTACCTTGAGCCAGAGCCTCCTTTATTTGTGTCTCACAGACTCATCCTTCCGACACTGCAGCTCACAGTGGGAGGGTTTCAGCATCAGAGGCAGCATTGTCAACCCAGAAAACAGTGAAAAGGACTAGGTGGGCCAGGTACTGGATGTGTCATAGGATTGTACCTAAGAAGTGACAATGCCGATAGCCATGCCCCCGGCAAGATCTTCTCACCCAAAACAGTGCGCTCAGACACAGCCTACATGAGAGTGGCAACTCTGCTATGATTTCAAAGGCAGTACAGCATTGTTGGCAGACCATCACAAAAGGATGCATTAGGTAGACTTCACTGGCAGGCTCAACAATTATTTGTGGGACTTTGCTGGGAGCACAGAAAACAAAGTGCAGATGCATTTATAATTAGTCCCTATGCACACGAGATGGTATTAAACGCATGTTCAGAGGCAGTTGGACAGCTTTTTCAACTGCCCCTAAACACATTAAATGTTATCCTATGTGTCCATGCACACAGTCTCGTTTATTGCCGTTTTTAGGCAGTTGCATTTATCCTCGTTTTTCCAGAAGCAAAAGAAAGGGTTCAGACGCAAACATTTTCGCTGTTCAGACGCAAAACTTGGAAAAACGCAGCCGAACGCGGCAAAACGCGGTACCGGCGTTTTGCCGCGATTTCGTTTATAGGCCTTTTTTAAAGGTGAACTATTTTTTTACATTAGAAATCTCAAGAATGATGGCAAATGATGAAAAACCATTAAAAAACATAAAAAAAATGTAATTGCTTGCATTGCATTGTGGACAATCCACAACTTGTGGCAGGTGACTTGGCCAGGTGACGTGGCAAGTGGACAATCCACAACTTGTGGCAGGTGACGTGGCCAGGTGATGTGGCCAGTGGACAATCCACAACTTGTGGCAGGTGACATGGCTAGGTGACGTGGCCAGGTCATGTGGCAAGTGGACAATCCACAAGGCAAGTGGACAATCTACAACTTGTGGCAGGTGACATGGCCTGGTGACGTGGCAAGTGTACAATCCACAACTTGTGGCAGGTGACGTGGCCAGGTCACGTGGCCAGTGGACAATCCACAACTTGTGGGAGGTGACATGGCCAGGTGACGTAGCAGGTGACGTGGCAGGTGATGTGGCCAGGTGACATGGCCAGTGGACAATCCACAACTTGTGGCAGGTGACGTGGCCAGGTGACATGGCCAGTGGACAATCCACAACTTGTGGCAGGTGACGTGGCCAGGTGATTTGGCAAGTGGACAATCCACAACTTGTGGCAGGTGATGTGGCCAGGTGATGTGGCAAGTGGACAATCCACAACTTGTGGACAGGTGACGTGGCAGGTGATGTGGCAAGTGCACAATCCACAACTTGTGGACAGGTGACGTGGCAGGTGATGTGGCAAGTGGACATTCCACAACTTGTGGCAGGTGATGTGGCCAGGTGACATGGCCAGTAGACAATCCACAACTTGTGGCAGGTGACGTGGCCAGGTGATTTGGCAAGTGGACAATCCACAACTTGTGGCAGGTGATGTGGCAAGTGACGTGGCCAGGTGATGTAGCAAGTGGACAATCCACAACTTGTGGACAGGTGACGTGGCAGGTAATGTGGCAAGTGGACAATCCGCAACTTGGGGCCAGGTGACGTGGCAGGTGACGTGGCCGGTGATGTGGCCAGGTGACATGGCAAGTGGACAATCCACAACTTGTGGCCAGGTGACGTGGCAAGTGGACAATCCACAACTTGTGGCAGGTGATGTGGCCAGTGGAAAATCCACAACTTGTGGCCAGGTGAAGTGGCCAATCCACAACTTGTGGCCAGGTGACGTGCCAGGTGACGTGGCCAGGTGGACAATCCAAAACTTGTGGCAGGTGACGTGGCAAGTGGACAATTCACAACTTGTGGCCAGGTGACATGGCAAGTGGACAATCCACAACTTGTGGCCAGGTGACGTGGCCTGGTGACGTGGCAAGTGGTCAGTCCACAACTTGTGGCAGGTGATGTGGCCAGTGGAAAATCCACAACTTGTGGCAGGTGAAGAGGCCAGTGGCCAATCCACAACTTGTGGCCAGGTAACGTGCCAGGTGACGTGGCCAGGTGGACAATCCAAAACTTGTGGCAGGTGACGTGGCCAGGTGGACAATCCAAAACTTGTGGCAGGTGACGTGGCAAGTGGACAATCCACAACTTGTGGCAGGTGACGTGGCAAGTGGTCAGTCCACAACTTGTGGCAGGTGACGTGGCCAGGTGATTTGGCAAGTGGACAATCCACAACTTGTGGCAGGTGACATGGCCAGGAGACATGGCAAGGTTATGTGGCAAGTGGACAATCCACAACTTGTGGCAGGTGTCGTGGTCAAGTGACGTGGCAAGTGGACAATCCACAACTTGTGGCAGGTGTCGTGGTCAAGTGATGTGGCAAGTGGACAATCCACAACTTGTGGCAGGTCACGTGGCAGGTGATGTGGCCAGTGGACAATCCACAACTTGTGGCAGGTGACATGGCCAGGTGACGTGGCAAGTGGACATTCACAACTTGTGGCAGGTCACGTGGCCAGGTAATGTGGCAAGTGGACAATTCACAATGTGTGGCAGGTCACGTGGAAAGTGGACAATTCACAACTTAGGGAGGGTCTTATGATGGTTCTTAACCAAACGGCAAAACGGGCATTTTAAACGCCGGTTTTGGCCTTTAAATACTTGTAATGCGCGCTGTATTGCACGGGGAATAACCCGGCAGCAGCTACTACAGGTAAGGGGGACAGGACATGGCTGCAATATGTGGGGGACAGGACATGGCTGCAATATGTGGGGGACATACATGGCTGCAATATGTGGGGGACATACATGGCTGCAATATGTGGGGGACATGCATGGCTGCAATATGTGGGGGACATGCATGGCTGCAATATGTGGGGGACATGCATGGCTGCAATATGTGTGGGGGGACATGGCTGCAATATATGTGGGGGGACATGGCTGCAATATATGTGGGGGGACATGGCTGCAATATATGTGGGGGGACATGGCTGCATCTGTGGGGGGACATGGCTGCAATATGTGGGGGGACATGGCTGCAATATGTGGGGGGACACATTTAAAAAAAGTATCGGTATTCGGTATCGGCGACTACTTGAAAAAAAGTATCGGGACTTGTACTCGGTCCTAAAAAAGAGGTATCGGGACCAGCGCTGTATCCTGGCCTAGGCCAACAAGGCCCAGGCCTAGGGCAGCACTTTGCAGGGGGGCAGCACAAAAAGAGTCCCTGCCGGCTTGCGCTACACTGTTAGTGTAGCGGCAGTCTTATGTTCAGGCTGGGCTGAGAGGCAAATTATTCTAGCGCCCCCATAAAGCGGCCACACTGCTTCTGGTATGCAGGCGGCCGGCATTCTGCAACTTTGGGGGGGGGGGTTCTGCTGCACCATTGGCATGGTTAAATCTTCTTAGTCCTCTCCATAAAATTATCAGAAATTTGTGCTTAAAGTAGAACTATAGGCACTTAACTTTATTTTTTTATTTTGGATAGAGTAAGGGGGGGGTTATAGCCCCTGTCCGTTTATTTTTTACCATTCCTGTCCCATTGCAGAGATTTCCTTTCACTTCCTACCCCATAGCCAAACAGGAAGTAAGAGGAAATGTATACAAATTAAAGGAATCCAGGGCGGGTCTTAAATAGAAAGGGGTGTGGCCTCGTCAGGAAGGGGCAGCACAAAACCTAAATACACCCCTGATTGGGACAACCCTACCATTTAGGTACCACTTTCATGCAACATTTGAGGGTTAACATTAAAACGTCAAACCAAAGTAGTGCATGAACTACTCTGAAGTCACTACAACTTTAAGTCACACATATATGAATGTTTATCATTGGGAAACGTGGGGTACGACTTGTCATGCGACTTTGATGTCCAAAGTCGTATCATAAGTCACACAAGCGTGCATGGGGTGTAAAGGGTTTGCACAGATAGGTGTAACCAACACTTTCCTAAATGCCTCAAATTTTTTTGTTCAGTTCAAAAGTTCCTATTATCACCAACGACAATGAGGTGTTAGGCAAGTGTAAGACTCAAAGACTCGGCTCGATGTTGATAGGGCTTAAAGCTTAAGGCAAAGCTCTAGGCAATGAGTGAATCCAATCAGTGAATCGTTAACACTATCCAACAAACCCTGCAACTGTTAAACGCTAGAAAATCCACTCAATCTAGCATAATCCAAGCTCTCTGTATATTATTACAACCAATATCATTGAGCTTTCCACACTGGGTTTTCATGAAACCTGTGTTGTGTGACTTATCTCTGTTTGATGAATTACCAATAGAAATTAAACTTCCATAAAAGGTTTAAACAGGGCTGTAACAAGGCAGGAAAGGCATCCACCTCAGGCACTGTCCTAGGGGAGTGTGTGCCTCTTCTGATTACACATCTTCAGTCAGTCTCCCAAATGGACAGTTCAGTCCTGCAGATTACTCAGGGATAGCATCCCCCCTTTTGTAATTAGGGGATTGCCAGTGTGCCCACTGGCGCAGCTTTATAACAGGAGTGCAGTTTGTTTGTTTTGCACTCCGGTGACCCGTTTTCAGGTGACGTCACACGGTCTTGGCCAAGATTGTGACAATGAAGTCGGGATTCTCCCACATGCGAGCCACTGAGAGTCTGAGCCAGCTGAGAGCAGAGAGCAGTGACTAATGCTGGCCATAAAATATACACAATAAATCGGCCAAACCCATTTTCGAAAAAGGAACATCCAGCCATGAGAGCAAACGATAGTGCCATTATGTAATGACCGATAAATCGTTTACTGGACATAAATAAATCAATTTTTTGTTTATTTTTTTTTACATATACCTAATGCAAACAGTTTGGACGGCAAACACGATACCTTTCAATTTATCGTTCGTTCGTTAGAAAATTCTCCAAATTTGTCCTTCGTTTTTTCAGCTCAAAAACTTCCCAACGATTTGATTTTGTGCCAATCAACTGGCCGAAAAACAAACGGACTGGGCAAATGACTGAATTTCGGCAGATTTTTTGATAGTGTGGGGCAGCATTACAGCCACCAGCTCTCTTCTCAGGGAGCCCTGAGAACCGAGCGATCTGCGGGTTCTCAGTGTAAGAACTGGCAGGGGACCAATGCTGCATCCACCAAGGTAAGTATAAATCTGCAAAAAAAGTCCATACTTCTCTTTTGAACAGTCCAGTCCTACTTCTTTACTCATTTTTTTTTCATATGGCTGGATCAGAAGCTATTGCTGCATTCCATCAGCCTCATTGGAGAACAGGTGAGACATCAGGGGTCTTACAGACCCCTGGTGCCTCATTTAAGAGATCCTGTCACCAAAAAATCATCACATGCAGAGTTGTGATGAAAGGGTAAGTAATAAAAAAAAATTTTTTTTTTTTTACGTTACAGCCAAGCACACACAAACTTAAAAGCACACATAGGGCGGCACCTATGCAAAATCATTGATTGCCCTATGCATGTAACATATCGCCATGCACGCCAGAGTGAGAGCAATAATTCTAGCACCACAGCTCCCAACAGTTTCTTGCACCATTATAATGGCCAGGGAAGCTTAGTTTATTTTCTAAAAAGTGTCAAAAAAGATATATAAATAATGATCTATGTTGAACCAATTTATCAGTGCAAAAATCAATGCAAAATGCAATCAATCCATTGCATAATAGCCTTAAAATATCTAACTCCATACAAGGAGACAGGGGTCAAGCACACGTAAAGCAGGGATCACCAATGTTTCTTGCGGTATGCCTGAGTAGCAGGTGACATATAGATGTCAAAGAAATTTTGTTTGCAACAAAGTATATTCTTCTTAGAAATTCTGCATAGTCCTACAGAACAGACAGTGCACAGTCCAGATGGGCTTTGTCTGCTGCCTATAGCTGGATTCACACCTGTGCATTTTTAGTGCTTTTTGCATTTTGCACTACAGTCCATTTACGATGGTTTCCTATGGAACACGTTCTGTAGAGCAAATCAGCAGAATACAAAAAGCACTAAAAATGCATAGGTGTGAATCCAGCATAACTGCAGACAGGAAACAAGAAATGTTATTCAGGGAAAAGACATAGAGCATACCATAAATGGAGTTACAAACTTATAAACACTGCCATCTATTGGTTGAAGAATATATCTCTATTAAATACTGATGTGCAGTAGTTGTTGCACAAAATACAAATGAACATTGTACTCCAACAGTTCTATTCTGTTAAAACATACAAAAAAAACACTTAGCAACAAGTTTAACATACCTTTAAGAGAGCCAGTGCCACCTGGAAGATGATCGACAGTCCCTGAGGAGAGGAACAAAGAGACATTATCTCAGTCATATGTACATATTCTACAGTGCCTTGCATAGCTTTTCACTACATTTACAACCGTTTGGGGCAAGTCTTTACTAATGTTGTACAACTGAAGCTTTAATTTTTTTTTTCTCACTGTTCTTTACAAATTGTTGGGTTGGATGGGAAAAATCTGTCAATTAGCAAGTCCTGCCACAAAACTTCAATCAGAGCAAGGTCTGGGCTTCACCAGGGACCTACAAAGAAACTCTGGTAGTTAGTGGATCGTCTGAATCAAAGTTGTTCAATAGACAATTTCTCCCACCTTGCCTGTGCATATCAGCAGATACCATTGGCATTATTGAAATTTTGTAGATGGCCTTCTGTAGACAAAGTTGCTGCTGCGACATTTTCTTTTTATTATTTTATTAAGCAATTTAACAATGGTTCAAGGGATGTCCAAAGTCTAAGATTTTTACTTAGACTTGAGATGCACTGCACATTTAGGATGGTCCTGCAGTCTCCTTGGACGTGCAACGTGTTCTAGGAGGTTGTGGGTGGGGGCTAAACTTTTGCTTTACTCACATAGGTGAGCAGAGTGGGGCCGGGTACCTCCCAAAAATAAGTAACTGCTCCCAAACTGTTTACCATAATGAAGGAGAAGGAGGATGAGCACAAGTTTACATTTTAGGTGAAGTTTTGCTTTAAGATCATGTGACAACGCCACGCGACCAGGATTCACTCAAATTATGTGACTTCTGCAGAAAATACTAGTACGTAATCAAAAGAGTGTAATAAAACGACACAGTAATATACAGCCAGTCCCCGACTTACGAATGGCTTCAATGTCGGCTGCTTGCGCGCCACGATGGTCCTGGATACCTCCGTGTAGCTATCTTGCCACATTCCACACTGCAATACATCATGTACTGCATGGCCAGAAGCGCCCGGAACATGCCACATCCCTGCACAGGCGGAAACCGGAACATCCCACATCCCTTACAGTGTTCCGACTTACGAACAAACCTACAGTCGTTATTGTGCTCGTAAGTCGGGGACTGTCTGTATTAAACATGAAAATATCCATATCTACTTTAAATATGGTTGTATTGGAACTCATTTATGAGTTTGAAAGGAACTATACACAATCAAGATTTTTTTGTAAATTATTTTAAAAAACAATGCATACATCAGTTTTCTGCTTCCACATCAGTGTCAATAAATTGTAAATAAATCCATTTTAATTTCAGGTTTTAACACTAAAAAATGCTTACAGTTTTTTAGAGGGTTGACAATACTTGGAACACACCACATCTGCCAAAGACACGCAAGAGGTTTTATTCTGACTTTGCATTAGTATACTAGACCATGGGATGACTAAACTAGAACACAAATGACCTTACTGAAATAACATTTTAGAAACATTTCATAATTCCTAAGCCAAAAGACTATTTTCGGCGTACCTTGCTTTAACTTATTTTTATAAATCATTGCTGGATGAAGAGCAGCTACATGTTATACTTACCTCCTCTGTGCAAGAGTTTTGCCCAGAGTGGCCCGACCCTCCTTTTCTTGGGTCCCCAGGTAGCAGTCCTGGCTCCTCCTCCGCATCGAGTGCCCCCACTGAAAGCCGCATTCCCTGGGGGCACTCGTCCATTAACACAGACAGCAGACTTGGCCCAGCCCCCGTGTCACTAAATTTGATTGACAGCAGTGGAAGCCAATGGCTACTGCTGCTATCAATCTATCCAATGAGGACCCGAGACAGCGGTTGAAGCCGCTGGGCTCATTGTCATCGCTGTTCAGATCGGGTTCAGTTAAGTAAAAGGGGGGCTCTGGGGGGGCAGCTGCACCACAAAAGGTTGCATAGAATGCATTAAGGTGAAAAACCTAGAGACTTTACAACCCCTTTAACAAAGGCAACGTTTTCTTGATGTTAAATTTCTACTTTATCTGGCATCTCGTTGTGTCGGGAATAATTGGTGATATAATGCCGCGTACACACGACCGTTTTTCATGACGGGAAAAATGGGCATTAAAAATTTAGAACCTGCTCTATTTTTTCTCGTAGTTTTTTACATCGTCGTTTTTTCTTGTCGTGAAAAACGGTTGTGTGTAGGCTTTAACGACGGGGGAAAAAACCTGCATGCTCAGAAGCAAGTTATGAGAAGGGAAATTTGAATAATCAGCCCAAAGGGTGGCGCCATTTGAATGGAAATTCCCCTTTATAGTGCCGTCGTACGTGTTGTACATCATCACGCTTTGCTCGAGCATTTTTGTTCACGATCGTGTGAATGCTTGACAAGAATCACGTCGAGAAAAACGTTTTTTCCATGACATTAAAAATGGTCGTGTGTACGCGGCATACGTTTTGATTCCCCTTTAAGGCTGCATTCACACCTTTGCGTAGGCGATATGCGGCGACAAAAAATAGGCGTTTTGTCCCACGATTTGCAGCGACAAAACGCGTCGTTTTTAACCGCGTTTTTTTTTACATTGTATTGTCGGCTATGCGGAACGCTGAAGCCGCCCGATACGCGCATCGAAAAAGGGTCCGGAACTTGTTTGAAATTTGGCGTTCGACGTTCAATCGACGTACGTCGTTCTGCGTTAGGAGATGTGAACAGTCTCCATAGAGAACAATGTAAATTCGACCCTCCGGCGTATTGTAGCGTCGCGCTTCAGGCGTAAAAACGCCTAGGTGTGAATGGAGCCTTATACCTGTTCTTAATGTTTTAATGTGCTCCACCTGTTTTGTGAATCGCGTGACTTGTGTTTTCCTTTTCAATATTTTTATTGAAACATTTTCAATGTCGACGCACAAAAGGAAATTAACTTGCTTACCCAAACCGCCACAAAAAAAAAAACAAAAAAAAAAAACACACACCTCTACACACACATAGAGCTAAATGGACTCTTACATTTAGTTCTATAAATGTAATTCGCTTTTGCCAGACTCTCTATAAGGTTTATTGGTCCTCTCAAAGGAACAGAGGCAATTATCCAGTAGGAGGCACTATTGTCAAAAAAATGTTAACCTCTGGTTGATAATAAGTTGCCTGCTTTTGGAAGCAAGAAAAAATAAGGCGTTTATAATATAAGAAGTACAATGGAACTGAAAATTAAAGATCCGGTATTGGGAAGCACACGCGGTTAAAAAGCACACCTGCTGTACCTTTCATTTACAAAGTTCTGCTGAAGAGACCTCACTTTGCTACAATGACGTATTGCTTTGATTGTAGGGATGGAACGCCAGAGGAACATTTCACTGAAATAAATGTGACAGCTGCTGCACACATTGCTAGACCTTTATCTGCTATGTCACCCTTCCTGCCAGGGATGTCATGCTTCCTAACCTGTCAAGTATCTTCTGCAAGATGATACTGTGTGAGTGACAGGATCAGAAAGCTCCCACCGACTTCCACACACAAACAATGTGGCATCACCAGCTCAGTGTGGAATTTTTTACAAGATTTTAAATTTAAATATTGAACTAATCCAGAGATGGCAGAATAGAACCTTTCCAGACAGGTAATAGAATCTGACACCTACAGAGCAACCAACAGTTGTTCTATAGTCTGACAATCAATTGGCAGCCAACAGTTGTTTTATAGAGTCTGACAATCCGCTGGCAGCAGGCTTCATTGATCGATTTAGACAAAACTAACACTGCTTGCAAATATGAGTGTCTAGCCCATTTAGGGGGCGAGAATCATGATATAAATCGTAAAAACGCCTCACAGATACCTGTCAAGTACTTTAGTCAAAATTGAATGTTTTACTCCATCGTGGGTGGTTTTTACTGTTTATATAAAAGTAAAATATTTTCTGTCAGTATAAAATTGGTGCCATGCAGGTGTCCTCCGTTTGACTGCAATAGGTCTATTAAAAGTAGAACTGCACTGCATCTGAACACCACAAAACAAATATGCTATACAATTTGTTTTTTAATATTCAAAGCAAACTCCTTCATCCTTCCATGTCTCTATGCTTTATTTGCGCCGAAATCACTTTAAAATCACCCCCTGGCATTTTTGGAAGTGGCCATCTTGAGTAAGGGCAGATGATGCACGTAGAATTTACTTCCTGGAATTATCTCAGGCATGGGCTGAGCCAAGAACCCTCCCTCCCCTCCTGGGATGCATGGCATCATTTGCCTAGGCCTGGAAACCAAGAAGAAACTGAAGAAATGCAACAAAAAAATAAATAAGTAAATATGATACTTTCCTATCTATTTACTTCTAGCAGCATAATGATTAGAAATGGTCTATGTTGATTGAGAGAGTAAAGTTCCTCTTTAAGGGCCAGTTCACACCACATGCAGTCCAGTGCGTTTTTTTTTTCTGTATAAAAAGGTCCATGGCTTTCCAGTTCCAGAAAAAACAAAAAGTAGACCACGCTGCATTTTTTTTGCACTGGACTGTACTAGAACATAGTAAAATGCATCATAAGCGCACTGGAACGCATCAAAAATGCACCGGGCCCCAGTACAGTGAAAAACAAACAAACAGGGAAACAAAGCTTCTTGAATGTATCAGAAACTATTCAAAAACGGAATGTGTAAAAAATGTGCATGCAGAAACCCATCCAGAACGGAACAGGAGTGCGTTTTTGTGGTGTAAACCAGCCCTAGGTCCTCAAACATAAGGATGTGTTGAAGCAGAGAATTTGAATTGTGAGTCAGAAGTACGCTATGTATAGAGTGCAGGGTCCAGGAATGTGCTACGTATAGAGTGCAGGGTTTAGGAGGGCGCTACATATAGAGTGCAGGGTTCAGGAGGGCGCTACATATAGAGTGCAGGGTTCAGGAGGGCGCTATGTATAGAGTGCAGGGTTCAGGAGGGCGCTACGTATAGAGTGCAGGAGGGCGCTACGTATAGAGTGCAGGGTTCAGGAGGGCGCTACGTATAGAGTGCAGGGTTCAGGAGGGTGCTACGTATAGAGTGCAGGGTTCAGGAGGGCGCTACGTATAGAGTGCAGGGTTTAGGGTGTGCTGTGTACAGATGCAGGTTTTAGTGGGTGTGCTGTGAACAGAGTGCAGGGTTTAGGGGTGGGCTATGCCCTATGTGCAACCACAATGGAGTTCCGCCACAATCCAGCTGAAAAACAAAGATTAAGGGCCATATGACAAGGCCTGGCAGTCATATTCAGCCCACAGGCCTGTTGTTTGGCATATGTGTCTTAGCCAATTTTGACATTTCCCACATACATGTTAAAATCAGCATTTCTTTGCTAGAAAACGACTTACACGTACACACGATCGTTTTTCGGCATTAAAAAAACTGGCTTGACCACTTACAGCGGTCCCAGACTCTCCGGGGGAACGTGAGAGCCTGGGAACTGCAGCTGGGAGGGGGGGGGGGCTTTTCCAAGCTCTGCAAAAGTGATCGGGTGGTCAACATTTAGGAGATCATAGTTTATGTTATATTATGTACGATACTCTATTTATATTAAAACTAAGAACGCTTGTATTGGTTACTTTATCAATAAAAATAAGATTGAACTAAAAGTAATCAGGTGGATGTAGGGCTGCTCGGATCACTGTTTCCTGAAAGCCCGTTAACTGCTAAAAAAATAAAATAAAATAAAACAATCACACCAGGATCATGGCTGCAGCCTTAATCCTGGTATAACAGCTTCCCATCCACTGTCCAGGTCATATAGGGGAGCCCTTTTTTGTCTATATCCTTTTGACACCATATTAGTTGAAAGAATAAAGGGATGGTGACGAGGCGGGATATCGGCAAGAAATAGGTAACCTAGTGGGTTGGTGCAGAGATAATAATTTAGTCCCCTTTCACACTCATACGACTTGTCCCACGATTTTGGACTGCAAAATCCTATGACAAGTCATTCTGCATTATTTTCAATGACTACCATTTATATTGTCCTTAAGTTGTGCCTACTTCAAAGTAGTCCTTGCACTACTTTGGTCCGATTTTGATGCCACTTTGATGGCACAGGCATTCATTGAAATCGCGGTAAAATCGCGCAACTTTGAAGTCGTACAAGTGTGAAAGGTGTCTCATAGCTAAATGTGCGTAAAGACAAAGGAGACAATTATACATTTTAGGAGACAGAGAGACCAGCTATAAGCCAGTTGCAATTGACAGGGTGAAGGTCAAGAGGGTACAGTAGTTCTGTTTCTTGGGAACAATAATTAGGGAGGATCTGTCATGGCCAGGGAACATATCCTGTCTGATGGGTAAAGCTAATGAGGAAGCTGTGGAGGCCAGGCTTTTCTGAGCGGGTCCTCCTCAGCTTCTATAAGACTGCTATTGAGAGTGTGTTGACTTACCACACCCCCTTGTGGCAAGGAATGCATGGTCCATGAAAGAAAAGCCTTACTTAGGCTGATAAAAAACAGCGCAGAAGATTATTAAGAGGGCGTATTTACAGAGTATCGAAGAACTGGGGGGAGAGGAGGTGCCTTCAGAGTACTATTAATATCCTGACGGATAACTCCCATCCTGTGAATGCCTCGTTTACAGTGGTGCCTTTGGGCAGGCTATTTAGGATTATTTCCTGTCATACCACAAGTCTGCAAAACAATTTCTTTCCGCAGTGCATATGATTTTTGAATGCTAGAAGCTTTTTAGGGTTGAATGAATTATGCAGTCCCAGCGGATCTCAAAGACACTTTTTTAAAGCTCAACTTTACTCCTCTACTTCACAGGACCCGTAAACGCCTTCAGAAATTCCTCTACTTACTAGTGACACTCCCAAATCCACATCCCGACCTCCTTCCTCAAATCAGTGAACTCCTTTTTTCTAAATTCATGTGGACCCATAAACATCCCAGCCTTAATTCAAGTATGTTGGTTCTCCCCAAAAGGTACGGCAGCCTTGCATTCCCTGACATCTCCAATCACCAAGCCACAGCACACTTCACACGACTAGTGGGCTGGCACAAATATGCAGAACTGAAAGAGTGAGTATCTCTGGAACGGTCCACAACTAGCTTCTTTTGAACCGCCTACCTTGGTGCTTCCCTCACATCCCAGCATCCTTGAAAGCCCATCCTCTTCTAAGCCTCACAAACTCTTGTTCTGCTAGGGCACTTTAGATATACAAACTCTCCCTGGCCTCATCCCCTCTGTACACATTTTCGGTAACCCATTGTTATCTCTAGGTTGAAACCCAGGCCTCTTCGGGGGCTTCCTGGCCTGGGATTATTTTTGGCCCTTTCCCTTTCTATCCAACAACCAATGACCTTCCTTGAAAGCCCTTTTCAACAGACTTGACATTTTTGGAGTGCTTCACAACTCCACTCCTCATGCTTCCTGCCCTATTGGCCTTTCGGATGCCTTTCACCCAATCTGAATCATTGTGCAATTCACAAGAACCACTTCAACACGCCTCGTCTATTATACACTCCCTTTTTGCTTAACCTGGAGAAGAATACTGCCCTCAGTTCTTAACCAAGTGGGAGACAAACCTCAACCTCACTCTCTCCCTACAACAAAAGGAACGGATTCTACTTCTAACCCACAAATCCTCCATGTGTACTCAACCCAAGAAACCAACCTTAAAATTCTCACAAGGTGGTACAGAACCCCTACAAAATTACACAAACATCTCCCCAATTCTACGGATTTGTGCTGGAGGTGTAAAAAGGCTGCAGGTACGATTTTGCAAATTTTTTGGTCTTGCCCATTATTACTCATAAATGCACAGACTTTAGTGTTCCCGGTTGCTTGAAATTCTTCCTCCTGCACCACTCAACCTTACCACTCAAGAAATCTGTACCCTGGCACTTCTTAAATGCAACAAAGGCCAGAACCCCCGTGAAAATGAAGGATCCTGACCCCCCCCCTTCCATAGCCCTCTGGTTTTCCAAATCGAAGATGACCACGTGGAGGACTTGGTCCAAGAATAAACATGAGACCTACAAAAACACCTAGTTTCACTGGAATTACTAAACCTTCTCGGACATAGGGAAGGCCCAGCTAGCTGGGGACTTTGTTACCTTGGCAGGGGACTCCACACTCAACAAATCTAATGTGCCCCCCCCTTCCCCAAGGGTGAGGTGCTTCTTTGCGGTACCACTTCCTGCCCCTGCCCCATGGGCCCCTTCTTCATAATCATTAAAAACACACACTTAGAGCTTGTACAGTTTTGAAACTGTTATGGCTCTTGCTTATCTCACCGACGAATGAGGAGGTTTCTCCCCTCACCTACAGCGTGTTGTGACCCTTACGCCACTTGTGAAATCATTTTGATATTTCAAATCCTATATTGTGTTTCACCTTTGTAGCAGTTGTATGTACATGCTCTTGTGCAATTATAGAGAATTTATAAAGATGTTATTATGAGATTGATGTGTTGTTTTTGTAAAAATCTCCATGTGAGGTATGTGATGTCTTATGTGAGGAGGCAACATCTGCATTTTCATTTTATGATTTTTATTTATTATCATTAATTATGTGGTTAAAGCCCCATTCACACCTAAAAGTTTTGTAGCTGAAGCTCGAAAATGCTCAAGATCCAAAATCCCATGTATTACAATGGCGACTTCATTTATGACCGCTTAGGCACCTGTAGCTCAGCTCAAAACCTGAAACTCAAACAGCTACACAAACTACTTTTGAGTCATATTTGGGCACTCTCGGCCTGTCTAACTTCAATGGGAACCCCTGATGATGCCCAAATTGGGCATTTTTGATCATTTCTTCAGCTGTATTTTAGTAATTTTTGAGCCTGTAAAAACTGATCTCCTGATCCTAGTATTTTCCATTGGCTGAAACAAAATTGCGTGAAGCTTGAATACACAGGTAAAACGCTTCCAAAATGCTCATATATAAGCACACAAAGTTTCTTAAAATGCACAAATAAAAATGCTTGAATATCGCTGCGCTCAGGTGTGAATGCAGCTTAAGCTGCCTTGGGACTTCAGAATGCTGGCCAATCACACGTCATCTGATGCAGCTCATAAAACAACACACAAGAGGGCAGCAACGCAGCACAGCCAACATCTGCTCAATCACTATCTTCTCGCAAGCCGGATAAAGCACAGCAACGATTGCTTACATTTCTCAACTACTTTGCGTAGCAGAGAAAATCTTTACCATTCAGAGCCTAATGGCATTGATATTGAAACAGGAACCGCCCCTACACCAAACTTTTCAAATGTTAGCTTTAAGCTACCTTAATGTCACGATGGGTTGAATAGAGACAAAACTGCTGAAATACTTACGTTTTTCGGGAGGAAATAAAAAGGTCAATTGATCTCTGCAGATAAAAATCAGACAAACTGATCTCTAGTCTTTCCCTTGAAGTGGTTTTAAAGTCAAAAGGAGTTTCACCTTAATGTATTACCTGCATAAAGGTAAAAAAATTCACACTAGCTGTCCCCCCCCCCCACCCCCATTCTCTACATTGATCCAGTCTGCAGCAGCGCTGGTCTCTCTCCTTGCTTGCACTGGGCAGATAGATAGCACTGTGAGCCAAAGGCTTCCATTGCTGTCAATCAAATCTAGTAAGGCGGGATCAGGGGGCAGGGCTGAGTCGAGCTGTCTGTGTCTATGGGCGCACATATCCCAACTCAGGAGAACTGCTGCAAATTCCTCCTCCACATGCACCTTTTATTTTTTTCTGCTGTGATAAGACTTCCTGTTAGAGGGTTGCTACGTTTCTCTGAAATAATTTGAAACTGACAAAAGTGATTGGCATCCATCAGTGTTTATTCCATATTTAATAAAATTTTACTGTTTTTAATTTAAGAGAATATTTTAAATAAAAGATTTTAATATTAAAATATTTAATATTTTAAATAAACTCAGTCAAACAGGTTACAACAAACACCGATAATGATGAACTGATCGCTCGTGAGCGTCAGTCACTTCTGCAGAACAACTCTCAACTTAATAGGCCTCTCTGGTTCAGTCAGAAATCAAATGCGTGCCTCCGACCTAAGGAGTAACACTAAGTTATCTGTCAAATTGAGGGGTTGAAAGTTGAGCATGTGCCCTCTCACCCGAACAGGCCCGATCCGCCTAAGTTCCTCTCAAAAAGGGCGCGTCTGTCAGCCACTACTCTGCAACACACGGTCTTCGGTATCAGACTCCCCACTGTTCTTCAGTTGGCAGCTGGCGAACTTCTCAGGTCTCCTGGAACGCAGGCTGAAAACCCTTGGTCTTGCTTCCCTCCGGATGGTTGGTCCTCAGATGGTTTCAGGCCCAGGCTTCAAGCCTGGCAGCTTGACTGTGGAGCTATACACAGCTCCGCAGAGGAGAAGATCCAGGTCCCGAGAGAGCGAAATCAGCTCCTCCCTGTCCTTAAGTAACCTCCCCCATAAGTCTGTGCGGAGAGGTCACATGTTCCACTAAAGCAGGGCATTGTGGGAAGTGTAGTCTGTTCACTACTAAGTGTCAATGGAGTCCATATCTCCCGGTACTTCTGGTCTCACAATGCATAACTTCTAAAGAAGTCCTAACATATATACAGGCGTGGTTGGGGCTCCGATGTGGATTCAGGCTATCAATAGTCTCCAATAGGATGACCCCGCTACAATTGCATATGGGAAATTTGGAGGTACTTGTGACAAATAAGATTTTACATAATATGATAGTACAGTTCCCTGTCCTGCTAATGGTCGCCCAGGATTCTCAAATAGGCTGGTTGAGGGCCTCCAGGGTTATTTATTGTGGAGGAATCTGTTTGATCAGTTTCCTTCAAAGTTTGTAAAATCCACTTGGGGACCTGGAGCCCCGGAGATTCCATAGTGATATGGGTGGGATGGAATCTCCAATCCTGGGACCGAGTTTTGGAAACAGCCAGAAGTCTGGCTGGTTGATTGAGCAGGTGGGTCCTGAGCTTATAGTAGAGTCAAAACCAGTGTTCTGGGCTCCACCCTCCCGAGGAGTCCAGGCAAGCAAGGAAGAAGCATGCATGTCTGCATGGTATAGACAGAGGGCCTAAAGCTGTGGGCTGAGCAACACAGAACCTGAGAAAAGGTACAGTGATTGTACAGGAACTTTGGTACATGGCCAAGAGGGCTGAAGTGTAAAGCCTAAGCGGCTGTATTTCTGAAGAGAGCCAGGTGACTCTGCATTTTCATTTTATTACTTTATTGCTGTAGCAACTTGAAACCCCCTGCGTGGGAATTCTGGATGGACGTTTTTCTTTCTTTTAATAAAAGTGGGTCAACAAGCCCTTAAAAAAGCACAACTGGCGTGGACTCTGCTCACTGGTATGCTCTACACAGACGCTAAATAACCCCCAACATCACAATATTTAATGCTACACATATTATAGATCTGCTTCTTGTGTTCCACATTATAGAAAAGCAGGATCTGTAACAGATAAGGATAATTCAAGGAAAGTAGCAATGGGGATGATTTCTTTGAAAATTCTTTGTTGAACAGTCAGCTGGAATTCATGTTGCAGAAGAAAGGTATGTGGGAAATAATTAATGGATTCTGGAATTCACCACAAGGGAACTAAATTTATGAACCGGATAATTTATAACTAGTTAATGTCAAAAGGAAGCTTTAGATTAAACCAAAGCTTTACGATAGCAAGATGGATGTTTCCACCAACCCCCTCACTGCTGGCCTAGACCACAACATTCAACTTTACCTGTAGCAACTCTACAAGAAAATACTGCTATGAAGATTTGTCTATGACTCTAGACTTACATTTTAAAGAGACCCTGTCTCCAGACTATTCATTTTCACCTATGACCGGCCGGTACCAGGTCCCAAAAGAAATGATCATTTTACATAGGAGTCTATGGAAGGGGTGGCCGGCTTTGAAAAAAAACGGTGCTCCCCGGCCGTAGGTCCCCTGGACAAAAACCTTGCCGAGCGTGTCAAGTTTGGGGTCCAGGGGACCAACGGCCGGCTGGTACTGGGCCCCCAAAGTCCGGGAGATCAGGCGCAAAAAGGTGATAAGCCGAGGGGGGCATTTTCAGTACAAAAAAATGTGCTGAAAAACTCGGCTTATACTCGAGTATATACGGCATTTGGTTAAAGGCCCATTCGCACCTAAAGGTTTTGTAGCTAAAGATTCAAATAGTCCAACATTCATTTTTAATTTATAAAGCAGTTGTGCGGCCTAACCACAGACATACGCCTACTTCTCCATTAGAAACTAGGGGCTATCAGAGCATTAGATGTCCTTTTTCCCCACAAATAGAGCTTTCTTTTGGTGGTTTTAGATCACCTCTGCGGTTTTAAAAAAAAAAGAATTCTGTTATAAACTATATCCAATAACAAAAATATAAAAACATTTCTGATAACTGATAACAGTTTAGGCCAATATGTATTCTGCTACATGTTTTAGGTAAAAAAAAAATAAAGAAAAAAACCAATAAGCATGTATTGATTGGTTTGCGCAAAAGTTACAGCGTCTGCAACCTATGGGATACATTTATGGACTTTTTACTTTTGTTTTTTTTTTACTAGTAATGGTGGCAAATCAGCAATTTTTAGCAGAACTGCGACATTGCAGCAGAAAAATCTGTCACCAAGTGATACTTTTTGAGGACCAGCGACACCAATACAGTGATCAGTTCTAAAAAAAAAAAATACACTGTCACTGTACTAATGACAATGGCAGGGAAGGGGTTAACATTGGGCGTGATCGAAGTGTTTCATGGGAGTGCTTACAAACGTTGGGGGGGGTGGTTGTAGTGTAGTTGCACTGCAGCTCTGCCTCTCTCCCAACGATCGCAGTGGTAGCAGTGCTCCGGCGGCACGCATACTCCAGAGCCTCTTGAAAAAAATCATGCCGCAGTAAATATACGTGTAGGCAACAAGGAAAGACTGACAGGGGTTTTTACCCTTTTCTACACTATATTTGGGGGAAAAAAGGTTTGGCTTTAAATGCTCTCTAATAACCTCATTTATGAACAAGAAATGGTTGTTTTGCATATAGCATATATTTCTTTAGGGTGCTTTCACACGGAGCGGATCCGTATTGATCCGCTCCGTATGCCCGTTTGCTCAGCGGGGATTCATCCGTAAAATCCCCGCTGAGCTGTTGGCTGACAGGGCGGTCCCCGCACACTGTGCAGGGACCGCCCTGTCTTTCCTCCACTCTCCCCTATGGGGAATCGGATGAATACGGACCGTCTGTCGTTAGCGGATGCTCATCCGCTAACGTCCGCGATCCCATAGGGAACCATTGCAGTCCGTAAACGGACTTATAAAAAACGGACCGGTCGTCCGCTCGTGTGAAAGGGCCCTTAAAGGAGTTGTAAATAAAAAAAATGTTTATGCTGAAATGACTGTTTACAGGGTATAGAGACATAATAGTTTACTGATTCCTTTTAAAAATGATTAAAAATAGATAAAAATCAATCATATAATGTACCTGTAGTTTCTAGTTTCGTTTTTGCATGTTGTTTCTTGCCTCTCTGCTGTACAGAGCCACAGAGCCATACAGGGCAGTGATGGTTTGGAAAACGAAACTGGGGTTTTAGACACACAGTAATCACACCTCCTTGAAGTTAGTGACCACAGAGAGAAAGCTCCCAGCACTGTGGTTATCAGGAAACAGACAACCAGGAAGTGTGGAGATCAGAGAAGAATTACAGCAACTTGAGAGCAAAAACGAACAATGAGGACATGAAACCAGCACTGCATTAAGGTAAAGGAAGCTATTAAGATAAAAAAAAAAAAATTACTTTACAAACCCTTTAAAGCGGAGTTCCAACCACAATTAGCATTTTTAAATGCATGTCCTTTCATCATGCGTTTTTATAGTATAAATCCGGTCACTTACTATTTTACAATCCGCCGCCGCTCCGCATAGTTATTCAAAAAAGATAGTTTATAAAATTAGGTCCACATGGTTGTCATTTTGCTTGTGGGCATTGTGAAGCCTACAAGCACTTACTTCCTGGAAGTCTTGGATGGGGAGTGATAATTGGACAGCGCACTGCATCCTGGGAAATAATAACACACATTTCCCAGGAGCATTAGAGGGAGATGATGTCAGGATCCAAGGTGATTCCGAAGGGCAGATTTTGTGGGACCGCATAGCAACAGGCATCTTCCAGAGGAGTAAAAAAAAAAAAATTGTTTTTATTTAATTTTTTAGGCCTAATGAGCACAATAATGAAATAAACATTTTGGGATAGAAACTCCACTTTAAGTACAATATTAAGGAAGGGCACAAAGCAGCGCATTGCCTACTACAAGCAACAACTCTTCCTTTAGACACACTGATAAACTGTGACCATTGCCATAAGCCCCTTACTTAGGGCTAGTATAAGGGTGCTGGTACTTACCTCACAGAGCAGAAGATCCATGATGTGGAAGACCATACAGAGAGGAAATTTGGCTGTAAAAAGGCTCAAGAACCACTGCGAGGCATACATGTGTGCTTCCAGGTTCAGCGACATGAAATGGGAGTAAAGATCTGGTAGCTGATCCTGTTAAAGAAAAGCACAGCATATTATGAAAAGCATATCATTTACCGACATCCAAAAAAAAAAAGATTTTTCTTTTCCTACAAATGTTTGTAGACACCTGACCATCAGACCTAAATTCGTTTGTTGGCCATTCAATTCCAAAAATAAATAGGCTTTATTTAACTATTTCAATAGCGGGTACTTTCACCCACTTCCTGCCCAGGCCAATTTTCAGCTTTCACCGCTGACACACTTTGTGTGACAATTGTGCGGTCATGCAGCACTGTACACAAGAATTTTTTATATATTTTTTCACATAAATAGAGCTTTCTTTTGGTGGTATTTATTCACCGCTGTATTTTTTTTCTAAATAAACAAAAAGACAACGTTTAGAAAAATAAAAATGTGTTTTTCTTTGCTTATATTATAGGTCAAAATGTTTTCTGCTACATTTCCTTGGTGAAAATAACCCAAATCGGTGTTTATTATTTAGTCTGTATTATAGAGTCCACAAACTACGGTATATATCTGAAAAATGATAAATCATGATGTACAGACACTCTCATCTCATTTCTTGAGGCCCGCATATGCCAGGACAGTAAAACATACCCCCAAATGACGGCTTTTTGAAAAGTAGACAGTCCAAGGTATTTAGTAGGAGGCATGGCAAGTTTTTTGAAGTTGTAATTTTTTGTCACAATTATTTTGAGCAATTGAGTAATATAATGCAATTAAAAAACAAAATTTCACAAATTGTCATCAGTGCAGTACAGCGTTATCATATAACTGGTGTGGCGATCAGGAACACTGACTGGTGACAGTATGTAAAAAAAAAATAAAAAAAAAATTGTTTTACATTTTCTTTTTTTTTCACAATTTTTTTTCTAACACACTGTTACCATACTAACACTACTGCTGTGGGGAAGTAATTAGGATTTTTTTTTTTTTTTTTACACATTATGATTGCTTATAGCAGTAAATTTCATGACTATAAGCAAGCATTTTACTGAATGAAATTGATAAAGTTTGCTTTGTTGTGATTAGCCAGGGCTAATCACATGATACAGATAGGCTGTTATTGGTCCCGTCTGTACCATGCGATCACTGTGACCAATCACATCTAGCAACGCAATTGTATGCAACTAATGGCTTGAAAGGAAGCCATTCATTGTTTACAATTATCATGTGATCTGCTAGGATTGGTCGAAGTGATCACATGGTACTGGCACCCGGACAGTACAATGATTTGTCATTGGCCGTGTCCGGTGGACACGGCTGGCAACAGATCTCGCTGCTCTGTGGCCCTGTGAGAGAGGCGCTTTCTGTGATGGCTTCATATGATGTCCACCCAGAACAACATCGCTTCAGCCCAGGCATAATTCTATGATAGGCCAGGTGGAAAGGTGTTAATCACCGCTGGGTTTTACATTTTTTTGCTAAACAAAAAAAGACGAAAATACATTCATAAACAGCACAAATATCCCCCAAATGACTCCTTTTTGGAAAGTAGACAGTCCAAGGTATTTAGTAAGAGGCATGAGGATCAGGGACGCCGACTGTTTAAGTATGATTATATATATATATATATATATATATATATATATATATATATATATATATATATATATATATTTTATGATGCATACTGCGACCAGAGCAACACAGTGTGGACATAGTAACACCGTACTATTCTTTACTGAATAAAAAATATTAATTCACTGTTTACTATTGTGATTAGCTGTGATTGGCCACAGCTAATCATATGGCACAGATGGGCTGTGATTGGCACTGTCTGTACCATGTGATCACTGTGACCAATCACAGAAAGCAACACAAATGTACACAGTGAATGGCATTAATGGAAGCCATCCACTGTTTACAATTGTTATATGATCTGCTGTGATTGATCACAGTGATCACATGGTACCAGCAGGAACAGATCGCACTGTATCGTGGCCCTTGGGGTGCATTCTGGGAGGATGTTATATGATGTCCACCCAGAACAAGAGAGCTATAGTCAAATGACGGCCGGACGGGAACTGGTTAAAGTTGGCCGTGTCTTCCCCCACTGGAGGCTCCATTTTTCTGGGAAAGCTTTGCACGGAATTTGTGCTCTTTCAGTCAAAAGAGCATTTGTGAAGTCTGTTAATGATGTTGGACAAGAAGACCTGGTCCACAATCAGCGTTCTAATTCATTCCAAAAGTTTTCCGTAGGGTTAAAGTCAGGGTTTTGTGCAGACCACTTGAGTTCCCCTACACTAAATTCATCAAACCTTGTCTTCATGTACTTTTCTTTGCGCGCTAAAGCCAAGAAGACCTGGCTCTCAATTAGACTTCCAATCTATCTCAAGAGTGTTCATCAGGGTTGAGGTCAGGACTCTGTGCAGTCCACTCAAGTGTCTCCACACCAAAATCATCAAACTATGGCTTTTTGAACCCAGGTTATTGCACAGAAGCACAACCATGCTGGAACAGAAAAAGGTATTTTCCGAACTTTTGTCACAAGGTTAAGGGTGCACAATTGTCTAAAATGTCTTTGTATGCTGCATTATCCTTCACTGGGACAGCTGAACTCAATAACTGGGAGTCTGCATACCTTTGGCTTTATAGTGAAGATACATTGGTCAGGTGCTTTTGGCTATTTATCATAAAGCGCAGGGTTCTTCAAACTATGACCCTCCAGTTGTTCAGGAACTACAATTTCCATCATGCCTAGTCATGTCTGTGAATGTCAGAGTTTTACAATGCCTCATGGGATGTGTAGTTCTGCAACAGCTGGAAGGCCGTAGTTTGAAGATCAGAGATAGCGTATCAATATATTTAGAAAAGTAAAACGAACAATTGAATGGCATTCTTTTAGGCACTGAAAGTCACAGACAAGAATAAGACATGACACTCAGTAGTCTGCAGCCTTGTATAAAAACCTCTGCTCATCTCACAAGATCTCAATGCCAGTTTAAGGAATCTGGGCCCTGCTGCGCTCTATCTGGCTTGTGCAACTTAAAGAAATCCAGGAGTAAACATTGGCAGCACAGAAGAGAAATCCATGCTGGAAAATATCAACAGTGACATCCAGGCTGTTTATTATGCAGAATGAGAGCGAAGGGAAACAGATGGCCATTCCTTTAAGGAAAGGTTTAGAGTAATATTGACAGCAGCATTAGTGGGGCCGTGTGTCTGCATATGGATACACAAATGTTTAGTATACAAACCCAATAGGGAAAAAAGTAAACTCTCCTGCGAATACGTAAAAATACCTTTTGTGTAAATTTGGCACAGATCTTCCCCCTAGGTACATTACCTACAATAAATTGCTTTGTGACTGCTACATTGAATAGAAATGTTTTTATTATAAAATCAAAATGCAAAAGTCAAGTATTAAAAGAGAATAAGTCATCTACTTCTAGAAAAGTTAATAGCAGCTACATAAAAGATTATGTAGTCAAGTAAAAGGGGGAGGGCAGAGGAGCTGGGCCAGCGCAGACAGTAATTACTTCCAGAAGAGGAGAGGGCTATGATGTAGAAGGAAATTGAGTAGTCACATTTTTAAGCACTTGCAGACCGATCCATGCGCATATATGGTGACGGGGTGGCCGCTTTGCGCCGGATCACGTACATGTACATGATTCGGCAGGAGGAATGCGCACCTTGCCCCATTTGTGCTGTGATTAAGTACAGCACCTGCTGATCGGCTTAACAAATCACAGTACACAGCCCTGTGCTTATGAACAACCCAGGGCTCTCTATACAGAGCAGCTGTGCGACTGTTTTCCCCCTGCAAAGCAGGGATAAAAATCAGCCGCATTGATTAGAAAAAGCGCCACACAAGCACATTGTTAGGTGTTAACCCCTTCCCAGCCAGTGTCATTAGTAGTGACTGTGTATAGTATTAGCACTAACAAAACAGAGGGAGAACCCAGCGCACTACAAGCAAGCAGTCCCTGATGGGTGACAGACTGAAGGGGCATAGGGTCAGTCAATTAGGGTAAAAATCCAGTGTGCTCAAATAGTGGCAGAAGCAAGAAAAAACTCTGCAAAGGAAGATTACTTCCTGAAAAGGAATGCTTACTTTTTGTTGCTATTGGGCTCCATGCACACAGAAGCTAAAAAAAAAAAGCTATAAAAAACGGGAGGGAGGGAGCAGGGAGCCTTTCAACGTTGTTTAGCATTCTTGCAATAGCGTTTATTAGCGTTTTTCAATGTAGCGTTTTTAAGCGATTTTTTCAATGGATAAAAAAAACGCTAGCGCGTTTTTGAGCTTTTTAGCGTCACTTTGAACGCAAATTTTGGCCGTTCAAAAAAAAGCCAGTAAACTCCAAAGCTCATTAACGCTAAAAAACGCCCAGGTGTGCATGGGCACATAGGCGAACATAGAGTTCAGTTTATGGGCTTTATAAAAAATGCCAAAACGCCAATAAACTGCAGTTTATCAGCTTCTGTGTGCATGGAGCCTTAAAATACCTACCTGCTACACTTAGATGGCGCTGCGCTCTCTCCTCTTCCTATAGTATTAGCACCAATCAATATACACTTATTGGGATTTTTTTTTACCAAAGACATGTAGCAGAATACATTCTGGCCTAACTTTATGAAGAAATTCCATTTTTTTTCACGTTTTTATATGTTTTATAGCAGAAAGTAAAAAAAAAATGTTGTTTTTTTTTTTCAAAATCAGACTTTTTTGTTTATATAATAATAATAAAAAAACAGTGGTGATCGCATACCACCAAAATAAATGTCTACTGGTGTGAAAAAAACAACAAATTTATTTTGGGTACAGTGCTGCATGACCACGCAATTACCAGCAAAAAACAGCCGGGTCAAAAAGGGGGTAAAACCTCAGGGAGGTCAAGTGGTTAAAGGCACATTGCAAGTCAATAAAAAATAAATAAAAAAACAGCATTGAAAGTGCTTGCAGCTTCTTTTAATTTATCTAAAATGTTTAAGTTGGTGATGGGATCTCTCTAACTGCTTCCAGACTGCGCACCGCATATATACTGCGGCAGGGTGGCCCGGCTGCTCAAATTTACGTACATGTGTGTGATTTTGTGCACACGGTGTATGGGGGGTTGACCGTCGTGACCCACCGATTGTTCTGTGGAGGGATGGAGCAGATCTGTCAGAGGAAAAGAGAGATCTTGTGTTTCAGCTAAGCTGAAACAGGGATCTCTCTTTTCCTCCGGCATATGCGCCCCACACAGTTAGAAAGCACCTCACAGGCACATACTTAAAGGAGTTGTAAATGAATTATTTTTTTCACCTTAATGCAATCTATGCATTAAGGTGAAAAAACATTGCATAACTCCACCCCCCCCCCCCCCCCCAGCCCCCGTTATACTTACCTGACCCCTCGAACGTCCCACACGGTCCCGAGATCCTCTTCACCGCTCAGCTGCTTATTGGCTAGAACGGATGGGATTGAGAGCAGCGCAGCCATTGGCCGAGTGATACAGCGAGTGGCTATGGTCGCTCGCTGTATCACGGGAGCACGCCTGCAATTAGTGACCACCATGCGAGCTCTCGCATGACTGATTACTAATTGTGGAAAACCCCAGAAAACGTGGATCAGGGCCACTCTGTGCAAAACGAACTGCACAGTGGAGGTAAGTATGACATGTTTGTTATTTTAAACAAAAACATTTTTTTCCTGTACAAATGCTTTAACCCCTTGATTGCCACTGGTGTTAACCCCCTTCCCTGCCAGTGTAATTTATACAGTGACAGTTCATTTTTTTTTAGCACTGATCACAGTATTGGTGTCACTATTACCCCAAAAAAATGTGTCACTTAGTTTCCAATTTGTCCGCCGCAATGTCGCGGTCCCGCTAAAAATCACTGATCACCTCCATTACTAGTAAAAACAATAACAAGTCCCTAAATATGTCCTATAGTTTTTGGACGCTATAACTTTTGCGCAAACCAATCAATATACGCTTATTGGGATTTTTTTTACAAAAATGGTGTAGCAGAATACATTTATTTTTTTAGTTTTATAGCAGTAAAAGTAATAAATATTTTTTATTCAAAATTGGTGGTCCCCATATTGGCCTAAATTGATGGGGAAATTCGATTTACATTTTTTTTTTATTGGGAATGTTTTATAGCAGAAAAGTAAAAAATATAATTTTTTATTCTAAATTGTCCGTCTTTTTATGTTTATAGCACAAAAAATAAAAACTACAGAGGTGATTAAATACCACCAAAAGAAAGCACAATTTGTGGTAAAAAAGGAATATTTTTTATTTGGATAAAGCATCGCACGACCTCGCAATTGTCAGTTAATGCAATCTAGTGCCGTATCGCAAAAATTGGCCTGGTCAGGAAGCGGGTAAAACCTTCCGGAGCTGAAGTGGTTAAGTAATCTAGTCTTAGGCCGCGTACACACGATCTGTCCATCCCATGAGAACAGTCCTAAGGACTGTTTTCATCGGTGAAGCCGACTGATGGTCTGATGTGCCTACACACCATCGGTTAAAAAAACGATCGTGTCAGAACGCGGTGACGTTTACGTGTTTTAACACAACGACGTGCTGAAAAAAAACGAAGTTCAATGTTTCCAAGCATGCGTCAACTTGATTCTGAGCATGCGCGGCCTTTTAACTGATGCTTTTGCATAACAACGATCGGTTTTGACCCATCAGTTAGGCGTCCGTCGGTCAAATTTTAAAGCAAGTTCTCTCTTTTTTTGACCGAAGGATAACTGACCAATGGGGCCCACACACGATCGGTTTGGACCGATAAAACGGTCCTTCAGTCCGTTTTCATCGGTTTTTACCGATCGCGTGTACGCGGCCTTAGTCATAACTGGACTTGTAATGTTGGACGAGATTACTGTTCATCCAGCTGGTTTCCTTAGATTTAATGGTATCGTACCCCAGCATTTATAGCCACATGGCAGTCACCTTAATCCAATAACTATTTTGTTATGAAATGCTTCAAGGCAAAAGGGGACTGTCAAAAATATCAACATCTTGACCTTACAATTAGGGCACTTTCTTGTGTAAAACATTTCAGGCCTTTCGGGACTGCCGATGTTGCTGTAATCTGCTATTTGGAAATAAAGCTCTTGTGTTTTTGGCAGTCACTGTATGGACACATTCTTTTCCTTCATATGTTGGACTTAGCAGCCAAGCAAGGCTGAGGTGTTGGCGGCATGCCACAGATGGATGTAGGCTGCATCCCCATAAGTAGCAGCAAATCCTTTGTTGCTGAATGACACCAGGTGCCAATCAGCCCTCGACAACCGAGGACATCTAGTGGAGAAAATTATTCACTGGAGGGGATAACGCAAAAATAATTAAATAAAAAGCCGGAGTTTGACTTTAATACAAAACTCACTTGCAGGAGACGTTCAAGCTGGTAAAACTTGCAATGAAGATCTTCAAAATTATTCTTGTAAAGGTTTCTAAACTGGTAGTCATACATAATCCGGACCAGCACACAGAATGCCTGCTCCTCCGGCATCTGCACAGGAACAAGAAGAAAAATAACAAAGGTCATTCATTATTGCTAGTGTCCAAATATCCCTGTAGCACTAATGTTATCATATTGTCAAACATTAAAATCTATATGTACAATCCAGTTTCTTGTGCCTTGATTGTAAAACGGACTAAAAAAAATGTACAGTCCAGCATCAAAAGCACTAGAAAAAGTATAAGTGGTCTGATACCTATGTCCTTAAACCAATAATATGGCTGCATTAAAAAAGTGCCCATTTTTTACGCCTGCACAAGGACTATAATTGCATAATCCTGAGAAAATCCCGGCAAAATTACATTCGGTATACAGTAGAACCTTGGTTTCAGAGTAACTTGGTTTGAAAGCATTTTGCAAGACAAGCAACACTTTTAAATACATTTTGACTTGATATACAAGTGATGTCTTGAAATAAAAGTAGTGTCACATCACAACTGAGTATAAAAGAGAAGGTCAAGCATAGCGTAGCAATATGGTTACATTTAGCAACCCACGTGGTTGATGATTAAAACAGGCACATTCAAGTTTACAGGCATCCAGGGTCAAGCTGTCCACATAGACCAGGGGTGTCAAACTCAATTTCATCGTGGGCCGCATCAGCATTATGATTGCCCTCAAAAGGGCCGGTTGTATCTGTAAGATTAGATGTTCAGCGCATCCCTTCCCCTTACATTAGATGTCAAGAGCCCCCCCCGCCATCAGAAGTTGAGTCCCCCCTCTCCTTTACATCACAGTGCACCCCCCTTTCCTTATGCTGCTGCTGGGAAGAAGTTGGATGCATTGCTTGAAAGCAGAAAGTAAGGGTTTGGAGGATGACTGGAGAGGTGCGAGGGCCACATGAAATGGCCTGGAGGGCCGCATTCGGCCCGCGGGCCTTGTGTTTGCCACCTCTGACATAGACCATACTCCTCACCACCATCGTCCCTTCCATGCTGCACTCCATGAGCGCTTTTAGCCTCGCTTTCAGATCGCTCTACTGCAGGGTAGTCTTCCCGATTGCAAACTGACAGCGGTGAGAGCCGGCGGTTGCGGGGGATGGTCTATGTGGACAGCTTTACCCAGAAACCTGCATTCTTAGATGTGCCTCTTTTAAAGGGACACTAAACTTTTTTTAAATAACAAACATGTTATACTTACCTCCACTGTGCAGTTCGTTTTGCACAGAGTGGCCCGGAAACCTGTCTTCTGGGGTCCCTCGGCGGCTGTCTGGGCTCCTCCTCGCAAAAGCTTTCCATCTTCATGCGAGGGCGCTCGGACGGTGGAAAGCTTTTGGGATGCATTAAGGTAAAAAAACTTTTACCTTTACAACCCCTTTAATCATCAACCATGTGAGTTGCTAAATGTTGTACCTTCATTAAATGTAACCATATTGCTACACTTGAGACGCCTCTTCTCTTTTATACTCTGTAGCTCCTGATAGATTTTGCTTCTAATCCCCTTGGGAAGGCTTCCATTTGTGGACATTTTATGGTTACACAACCTATCACATTGCTATAATCTTTTTATATGGACTATAAACTGAAGGACCTATGAATAAATGGTTGTGGAACAAATCATTTGAGTTTCCATTATTTCTTATGGGGAAATTCACTTTGATATACAAGTGCTTTTGGATTACAAAAATGTTCCTGGAACAAATTATGTTTGCAATCCAAGGTTTTACTGTACTTCAAATAGAACATATCTAATGTACGCAGCAAGTTTGTTGTACAGCCCAGTGTGATATTTATAATTCTACCATGTCATGTCTGTCCCAAAACACACCAGGCCTTACACTATTGTTCTGTGTAGTTTTTTATTTATTCAAGTGTGTCAAATAAGATATATCTGTGCTGCTCTGCAGAAACCAGACGTCAGGTTTAATTTTGAATGGCTGATATCAAACAACAAAAATATTTAATTTAGACACTTCTACAGTTGTAAAATAAATAGTGTAAAAAAAACTGTGGGAATTGACTGTATTTGAGTAACTTTTAAAAAGGGATCTGGTCTACACCAATCTTTTGACCGGGCCATACTGCACTTTAACAAAATAAAAAGTGTGAAAAATATAAGCGATAGTTTTGTAACACATCCAAAATCCTATGGGTGACATAAAGTTGTTCAAGAAAGGTATCCCCGATATTAGCCCTTTGGTGTATGGAGAGATCTGTGCACTATAGTGCATGCAGAAAATTCATGAAATTTGACCTCTGTAATGTTCACTTATCTCTTTCTAAAACTCTAAACATTGTTTCTCTCTGGTGCTCCATTCCTCTTTTATCAGCAGAGTCACTTCTGTTCTCCAACACATGAGATAACAGTAGCTAAAAAATTGTGTTGGAGCGGGAGCTTAGAGGAAGTTTATCAGGGAGCTGGTCTATTCAGACTACAGCTCTGAATGTTCTTTGCTTCCTCTGCCTATGTGAAAGGGGGGGTGCCTTTCCTCCATTCAGTTCTCACACAGTGGAAGCCCAGACTCCCCACCCACCGCTATGTGCTGCTGAAAGAGAAAGAAAGATTTCTAACACAATCTGCACTTTTCAAAGAATGTAGAAAGGGAAAGACAGCAGATATACAAGTAAATCTGAAGAACAGAGATTTGTTTTATCTCTGTTTATCATCTAAAGCTATTCACTTCACTGGGTATATCTGAGGGTTTACATCCACTTTAAGGCCGCGTACACACGACCAAATAGATTTGTTCAAATCAGTCGGGCCGACCGATTTGAACAAATCTGTCTGCTGCCGTTTTGGTTTGATCGCGTGTACACACGATCAAACCAAAATCCCCGCCAGCAGACAGCGAGCTGACGTGTCTGTGACGTGGCGGTGACGTTGACGCCGCCACGTCACCGCACCAGGAAGTAAAACACTTCCGCGCATGTGTCGAAACCATTCGACGCGTGTGTGAGAAGACATGTCTGCTGGTTAGCGTACTAACCAGCAGACATGTCGGGCGGACGGGTTCCCAGCCGACAGATTTGAAAGCATGCTTTCAAATCTTTCCGCTGGCCAAATCCGTCTGCTCGCCCGTACACACAATCGAATCTGTCTGCTGGGACGGTCGGGCCGACCGTTTCCAGCAGATAGATTTGATTGTGTGTACGCGGCCTAAGTGTGTAAAGCACACCAATTACCACCAAGCATTTGGGGTACACACTACCCAGACATTAGGACCTCACAAGCACTGTGTCAATCAGTGTTCATTTTGGTCCATTTCTTCTGGTGAGTGGGGACATGAAAGGGGAGTGTGGCATATGGCACAGCATGTCTACATGAAGCACTTCAGCACTCTCAATATATTTTGTAGAGCACCAAGCACTTTATTAGAGTTTTTGCTATTGACTTTTGTCACAATTATTACATTATCACCAACTGTAACCACTGTATTATTATTTTGATTGACATTGTAAGTTATAGCCGACTTCATTTATTGTGTTTGTACTTGAATGCAATAAATATAGCTACGGAATCACACTATTTGGACCCATTTTTCAGTTTTTTTCCTGCCGTGTGGGAGTAGACTACCATTCTTAGGGATAGGGGATGGTGTAAAGCTTCAGTGAGGAAGAGTTTTTCTCTTCATGGAAACAAGTGTGTATTGACCTCTGTGCATGTGAGGTCCTACTGTCTGGCGAGTGCGTTCCCTGAGTGCTTGGTGGTGACTGGTGTGCAATACAAAATAGTCCAGGCAGAAAACAGGTGTGCATTACAAACTTTTCGGTGAGGACTTCACTGCATACAACAAAAGGACTGATTTATGGGATACATATATTGGACAAAATGAAGTCGCCCAGATGATATTAGTCACATGATAATCCAGTTCAGAGACTTTTCGGTTATCAAGCTAGGGTCATAATGGAAGCCCTAGTGTCTGCTCCATTAAAAGCCAAAAGGTCAACAGTAGCAGCTGCCATATTTGTGTGCTTACAGAATCACTTTAAAGCAACAAGTTCACATTAAATTATCCTTTCCCTCTAACGAATATTCCCCATCCCTTCACTCCCCTGCCACTGCATTCAGCAGCAAGAAGCAGGGGAGCCGGAGGAAACAAACTCACTCAAGGTATAGCCTACGCATGAGTATGTATTGATTAGTGATTGGCCTAGCCCAGTCACATGGAAGGAGTCCATATCCAGAAGTAGCAGGTATTTTTTTGTTGCTCCTGGCAGTAGGGGAAAAAGTTCAATATGCGCTGCAGGGGAGAAGGGGATTAAAGAAAAGCTCAGGTTTGCTTTGGATGATCATATGCCGCAATTCATCCTAACAAAAGCTGAAGACACTAAACTAAAAACACTGCAATTTGCTTTGTACTCCATGAAAGTCTGTTGCTGCAGCTTTCTTTTCCATTTTATTTTTAGATCTGATCATCTCTTTAGATAAAAGTACAGACAAGAAAAATAATACGAGAGGGCAGCCCAGACAACACGATGTCTCTGCCTGTGTGCTCATGGTCTCCTATGCCGATTGTGTTCAGTAAAAGCTGGTTGAATCTTGTAAAAAACCTTAATACACCGAAATAAACATTTTAAAGTGTGGCAAGCACAAGGGCAGCCAGGGGTTGCTTCTTGCCTCCATCATCATACAGACAATGTGACAACAATTTCAGAAAGGGAAAAAGTACTTAACTGGTGTCACCCCAGGTGGCCTGATCTGAAAAGTATTTGAAAACCACAATCAAAGCAATAGCTTTCTAGGAAGTAGCTCGAGAAAGGCCAATCTGCTTTCTAGAAGCCTTAGAAATGTTTTTTTAAGTGCTGCAAACTGCTGATTAATAGGGGTACCGGGCAGAGTGACCCCCAATGGTACACAAGCCTGTCCAATTGCAAAGTTATTCTCTTCTGAGCTGAAAAGAAAAGTCCTTTAACAGTACTCAAAGTTAGCAATTAGATATTTATAAAAGAAAGACAAAATGTGGAAACCACACAGTTGGAAAAACAAATCCGCCTCGGACTGCTTAGTGAAATAATGAATACAACAAGACTGAAGCTTTCCTTTTTTTAAATGAGAATTGAAAGAAAGGATTTTAAAAGTATATAATCAACATACTGTATACTGCCAAAAGTATTAGGACGCTTGCCTTTACACTCACATGAACTTTAATGGCATTCCAGTCTTATGCTGGCCATACACTCCACGAGAAATCGTCTGAACGAACTTTCGAAAAACGAAAGTTCTGTCGTGAGTGCAAACGATAAAGGGATTTTTAAATACAGCTTACCTGTAAAATCCTTTTCTTGGAGTACATCACGGGACACAGAGCGGCATATTCATTACTATGTGGGTTATATGGAGTACCTTCAGGTGTGGACACTGGCAATCTCAAACAGGAAGTCCCCTCCCTATATAACCCCCTCCCCTAGAGGGAGTCCCTCAGTTTTGTAGCAAGCAGTATGCCTCCCAAAATGGTCACCCAAAAGAGGGGTGGGAGCTCTGTGTCCCGTGATGTACTCCAAGAAAAGGATTTTACAGGTAAGCTGTATTTAAAAATCCCTTTTTCTTTCTCGTACATCACGGGACACAGAGCGGCATATTCATTACTATGTGGGATGTCCGAAAGCAATGCTTTAATGAGGGGAGGGAGACATCTTCCAAAGAAGGATTCAATTTAGAGGTAAACTCAAACAATAATAATAAATCCAACTTAGTCAAGAAAAAAAAAAAACTTTTTTTTTTTTTTTTAACCCAGGGTGCTTCTGATCCCGAGGATTTCAAACTGCAGCCTGTAGTACTGCCTGTGCAAAGGCAGAATCCGCATTCCTTCTCACGTCTAGTTGATAAAACCTTGTAAACGTGTGGACTGATGACCACGTTGCCGCCTTGCATATCTGAGCCATAGAGATCTGATGGTGTGCTGCCCAAGAGGCGCCCATGGCCCTGGTAGAATGGGCCTTTACCGACAACGGAGGAGGTAACCTCTTCAAACCGTAGGCTTGAATGATTAATTGTCTAATCCATCTCGAGATGGTGGATTTTGCCGCTGCCTGCCCCTTCTTGGGGCCATCTGGTAGAACGAATAATACGTCTGTCTTCCGGATCTTTTCTGTAGCTTTAAGATAGGCCTTCAAGGCCCGGACAATATCCAAGGTATGCAGCAACCCCTCCTTTCTAGATGTAGGTTTTGGAAAGAAGGATGGAAGTACCAAATCCTGGTTTAAGTGAAATTTGGATATAACCTTTGGTAGAAAGGAAGGATGGGGCCGGAGAACTGCCCTGTCCTTATGTAGAACGAGATATGGTTCCTTACACGATAAGGCTGCTAATTCTGACACTCTCCTGGCCGAAACTATGGCGACCAAGAAAACCAACTTTCTTGTCAGTAAGACTAAAGGAATCTCAGCCAACGGCTCAAAGGGTTGTTTCTGTAGAGTGGACAGGACAAGATTTAAGTCCCATGGACAAATTGGTGACTTGACAGGAGGATTAATACGCAAGACCCCCTGTAAGAAGGTCTTTACCAGCGAGTGGGTGGCCAGCGGCCTCTGAAACCATACTGACAGAGCTGAGATCTGTCCCTTGATTGTGCTTAGTGCCAGGCCTTTATCCACTCCTAGCTGGAGAAAACTTAACACCCTATTCAATAGTATATTTGCGGGAATTCCATCTTTTGGATTCACACCAGCCTACGTAGTTCCTCCACACCCTGTAATAAATCACCCTGGAGACCGGCTTTCTAGCCCTAATCAGGGTAGGGATTACCTGCCTAGACAGACCTCTACCCCTGAGAATCAGGGATTCAGCCTCCAGGCCGTCAAATTTAGACGCTGTAATGTAGGGTGGAGGATCGGGCCTTGTGAGAGTAGGTCTGGTTGTAGAGGAATAGTCCAAGGGTCTCCCACTGCCATCTTCAGGACTAGTGAGTACCAAGTCCTCCGGGGCCAAGCCGGAGCTACTAGAATGACTGGCTTGTGCTCCACTCTGATCTTGCGCAACAGGTGAGGGAGTAACTGTAGTGGAGGGAATGCATATAGAAGTTTGAATTGATGCCAAGGGCACACCAACGCATCGGTTCCGCAGGCCATCGGATCCCTCGCTCAAGACACGAACCTGTCTAGTTTCTTGTTGAACCTGGATGCCATTATATCTACGTCCGGCATTCCCCACCTCTGGCAGATTGTCTGAAAGACCTGGGGATGCAGAGACCACTCCCCTGGCAACAGACTCTGGCGACTTAAGAAGTCTGCCTGCAGGTTGTCCACTCCGGGAATGAATATCGCCGAAATGCAGGGTACATGAACCTCTGCCCACTGAAAAATCAAGCTCACCTCCCTCTGAGCGGCCTGACTCCTGGTTCCCCCTTGGTGGTTTATGTATGCCACCGCCGTGGCATTGTCTGACTGGATTCTCACCGGGAACCCCTTTAATCTGGAGGTCCATGCCAGAAGGGCTAGGCGAGCAGCTCTGATCTCCAAGATATTGATGGGGAGCTGCCTCTCCGCTTTCACCCAAGTTCCCTGGCGAGAGAACCCCTCGAAGACCGCCCCCCAGCCTGCCAGGCTGGCGTCTGTGGTAACTACCTTCCAGACAATAGGGCTGAAGGATTTTCCCTTTAGAAGGTTCTGAGGGTTCAACCACCAGGCCAGGCTTTGTCGGACCCTTGAAGATAGCGTCAAAGGGGACTCTAAGGCATGTGCTCTCTTGCCCCAGGCTGCTAGAATGGCTGCCTGTAGGACGCGAGTGTGGATCTGAGCGTATGGTACTGCCTCGAACGTGGCTACTAGCTTGCCTAGTACTCGCATACACAGACTAATAGTTGGTTTTTTCTTGTTTAGAACCAACTGAACCAACCCCTTGATAGCTTCGATCTTTACCAGGGGCAGGAACACCTTTTGCTGTTCTGTGTCTAACCTCATGCCGAGGTATTCCAACTGCTTTGTAGGCTGGAACGCTGACTTTCCCCGGTTTAGGACCCAGCCGAATTCTTCGAGGTACCGAACCGTGAGGTTTACTGCCTTTTGCAGACCCGGCCGTGAGTGATCTATGATTAAAAGGTCGTCCAAGTATGCTAGGACTGTGACCCCCTGGATCCTTAAATTGGCCAGAACTGGGGCTAGGATCTTCGTGAATACCCGGGGGGCCGTGGCCAGCCCGAAGGGGAGCGCCCTGAATTGGAAGTGTCGCTGCCCCACCGCGAAGCGTAAAAATCTTTGATGCAACTGAAAGATTGGTACATGAAGGTAAGCATCCTTTATGTCTATGGAGGCCAGAAAATCGTCCTTCTGAAGCGCGGCGGCTGCTGACCGGATGGATTCCATCCGGAAGGAACGAATCCTTAGGTAACCGTTTAACCTCTTTAGGTCCAAGATTGGCCTGACATCGCCGTTGGGCTTTGGTATGACAAAGAGATTGGAATAGAAACCTAGCCCTTGCTCTTGGGCTGGCACTTCTATAATTACGTCCTGGCAAAGTGGGGGCGCCCCTTCATAAGGCAGACTTAGGGGCTGTTTTTGACGGCTTGCGATACCACGGCCTCTTACCCCCAGGGGCCTGTCCCTGCGATCTACTGTTAACGTTGGATCGTGCAGGCGGCCGTCGATACTGCCTGGAATTTGGGGGCCCCGAGACAGGAAAGAGCTGCCTTTTAAATGTAGGAGCCCGGAATGTCTTTTTGACCGGTAAAAGGGTACTCTTGTCATTTGAAATAGTCTGAATATATTTATCCAGATCCTCTCCGAAGAGTCGTCCTCCATGGAAGGGAAACCCTGCCAGAAGCTTTTTGCATGGGGGCTCCGCCGCCCAGTTCTTCAACCATAAGAGCCTTCTCATGTGCACCAAAAATAGTGATAAACGAGAGGCCTGCTGGATGGAATCTTTTATAGCATCTACAGCAAAACACAGAGCTCTGGGAATGTCAGAAAACTCTTCTGCTTGATGGGTAGGCATGTCCTTTAACATTTCCTTTGTCTGGTCTTTTAACGCCTGACAAACACCAATCGCAGCCACCGCTGGCTGCACCACTGCTCCTGCCGTAGCAAAGGATGCTTTTAAAAGTGTCTCTAATCTTTTATCAACCGGATCTTTAAACATATGTATGTTTTCCACCGGGCAAGTTAGTGATTTATTCACACATGAGATGGCTGCATCCACTACTGGGAGCCTCCACCTCTTGGAGAATTTTTCCTCCATGGGGTAAATGACCGCAAATCTTTTCGGTGGCAGAAAAATCCTGTCCGGCCGTACCCAATCCCGAAAGATCAATTCCTCTAAAAGAGGATGGACCGGAAAAACTGCGTTGCTTAACGGAGCTTTCAAAGAGCCCAGAGAGGATACCGGAGGAACCTGAGGCTCTGGCAATGGTAAACTAAATGCCGAGCGGACCATGTCCGTCAAAGACTGTACCCACAGTCTTTCTGTCTGGGAGTCTGAAAATGGTTCCTCCGAGGCAGACCCCTCAATCCCTGAACCCTCTTGGTTCAGGTCTAGTTGATCCTCCTGTGATTCCAATTCCTCCGGCGAGAGAATCTCAGCATCTGAGGATACACCTCTTGGTGATGGGGATCTACCCCGTTTCTTACCAGGAATAGCTCTAGCGATCAATGCTGCTATTCTCTCTTCTAGGGATACGGCTAGCATCTCCTCTGTGATAAACACAGGGCTGGGCTGATCTGGGCCAGCCTCCGCACCAGATCCCCCTAATGGCTCATCCAAGGCGCCTTTTATGTTAATAAGTTGCGGGGAAAGTATCGGCATATCATCAGAATCAGAAAGGGAACCCTTTTGTTTTTTGGTCTTTTTTGTACCCTTTGACCCCGAACCTTTGGAAGCCATAATACAAAATCGAGGGACTCCGCCCACACAACAGACTGTAGTGGCCAGGAGTACAAAACCAGAGTTTAGGGGACAATAGATCACTAATGCCCAAAAAACGATGGGATCCCGTATGTTTTTTTTTTTTAAATATATATTATATATTTTCTTTTTACAACATACAGTGACCCCAAACTTAGTTTGCCAGCCTCCAACCTGCTGCAAAAAGGGGAATTTTTTGGCTTAACAAAAAAGGCATTGGAACAAAGTCCAGCATGTACTACCCCTCTTCCGCCACCGGGAGTCACTGTTCTGCCGCTCTGCGTCCTCTCCTTCTGAAAATCAGCCTCAGACTGAGCACTGACAATGCCTGCTGTCTATAACAGCACAAAGGCGCGCCTCCTGTATGACGCCGCAGGCACGCCCCCCCCCGCCCTCCTGTCTGAACGGCACGAAAAAAGTCTATAAGACGTGCGCGCGCACGCGCGCGCGCGCGCGTATGCCGGAAACAGGAGGAACATGGAGGAGCCGCGCTGCTGGAGATCCAGGAACGCAGAAACAGGCGGCAGATTCAAACCCCCGGCCAGGTAGGACTCTCCAAAGGCCCCTAGGGATCCTTACTAGCCCTAGGAAGAAAACAGCAGGTTTAGCTAGCAACACATTTTTTAGACAGGGGAACCTAGTGATGGGGGAGAAAGGGTGTCATCCTGTCTCTCTCAGACATAGTGAACAAGGTTGCCCATGCAGAGCATACTTAGGCTATCCCCCCTTTTAGGTTACCCCGGAGAGCCTGCTGTCGAACCAAGTCCCGCAGGCTCCCCCTTACCTGCTCCATGCAGCAGGATGTTTGTCCAGCAAACTGATCCAATCTTCTCCCATCTCCGTGGGTAGCGTAGTAGACCTTCAGGCCCTGGGGTCCTATGAAGGTACCCACTGTCCTGGACCTATATAGCACCCTGGCAAGCAGGAACTTATGGTTTTTTACAAACTCCAAGTCCTGGGCCCAGGGTCCAGCCCTCCAAAGAGGAGCATTATAGGCAAAACCCCACGGCTTGGGGCCCGGGTACTGTCCACTTTGGCACTGAGGCTCCTTGGACAGACCCGGTTAGCCCGCCCTTAATCCCAAGGATGTGGAGCAAAGCTATTCCGTGACCAACACCTAAGACACTGGCGAAAAAACTGAGGGACTCCCTCTAGGGCAGGGGGTTATATAGGGAGGGGACTTCCTGTTTGAGATTGCCAGTGTCCACACCTGAAGGTACTCCATATAACCCACATAGTAATGAATATGCCGCTCTGTGTCCCGTGATGTACGAGAAAGAAAGTGCCATCATGTAATGACTGATAAATCATTCAGTAGACATAAAAAAAAGGTTTTTTGTTTTTTTTTTAAATATACAGAAATCTAGTGCAGAAAGTTCGGATGGGAAACACATTAACCTTTCGATTTATCGTTCGTTCGGCAGAAAATTTCCAAACTTGTCCTTCGTTTTTTCGGCTCAAAAACGTCCAAACGATTTTCGATTTTGTGCCCATTAACTGGCCGGAAAACGAAAGATCTTTCTCAACGACCGATTTTCGGCCAAATTTTCGTATAGTGTATGGCCAGCATTAGTCCGTAGGGTTCAATATTAAGTTGGCCCCCCCTCTGCAGCTATAGCAGCTTCAACTCTTCTGGGAAGGCCGTCCACAAGGTTTAGGAGTGTGTCTATGGTAAGGTGACCAGGTTTTTAAACTGAAAACCGGGACATATTTTTTTTTACAAGTAATGGCGGCAATAAGTGACTCAAACCCCGTCGCCACTGCTGCACCACCTCACAACCTGTCAAGTCTTACTCTCCGTGCCCCGGCAGCTACTACTGGGTGGGGAGCAGAGGAAGATCACAAAGGAAAGCCAAGGAGATAAGCAGGCAGGCGGGTGGCCGGGACTTGAGCCAAGGCAGAAGAACATGCGAGCAGAGCTGAATGGGCATGCACCCGAAACTGAAGAAAAATTCCCTCCGCTTTGACAGCTCCTGTACAAATCCAATCCGGGGACAAAACCGGGGACAGACTTGGTCCGGGGACAGTGTCCTCAATCCGGGGACTGTCCCCTGAAACTGGGGATGTCTGGTCACCCTAGTCTATGGGAATGTTTGACCTTTCTTCCAGAAGCGCATTTGTGAGGTCAGGCATTGATGTGGATAAGAAGGCCTGGCTCGCAGTCTTTGCTCTAAGTTATCTCAAAGGTGTTCTATCGGGTTGAGGTCAGGATTCTGTATTTTCAGGGGCTGGTCCCTTAGTTCCAGTGAAGGGAACTCATAAGGCATCAGCATACCAAGACATTTTGGACAATTTCATGCTCCCAACTTTGTGGGAACAGTTTGGGGAAGGCCCCTTCCTGTTCCAAAATGACTGCGCAGAGTTCTGACCTCAACCTGATAGAACCTTTGGGATGAATTAGAGCCGAGCGTGTGAGCCAGGCTTTCCCGTCCATCAGTGCCTGACCTCACAAATGCACTTCTGGAAGAATGGTCAAACGTTCCCATAGACACACTCCTAAACCTTGTGGACAGCCTTTCCATAAGAGCTGAAGCTGTTATAGCTGCAAAGGGTGGGCCAACGCAATTTTGAACCCTACGGACCAAGATTGGGATGCCATTAAAGTTCACGTGCATGTAAAGGCAGGCATCCCAATACATTTAGCAGTATAGTGTATATGCAAAGCGATAAGCTTATTTTCTACTTTGAACAGGGTGGTTAATAGTTGTAGTCTGCCATCTGTGCCCCATTTTAGAGATTTCTCTTCACAGCCTGTCCCTGTAGAAACAAAAGGAAATCTTTCCAAAGGGTCACCAGAAGTGATAACTCAAAGTTTTGAATTTTCCCTTACTTTTATTCTATTTGTCAAAGATCACTGCACAACAAGAATCATTTTCTCCATAGGGGACACAGGTAGCAATAAAAAGCTTAACAGGGGTCTAATCCTTTCCTACTTTATCTAAAGCTGGCCATACATGGGTCCGTTTTTTTTTCGTTCAACCAGCGGGTTGAACATTAAAAACTGACCAAATTCCCCCAGCCACACATTTGATAGGGATACAGAATCCTTAACAATTTTGTCATTGTATTCTGACAGCAGGACGCCCCCCACCATCACAATACACAGATCAGTGCTGCAGCATACTGCCTGATGTGCTGATCAAGCAAAATATATCACATGGGCGGTTAAACAGAAGTAAATCCCTAGATTGGCTTCTGTTCATTGACATTGGCCCCACATGGATTGGAATTCTTCCCTGCTGAACCAACCGAACATTGATCCATGTATGACCAGCATTAAATTAAAAGAACACTTAACGGAGTTGTAAAGGAAAACATTATTTTTTTTGCTGAAATGACTGTTTACAGGGTATAGAGACATAGGGCCAGATTCAGGTAGATGCGCGCATCTTTTTGCCAGCGTAGCGCAACGCATATACGCTGCGCTGACGCAAACTAGCGAGTGAAGTACAGTATTCACCAAGCGCATGGCCGTTACTTTGCGACGGAGTAACGAAGATGCGTTGGCGCAACCCGATGCAAGTGGAAGTGGGTGTGATCATATGTAAATGATGGGCGGAGCCCAGCGCAGAGGCTTACGTTCAGCGCATCATCCACGGAGCATGCGCAGTGAGTGAGGCTTCACTTGGCCCCCTGTGTGCATGCTCACAACTTCCGTCGGCACCACTTCACGGGAAACGTCAGCGCAATGTGTTCCGTTGCGCGTATAAAAGCGCCAGCGGAAGCGCCATTCCGGCGCAAAAGTATTTCCGTTTCCCCCCACCCCAGGGAAGTTACTTTTGCACAGAGATGGCTGCTCCCGCTACCCCCAAAGAGAGGAGAAACTTGAATTTCAATGCCCAGGAGGTCTCTGTGGTAATCTCCGCTATGGAGACTTATAATGACTTTCTCCACGGAAAGAAAAGTCGGAAGACCAGCCGGGAGAGGAAGCAGGCCATCCTGGACACCATTGCTGGCAGGGTGAATGTGTTGGGGTACTCCACCCGGACTACTGGTGATATCCAGAAGAAAATTAACGACCTGCGGCGCAAGGTCCGTGGCAAGGTGGCCACCATCAGGAGGCATGAGAGGGGCACGGGTGGTGGACCCCCATGTGCGGTCAGCCTGACCACAGAGGAGGAGGTGGTCGCCCGCTGCCTGGACAGGGAGCAGTTGGAGGGGGTCCCTGGATATGACTCCATGGAGGAAGGATCCAGGACAGGTAAGTGTTTTTTATCCCCTATTTGGTGTGTTGCATGTGGGAGGGGGAGGGTACATGTGCCAAGTGTGTGGGACCACCAACATGTGTCTGCTTTGTGTCTGCACCGAGGTGGAGGAGAGTGCCCACACTACTTCTGCAGAGATGGTTGAGGAGGAGCCTGTTCCTCAGCAGGAGTTTATTTTGGTTTTGTCAGAGTCCTCCCCTTCTGCAGGGCCCTCTGTCATCCCCTCACCCATCCTCGGTAGCCCCTCAAGGGCGACTCCATCCCCACAGGGACAACCTTCTCCTGGCCCCAGGAAGGCAACACGGAAGACCAGGGGGGTGTCTGATCTAGTCTAGGACCAGGTGGCGATGGACCACGCCAGGCAAACCCAGCAGATGGGGGAGATTGCTGGCCACTTGGACCGGCTCGCTGACAGCCTGGGCTCCGTGTCGCAGCTGCCCAGTGGTGTGCAGGACGTTGTGACCAGCCTGGGGGAGGTGCAGGCTGATGTACGGCACCTCACAGCAGCCGTCCACGCCAACACAGCTGCCATCCGGGAAGAGGGGAGGCAGCGTGACCAGCGGCATAATGTCACCCGCCAGCTGAGAATGCAGGCCCAGACCAACCTCTATCTGAGCCGGATTGCCGTGGCCTTGGAGGGCATGCAGCCAACAGCTGCCAGGAGTGGCCCACCCGGGGATCAGCCTCCTCCAGATGCCCCCCCACCCCCACCCACTCCCTCCAGGCAGCTGAGGAGCCAGAGAGTGCCCACAAGGAGGAGCCCCCGTCATCCCAGATGAGGGTGTTTTTTTTTTTGGGTTAATTTTTCTTCTTTTTTTTCTTGCTCAGGTTATGAGTTTATATTTTCTTTTATTACTCATGTTATGAGATACTCATTTTATTTTTAACTGCACACGGTCAGGAGTGCAGGGGACAGTGTGAATGGTGTGTGAATGTGAGGGGGTGGCACTCCTGCCAGTAAGGGGTGTCACCCTCGGCCATGGTGGAGAAGTTATCCCCACGGGTGTATGAATGACGTGTGAATGGTGTATGAATGGACAGCGACATCATTGGGGCCTTGACGCTGGCGTTGCTGCTCCCAAGTCCTGCATGCTGGACTTGGGCTAATCCAATGTGATGTGGTGTGTGTGATCTAGGGACATCAGTGGTGTGCATGCATGCATTGTCTGTGTGATTAATGTTTTGGTTTAGTGTCCAAAGATGCCTACAGCGAGGACCCTCCTGACTGTTCTTCCATCAGCAGACTGGGTAGCCTCTGGCAGGTGGGGACTGTGTGGGTCGGGGGTCAGGTCATCGCGTATGTCAATCTGCAGGCCTTTTCTCATAGCAAAGTTGTGCAGAATGCAACATGCACCGATGATCTGACACACAAAGGTAGGGAAATACAATAGGGTCCCCCCAGACTTATCCAGGCAGCGGAAACGGAACTTCAGGAGCCCAAATGTTTGCTCCACCACTGCACGGGTTTTGATGTGTGCTTCATTGTATTTTCTCTCTCCTCTGGTTTGGGGGTTCCGGAAAGGAGTCATTAGATGGGGTCCCAGTGCATATGCAGAGTCACCTGGAAGGGAAAAGACAGGAGGATGTTAGAAGTGCATGTGCCACTTGTGATGTGTGCATCATGGGAGGGGATAGTCATGCCTGCCACCCATGTCACTCACCAACCAGCCAGGTGTCCCCATACACGTTCTGTTCGAATTCCATTGGGATGGGGCTCTGACGGTATATGAAGCTGTCATGGCTGGACCCGGGGTGTTTCGCACGGACGTGCCATATGAGGCGTTGGGCATCAGCTATCACCTGTACGTTGATGGAATGCCAATGCTTCCGATTGCGGTATATGTGCTCTGTGGCACTGGGGGGCTGAAGGGCCACATGTGTGCAATCAATGGCCCCCACAGTGCGTGGGAATCTGGCAATGCTGTAGAAATCTGTCATTGCCTTCAGCCGCAGCTCCTCAGTGGTGGGTCTGATGAACTGGTTGGACATGCGTCTGAGGATTGCAGGGACAACCTGGTGCACACATCTGCTCATGGAGGACTGTGACATCCCAGCCACAACTCCACTTGTACGCTGGAATGATCCACTTGCAAGGAAATGAAGTGTTGCCAGTACCTTCACCAGTGGCTGCACTGCTTGTGAGCGGTGTGTTGGGCTGGTGATGTCACCCTGCAGGGTTGTGGTTAGTTCAAGTATTGCATCAGGGCTGAATCTGAAGAGGCGATACACCTCCTCATCCCCCATGCCAAAGAGGCTCATGCGCGTGCGGTATATCCTCTCACGTGCCCGCCTCCTTCGTTCCGGGGGACCCAGTACTAGTGCTAGGACCGCGACTGCCCCTGGCATGTTGGCACACAGAGGTGTTGTCCTTGCACGTGTGGTTGTTCAGCTTGCTAGTTTCGTCGGTAACGCTGCTGCTGTAGCTGCTCTCCTGCTGACCTGTGGCCGTCTGGAGTAAAGATAAAGCAGCTATTTGTAGAAATAACTTTGCGCCGGACGGACGAGATACGCGCGGCGCATGTAGCCAGTGTATGGTGCTAATCCGTTCGCCAATCGGGAAATCTCCCTCATTTGCATATTTGCAGGGGAAATCAATAGGCGCGACTGATGCGCCAAGCGAAATTTTGCGCTGACGATACTCTGGCGTCGGAAAGTTAAGCCGGTCGGGGAAAGCCCGTTTTCTGTTGCATCTAGTTTGGTGGGTACGGCCACATAGATACTACGGCGCATCTTCACAGTTACGCGGCGCATATCGAAATACTCCAGCGCAAGTCTTGCTGAATCTGGCCCATAATAGTTAACTGATTCCTTTTAAAAATGATTAAAAATAGATAAAAATCAATCATATAATGTGCCTGTTTCGTTTTTCATCTAGTTTCATGCTTCTGTGAAGTAAAGAGACACAGAGCCAATACAGGGCAGTGTTTGTTTTTAAAATGAAACTGATTGGTTCTGAGGGGTTTTAGACACACAGTAATCACACCTCCTTGATCAGAGACCACAGAGAAAAGCTCCCATTACTTTTTTCAGACAAGCAGGAAGTGTGGAGATCAGAGAAGGATTACAGCAACTTCAAAGCAAAAACGAACAATGAGGACATGAAACCAGGATTGCAGTAAGGTAAAGGAAGCTATTTAGCGGAAAAAAAATGTTTCCTTTAGTGACCCTTTAAGCTTTAGATATATTTTAATGGGCTTTTCTTAGGAAACAAACTTAACATCAGATTTGCATTGTTGCTGTGAAGCTGAATAACTTTACCCAATGTCAAGATATCAACTCTACGATTCCTAGCTCCACCCAACTGTTATAGTCATTAGAGAGCAAAATGATGGTGTTATGCTCCCTCCAGTGGATTCTTCATCGTGGCCAATAAATAACTGGCAGATTCAGCTGGAAGAGATGGACACCCAATGGCATGGCTATACATTAATAGTTAAATACACAGAAAATGATGCAGCAGCTGCTAACTAAGGAGGTGCTCACACAGGATCCCCACAGCAGAGCCGCACAGGACAATCTGATCCCCTGTGCTTGGTCATGAAACATATGATCACATGAGCAGGCAACGTCTGGTAAAGTATCAGGGCACTCTGCACTTAAAAATCAACTCGGTTTTTCCACACACTTTACATCGTTCATTTGGGCCAAGTTGATGTCCTTCACTAGCATGTGAGGCCGATGGATGTGCGGCATAAACTGTATGTAGCTGAGGTTACACACAGCAAACCACATTGTGTTCTGGGTGCGAGCAAAGCAATCCTGTCTCATACCCGGGACACAGAAGTTGACTGCAGCGAAGCTCAGCCGCTCAGAACGAGCAATGTATTCCATCAATGAATAAAAAGCTTCCTCTGATTGGCCGAGTAGGAGAGGCGGGCTGATGATGTCTCAACCTCTGACTCAGCCAATCAGAGGAAGCTTTTTATTCATTGATAGAATGTACTGCTTGCTCTGAGCGGCGGAGCTCCGCTGCGGTAGACTCTTCTGTGTTCCGTCAGATTAGTCGACCCGTCTGATTTTCCCAAAAAATTCCCCAAAAATAACAACTGGGAAATGCACAACAAGGTTAGTGACATAGGGCCAGATTCAGAGAGCGATTACGCCGGCCTAACAGGAGATGCGCGGCGTAAGTCTAATTGTGCGCGTGCGTTTCGATGCACGGCATCCCCAAAACGAGATACGCAAGAAATCTACTTTTTTTTGTCCAGCGTAATTTCGTTAGACAGGCGCATCCGTCCGCACAAAACTGCGCTAGGCACACCATTGATTTGCTATTCAAATATGCTAATGAGGGAGTTACGGGGATCCACAAAAGAACGTTGGTGCAACAGCTAAATGTCCTGTCTAAAATTAGACCATATAAAAGCTGGTCTAAAATTACAAAATTCGTCTACATGTCAGATAAAGCAACAATGTTAGTGAGGAGCTGAGCAGTCACACATGTTGCCCAACAAACTGTATGCCTACATGCCAGTGTCATCCATGCTCATAGCTATACTACTGACTTTAGATGAGCAAAGAAGGAGGAGGGCACTGAGGAGGGCACTGAGGAGGGCACAGGATTTATTTTTATTTTTTTCTAATTTTTTTTTTGGCTTATATAAACTTTTCAATTTAATCTAATCTAATACAATATTCTTAGCTGATACAAGCCCCTCACTCTTCACTCTTCGCGGGAGAGGATATATCACACACGCCTAGACATCTATGGCATGAGTGATTCTGAGGTGTCTCGCATCTTCAGATTCACCCCTCATGCCATCATGGAATTAACCACAACCCTGCAGGAGGACATCACCAGCCCAACACATGACACTACCCATGACACCCATGACAGCTACATATACAATCAGAGCCCCATCCCCACAGATTTAGAACAGAACATGTATGGGGACAGCTGGCTGGTTGGTGAGTGACATGGGTGGCAGGCATGACTGCCCCCCCCCCATGATGCACACATCACAAGGGGCACATGCACTACTAACATCCTCCTGTCTTTTCCCTTCAAGGTGACTCTGCATATGCACTGGGACCCCATCTCATGACCCCATCTCATGCCAGCTCACATTATGCATCTTTGCACGTTAAACACACACATTAATCATGGCACAATGAGAATGCATGCATGCACACCACTGGGGTCCCAAGCACACACACTACACATCCTCATCACATTGGATTGGCACCAGTCCACCATGCAGGACTTGTGAGCAGCAACGCCACGCCAAGGCTCCAATTATGTCACTGTACATTCATACACCATTCACACAGACCTGGGGATCACTTCTCCACCACAAATGAGGGTGACACCCCTTTTCCGGCAGGAATGTCACCCCCACATTCCCAAACAGAACCAAAAAAAAATGCCCAGCAAAAATATAATTTAAAAAAAAATAACAACAAAGAGAACACATAAAAGACAAAAATCACTCTGCAAAACAGTCCCCTAATATCTCAAAGACACGTCACAAACAAACGCTAATAAACAACAGAACAAAAGCACCTTGCTGTATAGGGAGGGATACAAAGGGATGTACTTTTGCAAAGGAAGTGCTTTTGTGTCTGTCTATTTATGCTGTTTGAGTAGTTCACTAATTTGCCCTAGTCCACTTCCAATTTCACTGATTGCGCCGTTCCCGAGTTGTGAGCATGCGCACAGAGGTGCTGACCATGGTCTGCTTCAAGCGCGCATGCGCGAGCCGGCCGGCCCTTCATTTGCATGGGGTCACGGCTCATTTCAATGTAACATGCCCACGTCCTTCCCAATTTGTATTACTCCGCCTTGCGCCTCAGAAATAACGTTGCGCAGGTGCAAATTTCTGCGTAAAAGCGACAAGAATAGGGTAATTGCGCCGCTACATTGCGCCAGTCTAACGTAAAGGCGGTGCGCTACGCCGGTCCAATAATGAGCAGATGTACGTGAATCTGGCCCATAGTTTGTAACTATGTAAAGTGTGTGGAAAAATGGAGTTCATTAAGTGAAGAAAATTCTTCCAGTTCTACAAAGGTAAAGCAGATCCAAACCCATTGATTTAATGGTTTCCTAAAACTGTTACATTCAAGGTGTGCTGTGAATGAAAACTGTCAAAATTTCTTTTGCTCTGAACTGAGCCGTCAATCCATCAAATGACTGGTGTAATAGTTGATCACATGTGCAGCACCATGGCAACTGGAGATCAAACAGAGGTTAGAACGGCAGCTTCATTGGCTATACAAGATAGAAGGGTTAAGTTCCACTTTAACCACTTAAGGACCAGTGCACACACTTATACATTGACATAATGGCACGGACAGGCAAATGGGCGCACAGGTACGTCCCCTTTAATTTGCCGCTGTGTGGTCGTGAGCTCCGTGACTGTGCCCGCGGGACCCGTGGACGCGATGTCCACCGGTGTCCTGCGATCGTGTCACGGAGCTGAAGAGCGGGGAGATGTCAGTGTAAACACAACATCTGCCCGTTCTTCCTAGTGACATGTCACTGGTCGAATGCTACCTGTCATTGGAAACAGCGATCAGTAATGTGTCACTCGTAACCACGCCCCCTAACAGTTAAAATCACTCCCTAGGACACACTTAACCCCTTCAGCTCCCCCTACAGGTTAACCCCTTTACTTGCCAGTGTCATTTTTACAGTAATCAGTGCATTTTTAATGCACTGATTGCTGTAAAAATTACAATGGTCCCAAAATATGTCAAAAGTGTCCACCACAATGTCGCAGTCGCGATAAAAAACGCTGATCGACGCCATTATTAGTAAAAAAAAATATTATTAACCTCCCTGGCGGTATTCCCGAGCGTGACTCGGGGTTAACATTCAGTGCCAGAAGCGGTAACCCCGAGTCACGCTCGGGGTGCATTTTTTTTTCCCCAAAAAAATCATTGGCGATCCGGCGGGGGATTCCCGCTGGATCGCCGGTCAGACTAGCCTCCCTGGCGTGTGGCACGGCGTGTGGCACGCTGGATGCAGAAAAAGTTTACTTACCTTTTCTCTGCGATCCAGCGATGAATCCCCGCAGTACACGGCGGGCGGATGTCCGCCTGATGCTGTGTGTTCCGCCGATTCCCTTCCCTGCGAGCGTCGCGACGTAGGGGGGGGAACGGCGCCAAATTTAAAAAAGTAAACAAACACTATACATACAGTACACTGTAATCTTATAGATTACAGTACTGTATGTAAAAAATACACACCCCCCATGTCCCTAGTGGTCTGCCCTGTACACTACATGTCATTTTGTATAATAAAAACTTTTCTTTCTCCCTGCAAACTGTAGATTGCCCATAGCAACCAAAAGTGTCCCTTTATGGCAAAAATTGTTTTAGAGCAGCTAAAAAACAGCGATAATAAATCAGAATCACTTGCAGAATTTAGCGATAGCGATTTATGGGGAAATTCGTCATAAAAAAAAAAAAAAATGACAGCAAAAATTCTGCAACTGAGCAAATTTCAGTGATTTTGATTTGATTACATTATTGAATAATTTTTACTATAATTATATTATCATTTGTGATCATTTTTTATAATTATTTATTATATTATAATTTTTAATTAAAAAAAAAAAAAAAAATCATACCCGGGATGCCTATTAGACTCTTGTTTGAATAGATTTAAGTGAGTTATTCCTAAGAATTACAAGCCTACAGTATAAAACGCCAAATTCCCTTGCAAATAATGGTACCGCTTTTAGCACCTAAAATCTTAAAGAATCATACCGCCAGGGAGGTTAATAAAAATGCCATAAAACTATCCCCTATTTTGTAGAAGCTATAACTTTTGCACAAACCAATCAATAAACGCTTATTGTGATTTTTTTTTACCAAAAATACGTAGAAGAATACATATCGGCCTAAACTGAGGAAGACAGAGTACTTGAGTACTCTATATCTTAATCTCAAGGATGATGGTACCTCCCACTTTAACACTAATATATTTTACCCCTGAGGCTCTCACTTAAAATTTAAACTGAGGAAGAAATCAGTTTTTTTTATATATATTTTTGGGGGATATTTATTATAGCAAAAAGTAAAAAATATTGAATTTCTTTCAAAATTTTCGCTCTATATTTGTTTATAGTGCAAAAAATAAAAACCGCAGAGGTGATCAAATACCACCAAAAGGAAGCTCTATTTGTGGGGAAAAAAGGATGTCAATTTTGTTTGGGAGCCACGTCGCACGACCGCGCAATTGTCAGTTAAAGCAACGAAGTGCCGAATCGCAAAAAAGTGCCCTGGTCTTTGGCCAGCCAAATGGTCTAGGGCTTAAGTGGTTAAGCCCCCATAACTATGTCACTAGAAACATGTATACAAATCTTGAAGGTGAACTACACAAAGATATAAAACAGACATTCCAGCTTTATGTGGAGTACACCTTTACATCAATGAGGATTCCAATTACCAAAGTAGTAGCACACACTATGGGGAAGTGAACAAAGGAATAGTTAAATTCTCAGCAATGTCTCAGCATTTCCAACCTTCCATCATTTGCTGGAGAGCCTCCCCCGCTGTATGAATCACATTGCCTGTTACTCACATGAAGCAGAAGCACTGCAGCAAGGAAGCTCTGGCCCTGGCAGTAGCCAATATCCTCGTCATACAAAGAATAGGCCTGAAAAAGAAACAACAGATCAGAATAGCCATACAGAGATGATAAAAAGCCACATCTGATTAATCAGAGATCAACATTACACGTATATTATTGGTTACAAGAAGTTTTAATTGGACTCCAACCAATGGCTCCCTCTAATGCCAGACACAAAGCTATCTCTAATGTTGCCAATGGCAACCATTTCTGCAGAAGAGCAGTTCAGTTCTATGAGTTTTTGCAATTTCTTACCAGATAAGGTCGTCAGTAAGGCTCAGAAAAACAGATCAATTTTGGTTATTTATTCAGCATGTAAATTTGCAATACTTTATTGAGGGCAGAAATTCAGCATTTTGATTATCTTTATATATAAATTCTTCTAGATCAGGCATGTCCAAAGTCCGACCCACGTGCCAATTTGTGACCCATGTTCTGGTTTACTACAATTTACTAATATGAACCCCCAGGGCCACAAAAGATATATACTGTATTTATCTGCACTGCCTCAGAGGGGACAGGGAGGGGGCAGGACAAGTGCCATCAGATTACATACAGGAGCATCTCCTGTTTACTTGGCGGCATCTGCAATAGGAAGTTCTGTCTCCTTTACTGGCATCGGCATTAAAGAGGATACAGAGTAAACAGGAGATTCTCCTCTATGTAATCTGTCGGTGCTCGTCCCAACCCTCCAAAGCTGCATGATGGGCATGGATGGGGCTGCACTCAGGGCAACGGAGGGGCTGCACTCAGGGCAACGGAGGGGCTGCACTCAGGGCAACGGAGGGGCTGCACTCAGGGCAACGGAGGGGCTGCACTCAGGGCAACGGAGGGGCTGCACTCAGGGCAACGGAGGGGCTGCACTCAGGGCAACGGAGGGGTTGCACTCAGGGCAACGGAGGGGCTGCACTCAGGGCAACGGAGGGGCTGCATTCAGGGCAACGGAGCGGCTGCATTCATGGCAACGGAGGGGCTGCATTCAGGGCAATGGAGAGGCTGCATTCATGGCAATGGAGAGGCTGCATTCATGCAATGGAGAGGCTGCATTCATGCAATGGAGAGGCTGCATTCATGGCAATGGAGAGGCTGCATTGCCTTGAATGCAGCCTCTCCATTGCCATGAAAGAGGTGTACTCACTTTTGTGAGATACTGTGTGAGTATATATAGACACACACGCACGCACGCACACACACACAAACAGTGTGAATATAGTTTGGGTGTCAGAGGTAACGCAGGGTTCAGACATCAGTAGTATGTAACGCAGGGTTCAGACATCAGTAGTATGTACTGCAGGGTGCTGTCATCAGGAGTAAGTAGTGCAAATTGCAGAAATCAGTAGTATGTAATGAAAAGTGAAGGGGTCAGGAGTAATTCGAGTGCAAGGGTCAGAAGTAACACAAGGTAAGGTGGTCAGTATTATGTACATAGAGTGCAGGGGTCAGGAGTACCTAACAGAGTTCAGGGGCTAGTGGTAAGTAGCGCAGAGCTCAGAAGTCAGTAGTATGTAATGAAGTGCAGGGGTTCAGAGTTCGTAACACAGAATTATGCAAAGTCAGAAGTAACACAAAGTGCAGAGGTCAGAAATAAACACTCAATGCAGGGGTCATGAGCAAAGGGTCAGAATAAAAGTATAACTAAACCCAAGGACAAATGCAATATATTGTAATTACAATTCTTAAAGGTGGTAACAGCATTCATTTTCTTTTCTTTCAAGCTAAGAAAATGTTTAGCAATATACAGAAGATACCTGTTGATCTTCTATGAGCTACACCAAATATCATCTTCCTTCTTAGCTATCTTCTGTAAACCACCAATTGCTCTGCCACCCATTTAATGTAGATGAAGAGATAGAGATAAGTTTGCAGTACCGTATATACTCGAGTATACGCCGAGGCACCTAATTTTACCATAAAAAAAATGGGACAACCTATTGACTCGAGTATAAGCCTAGGGTGTCCATCTGCATGCCTCACTGTGTCTATGACTAGACTGACGGGTGCCCAGCTTTGAAAAATCTGTGCGCCCCAGCTGTAGGTCCCCCAGACAACAAACTTTGCATATTCGTAGAAGAGAAATGGGGCTACATGTGTGCCAAGTTCCGGTTCTAAGGTACCTACAACCGGTCGGTACCGGGTCCCCAAAGTCACCGGAGAAATTACCGTTTAACATGGGAGTCTATGGAAGGTGTGCCCCGCTTTAAAAAATTGGTGGCCATAGGTCCCCTGGACAACAAACTTTGCACACTTGTAGATTAAGAGTGGGGCTACATGTGTGCCAATTCGGGTCCGGGGGACCTACGGCCGGCCGATACCGGGTCCCCAAAGTCCGGGAGATCAGGCGCAAAAAGTATGAGCCAAGAGGGGCATTTTCAGCACAAAAAATGTGCTGAAAAACTTGGCTTATACGCGAGTATATATCCTAGAGCAGCTTAAAGGGGACAACAATGGCGCCTTTCAGCAGTGGAGGAGTGATATAAAAACCCAGGGACAGGTGTTATTTGTAGGATTACTGTACCAAAAAAAAAAAGCAAAAGAAGCTTGAAAAAAAAAGAAAAAAAAGAGAACAAATGCAGCGACCACATCAAGATCAGTAAGCTGCAATATATCAGAATTTTGGCTTTGTGGTTAGTTATGTAACACAAAGTTCAGGGGCCAGGAGTAAGTAATGCAGAGTTCAGTAGTATGTAAATGCAGAGTGATGGGGACAGTGGTCAGCATAGGCAATACTGCATATAATAATACAAATTACAGAGGGGCAGACATATTTATTAAATATACAGTACAGGCTGTGCTTCCAGCTTAGTAGTTCTATGCAGTAAATGTGCATTACTGTCGCTTCCTTTAACCACTTAAGACCCGGACCTTCAGTCAGCTAAAGGACCCGGCCATGTTTTGCGATTCGGCACTGCATCGCTTTAACAGACAATTGCGCGGTCGTGCGACGTGGCTCCCAAACAAAATTGGTGTCCTTTTTTTCCCACAAATAGAGCTTTCTTTTGGTGGTATTTGATCACCTCTGCGTATTTTTTGCGCTATAAACAAAAATAGAGCGACAATTTAAAAAAAAAAACAATATTGTTTAATTTTGCTATAATAAATATCCCCCCAAAAATATATAAAAAAATGTTTTTCCTCAGTTTAGGCCAGTGATGGCGAACCTTGGCACCCCAGATGTTTTGGAACTACATTTCCCATGATGCTATTGCACTCTGTAGTGTAGCTGAGCATTTTTTTTTTTAATTGTCGCTCTGTTTTTGTTTATAGCGCAAAAAATAAAAACCGCAGAGGTGATCAAATGCCATCACTGGTTTAGGCCAATAAGTATTCTACCTATTTTTGGTAAAAAAAAAAATCACAATAAGTGATTATCGGTTGGTTTGCGCAAAATGTATAGCGTTTACAAAATAGGGGATAGTTTTATTGCATTTTCATAAAAACATTTTTAACTACTAATGGCGGCGATTAGCGATTTTTTTTCGTGACTGCGACATTATGGCGGACACTTTGGAAAATGTTTACACATTTTTGGGACCATTGTCATTTTCACAGCAAAAAATGCATTTAAAATGCATTGTTTATTGTGAAAATGACAATTGCAGTTTGGGAGTTAACCACAAGGGGGCGCTGAAGGGGTTATGTGTGACCTAATGCGTGTTTACAACTGTAGGGGGGTGTGGCTGTAGGTGTGACGTCATCGATTGTGTATCGCTTTAAAAGGGATCACGCGATCGATGACGTCGCCACAGTGAAGAACGGGGAAGCCGTATTTACACACGGCTCTCCCCGTTCTTCAGCTCCGTGGACCGATCGCGGGACTCCAGCGGTGATCGGGTCCGCGAGTCCCGCGGTCCCAGTCACGGAGCTTCGGACCGGGTCGCGGTAGCGTGCCGCGGACGCGTGTCCGCGGCTGGGCACTAACACAGAACGTACCTGTACGTGCATGTGCCCAGCCGTGCCATTCTGCCAACGTAAATGTGCAAGAGGCGGTCCTTAAGTGGTTAAAATCTTTAAATAGCTTATTATATACTGATGTTTCGCCAGTGACAATAGGCTCTGATGTGCTTGTTGATAAAAGTGCTGGCACTAGGCCTTGCTCAAATTGATGGGATTAATATTTTTCAGCTGCTATGAGAGAAATTTGTATGACACTAATCACACCATACAGTTTGACTCAATGTATTATTTCTCTGATATAAGGATAATTCTGTACATAGATTTTAGTAGGGATGTTAATCAAGCAGGTAGAATCAGACCACCCTCAGGACAATGGTGTTGCAGAGAGTTCTATTAGCTTTTATGCATGGCTTGGTAGAGCTGTGTGACCCTCTATAACCTAAAATCTATTTAAACTCCAAGAATTAACTTCTCTCATTTGCTCCTTTTTTGCTCTGTTAAATACATCATTGAAAGCATTTTGTTCTATCTGTTTGATAAAGGCAAAAAACCTATTGAACCAGCCAGAATTCGTGTTGGCTAAAAGGTTCCTGTGCTGCAATCTTATTGGCTACATTGTTCACAGTTATATCTGAGGACTCATGTAATGAAGAATAAAACCTAAAATGACAAGCTTGCTTCTCCATAGATAAAGTATACTTTATAAGTGTTGTCACTCTCAGACAGGAATTGTGTGTTCCTGGCAGAATAACCAGGTAACTAATGCAGCCACTGTATCTACAGGCTGATAAGGTGACCAGATTTTTTAAATTAAATCCGGGGACATATTTTTTTAAACTGGTAATGGCGGCAATCAGCGACTCTCTGCTCGTCGCCGCCCGCCTCACAGCCTGTCAAGTCTTAGGCTCCATTCACATCTGAGCGACAAAACGCCGGTCGCCCGACGCTCTTGTCGCTCGAGATGTGAAATAACATTGCGGTCTATGGAGATGGTTCACATCTCCACGCCTGTCGCCTGAAAAAAAGTCCCGGACCCTTTTTTTCAGGCGACATTGGCGTTCGCTCATAGACCGCAATGTTAAAGAAAGAAGAAAAAAAATAAGTTTAATCTACAGGCGGCAAGATAAGCCGCGTACGCGTATCGTGTCGCCTAGGTGTGAATGCAGCCTTACTCTCCGGGTCCGACTACTATTGGGTCACTCCACCAGGGAAGGCAAGGAGATAGGCAGGCATCTGGCTGGGACTTGACAGAAGAACATGCGAGCGGAGCTGAATGGGCATAGACCCAAAACTGAAGAAATATTCTCTCCGCACCGACCAGCACATGATCATCACAAAGGGGCACAGATAATGGAAAAAATACACCCCTAAGCTAATAAGAGCGTTGGAGCAAGGGGTTTGTAATTCAGAATTATATATTTTTTTTTTCTGCACTGACTGTCTTTGAAATTGCCCCAGCCCATGTTCAAATCTAATCCGGGGACACATCTGAGGACAGACTTGGTCTGGGGACAGTGTCCTCAATCCGAGGTCCCGCAATTTCTTTTTTAATAAAAGTCAGCAGCTATAAATACTGCAGCTGCTGACTTTTAATAAATGGACACTTACCTGTCCAGGGTGCCCGCAATGTTGGCAGCAGAAGACAAGCAATTGCTCATCTCTCTGCTGCCCCCGCTGCCATGCTCAGTGAGGAAATCAGGGGGCCAGATTCAGCAACACTTGCGCTGGAGTATTTCGATATGCGCCGCGTAACTGTGAAGATGCGCCGTCGTTTCTATGTGCCCGTACCCACCAAACTAGATGCGCCCAATAACGGGCCATTTGCGACCGGCGGAACGTTCCGACGCCAGAGTATCGTCAGCGCTTAATTTCGCTTGGCGCATCAGTCGCGCCTATTGATTTCCCCTGCAAATATGCAAATGAGGGATTTTTCCCAATTCACGAACGGATTAGCACCATACGCTGGCTACATGCGCCGCGCGTATCTCGTCCGTCCGGCGCAAAGTTATTTCTACAAAAGGCTGCTTTATCTTTACTCCAGATGGCCACAGGTCAGCAGGAGAGCAGCTACAGCAGCGTTACCGACGATAAGAGCTAGCTGAGCACCCCCACTTGCAGGACAACACCTCTGTCCATGCTTGTCTGTCAAATTTTACAGCCATGGAGGAAGACATCATAGGTCTCCATAGCCGAGATGACGGCTGACAGCTCCCGGCCATTAAAGTTCAGCTTTCTCCTGTGTGTTTGCGGGGAACGGGAGCAGCCATCTCAGAACAAAAGTAACATCACTGCGGGGAGGGGGAGCAGGATATACTTTAGTGCCGGAATGGCTCTTCTACGGGCGCATTTAAACGCCCAACGGAAGGCATTGCGCTGACGTTTCCCGTGAAGTGGTGCCGACGGAAGTTGTGAGCATGCGCACAAAGGGGGCGAGTGGAGCCTCACTCACTGCGCATGCTCCGTGGTTGATACGTAAGCCTCTGCGCTGGGCTCCGCCCATCATTTACATATGATCACACCCACTTCCCCTTGCGTCGGGTTACGCCAGCGCATTATCGTTACTCTGGCGCAAGTTTACGCACAACTGCTATGTGAATAACAGTACTTGCGCTGAAAGGGTCGTCAGAGTAACGTAAATGAGAAGCGTTACTCTGGAGCAAAGATGCTCTCATCTACCTGAATCTGGCCCAGGAAGTGAAGCCTTGCGGTGCTTTCCCAGTGGTTCCCACTGTCTCTTGGGACCAGTGTGTTTCCCAGAAGGCAGCGGGGGAAAGGGAAGTGGAGTGAATCCCGTGGGAGACTCTCCCCGGAAGTGGGTGCAAATACCCGAAAGGTGCCAAATGTGACACCGGAGGGGGGGGGGGGAGCGGAAGTAAAATTTTTGGGTGGAACTCTGCTTCAAAAGTTGCCTTCAGGACAGCGGACTGCGGCCAATCACAGAATAATCGGCTCTGTGGTAGGAGTTTGCCTGGGTAAACCATTTTATTTTTCCTGTAAAGTTGCTTCAATATATATATATATATGGAGATAGAAGTCGCCTTAAAGTAGTACAGGAACCTTTTCTGAAGTCAGAGCAACTTCAGTAGTGTGCATTAAGACAGCTCTCATTCACTTTAATAGAATCTCTTATGTCCAGCGACTTGGGGCAACTTGAGGTCTGACAAGTCAGATCCCGAGTCGCTGTAGTGTGAACAAAAACTGGCACTAAATGTTGAACGTACACCAGCCTTCCATAGCATACTAGGAGCCCCCCCCCCAAGCACTTACACTCAACTTCCCTGTGCTCCCTCATTAATGATTCAGTGCTTGGGCCTAGAAGCCCATCACTAGGTATAAACACTGTCACAAGATGGATGGGGCGATAAAGATACCCTGTCACGTTTTCCCTAAAAAAAGCAAAGTGACATAACTGTCAATATACTGCAGAAGACGACAGATCTCAACTTTTCAAAAACATTTTACACATGTGCTATGACTGCAAGTGGCATACTTTTTCCATTTGCACACAAAGGGCGTGATTTATTTTTTATTTTTTTGCAAACTTCATCTGTAAATTAAATGGAAGCAAACAACTTTGCAGAGTAAACACTTTCATAGCTACAGCAAAGGCCAAGAATATTTAAGAATTCTACCCGTGAAGCCCAGTGTCCTTTATGTCCTACTGTCCTAGCCTTGTGTTCACATTGTAGACTTGTGAGCATCTGTTATTTGTCATGATCACAGTAGGAGCTTTCCAGCTCTGATCTGAAGAGCACCGTCTCAGCAGAGAGCTCATGGAGTTCTGTATATAAATGCATTAAGGTTGACAAAGTCACTTATAGATAAACAATCAATCCTACATTTTAATACACACCTGGTATTCCATAATGAACACAAAGCTGTAAAAGGAGGAGGTAGACCAGGGCTCAAGTCCTGCGGGAACGCGTGGAAACGGAGTTCCTGTACTTTTTTCACATCAGGAACTCAGTTCCCTTTGCAGGACTAGAGCAGGCGAGCCGCCCGAGCCAATCCTTCACTAAGTGGCGATGCCCAGCTCGAGTCACTGTCAGGGGCAGGCAAACCTTAGTAATCCATTATGTTACAGGCCGCTTACTGTATATGGATTGATCAGGTAGCGTGCGGGGATTCCGTCACTTCCTCGATGCCGCAATGTCTCCTGGGAGCTTTTGTCATTGTTCCCAGGAGACATTGCGGAGGTCTGCCGCGAGTTATTGCAGGATTTAGAAAGAACTTGCGGTTTAGTAATTTGGCATATGAGCGTATCATTTTTATTTATTTTTTGGTGGGGGAGTGGATCTTTGGTGGGAGTTCCCACACTTTTTTCCCCAGGACTTGACCCCTGAGGTAGACACTTGTATGGATTCATTCATTGACATAAAGAGACTCAGACTAATTTTAAATATTAAACCAAAATCATGCCAGCAAAGAAAAGGGTCATTATCCCTCCCTCTGGTATCCTTGGTCTTCAGGGGCTTCACTGGCAGAAAGTCTTCAGCCTTTGGAACACTTCCTGGTGTGTCAGATGCCCTGTCCCCTACTACACTGTATGGTTTCTTCCTCTAGCATCTACATCACTTCTGTGTCCTAGAGTGACCTTAGGGGCCAGATGAGGAACCAAAGAGCACAAGAGTGGACCAGCTATCCAACACGCATGATGAAGAGTCAGATGCAAAAGATTTTTCAACCAGCGTAGCTCCTGATAACAGGGAGGTTTTAGCAGAGCAGACAGCAGCAAGGTTACATATTCATTATTTTCTTTACATGCCTTTGATTTGAGATTTAAAAAGTATGACAGTGTCTCCTTAAAGCGGAGGTCCGCCCACCACTGCAAAAATTAAAAGCCAGCAACTTCACATACTGCAGCTGCTGACTTTTAATAATCGGACACTTATATGTCCTGGAGTCCAGCGATGTCGGCCCTGCACCTCATGTTTATATCAGCTGCCTGGTGGATGCCGCCTCAATTGCGAGTAAGGGAATCTGGCAGTGAAGCCCAGCGGCTTCACGCCGGAAACCCTACTGAGCATGCACGAAGCTCCGCTTCTCTCTCCTACTGGCCAGGGGGGCTGGGGAAGGAGGAGGGAGCCCGCGCTGAGGCTCCTGTAAATGGGAACAGGAAACCTGGGGGGGGGGGGGGGGGGGGGAGTACAACGAGTAACTCTTTACAACTTTTGGATGGAACTCTGCTTTAAGTTCTTGCAAAGTTAATCGTTTATTTCTAGTTTCAAATTTGGGAAACCCCCATTGTATGTTTACGTGTTCCCATTCACATCACAGACCTAAAATAATTAAACATTTTATATTTTTATACCCTTTTAGTTATTTTTTTTGGAGCAGGGCTATGCTTTATATAGAACTCTATAGGCAGCTTATAAACTTATAAACTTTGCTGAACAAATTCAAAAGTTAAATTAGAGGGACAGAGGAAAAACATCACTATACAATGTACCGCTTTGAGATAAAGGGATTTTTAATAACAGCTTACCTGTAAAATCCTTTTCTTGAAGTACATCACGGGACACAGAGCGCATAGTCATTACATATGGGTTATATGGGTACCTTCAGGTGTGGACACTGGTGTAATCAACTTCACAGGAAGTTCCTCCCTATATAACCCCCTCCCACTGAGAGTGCTTTAGTTTTGTAGCAAGCAATTTCTCCGAGGTTACACAATGTTCCCCAAAAGAGGGGTGGGAGCTCTGTGTCCCGTGATGTACTTCAAGAAAAGGATTTTACAGGTAAGCTGTTATTAAAAATCCTTTTTTCTTTATCGTACATCACGGGACACAGAGCGCATAGTCATTACATATGGGATGTCCCAAAGCAATGCTCCATGAAGGGAGGGAGACCGTAAGGCCAAAAATAGCCAAACAAAAAACATTATCAGGAGGTAAAATAGCTCCACCAACAGAAAAAAGGGGGCGTGAACCGGGCCAGAGGATTCTATACTGCTGCCCGTAGGACCGCCTGCCCAAATACTGCGTCCGTAGCCTTTGCGACGTCCAACTTATAAAATTTAGTAAACGTATGTACGGAAGACCAGGTTGCCGCTTTGCAAACCTGTGCCATAGAGATCTGATAGTGTGCCGCCCAAGAGGCACTCATGGCCCTCGTAAAATGGGCTTTAACTGATAAGGGAGGTGGAACGCGCTTCAGACCATAGGCCTGACAAATCAGCTGCTTAATCCACCTAGCCAAGGAAGACTTGGCAGCCGGCTGACCCTTCTTGGGGCCATCCGGAAGAACGAAAAGCACATCTGTTTTCCGAATCTTCTCTGTAGCCTTGAGATAAACCCTCATGGCTCGGACCATGTCCAAAGTATGAAGCAGTCTTTCCTCTCTGGACTGGGGAGTAGGAAAGAAGGATGGTAGGACTAGGTCCTGATTCAAGTGAAAACTGGATATGACCTTAGGAAGGAAAGAAGGTTGAGGCCGCAGAACCACTCTGTCCTTATGCAGAATCAGGTACGGTTCCCTGCAAGACAAGGCTGCCAGCTCGGAGACCCTTCTGGCCGAAGCCATAGCCACCAAGAAAACCAACTTTCGGGTTAACAGCACAAGAGGGATTTCTGTCAGAGGTTCAAACGGCTGCTTTTGTAAAGCTGACAAGACCAGATTTAAATTCCAGGGGCAGAGGGGAGCTCTAATAGGGGGATTCACATGCAAGACCCCCTGCAAGAAGGTTTTCACAAGCGAATGCGTGGCCAAAGGCCTTTGAAACCATATCGATAAGGCAGACACCTGCCCCTTTAGAGTACTAAGAGCCAACCCCTTGTCAACGCCAACCTGGAGGAATCGCAAGATCCTGTCAATAAAAAACTTGCGAGGATGCCCTCCTTGAGACTCGCACCACTCCACATAGGTCCTCTAGACTCTGTAATAGATATTTCTAGAGACTGGCTTTCTAGCCTGAATTAACGTAGATATGACTTGGGCTGAGAGGCCTCTGCCCTTAAGAATTAGGGATTCAGCCGCCAAGCCATCAAATTTAGCTGCTGTGAAGCAGGGTGGTAGATCGGGCCCTGAGACAGCAGATCTGGGCGCAGGGGGAGTGGCCACGGTGCCCCTACTGACATCCTCACGATGAGTGCGTACCAAGCCCTTCTGGGCCAGGCTGGGGCCACCAGGATCACCGGCCTGCGCTCCACCCTGATCCTTCGTAGAAGGCGGGGAATCATCTGTAGTGGAGGGAACGCATACAGGAGAGAAAACTGGTGCCAGGGGCAAACCAACGCATCGGTCCCGTAGGCCGAGGGGTCCCTGGCTCGGAATACGAATTTGTCCAATTTCTTGTTGAATCTTGTTGCCATGATGTCCACATCGGGAACTCCGAATCTTTGGCAAATCTCTTGGAATACCTGGGGGTGAAGAGACCACTCTCCCGGGAGTAACTGTTGACGACTCAAAAAATCTGCTTGAGAATTGTCTATCCCTGGGATGAACACTGCTGAGATGCAGGGTACATGGGCTTCGGCCCATGAGAAAATCAGGTTTTCTTCCCTTTGAGCCGCTAGGCTCCTTGTGCCCCCCTGGTGGTTTATGTATGCCACCGCCGTGGCATTGTCGGACTGTATCCTTACTGGCAGACCCTGCAGGGGGAGAGTCCAGGCGACCAGGGCCAACCGAGCAGCTCTGATCTCTAGGACATTGATGGGAAGCAGACTTTCTGCCTCTGACCCCTGTCCCTGCTGGGTCCGTTTTCCTAAGATTGCCCCCCAACCTGTTAGGCTGGCATCTGTGGTTACTATTTTCCACGTGATGGGGCAAAAGGTTTTCCCTTTTGACAATTTTTGAGGGACCAGCCACCAGTACAGGCTGCGCCTGACTCCTGGGGAAAGTCCTAATGGACGGTCTAATGCCTGTATGGACCTGTTCCAAGCAGAGAGAATAGCTGCCTGGAGAACTCTGGTATGGATCTGGGCATAGGGCACTGCTTCGAAGGCGGCTACCATCTTTCCCAGCAGTCGCATGCATAGGCGAATAGTCGGCCTCTTTTTGCCTAGGACTATTTGAATTGTTTGAGTCAATGACCTGATCTTTTCTTGAGGTAAAAATATCCTCTGGCATTCTGTATCTCACCGAAGGCCTAGATATTCCAACTGTCTTGTGGGTTGCAACCTCGATTTTCCTTGGTTCACAACCCACCCGAATTCTTGTAGATGCCGAACTGTGCGGACTACTGCATGATTGAGGTTGGAAGCTGATCTGTCGATAACCAGGAGATCGTCCAGGTATGCCAGGACCAAAATGCCTTCTGTCCTTAGGACGGCTAGCACCGGGGCTAACACCTTTGTGAATACCCGCGGAGCTGTTGCCAACCCGAAAGGGAGGGCTACGAACTGGAAATGACTTTGATCTATCATAAAACGAAGAAACTTGTGATGTGCTGGGTAGATCGGCACATGCAGATATGCATCCTTTATGTCTATAGATGCTAGAAAGTCGCCTTGATGCAGGCTGGCTGTCACTGAACGTATGGAATCCATACGAAAGGTCTGAATCTTTAGAAAGCGATTTAGGCGTTTGAGGTCTAGGATAGGCCTGACGTCGCCATTGGGTTTTGGTATAATAAAAAGGTTGGAGTAGAATCCCAGACCCCTTTCTTGGGTTGGTACTTCTACAATTACTCCTTGGAGCAAGAGGCGATCCAACGCCTTTACGAGAGAGGCCCTTGGAAGACTTGACCCCTGAAAATGAGGAGGGGGGATTTCTCGAAACTCTAGTTTGTAGCCTGTGGCTACCACGGACCGAACCCAAGAGTCGGGAATTCTGGCCTTCCAGACTTCGGAGAAAAACTGAAGTCTTCCCCCCACCCAAGAGAGTGGGGGCGCCCCTTCATGAATCTGACTTGATGACTGGTTTAGCCGGCTTGCGAGACCAGGGCCTCTTGTTTGCCGCGGCTTGTCCCTGTGGGCGGCTATTAACTGCTGAACGCCCGGGAGGCCGTCGATACTGACGGGAAGTCGAAGGGGCCGAGCCTGCAAAGGCCTGTCGTTTAAACGCGGGCCCACGCGGTCTTTCCTTGACCGGTAAGGAAGAACTTTTACCACTTGATATGGTTTGGATATATTTATCTAGGTCTTCACCGAATAGTCTTCCCCCATGAAAGGGAAACCCTGCTAAAAGCTTTTTGCAGGGTGCCTCTGCTGACCAGTTCTTTAGCCACGAAAGACGACGCATGTGAACCACCAGCAGAGATAACCGGGATGCCTGTTGGATGGAGTCCTTAATAGCATCTACTGCAAAGCAGAGAGCCCTAGGGAAATCTGCTAATTCACGAGTTTGCTGAGCCGGCATGTCCTTTAATATCTGTTTTGCCTGATCGTTTAAGGCCTGACAAACGCCAATGGCTGCCACCACTGGCTGAACCATGGCACCTACTGTGGTGAAAGAAGCCTTCAGTAGGGTCTCTAATTTTTTGTCAACCGGATCCTTGAACATCTGGACATTTTCAACCGGACAGGTCAGGGATTTATTCACGCAGGAAATGGCCGCGTCCACTGTGGGGAGTGCCCATTTCTTTAAAAATTCCTCTTCCATAGGATAGAGAATAGAGAACCTCTTAGGAGGGATAAAGATCCTATCAGGTCGAGCCCAATCCTGGTAAATCACGCTCCGCAGAAGGGGGTGAATCGGAAAAGACACACAAGTTAATGGAGCCTTTAAAGAACCCAATGAGGATACCACAGGGGCTACTAGTTCTGGCACTGGAAGTTTAAAAGCAGTGCGAACTATATCGGTCAAAGACTGGATCCACAGGCTCTCCGCTTGAGAGGCCGAAAATATTCATCTACAGTGGAACCCTCCATGTCTGAACCTTCGGGACTTGGGTCCGCATCTGAAAACACCAAACTAGGTGAGGGGGATCTAGCCCGTTTGCTACTTGGCAAAGGGCGGGCAAACAAAGCAGTTAACCTTTTCTCTAGCCCACCCAGGGTGGTCGCTAGCATTTCTTCCGTTACGTAAACGGGAATGGGTGGATCGGGGGCCGCCTCTGCCCCCAGCACCCCCAATGGCTCTTGTACTATGCTACTCGGTGGTCTAACTGGTGAGGGTGGGGCCGTTGAAGCCTGGCCCAAATCCTCTGACCCCGATGGAGACCCCTTTTGTTTCTTGGCACCTTTTGCAGCCTTGGCTGGTCCTGATGCTTTTGGAGCCATTGCACACCTTGAGTCACCCCTCTAGCCAACACCTGACTGTTGTAGCTAGGAGTTATTAATATGAGAACAGGCTGAGGAAAAATTTTTTTTTTTTTATTTTTTTTTTACCCGCCTGGGAGGTGGCAATACTGAGGAAAACCTGTGAGTATTGCAACACCAATGCCCGTTAGCCGGAGTCCAAGGTTGACTCAGATACTGCTAGATCCAAGGCTGAGTCCCTTTAAGCACAAAAACTCTTTTTTTTTTTTTTTTTCTGGTCAATAGTGGAACTAAGTCCTAGACCTGAAGATCCACAAACCGCCACTGGGTGTCACTGTGGCCAAAAGACCCAGCTGCGCACTGTGTGTCCTTCTTCCTCTGCCTCCAGGAGGGAAAGACCAGCCAGAGAAAAAGTTTTACTTTTAAACAGACCCTGACGCTGCTGGCCCGCCCCCCCAACGCACGCCGACGCTATAAAAGGCGGCGTGCACGCGCGCGCGCGCACCCCCCCACGCTGAAAACAACATGGAGGAAGCAGAGCAGAGGAAAAAACATGGACCAGCGCCAGGCAGCACCAACAGACACCAGGTAAGCACTAATCTTATTGTAGTGCACAGAGAGAGGAAGCTGTCCCCATGGGCTTCCTAAGAAACAGGAGTTTTCACCAGCAATTTCCTCTTTAAAACATGTGGGGTTGCAGTATCAATGCTAACAGGCAGACCTGGGGTGAGTAGCAAATATATATCTTACACAAGTATACATATATCTACATGTTATCTGGGTAAACATTAGTATCCCATCCTGCCCACACAGACATAGTGGAGATAGTGGCTGATGCACAAGCATACCATTAGCCAACCCAGAACCCCCAGGGGGATACCTACTGTCGAACCAAGTCCCGCAGGTTCCCTCTTACCTGCTCCACGCCGCAGGGTATTGCAAACTGCAAGAGGCCCAATCTTCCCCCATCTCCGTGGGTATTGTCTCGGACCTTCAGGGACCGGGGTCCTGTGTTAAGGAACCCACACCCCTGGACCTATATAGCATCCTGGCATCAGTAGCGTTTAGTCCTGAGAGACCAAGGCACTGGAGCCCAGAATCCAGCCCTCCAAGGAGAGGCATTATAGGCAACACCCCACGCAGGCAGGGCCCGGGTACCGTACTCCTTGGCTTTGAAGCACTTCGGACGGATCCGGCTAGCTATCCTGGGTCCCGAGACCAACACCTAAGACACTGGCGAAAAAACTAAAGCACTCTCAGTGGGAGGGGGTTATATAGGGAGGAACTTCCTGTGAAGTTGATTACACCAGTGTCCACACCTGAAGGTACCCATATAACCCATATGTAATGACTATGCGCTCTGTGTCCCCTGATGTACGATAAAGAAATGTAACCTTTATATAAATGTAAGCCGTGAGATATTTAACCCTTTGTTAGGACAGACAGTGCAGAAACCAAGTTACCAACTAATTTGTGGCTGGGTCCCCTGGACATCCACCACCTCCCAAGGCTTCTGCCAGGATTGTCTTGTGGATGATCCGTCTATGCTTGCATGAGACAGAAGTGCAATATACGAACATGCGGAAATCTTCCCAATGCTCTACAATGAGTCTGATAGAAAACAATACACTTTTGTATTAAAAAATGCTGCTAAAATAGCCACAGGCTTAGTTAGAACAAACCCCCAGTCTTATAAAATATATAAAACAAATGACTAGTACCGGTTTAGCTACCTGACCTGCATGCCTTTGGATGATGAGAAAAAACCCATGCAAAAACAATAAAGCATACAAACTCCATTTCATTTAGGTCTCCGTTAGAAACCTGTCCATGATCACAGCACTGCAAGCACTATTAACCACTTAAAGAGGGGGTTCACCCTTAAAACTACCCTGTGTGATCCCATCCAGCAAACTGGCGGTTTAATTGATCATTTTATATTGTGTCTACCGCAGGTGAATGGCGCGTCTATTCAGCGTCACGGCTTGCAAAAATAGCCGACTAGCATTCGGGTATTCCCGGCGCCTGCGCACAGACCTAGGAGCTGACTGCGCAGGCGCCATATATATCCGAGTCCAATGGCTATGGAGCTTCACGCCCTCCGAAAAAAGCCGAAAACGGACTCGGATATAAATATGCCACCTGCGCAGTCAGCTCCTAGGTCTGTGCGCGGCCGCCATATAGCGCCGGGAATACCCGAATGCTAGTCGGCTATTTTCGGAAGCCGTGACGCTCCATAGACGCACCATTCACCCGCGCTAGGCACAATATAAAATGATCAATTAAACCGTAAGTACGAAGATTAAAAAAAAAAAAAACACAGCATACTGGCACTGACGCCAGTATGCTGGATGGGATCACACATAGTAGTTTTAAGGGTGAACCCCCTCTTTAAGGACCGCCTAATGCCAATATACATTGGCAGAATGGCACGGCTGGGCACAGGCACGTACATGTACTTCGCCTTTAAGAGCCCAACCATGGGGCACGCACGCGACCCGGTCAGAAGCTCCATGACTGTGGCCACGGGACCCGCGGACCCGATCACCACCGGTGTCCCGCGATCGGTCACAGGAGCTGAAGAACGGGGAGAGGTGTGTGTAAACACACCTTCCCTGTTCTTTACAGTGGAAGTGTCATTGATCGTGTGTTCCCTGGTATAGGGAAAGACGATCAATTACGTCACACATCCAGCCCTGCCCCCCTTCAGTTAGAAACACATATGAGGTCACACTTAACCCCTACAGCGCTCCCTAGTGGTTAACTCCTAAACTGCAATTGTCATTTTCACAGTAAACAATGCATTTTTATAGCACTTTATGGTCTCAAAAATGTGTCAAAATTGTCCGATGTGTCCGCCATTATGACGCAGTCATGAAAAAAAAATCACTGATCGCCGCCATTAGTAGTTAAAAAAAATATTAATAAAAATGCCATAAAACTATCACCTATTTTGTATTTTTTTTTACCAAAAATAGGTAGAAAAATACATAGCGGCTTAAACTGAGGGAAAAAAAAACTTTATATATATTTTTGGGGGATATTTATTATAGCAAAAAGTAAAAAATATTGTTTTTTTTCCAAAATTCTCGCTTTAATTTTGTTTATAGCGCAAAAAATAAAAATCGCAGAGGTGATCAAATACCACCAAAAGAAAGCTCTATTTATGGGAAAGAAAGGACGCCAATTTTGTTTGGGAGCCACGTCGCACGACCGCGCAATTGTCAGTTAAAGCGACGCAGTGCCGAATCGCAAAAAGTGGCAAGGTCCTTAACCTGCATATTGGTTTCTGGTCTTAAGTGGTTAAGAAACTGCCTAACAGAAAAAACAAATGGACAACAAAAAATATATTTTTTCGGGTTGCAAAGTGTTTGTATCTTCTTACCTTACAAATCTTGTATAGAGAGTCTTGTCCATCGCCCTCCGAGTCCTTGAAGTATTCGTGTGCAGGAAACGTTCGGTGGATATCTCTTTTGATAACGCTCTCTTGAGCTGAATCCTAGTAAAAGAACACAAGTCACAGTTATTAACTTATAAAGGCCAAAGGCTGGCGGTATGATAAATCCCACAATACCCAATGGCCCTGGGTGAATTATCTCTCTAAAGTAAGACCAGGGAAAAGAAATTTACACTTACATCAAATCGTGTCAGTTTCTTGCGACAGAAACATCTTATGTCAGCCTAAGTAAGGAAGTGCCTGTGGATACGCCTCTCATAGAATTGCGAGGTATGATTTAATTGAAAGCAGGATATATATTAAAAAAAAAAAAAAAAGATTAACGCGGAAGTCTAGTTTTCAGATAGGGGTCACTGAGACAGGATGATATAGCAAATAGTGGCGGCTCTAGACTTTGTGAGGCCTTAGGCAGAACTTAGACATGAGGCCCCACTCACGTCCATAATGGGAAAAATAATTCCCATTCCACCTCTATAATCTGTCTGCATGTGGCGCTACCTGGAGGACACAGAGGGGGGGGGGCGCTGGAGAGTGGCAGAGGGAAGACTCTTCAGGTTGGTGCGGCGCTGCATACTAGGAGAGACCCTCACTTATCAATCCGGATCACTCAGTGGGGACACTGACAGGGTCACCGGGGGACCCTCCTACACAACATTTAGGCAAATTAGGCGGTCGCAAGGCCCCTGCCTGGGCGTGCGAGGCCTAAGGCGACCGCCTAATTTGCCTAATTAAAGAGCCACCTCTGATAGAAAATGATACATAGTTCACAGTGGTTTTAATGAGCTCCTGGGTAGAGGGGAGAGCAATGTCCATTCGCTTATCTCCCCACCTAATAAGAACCTGGAAGCAGCCACTGGATCACCCTTACAATTATTAATGACTTCTAAAAAGACCTTTATGGCCTTGGAAAACCTTGTCTGCTATTCCTGCCCCACAAAATCAGTTTACTGTATCAGATCGGGCAGGGATTGCGATGGTTGCCAGGAGGTTACAGTTTATCATTACCACTTACTGACTGGTTGCTAGAGGTTACAGCACACATTACGGCTCACTGATTGGTTACATCACATGATTTCTTCTGGTTGATTGGTTGCTAGAGATTACTGTATAGTAATTAGGGTTGTCCCGATACCGATACCAGTATCGGTATCAGGACCGATACCGGCCGCTGCCGCATACCGCCACGTTAATCCCCGTGTATTACAGCGCCGCAATACAGGCACCTTTCGTTTGAATTCTTGTAATGCCCACCGCGCCATGTATAGACACTCCCCTTCTTGGGATTGGACAGATCTGTCCAATCCCGAGCAAGGGGGAGTGTCTATGCACTGAGCTGAGATGCCAAGAAGGGGAGTGTCTATAAGTGGCGGGCATTACAAGGATTCAAACGAAAGGTGCCTGTAATGCGGCGCTGTAATACACGGGGATTAACGTGGCAGCATTGACTACTAGGTATGGGGGACATGGCTGCAATATGGGGGACAGGACATGGCTGCATATGTGAGGGACAGGACATGGCTGCATATGTGGGGGACAGGACATGGCTGCATATGTGGGGGACAGGACATGGCTGCATATGTGGGGGACAGGACATGGCTGCATATGTGGGGGACAGGACATGGCTGCATATGTGGGGGACAGGACATGGCTGCATATGTGGGGGACAGGACATGGCTGCATATGTGGGGACAGGACATGGCTGCATATGTGGGGGGCAGGACATGGCTGCATCTGTGGGGGGCAGGACATGGCTGCAATATGTGGGGGACATGCATGGCTGCAATATGTGGGGGACATGCATGGCTGCAATATGTGGGGGACATGCATGGCTGCAATATGTGGGGGACATGCATGGCTGCAATATGTGGGGGACATGCATGGCTGCAATATGAGGGGGGACATGCATGGCTGCAATATGTGGGGGGACATGGCTGCAATATGTGGGGGGACATGGCTGCATTTGGGGACACATTAAAAAAAAGTATCGGTATTCGGTATCGGTGAGTACATGAAAAAAAGTATCGGTACTTGTACTCGGTCCTAAAAAAGTGGTATCGGGACAACCCTAATAGTAATACTGCTCACTGATTGGTTGCTAGAGGTTACAGCACATCATCTCTTTACTGCAGAGGGGCATGATATACATATGAATGCTGTCGGCCTTAGCAGTTTACATGTGAATGCCAACGCTATTTACATATGAATGTTCCCGTTATTTACATATGAATGGTGGTAATTTACATGTAAACACAGTGTCTGCAGGTAAGTCTTCTGTACACAATTGGGCAGAGCTGGGCAGTATTAGTAGTAGCACTTCACACTGAGATATCAGGACACAGCACATGACTAAAATTTCAAGGCCCGAAATCGCAAAAAGTAGTATAGAAACGACTTTTTGAAATAATTTCATTAATATAAAAATCTAGACGTTCTGTTCACGTACGTAATTTTTTTTTATAGCCTACACCAATAGAGTTCGTCATCCAAATAGTCGGAATTGACTGTCGAAAGCAACTGGGATAGTTGGCAAATATGAGGCAGCTGCTTTGGGCTCCAAAACAATGACAGGGCCAAGGGCAGCTTCCCCTTTTGCCCTGCCTTAAAGATGGCACTGTGTACCGCCGATACTGCACCCCTGACCTGTTTTGATATGGGAATGTTTCTGTAAATAAACCCCATCTAGGCACCTCAGATTCCTGCAGAGTAGGATCCTTCACATGTTTGAGTATGCGTGGAACTCGAGTGGGGGGGGGGGGGGGGTTTATAGGGGCAATGTTTTTTTTTACTGTTGTATTTAGTGTTACCACAATTGGTTGGGGAAACATGTGGCCCGCAGAGCCCTCTGATGTGGCCCGGGACCTCCCGCTTTGGAATGGCGGGTTGGCAAGCCCAGATCGCAGATTGCCGACCCGTCATACCACAGCAGGAGTGTTGTAAATGAAGCTGGTGGTAGAGGAAGAAAGCGGCTGCCGAGCAGAGCCCCATAAGTCGATGCTTCCTCTACAGAGCCGGCTTTTGCCACAGGCGGAGTCTATGGCAAAGTTCAGCTAACCTGCAGGATAGACATAGGTTGCACTACACTGCACCCACGATGTGGTTAAACTGCAGCACATCAGTGTGAAAGCAGTCTTAGGCCCTTTTCACATGATTGACCCTACTCAATTGGACCCTCTATAGAGCGGCAGTAAATATACTTTTGTCTGTTTAAGCCTGCCTACCTCCAATCCGAAAAAAATATATAGGAGCGAATTTGTCCCCTTCCATCTGGGCGGATCAGAGGGCCTATAGAATAGCTGTGACCTGTCATCCGCCTGCTCCGATCATTGTGGCCCGCGACTGGTTACCATGTTGCTTAAGTGGCCCTTGCTCTTCAAAAGGTTGGGCACCCCTGCCCTAGAGGCTCTTCCTGGCGGCGCCTAGAACACTTTAATTGGCCAACTACGACTGTTCTACTGTTGCGTTTCACTTTTCTTTTTGCACTTGGCTGTTGGTCCTGGGAGACCACTTCAATCATGTGCTCGCAATTGGTTTTTGCTTTGTACATTGTATTGTATATTTTCGACTGAAAAAACACATTTGCAAAACCCAATTTTTTACACTATATTAACCACTTCAGCTTGACCAGGCCATTTTTTGCGATACGGAACTGCGTCACTTTAACTGATAATTGCGCGGTCGTGCAACGTTGTACCCAAACAAAATTGATGTCCCCTTTTCCCCACAAATAGAACTTTCTTTTGGTGGTATTTGATCATCTCTGCTGTTTTTATTTTTTGCGCTATAAACAAACAAAAAAGTGACAATTTTGCTTTCCCCCCAATAAATTAAATAAAATCTTCATCAGTTTGGGCCAATATGTAGTCTTCTACATGTTTTTGGAAAAAAAAAGAAAAAAAATTCACAATACGCATATATTGATTGGTTTGCGCAAAAGTTATGTCTACAAAATAGGGGATAGATTTATGCTTTTTTTTTTAATGGTAATGGCAGTTAGCAGCAATTTTTAGCGGGACTGTGGCATTGCGGTGAACAGATCAGACACTTTTGAAATTTTTTGGGGACCAGTGATATTTATACAGTGATCAGAGATAAAAAAATAGTCACTGATAAATGACACTGGCAGGGAAGCGGTTAACACTAGGGGGCAATCAATGGGTTAAGTGTTCCCTACGGAGGTGTTTCTAACTGTGGGGGTAGTGGACTGACTGGGAGTACAGAGAGATCGCTATTCCTGTTCACTAAGAACAGACGATCTCTCTCTACTCTCCTGTCAGAATGGGGATCTGCTTTGTTTACACTGGCAGATCCCAGAAACTTGCACAGATGTCTGTGAAATCGCCGCTTTAAATCGGGACTAAAATGCAGAATTGAAATCGTGCACGTTCAGCTGAACTCGCACGGGTTCATTCCCGCAGCTCAGTGTGAACCTAGGCTTAAACACACTGATGCTGCATCCACCTAGACAAAAACGAATAAAAAAAAAATATAATGAATAAAAAAAAAAGCATACTTCTCTTTTAAGACTAAAACCCACTGCAAAATTCAGCTGATACTTGCTGGTTCTGACGGCAATTGACCTTTTGTTGAATGAGCCGGGTGGAAAATTGTCAGCCTTAGCCCATGTTCACACTGAGCTCCAGGAATGAAGCCATGTGCGTTAAGCTGAACTCTCATGATTTCACTCCCGCATGGCAGTCTCGATTTCGGCCCCAATTTCAGAGACATCTGTGCAGATTTCAATGTAAATCGCAGCCCGAAATCGCAAAAAGTAGTATAGAAACGACTTTTTGAAATAATTTCATTAATATAAAAATCTAGACGTTCTGTTCACGTACGTAATTTTTTTTTATAGCCTACACCAATAGAGTTCGTCATCCAAATAGTCGGAATTGACTGTCGAAAGCACTATACGAACGATCAGAAAATCGGCAGATCGTATGTCGTACGAAATTTTACTGGTAGATCTGTATAGTTCAACCTGCAGTCTAAACCAGGGATCTCCAAACTACGGCCCTCCAGCTGCTGTGGAACTACACATCCCATGAGGCATTGTAAAACTCTGACATTCGTAGACATGACTAGGCATGATGGGAATTGTAGTTCCTGAACACCTGGAGGGCCATAGTTTGGAGACTCCTGGTCTAAACGAACAAATCTAAAAGCGTAGGCCGGCTTTTACAGGTTTCTCTGAGACCATGTGTGTCACCTTTCACCCAGTACAGGTGCATTTGTGGTTAACAAATACAGCAGTGGTGCAGAGCGGGACAAATTAATGGCAGCGTAGGCTCAGCGCAGAAATATTGAACAGATTTACAGCCACTGGAAGACAGCAGGAAGTGGTGCAAATACCTGTATCTGCACCCCCCCCCCCCCCCTGAAAGGTGTCAAATGTGACACCGGAGGGGAGAGGCATCCAAAAAGCGGAGGTTCACTTTTTGTGTGAACCTCGGCTTTTCTGACTTCTAAAAAAGACCTGTAGCGCCTGTGTACTTTCAGTCCAGGTGCTATTTCAAATTTAGAGGGGGGTGACAGAGTTATGTAGCTCTCATCCAGGTGATTTGCACAAATTCAGTTTCCATTCTAGCTGGGCTGTGCTGTCAGTTCATTCTGTGTTCCTGAGGTGCCTTTCCACCCCGGGGCGACAGGTGGCGGCAGTGAAGTTCAGGTCAGAGAGCCTTCTTGCCAGCAGCCAATCAGTCGGTGACTATTTGAAGAAAACTACCTGAGGGAGATTCAGGCATCAATAATCTTGAGAAGGATTCACCTCACAAAGGGCCTGTGGCAGAGGTCTCACTCCTGTTTCTATTTCAGTCAAGTCTGTGTCAGAGACTTGTTTTCCTTCTCAAGATTCAGTGATATTCTGGCTGCCAGTTCTGTGAGAGAGACTGTCCAGGTGCGCTGTACCCACCCCGGCTGGAGTGGCGACGAAGTTAGGAAGCAGGACTGTTTCCATCGTTCTTAGGACTGAGTCTGCAAATCCTCCTTTTTACCCAACTTTACTCTATCTACTCCAAGTTCACTGTTTGCCGTGTTGGGCAAGAATAAAAGCACAGAAAGACACCGGCTGTTTGGACATTCCGTCATTGTTATCATCATCATCATCATCATACCCCTAGACATTCGTACAGGTAACACGCCATCCCAAAACTATCCAGCGGCTCCTGAGGGCGTAGCGCTACAGACCTTCATGGTCTTGTAAAACCGTATCCGCCATTCTCAAAAGCTCTGCAAAATAAAGGTATTTCTTTAATTTAGAAAATATGTCTGTTAATGTTTAGAGTGGGGAAAAAATAGCTACAAGACACATTGTGAGTGTTGCAGAGAGCAGTCGTTTGGAAATAATGCTTGTACAGCATTGGAATCTTATAGTCTGGAATTACTATCAGTTTCAGGCTCAGAATGCTTCACGTTGATCCGCTGAGATAGTTTCCTCTTAACGGTTTTAGCTGCTGGTTTGAAGCACAGTTCCCTGTGGAAAGTGTCAATTACTTGTTCTAAGCGTCGAGCTTGCTCTTGAGAGTGTTGTACAATGGTGGTTGTCTGCCTCGGCGCTCTTTAGACCAAACAGAAAAATCAATGGGTCAGGTATTAATAGCAACTGCACTAGCTGCCCCAACCAATCAGATACACCCTTTCGTTTCTGACTGCTGAAGCCGATTGGATGCCAAAGCAAAACAGCACCCTTTTCTCTTAAGGCCCGAAATCAATAAACTAGTCATTTTCAAAATGAGCCGCATTCATTCAAGTCCATGCACAATGGAGCTGGCAAGTTTAAACTGAAAGTTCAGCCAACAATTATTTCTAGTTTGAGAAGAACCTCCGTCAGATTTTTACCGCCGAGTTTCCGTTGGCAAGATGAACGCTAACCTTCTATCCGGGGAGAGAAAATGAGGAAAGGCCTAAAATTTCAGGGCCCCTTCAGATCGTTATGTTTGTTGTAGTATCTTACTAGGACTATCTTTTAAGGGGTTAATTCACCTTTAGCGAATATAAACTGCTTTAACCACTTAAACCCTCTTCCTGCCCAGGCCAATTTTCAGCTTACAGTGGGCTCACTCTTTAAATGACAATTGCGCGGTTATGCTACACTGTATCCATATGACATTTTTATATACAGTGCAGAAAATAAGTATTTGAACACCCTGCTATTTTGCAAGTTCTCCCACTTGGAAATCATGGAGGGGTCTGAAATTGTCATCGTAGGTGCATGTCCACTGTGAGAGACATAATCAAAAAAAAAATAATTCCAGAAATCACAATGTATGATTTTTTTAACTATTTATTTGTATGATACAGCTGCAAAGAAGTATTTGAACACCTGAGAAAATCAATGTTAATATTTGGTACAGTAGCCTTTGTTTGCAATTACAGAGGTCAAACGTTTCTTGTAGTTTTTCACCAGGTTTGCACACACTGGAGGAGGGATTTTGGCCCACTCCTCCACACAGATCTTCTCTAGATCAGTCAGGTTTCTGGGCTGTCGCTGAGAAACACGGAGTTTGAGCTCCCTCCAAAGATTCTCTATTGGGTTTAGGTCTGGAGACTGGCTAGGCCACGCCAGAACCTTGATATGCTTCTTACAGAGCCACTCCTTGGTTATCCTGGCTGTGTGCTTCGGGTCATTGTCATGTTGGAAGACCCAGCCTTGACCCATCTTCAAAGCTCCAACTGAGAGAAGGAGGTTGTTGCCCAAAATTTCGCAATACATGGCCCCGGTCATCCTCTCCTTAATACAGTGCAGTCGCCCTGTCCCATGTGCAGAAAAACACCCCCAAAGCATGATGCTACCACCCCCATGCTTCACAGTAGGGATGGTGTTCTTGGGATGGTACTCATCATTCTTCTTCCTCCAAACACGGTTAGTGGAATTATGACCAAAAAGTTCTATTTTGGTCTCATCTGACCACATGACTTTCTCCCATGACTCCTCTGGATCATCCAAATGGTCATTGGCAAACTTAAGACGGGCCTTGACATGTGCTGGTTTAAGCAGGGGAACCTTCCGTGCCATGCATGATTTCAAACCATGACGTCTTAGTGTATTACCAACAGTAACCTTGGAAACGGTGGTCCCAGCTCTTTTCAGGTCATTGACCAGCTCCTCCCGTGTAGTCCTGGGCTGATTTCTCACCTTTCTTAGGATCATTGAGACCCCACGAGGTGAGATTTTGCATGGAGCCCCAGTCTGAGGGAGATTGACAGTCATGTTTAGCTTCTTCCATTTTCTAATGATTGCTCCAACAGTGGACCTTTTTTCACCAAGCTGCTTGGCAATTTCCCCGTAGCCCTTTCCAGCCTTGTGGAGGTGTACAATTTTGTCTCTAGTGTCTGTGGACAACTCTTTGGTCTTGGCCATGTTAGTAGTTGTATTCTTACTGATTGTATGGGGTGGACAGGTGTCTTTATGCAGCTAATGACCTCAAACAGGTGCATCTATTTTAGGATAATAAATGGAGTGGAGGTGGACAATTTAAAGGCAGACTAACAGGTCTTTCAGGGTCAGAATTCTAGCTGATAGACAGGTGTTCAAATACTTCTTTGCAGCTGTATCATACAAATAAATAGTTAAAAATTCATAAATTGTGATTTCTGGAATTTTTTTTTTGGATTATGTCTCTCACAGTGGACATGCACCTACGATGACAATTTCAGACCCCTCCATGATTTCCAAGTGGGAGAACTTGCAAAATAGCAGGGTGTTCAAATACTTATTTTCTGCACTGTATATTTTTTTCAAACAAAGACAGCTTTCTTTTGGTGGTATTTAATTTCCACTGGGGTTTTTATTTTTTGCTAAACAACCAAAACAATTTTTGCAAACAGGAAATTGTTCTCCTTCATTGATGAGGCTGCATTGATAGGCAGCACTGATAGGTGGCACTGTTGATGGGGCACTGCTTAGCAGTGCTGATAATCACTGATAGGTGGCACTGGAAGGCACTGCTTAGCAGCTGTGGGTCTGGAGTGTGTGAAACTGATGTCCCATTTACTCCAGGCGGCAATCAGCTTATTTTAGATTACCGGCTCTGTTTACATCACGTGATCAGCTGTCATTGGCTGACAGCTGATCACGTGGTAAGGGGGTGTGCGGGTATCACATGCACAGGAGGACATACATGGATGCCCTGCCAACAATTTATACCCACACTGTAGCCTTCTTTTAGCTAAAGCGCGTGCGGCAAAAGGTTAATCTAGAGCAATGATGGTGAACCTTGGTACCTCAGATGTTTTGGAACTACATTTCCCATAATGCAAGAGCATCATGGCAAATGTAGTCCCAAAACATCTGGGGTGCCAAGGTTCACCATAACTGTTCTAGAGGCACCCATTACCTGCATAGACACAAAGGGCCAGATTCTCAGCTGAGATACGATGGTGTATCTCAGATACACCGTTGTATCTCTGTTTTTTTCAATGGGTATCTATGCGTGTGATTCCCAGAATCACTTACGCATAGATACACTAAAGATCCGACAGATGTAAAACAATTACACCGTCGGATCGTAGATGTAATGACAACGCTGGCCGCTAGGTGGCCTTTACGTTTTTTTCTCATTTGCCTGTGCAAATGAGCCTAATGCGCCGATTCCCGAACGTTTTTACGCCGCCCCGTCGTCGTTTACGAAAGGTTTTTCCGGCGTAAAGATAAAGCAGGCCAAAGATGGCGCATCCTATGATAAGTATGGACGCCGTGACCGCGGCAAATTTGAAAGTTTTTATGTCGTTTGCTTAACTCGTCCGTGAATGGGGATTTACGTCTTTTACGTTCACGACGAAAACACCGTCATAATTTGGAGCATGCGCACTGCGATTTTACTATGGCCGGCGCGTGCGCAGTACGTTCGGCGCTTGATTTAAATACAAGCCGCCCCCTTCGATTTACGCGGGGATACGCCGGGCCATTTACACTACGCCGCCGCAAACTACGGAGCAAGTGCTTTGAGAATACAGCACTTGCTCTAGTAAGCTGCGGTGGCGTAGTGTAAATAACTTACGCTACGCCGGCGTGGGATCTACGAGAATCTGCCCCAAACTGTGCAACTTTGAATTTGAAGTTGAATAATGCCCTTGGTATAGGTGTAGACCACTACCTCAGAGAGAGAGCATCATCCCCATCCTGCCATGTTGCTAGGACATTGCTAAAGACTCCCAGTCGTTACTGCTCACCCCCACCATGACAGGAGTGAGCTCTCAGACCCCTGCACATGTGTGGCTCACCATCTTCTCTGTCGCAGCATCACTGAGCTCAGAGCTACTGCAACAGGGGAGAGTTAGTGCATGTAAGGGGGTTTGAATTGGCTGTGTTGGGAGTGTTTTAGCAATGTCCTAGCAGTAGGCAGGACAAGATTATGCCACCTCTGGGAGTTTTGTAGATAGGCTTCTCGAGGTACGTAAATGGCCTACACCTGTTACAAGGTCGTTCTTTAACTTTTGGTAAAGCTGCCCAATTTGTTTTTATCTAGAGGCACATCTTAACTGCATAGGAAGTGTTTTGATAAAAGTGAACTAACTCTTTAAAAGGTACCCCATGGTCAACATACAGCAATGGTCCAAAATCTGGAGCTGCACATATTTCTGTATTGGGGTCCCTTATAAAATGAATGGCACAAAGCCTGTTTATTCATTATATGAGCTCACTCATGCTTATATAATACACTGCATTGGAGTGGAGGCTTTTACACTGGATAATATACTACCTGCTCTATTGCAGGGACTTTTTTGGCTACCTTTTTATTAGAATCTCAGTCACTTTAATATGAAAATATACTGTATATCGAATTCTAGGTCTTCTTCAGTTGAAGTCCTTCCTGTGCAAATGCAAAGTGATGTAAGACCACACAGGATTCTCCATCATGCCTGCATACAGCATGGGCAAGAAAACAGTTGCCAGCAGTAAGTAGCATGAAATTGTTTTCTCGTTAAGAGACCCTCTAATAGAATGGTCTCAAAACTGTGGCCTGAGGGCCGGATGCAGCCCCTTGCTTGCCTTTATGCGACCCTTGGGGCACTATTTTCTTTACCAATTCAAGGCATTATTTCCTTCATGGGCACCAGTGATGGTCAATGCTTCATTTCACTCATATAAACGCTGAAACACTATTGATGCCAATGACACCAATGATGGGGCACTATCCCTCCCACTGACATCAAAGATAGGGCACTATTTCTGACATTGACACCAATGATCCTTCCACTGACACCAAAGGTGGGGCACCATTTCTGCCACTGAAACAAATGATGGGGCACTATTCCTGCCACTGAAACCAATGACGGTGCACTATTTCTGCCACTCACACTAATCAAGGGGCAACATTGTTTCCACTGACGCCAACGATAAAGCATTATTTCTTTGACTGCCACAAACAATGGGACAATAATTCCTTCAACTAATACCATTGATGGGGCACCATTCCTTCTACTGATACCAAAGATGAGGCACTATGTCTCCTCCTACTGATCACAGGCACAGTGTAATATTTTTGCTCCCACTGACCACCAGGCCCGAGACTTTTCTACTCTCCCTGACCCTCCTAAAGGCTGACCTTAGACAGTTTGAATCTCGACCGGTTCAGCAGGAACCAGCTGAGACACTGAACTGTGTGTGGGCAGGCCGAATGTACCAAATTGATCAGTCGATCAACTTGGATATGTGCTAGCAATAATCACTATCTTCTTCTGACAAAGAAATCTTCCCCCGCCCTCCCCTTTCCCCCTGCCGGGGGCAGACAATTGCTCAACAGAAGGGATTCCGTGTCAGCACTATCTGTAGAGAGAAAGGAGTCACCGCTCCAGGTGGGATCACTGAATGGTTACAGGTGGTGCAGGATACCGAGGGTGCTGGCGGTGCACTAAGCAAAATGAAGACAAAGAAAAATGGATAGCCGCACTCCAAAACCTGATGGGTGGTCTTTTATTCAATAGACAGCATGTACAAAAATAGGGTCACAGCAGTAGAAACAAGGAACAGCCGACGCGTTTCGCACTGGATCAGTGCTTATTCATGGCGCTATCTGTGTTGAAGGGGGAATCATGAAAATTTCTTTGCTGAAATCCGAGGTTGCAGGAAAGAAATTTGCACCGTCTATGGCCTGCCAAAGCCTGAAGGGCAGTAAACTCTCCCTTTGTTTAAAAGGTTTGGGGACTTCTGCTGTAATCCAATAATACTATATGCGTATATCACATATATATTGTATGTACAGGAAATCTGCTGCTCTTAAGCACATGATCCTGACTCCGGTGTTTAAAAAAGGAAGAATGAGTCATAAACCAATTGTTAATGTAGAACTAGAAAAGGCCGGCTACCTCCATAAAGACCTATTATTTTAGACCATTAGTTTGAGTATAAGAAGAAAAAAGGGCACCGAAGAAAAGCGCTTTCAGACACACGATTCATATATAGTTTTCTTTAAGGAATAAAGTCATGGACCGTTCTGTGTTTTAAGACACCACAGGGGGGACCTGAACATGCCTACATGTCTGTATTAGGGACATGGAACAATCCATGAATTTGCAAGCTTGCAACTGCGGAGGTTCAAAATTTATTTCACAGGAGAGAAAAGGTGAAAGGAGCAGAGAGGGGAAGAAATGATTGGCAATTCGTTTTCTAACCTATGCGATTGCTCTCTTCCCCACCAGTGGCTCGCCAGCAGCACCTCATGGCACCCACAGACATGAGATTTGATTCTAATCAGGATAAGGGCATGACATCACATTCATAAAATATGATCAAGCACTTCATTACTGCACCAGATTCATTGCATCCTTCTCAGTTTAGGAACCCCCCAATTCTCAAGAGAAGCTTTTAATGATACAAATTTAATTTAATTCAACGTGAAAAAGATAAACATACTTCAGATGGGAAATTTTTAATTGTGAAAATTAGAATTTAAATAAAAAGCACGGTTTACTAAGGGGCCTGTAAGGTTTTATTTGGTTGGTTTGAATCAGGCATGTCCAAAGTCCGGCCTGGGAGCCAATTGCGGCCCACATTCCGGTTTAATGTGGCCAATAGTGAGGCTGCATTCATGGCAATAGGGAGACTGCATTCATGGCAATAGGGAGACTGCATTCATGGCAATAGGGAGGCTGCATTCATGGCAATAGGGAGGCTGCATTCATGGCAATAGGGAGGCTGCATTCATGGCAATAGGGAGGCTGCATTCATGGCAATAGGGAGGCTGCATTCATGGCAATAGGGAGGCTGCATTCATGGCAATAGGGAGGCTGCATTCATGGCAATAGGGAGGCTGCATTCATGGCAATAGGGAGGCTGCATTCATGGCAATAGGGAGGCTGCATTCATGGCAATAGGGAGGCTGCATTCATGGCAATAGGGAGGCTGCATTCATGGCAATAGGGAGGCTGCATTCATGGCAATAGGGAGGCTGCATTCATGGCAATAGGGAGGCTGCATTCATGGCAATAGGGAGGCTGCATTCATGGCAATAGGGAGGCTGCATTCATGGCAATAGGGAGGCTGCATTCATGGCAATAGGGAGGCTGCATTCATGGCAATAGGGAGACTGCATTCATGGCAATAGGGAGACTGCATTCATGGCAATAGGGAGGCTGCATTCAGAGACTGCATTCATGGCAATGGTGAGTCTGCATTCAGAGGCTGTATTCATGGCAATAGGGAGGCTGCATTCAGAGACTGCATTCATGGCAATGGTGAGTCTGCATTCAGAGGCTGTATTCATGGCACGGGTGAGTCTGCATTAATGGCAATGGTGAGGCTGCAGATGGGCACTGATTAGGCTGCATTGATGGGCACTGACCCTTTTTTTGCTACACAATTCTTTATTTAAAATAACATTTTCTTCCTTAAACTTCCCTCTTACAGTTAAGGTGCGTGTTATACACCGATAAATACAGTATATCCAAATAACACGCCCAAGCTCATCCTTAGAATCTTGACCACACACAGCCAAAAATTCTTGTTGGGCAGTGTATTAGTTCATTTGCATTTAATTTTAGTTCAAAAGGCAAAATGGTCGGCCCTCACTCATGTTCACTTCATCAAATATGGCCCTCTTTGAAAAAAGTTTGGACACCCCTGGTTTAAATAAAAGAGCCCCAAACAACTGCCCCGGACAAGCATAGGAAGGTGTCACAGGTTTATCTGAAACTCAGTTCCTTTGGTTAGTCTCATCATAGGTTGCTTCAGTAATGGTTTACTTGACTCCCAGATAGTATGTCTGTTATAGGGAGAGTCTGGCCAAGTATCCTTTTTTATTTGACCTACTGAGTACTTTAGAGAAGATATCCAAACAACAGTTTTCTACAGCTTGGAGTCTCATCCCTGCTACTTTATAGGCAGGGCCGGTCTTACCATTGGGCTTGACTGGGCTCAAGCCCATGGGCCCGCCCAATAGGGGCCCCTGGCCCAATCGCGGCAACCCACCATTTGCGGAAATCGCGGCAATCCCCTGCAGTAATTTTGCAGCAATCCCCCGTTCGCGGCAATCGCGGCAACCCCCTCCTGCAATTTCGCGGCAATCCCCGGTTGGCAGGAATCGTGGCAACCCCCTCCCGCAATTTCGCGGCAACTCCCTCCCGCAATTTCACGGCAGTCCCCTATTTGCGGCAATCCCCTCCCACAATTTTGCGGCAATCCCCCGTTCGCAGCAATCCCCTCCCGCAATTATGCGGCAATCTCCTCCCGCAGTTTTGCGGCAACCCCCTCCCGCAATTTTGGTCGGTGGACCCCCCCCTCAACAACTTCGATAGGTCGGTCGGCGGATCCTGCCCCCTCAACAACTATGATTGGTCGGCAGTAACAACCCACCCCCCGCTTCTCTGCTTCAGGGGGCCCCTTTGATTATTAAGCCCAGGGGCCCCCACCACCCTAAGTCCTACCCTGTTTATAGGGTAGAGTTACTAAAACTGGAGCTTGCAAAATCTGGTTTAGCTCTGCATAGAAACCAATCAGCTTTCAAGCTGAAGTTAAAAGCCGATTGGCTACCATGAAAAGCTGCACCAGATATTGCACTCTCCAGTTTTACTAAATCAACCTCCAATGCCTCATACACACAATTGTATTTTCCGACGGGAATTGTGTGATGGAAGGGTTTTGTCAGATAATCCGACCCTTTGTACGCTCCATCGGACAATTGTTGTCGGAATTTCCGACAATAAATGTGGGATAGCATGCTTTAAAATTTCCTGTCTACAAAACACTCATACTCAGAAGCAATGCTAACAATAAGGCCCTGTACACACAATCAGAACGGTCCGATGAGACTGGTCCGACGGACCATTTTCATCAGACAACTCTGAACTTGTCTGATGTGCGTACACACCATCGGACCAAAATCCGATCAGACCAGAACGCGGTGACGTAGAACACAACGACGTGATGAATAAAACGAAGTTCAATGCTTCCAAGCATGCGTCGACTTGATTCTGAGCATGCGCAGGTTTTTGGTCCGATGCTTTTGTGTACTAACCATCGAATCTGTCCAACGGGCAGATTTTAAAGCAGGTTTTAAAACTTTGGTCCGACGGACAACGGTCCGATAGGCCGTACACACCATCGAACTGGTCCGATGAAACTGGTCTGATCGTGTGTACGGCGGCCTTAGACAACATTAGCAGAAGTTGCCCAAAAGTAGGTGCTAAAGAGCGGTATAACCACGTAGTTTCTGTTTGTTAGCCGACAAAGTTTTGCTGTTTGTATGCAGAACATGTTCACGGGCAGCGCCCTTCGCACAAAATTCCACGGCTTTGTCCGATGGAAATCCGATCGTGTGTACAAGACTTATGACTGCACTCTTCCACAGAATTCAACTGTGGAGTTCTAATCACTGCTGTCTTTGGGAGATATAAGAAACGCTTTGGTGACTCCTGAAGCCTAACTAAAGCCAAATCTAAAGGGAAGGGGTTTATAGCCTCTATCCTTTTTTAAATGCTGTCTGTGTCACCATAGAAGAGACTTCCCTGGCACACCTGACAGCTGTCACATGGACATTCGAAGAAGAGAACTCCCAATGAGGACACACAACAAAAAAGGGGTGCTAATCACTTTATCCTAAAGATTACAAATATAAAAAGGTTTTTGATGAAGTTGGGTCTTAACTTCTCAGCATTTTTTACAATGTAAAGTATTAATATGTGGTAGATTGACACATCAGAAGCACCAAAGTAGAGACAAAATTCTCAGAGAGTGAAGCGCAGCGAGACATCTGCTTTTTTGGCATGACCTGCCAAATTCTCATCAACTCAGTTGGCAGTAAAATACTTGCAGGTAGTTTTTTTTTCCTGCTAAAGTCTGTCACATCTCTCACTATTAATGAGCTTTGTCCACTGTAAGCAACCTATAAGATTTCATAGTGGCCTAATAAAAATTCCAAGTGCGTTGGTAATCCAGTTTTGTTCAATTTTTTTTTTTTAGTATACACTGACTGTTATTTTTGTGGATGCTTATGTAATGTTTTAATGTATTTTGCATTACTCGCAATAGCAGGAGATTTTGACCGACTGCGACTCCAGTGCAAATTTGCATAGGAGCCCTGTGCGTCTTTAGGTCCGTTTCGGGTCCGAATTGAGCCCAAAATTCAGGCTGAAATCGGACCTGAAACACTGAATGGGAAAGCACCAGACCCCTACTGTGAGCCGCATGTAAAGATAGTGTGAATCCAGCCTAAATCTCTAAGGTTTGAACCTTTTAGAAAACCTGTTTAGGTATTTACCATAGTGCTAGTGTAGTCCACCTTAGTCCACTCACCTTAGGACGTCCATGGACGTCCTCCACTTTGTGCGGTGATATCTCAATGATGCCTGCAGCCACAGGCATCATTCAGATATCGCCGTCTTCAGCCGGCGATTCTGTGCACCAAAAGAATGATCAAAGCGGCAGTTCCGCCGCTTGATCGTTCTTATAGGCGGCGGAAGGGGACGCCCCCCCTCCCGCCGCCATCCGGTGCTTCTCCGGGCTCTCCCGTGCCATCGGGGGCTCGGAGAGCGAATCGGCCGGCGTTCCCTGCAGAACCATAGAGATGACTGGTGACCAGAAGGTCACAGTCATCTCTATGACCATTGGAGGACTGGGCGCGACGTTATGACGTCACGCCCGGTACCCGGAATGTAAACACATTGCGCCTGAAAGCATTAGATCGGTGATTTTTTTTTTCACAATCTAATGCTTTCCAGCGTGGAGGAGAGATGTGGGGTCTTATTGACCCCATATCTCTCCATAAAGAGGACCTGTCACCGTGATTCCTATTACAAGGGATGTTTACAAAAAAAAAATGTAAAAAAAAAAAAAATTAGGTAAAAATAATAATAAAAAAAATAAAAAATTAAAACACCCCTGTCCCGGTCGCTCGCATGCAGAAGCGAAAACGCATGCAAGTCCCGCCCACATATGTAAACACCGTTCAAACCCCACATGTGAGGTATCATCGCGTGCGTTAGAGTGTGTGCAACAATTCTAGCACTGGACCTCCTCTGTAACTCAAAAATAGTAATCTGTAGAAATTTTTAATGCTTTGCCTATGGAGATTTTTAAGTACCGAAGTTTGGCGCCATTCCATGAGTGTGCGCAATTTTAAAGCGCGACATGTTTGGTATCTATTTACTCTGCATAACATCATCTTTCACATTATACAAAAAAATTGGGCTAACTTTACTGTTTTGTTATTTTTTAATTCATGAAACTGTTTTTTTCCCTAAAAAAAGGCGTTTGAAAAATTATTGCGCAAATACCGTGCAAGAAAAAAAGTTGCAATGACCGCCATTTTATTCCCTAGGGTGTCTGCTAAAAAAAAATATATAATGTTTGGGGGTTCTGATTAATTTTCTAGCAAAATTTTTTTGATTTTTACATGAAGGAGAGAAGTGCCAAAATAGGCCTGGTGATTAAGTGGTTAAAGTGGCTGTATACCCAGTCAGGTGACTTTTCTTTATTAGGACAATTGCAGGTTTTAAAATCATTTGCATTAGAAGATTGTCTCCTTACCTGCCTTCCTTGCGAGATATATGTATAATTGTGGCTCGTGACGCAGCCCGCACATTTGCGCCGTTTGTCCAAACTTTCCAGCAGGCCGAGACCCTGCCGGAACAATGCAGAGTCTATGCCGGGGCTGCATCATTTCCTTTTGTCGACGTCAGCCCTGACGATGCCAGCAACAGTCTCGGTCTCTGATTCGCTCGACGTTTGTTTCCATAGTAACCGGAAACTAAGACGAGGCTTGGATACTGCAATTGGTGCACATGCGTGAGATTACAGAGAGAAAAATGTAATGCGGGCGGAGGTAAATCAGAAAACAGGCACGGAACACCACAGTTGATATGGCAACGACTATGACAGAGCAGCGTTCCAAATATACAGTCTTTTTACAGTAAGAATGATTTTTGGGCTTACTCTTAGTGCCCATTTTATTCTTAAAGGGGTTGTAAAGGTTATTTTTTTATTTTCTAAATAGGTTCCTTTAAGCTAGTGCATTGTTGGTGCACTACCTTTTCCTTCAATTTCCCTTCTAAATGTTTTTTTTTCTTTGTTTCCTTTGTCTGAATTTCTCACTTCCTGTTCCTCCTCAGTAAGGTGTTCAATAAGCTGTTCCAAATGACTTTCCACAGCTCGGATGATGGTGGAAAGCTTACTGAGGAGAAACAGGAAGTGAGAAATTCAAACAAAGAAAAAAAACATTTAGAAGGGAAATCGAAGGAAAAGGTAAGTGAACCCAACAATGCACTAGCTTAAGGGAACCAATTTAGAAAATAAAAGCCAAACCTTTACAACCCCTTTAATACATATGTGGATTGTAATATTGATTAAATCTTTCTTTTTTGGACGAGTTGACTACTGCTTTAATAAAAGGTACAGTATAAAGATAGGTGCAAAACAAAAACTTCAGACAAGCACAAAAAATAAGAATTTCAACTAATCTCTGACTTTAATCTGCAGCATGCTTGTTCTGGATCTATGACGCATACATAATATAGTCAGGCGACTAGCAGAAAAACGGAATGTCAGCCCACATTCTTTCATTTATTATGCACTTTAAAAATAACTTTTGGCCAGAATATGGTCATTCAAGTATCTACATATAATTAACTGCAAGTTAATGAGCTTTAAAACAACCCCCCACTGATCTCTGAAGCTGCAGGTACTGTGGAACAATGTATCCTCAAATTGCACAGCAGAAGCACTGAATTAATTCAAGTTATTCTCACAGCAGCTCAGCTCCCTTTGTCAAAGCACCTGTTATGTGTTTACATTTGAAGAAGTATTGCCAAAGCTATTTTAGCTGTACTGCTCATGGGGATCAAAGGAGTGCAGTTCATTCTGCGCTTCTGTTACTCATTTTCAGCAAACAACAGGTTAAGGTGCCTGGACCAAACAAGCCATAGGATTACTTCAAAGCAGTGGTCTCCAAACTGCGGGCCGAGGGCTAGATGCGGCCCTTTGCTTGCCTTTATCTGGCCCTTAGAGCACTATACCTCTCACTGACATGAGACACTATTCTGACATCTGAGGCCTTGTACACACAAGGGAATAAATCCGCTGAACATGGTCCGACGGACCATTTCAGCCAAAAAATCCGCTTGTGTGTAGGGGAAAACGGACCATTCTGGCCGGATTCATCCGGCGGAAAAATTTCAAAGCATGCTTTGGAATTTTTCCGCCGGATAGCTGCCCGTCAGATATGTCCGCTGGTTAGTACGGCAAACCAGCGGACATATCTGCCCGCACATGCGTCGTATCCTGTGAATGGATCCGACGCATGCGTGCGGAAGTGTTTACTTCCTGGTGCGGTGACGTGGCGGCGTCAACGTCACCGCCGCGTCACCGTGCTGTCCGCCGGCGGGAAATTTGATCCGATGGTGTGTACAGCCATCGGATCAAAACATCCCGGCGTAAATATGCGCTGTAAACGGTCCGGGGACCGCTTACAGCGGATAAATCCCATCGTGTGTACAAGGCCTCACACTGACAATGGAGCACCATTTCTCCCACGGACACCACTATTGGGGCACTATTCCTCCCCCTAATACCAGATGTTTACTCCCACTGATGCCAGGAAAATGTTCACTACCGCTGCTCAAAGTCCGGCCCTCCAAGATTCTGAAGGACAATAAACCGGCCCTTTGTTTAGAATGTTTGGAGACCCCTGCTTTAAAGTAAAAGTATAGTGGAATTGGCCTAAAATAACACCTGTTATGTGTTTACATTTAAAGAAGAATAGCCAAAGCTATTTTGGCCCTACCTCTCCTAGAGATTACAGGAGTGCACTTCATTCTGCACTCCGGTGACCCATATTCAGCCGACAGCGGGCTAAAGCCCGCTGTCGACTGACGTTACTCAGCCAGTCCAGGTTCCAGAGAGATCTCAACTTTGGCGGGATCCACCCAGATGCCTGGACTGGTAGCTGGCTTAGCCCTTTCAGCAAGCCACTAAGGCCGCGTACACACGATCAAATTTATCTGCTGAAACTGGTCCGACGGACCGTTTCAGCAGACATCTCCGATTGTGTGTACGGGCTAGCGGACAGGTTTGTCCATCGGACCAATTTCAAAGCATGCTTTGAAATTTGTCTGCTACAAACCTGTCCGTCGGATATGTCCGCTGGTTAGAACTGTCCGCGCATGCGTCGAATGGATTCGACGCATGCATGGAAGTATTTTACTTCCTGGAGTGGTGACGTGGCAGCATCAACGTCACCGCGTCCTCAGACCGAGGGGATTTTCGTCCGATGGTGTGTACACGCCATCGGACCAAAATCCGATGAGACATGTTCGCTTCAAATGGTCCGTCGGACATGTTTGAGCGGACATGTCTCATCGTGTGTACGCGGCCTCAGAGCCTGAGCCAGCTGCTTCTGCCCCCTCCACAGCTTGGTGAGCGCTGAAGGGGGAGAAGATGGAGAACTAAGTGATCAGCGCTTTCACTCAGTTCTCAGTCTACAGGTTGCTGGTGACGGATGCAGCATCGGTCTGGGCCTAGGTGAGACTGGAGGACTGTTTTTGTTTTTTTCTTTCTAATCCCAAACTTCTCCCTTAACACGTGGTTATAATAAGGAGTGACCACACAGGGAGGGCATGGTTTTAAGCGTGCCAACCGATTTATAGATTTGCGTTGTGAAAGGAGCAGTAGAGCACAAACATTGTGTAGCACTGCAAAGCTGGAAATACGGCCCGTGTGTACTGTGATGTACTTAATTATTGTACAACCTACATATTGAAACAAGCTTTTTAAAATATTAGTACAATTGAAAGGATAATTACCATCACGCCGATCTCTTTTACTTGTACAAAACACCTAAAAATTGTGAAGACTATTCATTCCTCTTATGACAGCAAATAGGAGATCCAAACTGCACAAACACTGGCTATTATTGCTACTGTGCTTAATAGGACACAATGTTACATTATATATGTTCTGTAAATACCATTAGTACCTAGTTTGTATTTTATTTATTTTTTGTCTTTTGGATGGCCTCATTAAGAGTATGATCAATATTTCAGATTCTTCATCTTAAATGCTCTTCCTATTATATATTTCTCTTTTTTTTTTTTTTTTTAAACACACGTTCAAACATGCAGAGCGGCTTCAGAGCGCCTACCCCGGAAGCATCTCAGCTTCGCTTTTACCAGCTAATTTGCCAGTGTTCAGAGGACAAAGCAGCCTGGTAATTAGAAGGCCAGAGGGACAGTTCTCCTGGTGGGGGATCCTGCTGACTTCTCATTTACACGCTAAGCACCACACTGATTCTCTGGGACTTAGAAGTCAAATTTTTCCATAGAGCATTCATATTTCATAACTAAATTCCTCTGGTGGCAGCTTGCTCTCCATCACAAATAGAAGCACAATATTTAAAGGGGCATTTAAAAGAAATAGCTACTAACTGCTACTACCTATTGCAACATTAAAAAAGAAAGAAAGAAAGAAAGAAAGAAGAGCCCACATAGTCAGATAAATGTATTAGGGAGCAGCTGATGAAAAACAACATTTTGGGTTTACAGACATGTTAAAGCGGAGGTTCACCCTAAAAAACATCTATATACCATTACATCCAGCATACGTCCGACATCTACAGTATGCTGGTATTTTTTTTTTTTCCCTCTGTACATACCGTCTTATAGTTATTTTTCACCCGGCTTCCGGGTTCTCACTCCCGCCGGGAGTAGGCGTTCCTATGAAGAGGCGTAGATGATTGACGTGCGGATAAGGCGGGTCACGCGTTCCGAAAATAGCCGAACTGGGACTCGGCTCTATACGGCGTCTGTGCACAGACTAGGAGCCGTGTAGAGCTGACTGTGCAGGCGCCGTATAGAGCCGAGTCCCAGTTCGGCTATTTTTGGAATGTGTGACGCGCCTTATCCGCACGTCAATCATCTACGCCTCTTCATAGAAACGCCTACTCCCGGGAGTGAGAACCCGGAACCCGGGTGAAAAAGAACTATAAGTTGGTATGTATAGCGATAAAAAAAAAAAAAAAAAAGCATACCGTACATGTCGCAAGTATGCTGAATGTAATGGTATATAATTGTTTTAGGGTGAACCTCCCCTTTAAAAAACATTGTTAACCACTTCACCCCTGGAAGAATTACCCCTCTTCCTGACCAGGCCATTTTTTGTGATACGGCACTGCATTGCTTTAACTGACAACTGTGCGGTCGTGCGACACTGAACCTGAATAAAATGCATGTCCTTTCTTCCCCCCAAATAGAGCTTTCTTTTGATGATATTTGATCTCCTCTGCGGCCTTTATTTTTTGCGCTAAAAACCAAGAACGACCGGCGATTAAAAAAAAAAAATATCCCAACAGTAATGTAAAAAATCTAATTTCTTCAACAGTTTAGGCCAAAATACCTTCTGCTCCATATTTTTGGTAAAAAAATCCCAATAGGCATGTATTGAACTGTTTGTGCAAAAGTTATAGGCCCGGATTCACGTAGGGGGCGTATCTTTAGAGCGGCATAGCGCATCTCAAATACGCTATGCCAACGTAACTTAGCGAGGCAAGTGCAGTACTCACAAAGCACTTGCTCCATAAATTGCGGCGGCGTAGCCTAAATTGGCCGGCGTAAGCCCGCCTAATTCAAAGTAGGAAGAAGGTGGGCGTCATCTATTTAAATTAAGCATGACCCCATGCAAATGAATGGCTGATTAAACGGCGCATGCGCGTGCATGCTCAGAATCACGTTGCATATACTCCCTAAGATACGTCGGCTCAATGCCTACAACGTGAACGTAACCTACGCACAGCCCTATTCACAAAGTACTACGTAGACGACGTAAAAAAACGTCGGCTGTTCCGACGTCCATACCTTTGAATGGGTTGCGCCACCTATATGGTGGAATAACTTTACGCCGGACGTAACCCTTACGCAAACCGTGTATCTTTTCCGCCTGGCGCATCTACGTTTGTGAATCGGCGTATCTTACTCATTTGCATATCTAACATGGGAACACCGAATGCGTCCAGCGTAACTATGCGCCCAAGATACGCCGGCGTAGGCAAGTTACTTCGGGCGGCTGAAGCCTTGTTTTACGGCGTATCTAGCTTTGCGAATCGGCGTAAAAGTACGACGGCGCACATTTGTACTTACGACGGCGTATCTGGAGATACGCCGGCGTAAAGCTACCTGAATCTGGCTAATAGCGTCTACAAACTATAGGATATACAATTTATTTTATATATATATATATATATATATATATATATATATATATATAAAAATATAAAACAGAGCTGCCGCCCTGTAGCAGTAAATCTGCTATGGGATGCTCAGGAAGTGGTTAATAACTTAACCACTTCAATACAGGGCATTTTCACCCCCTTCCTGCCCAGGCAATTTATTCGTTTTCAGCACGGTCACACTTTAAATGACAATTAAGCAGTCATGCAACATTGTTTCCCAAATACAATTGTTATGATATTTTCCCCCACAAATAGAGCTTTCTTTTGATGGTGTATTTGATTACCTCTGGGGTTCTTATTTTTTGAGTGACAAGTTTGAAAAAAAAAACACAATATCTTTCACCTTTTGCTATAAGAAATATCCCATTAAAAAAAATATATATATATGTTTTCCTCAATTTAGGCTGATATGTATTCTTCTACATATCTTTGGAAAAAAAAAATGCAATAAGCGTATATTGATCGGTTTGCGCAAAAGTTATAGCGTCTACAAATTAGGGGGTAGATTTATGGCATATTTTTTTTTTTACTAGTAATGGCGGCGATTTTATCGTGATTGTGACATTGCGGCGGACATATCGGACACTTGACACATTTTTGGGACTATTCACATTTATACAGCGATCAGTGCTATAAAAATGCACTGATTACTGAGTAAATGTGACTGGCAAGAAAGGGGTCAACACCAGGAGGCGATCAAGGGGTTAATTGTGTGTCCTAGGGAGTGATTCTAACTGTAGGGGGAGGGGACTCACAAGGGGAGGAGACTGATCAGTGTTCCTCTGTACTGGGAACACACCATCTCCTCCCACCTGACAGGACATGGATCTGTGCATTTAGGGTTTATACCCACTTTTATACATTTTGTTGAAGCGTCCGTTTTAGAGAAAAAAAAAGTAAAACACCACCAAATACCACGCATTGTGCCCACTTATAGAGCCACAATAATTTCCACGTCCTACACCATTTCAACGCCTTTAAAAGGGGAAAACCCTAATAATAGTAGGTCTCCATCCAAAGTAAAAGGGACAACATCAAATAATTCATAAAGATGATCAGAATGTCAAAACAAATCGCATCATAAATGAAAATTATTGGATTGGATGGTGTGTGGGCAACTTAAAGTGGTTGAAAGGCATGCATTTAGGTTAAAAAAAAAATGCTCTCCCCCACAGCCCCCCTAATACTCACCTAAGCCCCCTCTCGATCTAACAATGTGCACAGGAGCCTTGGCTCTCCTCTTTGGCTGGGACATTGGCTCCGGCTGCTGTCAATCACAGCCAGTGAGAACATGAGGAGAGAGTGGGTGCGAGGCAGAGCTGTGGCTCTGTGTGTCCTATGGACGCATAAAGTAGGGCTCAGGAGCGAGCATGCACCAGTGCCCCCATAGCAAGCAGCATGCGATTGGGGCACTGGTCAAGGGGGAGGAGCCAGGTGGATGAACCAAGGAGAAGAGGATCAGGGCTGCTCTGTGCAGAACCACTGCACAGAGCAGGCAAGAATGACAGGTTTGTTGTTTTTTATTTTTTAAAGCCGAATGTTTAATATCACTTTAAGGATGCAGAGACTTAACCATTTAACCTTTGGCACAAACTGGTTTCTATTAATATAAATCTTGAGCATTGTGCAAGTGACCTCCCATCCACTGTGCTGTGACTTTCTAATCCTTCTACAACTGTGGAACAGACCAAGTCTCTGCAGGTTCAGGCAAAAGGAAATAAATGCATAGTATAAATCCACATGGCATATTGGGGTCACAACTACGCCCCTGGGAACCCTTGGCATGTTAGCTTCTGCCATACAACTGAACCTAAAAATAAACAGTGGTTTCAAAATAAGAATTACAAACAACAAACACTAAGCACGTTCAGGGTTAATATTATGATGGTTCTTATAAAGTTTCACACTACTAGAAGTGCTCCTATTTATGTCACACATAGTGTATACTATGTTGCTAATGTGTTTTTGTATAGCAATGTGCGTCATTATTTGTCTCCTTTCTTTCCCAGTATACCAGCAGAAATGACCTTAAGGCCCCATGCACACAAGACTCTGTTAAGAGGCAGTTGGACACTTTTTTCAACTGCCCCTGAACGCATTCAATGTTATCCTATGTGTCCATGCACACAGTCTTTTTTTTTATGGTGTTTTTAGGCAGTTGTTTTTTCAGAAGCAAAAAAATGGGTCCAGACGCAAAAGTTTTCTACGTTTCAGACGCAACAGCATTTTTAAAGGTGACCTATTTTTTTACATTACAAATCTCAAAAATGATGGAAAATAATGTAAAATATATATATATATGGGTAACCTAATTATTACCGAGTGACGGTTGTTAGTCTAAGTTGAATACTTTAATATGTATTGAGTGTATTTCGCTCCGCCCCAGGATGTTCTGGTGGCATTAAATTGTACTGTTCTGCTCTTCAATAAATTTATTTTGAAAACAAAATATATATATATTTTACACCAGGGTTAGGAGCCAGAAAACGTGCCCCGTCCCGACGAGCTTGCGCGCAGAAGCGAACACATACGTGAGTAGCGCCCGCATATGTAAACGGTATTCAAACCACACATGTGAGGTATTGCCGCGATCATTAGAGCGAGAGCAATAATTCTAGCCCTAGACCTCCTCTAACTCAAAACATGCAACCTGTAGATTTTTTTTAAACGTTGCCTATGGAGATTTTAAAGGGTAAAAGTTTGTCGGCATTCCAAGAGCGGACGCAATTTTGAAGCGGGACATGTTGGGTATCAGTTTACTCGGCGTAACATTATCTTTCACAATATAAAAAAAAATTGGGATAACTTTACTGTTGTCTTATTTTTTCATTTAAAAAAGTGTAATTTTTTCCCAAAAAAGTGCGCTTGTAAGACGGCTGCGCAAATACGGCGTGACAGAAAGTATTGCAAAGATCACCATTTTATTCTCTATGGTGTTGGAATAAAAAATAAAATATATATAATGTTTGGGGGTTCTAATTAGAGGGAAGGAGATGGCAGTGAAAAATTACATATTAGAATTGCTGTTTAATTTGTAATGCCAACGGCCACCACCAGATGGTGCCAGCTCACAGAAGGAAGAGCTTGGTACTTCACAAGGCCGCGGCCTCAATTACCGGCCGTCACGGGCCCGCCGCGATCGCGCGGTGGGGGAGGTGGTGGCGCACGGAGACACAGGATCCTGTGCCTCTGTGTGCCCCCATCTCCCCCACCGCGCGAGCGTTGCGGGCCGCGGCGCCCGGTAACTGAGGCCGCGGCTGCGTGGCCTTGTAGGCCGCAAAGCCGTGGCCTCAATTACCGGCGGGCGTGGGCGCCAGGTCACAATTTCTTGTCCCAATTGTGACCTGGCGCCCGGATATTGTCGACCCCTGTTTTATACTTTAACAGCGAAGAACATCCCTCTTCCCATTATCTAGTTGCTAGACCGGCCGTCATCTGTCTTTTTGTTTCTTATACCCTTCACACCGACAGTACTGTACGCATATGGGTAAAGCCACTGCCCTGAAAAAATAAATAAATTACTTTTAGGGCCAGTTCACACCAGACGCAGTTCTGTTCAGTTCCGCATGTTTTTTTTTTTTTTTTTGCACAAAATGCATGCACAGTGTTTTCCCATGTATTCCAATGGCTCTAGTTCACACCATGCAGTCAGTTTCCGATCAGTTTCTGGACCGGAAACTGACTGCACGGTGCCAACTAGAGCCATTGGAATACATGGAAAAGACTGCGCATGCATTTTTAGTGCAGAAAAAATGCACACTAAACTGTACAAAACTGCGTCTGGTTTGAACTGGCCCTTACAGAAAACTATTATGCCACGTACACACGACCGTTTTTTTTTTTAATGTCCTAGAAAAAAAGTTTTTCTCAACGCGATTCTTGTCAAGCCTGCCTTGCATATACACGATCATGAAAAAAAAATGCTCCAGCAAAGTGTGGTGACGTACGACGGCATTATAAAGGGGAAGTTCCATTTAGATGGCGTCACCATTTGGGCTGCTTTCGCTGATTTTGTGTAAGTAAAGTTTGGCGAGACAATTCGCGCTTTTCAGTCTTCGTGCTTTTCAGTCTGTTACAGCGTGACGAATGTGCTATCTCCATTACAAACGCTAGTTTTACCAGAACGAGTGCTCCCGTCTCATAACTTGCTTCTGAGCATGCGCGTTTTTTTCACGTCGTTAAAGCCTACACACGACCGTTTTTCACAACGTGAAAAACGACAACGTGAGAAAAACGACATGAACATTTAGAGCATGTTCTACATTTTTAATGCCCATTTTTCACTGCTCTGGAGCCTACACACGATCATTTTGAATTACCATTTTAAGAAAATTGCATTTTTCAAGTCATGGAAAACGGTCGGGTGTACGCGGCATTAGAGACAGACGATGCCTGAATAGAGATAGTGCCATTCCTCTGAAGAGGAAAGCTGATGAAGTCAGGGGAGTTCTGCCATCTGTGTAAAAGGCATTACAAATAATAAAGGGGACGCGTACAAATTAATTAACTTGCATGCATTTTACATGGAAAATATATCCGATACTAAGGCCAAATTCTGTAAAAAGAAAATACATGCAAATTACTTTTCATGTTGTTAACTGCTGCGCAAACTGTTGCCGCTATATAAATCCTGTATTATAATAATAATAATAATAATAATGAAGACCTATTGTAAGGCTTTATTATATATATCACCTATGACACCAGGAGTGGTAAAGTCATGGCACAGTCTGGAAGGTACTAGTGATCAATGTCTTGTGGCTGCACTCACTGCAAGACACACAAATGATCATTTGGAAGCTTCCCATCCGAGGCTCGGCTCAGCTCCCCATAATGCGCTAGAGGATTACAATGAGATGAGAAATAATAGGGATTTCGAAGGAAGCCTTAGAACTTGATTGTATACACTGGGCTGCCTGGAAGTCCTTACACACACTGGGAGAAGGTGAAAAGCTTGCAGACAGCTGAGAGATAACATTGAGTTGTGGTGGCAGACCTCAGCGGACCACACTAATTAAAATTCAGTGTGCCCAAGTTGCTATGGTAGCAGCGCGACTCCGAACAAAAGCTTGCTATCAGCAGAGGGAATGCACCCAGCTGATGTGTGTATTTCCACTACATTAAAACGAGAACATTTAACTCCATCTTCTTGGCCGGTGCCACAATATACTTGAACGGCCGTCACTATTAATATTACTTAAGGAGGACTCGGGCTAATTAACCACTTAAGACCCGGACCTTTAGGCAGCTAAAGGACCCGGCCAGGTTTTGCGATTCAGCACTGCGTCGCTTTAACAGACAATTGCGCGGTCGTGCGACGTGGCTCCCAAACAAAATTGGCGTCCTTTTTTTCCCACAAATAGAGCTTTCTTTTGGTGGTATTTGATTACCTGCGGTTTTTATTTTTTGCGATATAAACAAAAATATAGAGCGACAATGTTAAAAAAAAAAAAATCGATATTTTTTTACTTTTTGCTATAATAAATATCCCCAAAAATATCTAAAAAAAAAATGTTTTCCTCAGTTTAGGCCGATACGTATTCTTCTACCTATTTTTGGTAAAAAAAAAAAAAAAATCGCAATTAGCGTTAATCAGTTGGTTTGCGCAAAATTTATAGCGTTTACAAAATAGGGGATAGTTTTATTGCATTTTTATTTTATTTTTTTCTACTAATGGCGGCGATCAGCGTTTTTTTTTTTCGTGACTGCGACATTATGGCGGACACTTCGGACAATTTTGACACATTTTTGGGACCATTGTCATTTTCACAGCAAAAAAATGCATTTAAAGCGGAGTTCCACCCTTAAAACCACTTTGTTTCATCCCATCCAGAATACTGGCGTCAGCGCCAGTATGCTGTTTTTTTTTTATTTAATCCATGTACTTAGTTTATAATAGATCATTTAATTTTGTGCGCACCACGGTATGTCGCCGCTATAAGGCGCCACGCCTTCCGGAAACAGCCGATTAGCGTTCGGCTCTTCTCGGCGCCTGCGCACAGACCCAGAAGCTGACTGCGCAGGCGCCGTATATAGCCGCGTCACGCCCTCCGAAAAAAGCCGAACTAGGACCGGCTATTTACGGCGCCTGCGCAGTCAGCTCCTGGGTCTGTGCACAGGCGCCAAGAAGAGCCGAACGCTAATCGGCTGTTTCCGGAAGGCGTGACGCCTTATAGCGGCGACATACCGCGGTGCGCCCAAAATTAAATGATCTATTATTAAGTAAGTACATGGATTAAAAAAAAAAAAACAGCATACTGGCGCTGACGCCAGTATGCTGGATGGGATGAAACAAAGTGGTTTTAAGGGTGGAACTCCGCTTTAAAATGCATTGGTTAATGTGAAAATGACAATTTCAGTTTGGGAGTTAACCACAAGGGGGTGCTGAAGGGGTTATGTGTGACCTAATATGTGTTTACAACTGTAGGGCGGTGTGGCTGTAGGTGTGACATCATCGATTGTGTATCCCTATAAAAGGGATCACACGATCGATGACGCCGCCACAGTGAAGAACGGGGAAGCTGTGTTTCTTCAGTTTCCGGGGACCGATCTTGGGACTCCAGCGGCGATCGGGTATGCGGGTAAAATCACACAATATGATCAATAAACATGGAACTTCAGCCAAACCGCTAAAAACACAATCAAAATACAAGTGTAAAATATAAAACAAGGGGGTGGTGTCTGCGCTGTGAGAAGTGGGTGAAATCTAAAGGAGACACGGGAATAAATCCCTAAGCTAGTGACCGTGGGTGAAACAGGGGGTGGGGGTGGGGGCAAGTTCAAAACAGAGTGATAACATACATGAATATTGTGTCAATACGTAAGTCGTCTATGTAGCAATGTGGAATATCAGAAAATGGCAAGTGAAAAACAAGAAGTACAAAAAAAAAAAAATATATATATATATATATATATATATATGTACACAATGTGCTAGTACATATAATGTGATAGTACATATATTGTGAAATCAGGGAAAGCTTCCCACTAAGGGCGCCCCTGGGTGTATCACACAGTGAGCAATGCAGATAACACATATGGATCAAGGTCACAAAAATATGTGTACACAATGTGCTAGTACATATAATGTGATAGTACATATATTGTGAAAACAGGGAAAGCTTCCCACTAAGGGCGCCCCTGGGTGTATCACACAGTGAGCAATGCAGATAACACATATGGATCAAGGTCACAAAAATATGTGTACACAATGTGCTAGTACATATAATGTGATAGTACATATATTGTGAAAACAGGGAAAGCTTCCCACTAAGGGCGCCCCTGGGTGTATCACGGCATGCATTCCTTCCCCCCCCCCCCCTGCTGGAGGTGGTTTAATTTGGCTATCCGTGCCATCCGTGCCATAGCCATGAGGTGAGGAGCTAGGGACCACCAGAGGTGTTCACTGTGTAACGTTCTTTCCCGGCACCACTTCTCCATCTTTGGATCCTGCTTTCTGGGACATTTGGGAAATATGCTCAGAGACTGTTTTTTGATTAGATTTTTCAATATATTTGATTTTTTTAAATATTTTTTTGCACCTGTGACCTTGATCTATATTTGTTATTATTTGCATTGCTCACTGTGCGATACACCCAGGGGCGCCCTTAGTGGGAAGCTTTCCCTGATTTCACAATATATGTACTATCACATATGTACTAGCACATTGTGTACATATATATATTTTTTTTTTATAAATTTTTTTGTACTTCTTGTTTGTCACTTGCCATTTTCTGATATTCCACATTGCTACATAGACGTCTTACGTATTCACACAATATTCATGTATGTTATCACTCTGTTTTGAACTTTTTTCCAGATTTATCAGGATGTAGTGGTTGCCCCCCAACCTGTATGGTTAAAGCATTAAAGCAGCTATGCTCCCTGTAATCAATTCCAGAACTTTTTTCCTGGGCCAAGCGTACCTTTGAACACATACATACCTGACATGTCTGCAAAACTGAACAGAAAAACTAGGACGGCCGCACTCCAAAAAAAAATTCCTTTCAATAAAACTGGTCACAAAAGTAACATGTCACAGCAGAAAATCAGATAAAAAAACTGACGCATTTCACACTATCATACAGTGCTTAATCATAGCTGATCCAAGTGTTTGGATCCAGCCATCTAGTTCTCTGGGATTTCTGAGCGGTTAAACTTTTCTTCATACCTGACATGTCTGATGAAGGGTCCCAACGTGGTCGCAAAACATATCAGTCTATGCACTTTGAAACAAATTTGTTAGTGGGCCAGAGGCCTATCTTTTCCATGTTATACATGGTGATTAGTCGGGATTTGTTTCAGAATCCTTCAAACCACATTTTTTATTCCATTATGGCGTGCAAAAAAATAATACATTTCTATGCTTGAGAACACAATGATATACCATGCCAACTGAAAACAATTTTGGAGACGAAAGTATGAAAAAACGATTTTAATGCATCATGGGAACTGATCCTGACCTTTTTAAACAAAAAATAAAAAATCAGCCCCTACTCAGCTACTGTATGACATGCTGAAAAAGCAATGTGTCACAATGTAACGTGATCTAAAGCTAAATTTCTCAAATGATAACAGGACCACATATTTCATTGTCATTTGAGATCTGAACATATCGAGTTTTTTCGAAATAATATATGAAATTTATTGCGCAGCTTGGTTATCCTGAAAATAGCGAAGATCAAAATTAGGCTTGTCCCGATACCGATACCAGTATCAGTATCGGTACCGATACCGAGTATTTGCGGGAGTACTTGTACTCCCACAAATGCCCTCGATGCCTGAATAGAATACTTCCGCCGCCGCATACCGCAAAGCCGCCGCGTTAATCCCCGTGCATTACAGGCAGCTTTCGTTTGAATACTTGTAATCCCCGCCGCGCCGTGTATAGACACTCCTCCTTGCTCGAGAATAAACGGATCTGTCCAATCCCGAGCAAGGGGGAGTGTTTATGCACGGAGCCGTGTATAGACACTCCCCCTTGCTCGGGATTGGATGGATCCGTCCAATCCCGAGAAGGGGAGTGTCTATACACGGCGCTGCGGGGATTACAAGTATACAAATGAAAGCTGCCTGTAATGCGCGCTGTAATGCAGGCTGATTAACGCGGCAGCAGCAGCGGTGACATCACCTACTACTAGGTATGGGGGACATGGCTGCAATATGTGGGGGGGACATGGCTGCATCTGTGGGGGACATGCATGGCTGCATATATGGGGGACAGGACATGGCTGCATCTGTGGGGGACAGGACATGGCTGCATCTGTGGGGGACAGGACATGGCTGCATCTGTGGGGGACAGGACATGGCTGCATCTGTGGGGGACAGGACATGGCTACATCTGTGGGGGACAGGACATGGCTACATCTGTGGGGGACAGGACATGGCTGCATCTGTGGGGGACAGGACATGGCTACATCTGTGGGGGACAGGACATGGCTACATCTGTGGGGGACAGGACATGGCTGCATCTGTGGGGGACAGGACATGGCTGCATCTGTGGGGGACAGGACATGGCTGCATCTGTGGGGGACAGGACATGGCTGCATCTGTGGGCGACAGGACATGGCTGCATCTGTGGGGGACAGGACATGGCTGCATCTGTGGGGGACAGGACATGGCTGCATCTGTGGGGGACAGGACATGGCTGCATCTGTGGGGGACAGGACATGGCTGCATCTGTGGGGGACAGGACATGGCTGCATCTATGGGGGGGACATGGCTGCATCTATGGGGGGGACATGGCTGCATCTATGGGGGGGACATGGCTGCATCTATGGGGGGGACATGGCTGCATCTATGGGGGGGGACATGCATGGCTGCATATGTGGGGGGACATGCATGGCTGCAATATGTGGGGGGACATGGCTGCAATATGTGGGGGGACATGGCTGCAATATGTGGGGGGACATGGCTGCAATATGTGGGGGGACATGGCTGCAATATGTGGGGGGACATGGCTGCAATATGTGGGGGGACATGGCTGCAATATGTGGGAAGACATGGCTGCAATATGTGGGAAGACATGGCTGCAATATGTGGGAAGACATGGCTGCAATATGTGGGAAGACATGGCTGCAATATGTGGGAAGACATGGCTGCAATATGTGGGGGGACATGGCTGCAATATGTGGGGGGACATGGCTGCAATATGTGGGGGGACATGGCTGCAATATGTGGGGGGACATGGCTGCAATATGTGGGGGGACATGGCTGCAATATGTGGGGGGACATGGCTGCAATATGTGGGGGGACATGGCTGCAATATGTGGGGGGACATGGCTGCAATATGTGGGGGGACATGGCTGCAATATGTGGGGGGACATGGCTGCAATATGTGGGGGGACATGGCTGCAATATGTGGGGGGACATGGCTGGATATATGTGGGGGGACATGGCTGGATATATGTGGGGGGACATGGCTGCACATGGCTGCAATATATGTGGGGGGACATGGCTGCAATATATGTGGGGGGACATGGCTGCAATATATGTGGGGGGACATGGCTGCAATATATGTGGGGGGACATGGCTGCAATATATGTGGGGGGACATGGCTGCAATATATGTGGGGGGACATGGCTGCAATATATGTGGGGGACATGGCTGCAATATATGTGGGGGACATGGCTGCAATATATGTGGGGGGACATGGCTGCAATATATGTGGGGGGACATGGCTGCAATATATGTGGGGGGACATGGCTGGATATATGTGGGGGGACATGGCTGGATATATGTGGGGGGACATGGCTGGATATATGTGGGGGGACATGGCTGGATATATGTGGGGGGACATGGCTGGATATATGTGGGGGGACATGGCTGGATATATGTGGGGGGACATGGCTGCAATATATGTGGGGGGACATGGCTGCAATATATGTGGGGGGGGCTGCAATATATGTGGGGGGACATGGCTGCAATATATGTGGGGGGACATGGCTGCAATATATGTGGGGGACATGGCTGCAATATATGTGGGGGGACATGGCTGCAATATATGTGGGGGGACATGGCTGCAATATATGTGGGGGACATGTCTGCAATATATGTGGGGGACATGTCTGCAATATATGTGGGGGACATGGCTGCAATATATGTGGGGGGACATGGCTGGATATATGTGGGGGGACATGGCTGGATATATGTGGGGGGACATGGCTGGATATATGTGGGGGGACATGGCTGGATATATGTGGGGGGACATGGCTGGATATATGTGGGGGGACATGGCTGGATATATGTGGGGGGACATGGCTGGATATATGTGGGGGGACATGGCTGGATATATGTGGGGGGACATGGCTGGATATATGTGGGGGGACATGGCTGGATGGGGGGGACACATTTAAAAAAAAAAAAAGTATCGGTATTCGGTATCGGCAAGTACATGAAAAAAAGTATCGGTACTTGTACTCAGTCCTAAAAAAGTGGTATCGGGACAACCCTAATCAAAATCCACTGTCCTCACCAGAGCCACTAAAAGCCTACACCCATCTGGGCAGAAGGCATTTAATCAGTAACAGCTTTTTTCTAACACAGGAGGAAAAATGAACATCTGGGGAAGCCCATATGAAACGCGGAGGAGCATAAAAATAGTAGGCAGACAATACTCTGGTTGGCATAGAGAACTCAAGTTCCCTCTAATACACAGGTGTCAAACACAAAGCCCACGGGCCGAATCTGGCCCTCCAGGCCATTTCACGTGGCCCTCCCACCTCTTCTGCTGCTGCCACAGAGCTCCAGCCCTCCTCTGGTCCTCCTCCAGACCCCTACTTTCTGCTTTCAAGCAATGCATCCAGCTTCTTCCCAGCAGCAGCATAAGGAAAGGGGGGGGGTGGGCGGACTGAACTTCTAAAGGTGGTGTGGCTCTTAAAATCTAATATAGAGGGGAGGGGATGCGCTGGACATCTAATCTTACAGATACAACTGGCCCTTTTGAGGGCAATCATAATGCTAATGTGGCCCTCGATGAAATTGAGTTCGACACCCCTGCTCTAATAGGTCTTTACAAAACAATACCTTCCTGAGGACTTTATGTGACCCTATCTTTAGTATAAAAAAATGAAATCAGCACCAGCCTATAAACTTAGGCAGGCCATACATTATCCAAGTTAATACATATAGAGGTTGACCGCACTCGAGATGCCAGAAAAATTTGAACTTTATTGTATAAACTCCAAGTACAAAAGCATCTAAGGCCCCATGCACACGAGACGCTGGTAAACTCGAGTTCAGAGGCGTTTGGGCATTTTTTTCAACTGCCCCTGAACCCATTTAATGTTATCCTATGTGTCCATGCACACAATCACGTTTTTTGGCGGTTAAAAGCAGTTGGGTTTAGGGCCGTTTTTTCAAACGCAAAATTTTGGGTTCAGAAGCGTTTGCTTTTGCGTTTTAAGCGCTAAATGCCGCTACACGCGGCTAAACGCGTCTAAACGCGGCACCCGCGTTTAGCCGCGTTTGCGTTTATAAGCGTTTTTAAAGGAACCCTTTTTTTAACATAATAAAATAGGGAAATATTAAAAAATGTCAAAAAAATTATTTAAATCGTTTTAAATTATGTCTATCATTCAGATAATTCAAAGATGATATATATTCATTCAATAATTCAATACACCACCAGCATTGCACTTTCCAAAATTTTCCTTTTGAATTTAAACCTATATGTTGTACTTTCAACAACGTCTGTCCACCTGCATTTCCATTCAGCCCAACTAATCTAATCAGTGTCTAATTTGCATATAAATGCCTGGCATGCTGTCTAGCCAGCAGACAACCCCAAGACATGTGTTTTTCCTGACCTTTGTCCACAAGCCACCTCCCAAAATCTTCATTTTTGGTTAGAAGTTGAAGAGGTGACATCTCCAAAAATGACTTCTGATGTTACTTTAGTACAACTTATAGAGGCAGTCCAGGTTTATCCCCAAATATGGGACAAGTCCCATGAACTATATTCAGACAGGACAGCCAAGCAAAGGACTTGGCAAGAAATTGGAAAAGAATTGACATCCAACTGGAACCAGTTGAACCCATATCACCAAGAAAAAAGAGGTAAGATTAATACAGCTTTGGGCTTGGTTGGGATGTAAACTAGTTACAATTTCTGACATATTCTTATTTTTCCTTGTACAGTGAAAGATTTTCAGAAGAGATGGAAGTCTGTATCAGACAGAGTCAAAAAAGACTTATTGAAAAATTCGAATTTTGAAAATTTCGAATTTTTCTAAATTTCGAATTTTTAAAAATTCGAATTTTTTAAATTTTGAATTTTCAAAATTTCGAAATTTTCTAAATTTCGAATTTTTAAAAATTCGAATTTTGAAAATGCGAATTTTCCAAAATTCGAATTTTCCAAAATTTCGAATTTTTCTAAATTTCGAATTTTTAAAAATTCGAATTTTTAAAAATTCGAATTTTTAAAAATTCGAATTTTTAAAAATTCGAATTTTTAACATTTCGAATTTTCAAATTTCGAATTTTTAACATTTCGAATTTTCAAAATTCGAATTTTCAAAATTTCGAATTTTCAAAATTTCGAATTTTCAAAATTTCGAATTTTTTAATATTTCGAATTTTCGAAAATTCGAATTTTTCAAAATGAGAATTTTCGAAAATTCGAATTTTTCAAAATTTCGAATTTTCAAAATTTCGAATTTTTTAATATTTCGAATTTTCGAAAATTCGAATTTTTCAAAATTAGAATTTTCGAAAATTAGAATTTTTCTAAATTCGAAATTTTGAAAATTCGAAATTTTGAAAATTCGAATTTTGAAAATTCGAATTTTGAAAAATAGAAATGTTAAAAATTCGAATTTTCGAATGTAGTTTGCGACGGCGTTGAAGCCTCATCAAGAGCAAAGTAAGGACAATTTCTTGGCATATATTCATTATGGGATCCATTTCACAAAGGAGAATAATGAATGTATGCAAGTGCTCTCTCTGCTGCTGCTGCTGCTCTCTCTGTTGAAAATTGCAGAAATGGTTAAATATATAAGCTTTGGGAGGGTCTACAATTCAGTGGTTCTGAACGCTGATAAAACGCGGCAAAACGCCGCAAAATTCGCGGCAAAAACGGGCGTTTTGAACGCCGGTTTTTGCGTTTGAAAACTTGAGTTTAGAAGTGTTTGCTTTTGCTTCTCGTGTGCATGGGGCCTTAGATCTTACAGTGATGGTAAATGCGTTTCATGTAGATTGCGCTTATCCATATGCATATATAAATACTTAGGCTAGTGGGGATTATAGAGAATTGTGTGTATCCATCTATACATTTCTTGATAAATTTATGACTTTATAAGAAATATAAGAAATATTGGAAATCTTAACAATTTGTGCAACATGTTTATGAAAAATGTACCTATATAAACTTGTAATTTATAATGGATACTTGGATATTCTCGTGCAATTGGCTTGCATGTATATGTGTGTGTAATATTATATATATATACACACACATTGTATTTTTTGTTATTTCTTGTATTTTTATATTTTTTCATTCTGTCCATTTTTCTATTTTGGATTTTTTTTTCCATTGTATATATTTGTGTTGGCATTACTGCAACTTAGTGGTGGTTCACACAGGGACGACTCGTCAGGCGACTTAGCCGCCTGACAAGTCGATGTCCGTTTTGTACAATGGAACCGTTCTAATAGGAGCAACTCAAGTCGCTCCGACTTAGAAAAAAGGTTCCTGTACGACTTCGATTGACTTCAATACAGAAGTCATTTTGTAAGTTGCCTCTGAAGTTGTGTGCAGATCGCCTTGCCGAGTCGCGCGGCAGGTCGTGCTGCCCCAGTGTGAACCGGCACTTAGGAAGACAGGTAGAACACTGGTTGAGATGTAGCTGAACTTAGTATTATTTAAGGAGAATAATGGCAGGTATATCCGTGTTATGACTAAACGCAATCTGCGTGAAACTTGTTCACCATCACTGCTGTCATCCTGTATCTTGGATCTGTGATGCTTTTGTACTTTAACTTTTTGGGGTTAATCAGAGGCACTTTAAATGATGGTAGGTGTGTCCTGCCTGCTATTTAACATGAGTTTAAATGTGATTGCTTAATTCTGAACACAGCTACATCCCCAGTTATAAGAGGGTGTGCACATTTATGCAACCACATTATTTTTATTTTTTATTTTTGCTTCCCAACCCTAAAAGATTTCAGTTTGTTTTTCAATTGAGTGTTACAGTTTATAGGTCACATTAACCACTTGCCGACCGCTTTACAAAGATATACGTTAGCAAAATGGCTCGTGTGGGCAAAGCAACGTACGTTGCTTTAAAATTCCCGCCTAGCAGGCCGCGAGCTCCGTGACCATGCCTGCGGGACCCACAGACTGTATGTCTGCCGGTGTCCCGCGAACGTGGGATGCCTGGGTAAACAAGGCATCTCCCTGTTCTGCCCTGTGACAGGACAGTGATCTTCTGCTCCCTGTCTCCGGGAGCAGTGATCAATGTCATGTCAGTGGTAGCCCAGCCCCCCCCCATGGTTAGAATCACTCCCTAGGACACACTTAACCCCTTCCTCACCCCCTAGTGGTTAACCCCTTCCCTGCTAGTGTCATTTACACAGTAATCAGTGCATTTTTATAGCACTGATCACTGTATAAATGACAATGGTCCCAAAATGGCGTCAAAAGTGTCCGATGTGTCCGTCATAAAGTCGCAGTCACGATAAAAATCGCAGATCACCACCATTACTAATAAAAAAATAAAAAAAAGCCATAAAACTTTCCCTTATTTTGTAGACGCTATAACTTTTGCGAAACTCTGGTTAAAGATAATATACGCGCCCCTTTACCTTCTCAAACCACTACTGCGCATAGGAAAAATAAATGCAAATATATATACTCAATATACATATATGCCTAAAGCTTCTACTTGAAAGGTATGATATGTATGCAAAAATTTCAATGAATATAACTTTTGCGCAAACCAAACAATATACGCTTACTGCGATTTTTTGTACCAAAAATATGTAGAAAAATACATATCGGCCTAAACTGAGAAAGAACATTTTTTTTTTTCATATATTTTTTGGGAATATTTATTATAGCAAAAAGTATAGCTAGTATAAAAAAAAAGTATAGCAAAATTGTCGCTCTTTTTTTGTTTATAGTGCAAAAAAAAAAATCACAGAGGTGATCAGAGGTTATCAAATACCACCAAAAGAAGGCTCTTGTGGGGGGGGGGGGGGGGGGGACACACATTTTGTTTGGGAGCCACGGTGCAATTGTCAGTTAAAGCAACGCAGTGTCCCGAATTGCAAAAAGTGCTCTGGTCAGGAAGGGGGTAAATGCTTCCGGGGCTGAAGTGGTTAAACATGGGAAAAGTTCGGAAATGATTTTAGTGAAAGGTAGTTCTACAAAGTATGGACTATATCTGTATAGAGATATTATATATATATATATATATATATATATAGAATCACGTGATGAGATAGTAACTCGCTTCCAAAAACAAGAGGTAACCTCTCAAAATTCAGCTGCAGAACATCATATTAAACAGACTAAATTCTAATTGATATGACACTACGACTTAGGATGAAATGTTTACTGGACAGCGTTATGGCCGATTTGACATGTTGCTTTAACTTATTATAATATCCTTGCAGATATACGGTATATACTCAAGTATAAGCCGAGTTTTTCAGCACATTTTTTGGTGCTAAAAATGCCTCCCTCGGTTTATACTCGAGTCACCTTTTTCCGCCTGATCTCCCGGACTTTGGGGACCCGGTACTGGCCGTAGGTCCCCTGGACCCCAAACGTGTCACACATATAGCCCAACTCTTCCTCTACAAGTGTGCAAAGTTTGTTGTCCGGGGGACCTACGGCCGGGGAGCACCGATTTTTTAAAGTCAGGCACCCCTTTCATAGTCTCCAATGTTAAACGGTAATTTTTCCGGTAACTTTGGGGACCAGGTACCTCACGGTATCGATGCCATGTCAAATGTAAGTCAAGTCATGGACACAGTGAGTCATGGACACAGTGAGACACAGTGAGGCATGGACACAGTGAGACACAGTGAGGCATGGACACAGTGAGGCATGCAGATGGACACCCTAGGCTTATACTCGAGTCAATAAGATTTCCCATTTTTTTGTGGTAAAATTAGGTGCCTTGGCTTATACTCGAGTATATACGGTAATAAAAATGATGGGGCAGCCTGACTCACGCTAAAAGTTTTTCCCCTCTTAGGCTTTCCCACAAATTAACATCCGCATAGGAGCTAGTTACCAACAAGCCTCAAAAACATATCAGATGTTTGATATTAAGGAAAAGAAAAGTTACAAATTGTAGTTTATGGTTCCGATCAATGATTACCTAGGATAAATGATGGAGGTGAGATTTTCCGTTTGTAAAGCTGGATTGCCAAAGGTTGTCTTCTCTCTCGTGTTTCTCACATCAGAATGCTCACCAAAACAATTGCCAGTCTGCTGAGTAAGCAGAGTCTGCAGCTGCCTGGCGTTTTAGCTGGGGCAGCGCTGGCAGTGGAACAGTTAATGGCAGCAGTCTCTTGATAAAGGAGCTGCCAAGCTTGGCGGCAGCTAAAAATAGGCACGAGTTTGCCATCTGCTTTTCTATTCCTGAGCTGGCAGCAGCTTCACGCTCCGCCGGTGCCAGCCCCCCTGTTGCTAGCTATCCGGCGGCAACAGCAAATAATAGAGTGAGCCGCGGATAATAAGGTGTTCGTCCAAGGTGCTGCAGATCCGATTAATCGACCTTTTAACTCCTCAGTTGCCGCAGCTGGAAAAGTTAAAGAGTCTGATCCCAGAAGTGCTTTACAAAAACGAGGACAGAAGAAAGCTCTATATGTGTATTTTAACCACTTCAGCTCTCATACCGGTATACCTTGTATGGACCAATCACAGGAGTTATTACATTTCCAGTATGGGCTGCATTACTCAGCAATGACTTTGTCAATACTTAACATAGTAATACATATATTTTCTTGGGGACAAACTAGGTTTTCTATAGACAGTATTATCATGCAAAAATATTTTATTTTCAATGTAATCTACAAACAATAAATATAACAAAATGAAAAATAAAAGTTTTGTGTATTTGGACCGGTGTTTGTTAAAAGAAAAAAAAAAAGTAGTCTTACGGTAAATAAAACATTATTTTTTTCTCATTTAACAATACATTTAATAATGTTTACAATGCCAAAGTATGGCAAAGGGGTTTGGAAATAAAAAAAGGGCATTCCTTTTTATACAACACTAAAAAAAAAATTGCAAAAAGAATATTTAAATTCAATTTTTTTTTATTAAAAACAAAAAAAAAAAGTGAAAAAAAATCATCAGAAAAATAATAGTATAGGGAGAAGGGGAGGTATTCAATCATTATGGACTGAATAGGGTTAACAAAGTTAGTAAGGAGTTAAATAAGAATACATTTTTTTTATCAAAGCAAAAAAAAATCAGAAATCTTTAACTGATGTCATATGCATATCACATCTATAAATTAAACAGTAAATAGGTTGTACAGTAGAACAATTGTTACATTGTATTTACTCAATAACATTTACAGACTATCTGCAGGTGTAATTTTTCACAGAAGCAGCTGTATTTTGACAGCTGATAATAGCAATCAATAGAGGTGGGAGCGAGGAGTAGGTCATTGAATATATATATATTTTTTTTTAGGATGCATCTCTTACATTAAAAGGATACGTTTGGGGTCCCCCGCTGGCTCTAAGCCCGGGAACTGAACCATTACTTGACCGCTGATCTTGGCCTGCTTAGAATGGATAGCGGTGGCCGTACGCCACAACTCGGAAGTAGTTAAATATTTTATAGGGTTTTTAATGGACAAAATATGGATTTATGAGATTTACAAATTACTTCATTCTGATATTATGTAGATTTTACACAGTGACCCAACTTATTTGGAATTGGAATTGGATTCAGGAAAATTTGCATTTGATAAATGGCTACACAAATATTGTGCGACAAAGTTTTGCAACACCCGCCATTTTATTTTTCAGGGACTTAGCTTTCAGAAAATATATATTATTTGTATATTAACCACTTCAGCCCCCCGAAGAATTGGCTGTTCAATGACCGGGCCATTTTTTGCGATTCGGAAATGCGTCGCTTTAACTGACAATTGTGCAGCTGTGCGACGCTGTACCCAAACAAAATTGATGTCTTTTTTTCCCCAGAAATAGAGCTTTCTTTTAGTGGTATTTGATCATCTGCGCACAAGTTATAGCGTCTACAAAATAGGGGACAGATTTATAGCATTTTTATTATTATTATTTTTTTACTGGTAATGGCTGCGATTTTTATCCGGACTGTGACATTATGGCGATCATATTTTTGGGACCATTGGCATTTATACAGCGATCAGTGCTATAAAAATGCCATGATTACTGTAAAAATATCACTGGCAGGGAAGGGGTTAACACTAGGGGCGATGAAGGGGTTAATTGTGTTCCCCAATGTGTGTTCTAACTAAAGGGGACTGACCTAGAGGAAATTACAGATCGTAGTTCCTAGCCATTAGGAACTCACGATCTGTCTTTCCTCGGCTCACAGAACAGGGATGTATGTGTGTGTTTACACACACATGTCCCTGTTCTGCCTCTCGTGCCTGGAGATTGCTTGCAGCTGGCGATCATCGCGACCGCCGGTCACGAGTATCGGCACCTCCGCGATGCAGCGGCGCATGCACGCCTGCTAGCCTGCTTAAAGCGACAGACGTACAGGTACCACGATTCGCGCAGCGGAGCCAACCTGCCGCGTAACTGCGGCGGCTGACCCGCAAGCAGTTAAGTAATTTTCTAGCAAAGAATAGGAGAAATGTCAGAATTTGCCTGGCTTTGAAGTGGTTAAAGCCCACCTCGATAAAAAGCAAAAATCCCTCTTGCAGTGGGGATGCCAATTCAAGTCTAGAGGACAAGAAAAGCAGGTGGTGGACTCTCCTCAAAGCTCTGGCGGTGGACTGTTCCTTGGTGTCCTCACATCCATTGCAGGGCTAGGCAAATCCTCCTGCATCAGTTTTGATATCAGGGGCATCCTACCATTGGGGAATAGTGGGAAAGATGCAGCAGAGGTTGGTCCATAGTGGAGCCTGTGGGGAAGGAGAATCACGCAAGTATAATTACTTTTCCCGGTTCCATATATGTAAATGAGCAGTTTACCCTTGCAGTGTTAGGACAGCCCCATTGGAAGAAGGGATTTTTACCATATTTATCGGCGTATATCGCGCACTTTTTTGCCCTGAAAATCAGGGCAAAATCGTGGGTGCGCGATATACGCTGATACTCACTTTCCCGCGCCGAGTTTTGAATACTGCGCCGACATATACCCAGCGCAGTACACTCGGGTATATTCGGCCAGTCTCGGCTTCTTCCGCGGTCACGTCCTGGACGTGAGCGCGACAGTTGCCGAGGCTGCCCGAGTGTACTGCGCTGGGTATATGCTGGCGCAGCATTCAAAACTCGGTGCGGGAAACGAGCGGGGAGGAGGCGAGGACGCCTTGAGGACGCCGGACCCGCCGAAGAGGAGACCGGACCCGCCGAAGAGGACACCGGACCCGCCGCAGAAGGACACCCGAAGCCGCAGAAGGACGCCGGACCCGCCGAAGAGGACACCCGAAGCCGCAGAAGGACGCCGGACCCGCCGAAGAGGACACCCGAAGCCGCAGAAGGACACCGGAACCGACGAGGCTGTCGATGGACGCCGCGCAAGACACCAAAACTAAGTACAAAAATAATTTTTTTTCCACAGGATTGGGGGTCACTTTAGGGGTGCGCGGTATACGCGAGAGCGCGTTATACCGCGATAAATACAGTACTTTTTTTTAAGAGTTCAGCTTTAATGTAACTGGGATTTCAGTTAAAATTTGGATTTATTCCCAGTAGCGTACCAAGTGGGGGGCAGGCTCCAGGTGCCACGCACTAGGGGGGTGTAAGGGGGCACGTTTGTGTGTTGCTATGCTTGGGCTCTTGCCCTTTCCTGCGCTGTTGTCTGTTTTTCAGACCTTCCACCTGGTTGGCAGAGGTGCTATGTAATGTAAAGGGGTCCAGAGGTGCAGGGTGCTGTGTAATGTAAAGAGGTCCAGAGGTGCAGGGTGCCTTGTAATGTAGAGGGGTCCAGAGTTGCAGGGTGTCGTGCAATGTAAAGGGGTCCAGAGGTGCAGGGTGCCGTGCAATGTAAAGGGGTCCAGAGGTGCAGGGTGCCGTGCAATGTAAAGGGTCTACAGGTGAAGGGTGCTGTGAAATGTAAAGGGGTCCAGAAGTGCAGGTTGCTGTGTAATACAAAGGGGTCCAGAGCTGTGGGGGCTGTGTAATGTAAAGGGGTCCAGAGGTGCAGTTGTGGAGAGGGGGTACACACTAGTGACAAAGAGATATTGAAGGATGTAGAGGGCACAGTGGGGCGTTTTTACATTTTAACGTGGGGGGGGGGTGCCAGATATAGGATCCGCCCCGGGTGCTAAATGCTCTAGGTACGCCCCTGTTTATTCCCTAATGCCAATCCTTCCAAATCTGCCATCCAAATGATGTGTACATTATACCGATCCCTACAAATCAGCAGCTGGTGTAGTTTCTGCATAGATAGTTTATTGGGGCTTTAGAAGTGGTTTTGCTCCACAAAAATATCCTAATTCTAGTGGACAAGAAACAAAAAAGATCACCATGGTCAGTATCGGCTATAAATAAGAGAAAGTAATGATACAATTAACCTAACACAGAAGTGGCCCTTGTGGCTATGCTGGAGGCAAAAATACTGTAACAACTTTTAAATATAGTAATAAAGACTACGATAGGCTTTTATTTCAACAAAGTATTTCTCCCACTCTTTAAAACAACCTCCACTCTGTGACTCAAATATTCATTAGTGATTGTCTGCGAAGTTGCAGTTAAAATATAACTTTATAGAGATTTATAGTACAGCTCTGGGGGTGGATAGTAATTGAAAACTCTACCACGCTGGTGTCTTAATTCCAGGAATGCAACAGTCAAAGCAATTTTGAAGGGTACCTCTCGCCCCCAGACAAGTCAACTCTTGATGATATAATAAACTGCATCTAAGCAAATACTTTTCTGTATATTTTAGGACAATCTTTCTCAACAAGAGTTCCATGAAACCCCAAGATTTTGGCAGAGTTTGCTTGAGGTCTCTTAAGAAGCTCCAAATTGGCCTTCTACCAACAACCACCAATGTTTGGAGCACAATATTCCACTTGTGATGTCCTGTGTGTTGTGAGAGACACAAGACTCTGATCTGGAGCAATGGATGTTTATTCAGTACAGGCTGTACACTGCAACATGCATCTAAAAAAAAAAAAAAAACCCACAATAAAACAATAACAGGCACAAAACATTAACTGATAACTGTCCAATAACAGTCCTCCAAACACAGGAGAATTACAGGACTTCAAGCTTCCAGGGACAGTTGCGGTTAAAATGTCATCGAATCACTTCCGTCGGCCCCGTCGAAAGTCTCGTAACCGCTCTTGCAACTGCAACCGGTCAGGAGGGCGACAGTGTCGTTGAGGCCGGGCATCCAGCGATTCGGGACCGGAGGAAACAGGGCTGGCCGGAATGGGTACCGGCGGGGCCAAAAAGGGATCCCCCAACTCAGAGGGTAAACAGACCTCCGAACCAGAGCTGGAGGGCTCTGTTGGAGCTGAGTTCAAAAGTTCAGAGTCCCCACAATCATCAGTCTCTGTGCATCCTGATCCGCTGGGAGCAGAACCTTGAGACACTGGTGGTTCAGCCGGCATCAGGGATTCGGGCAGTTGAGAACGAGGACGCAGTTGATCCGCATGACGTCTGCAAATGGAACCATCTTCCAGGTGGACCTTGTACATCTTGGGTCCCAAAGTCTCTGCAATGACAGCAGGAAGCCAACGGGTGTTGGAAGACCCATAAGATCGGGCCCATACCTTTTGTTGGGCTGTGAATCCGGGAAGCTCATTGTGTTTGACCATCTTGTCTTGGGACTGCAGTACATGTTCCTGGACTGTTTGAGAGCGGAGCATATCCAAAACAGTCCATGGCTGCCGACCCAGAAGGAGTTCTGCTGGAGTTTTACCAGTGGTTGCATGTGGTGTGTTTCTGTAAGCAGAAAGGAAGGAGTCCAGCTGCTGAGTTGACAGAGACTGTTGTTTACTTGCAGCCACTGTAGCTTTGAAATAGCGTTTGAAAGTCTGCACAAACCTCTCTGCTTGACCATTTGTAGCTGGGTGGTAAGGTGCGGTCAACTTGTGCTTGATGTTGTGGGCAGTCAGGAAACGCTGAAACTCCTGACTGGTGAATTGTGCACCGTTGTCAGTGACGATCTCTCTGGGGTATCCAAACGTAGCAGCGAGATGTAACAGTATGGAAATCGTTGCCTTAGTCGTTGGCTGAGTAACAGGAATGACCTCAGGCCACTTTGAATGGGTGTCCACTATGATCAAGAAGGTGTGTCCTCTGATCGGGCCTGCAAAGTCCAAGTGTAGGCGAAACCAAGGAACCGTGGGCCAAGTCCAGGGCTGGACGCACCCTCGAGGAGGGTCTCTTGCCGTTTGTGCACATCCAAGACAAGCATTCACATATGTTGCGATATCTGAGTCTAGATTTGGCCACCACACATAGCCTCTGGCCTTTTGTTTCATACGTGTGCCCCCAGGATGACCGGTATGTAGCAAGTCCAGAATGTGTCTCCAGAGGGTTTGTGGAATGATCACTCGGTCTCCCCATAAAACACAGTTGCCAGCCACAGTTAATTCCATACGCCTACGGAAATAAGGTTCATACTCCTGTGTGACAGTTGCAGGCCAACCGGACCGTACCCAGGAGAGTATTGTTTTCAGAAAGGTATCCTTGGTTGTATGGGCTGCTATCTCTCCAGAAGACAAGAAGGACAGGCTGGTGTAACGACAACTCTTGACCGGTGGAGAAGAGTCCATGGACCTCCCTGTCAGTCGGGACATTGCGTCCGCATTAGCATTGGCATCATGACCACGATACTGAATTTTGTAGCTGTATGCCCCCAAAAATAGGGCATAGCGTTGGAGGCGGGCCGCAGTAGTCTGGGAGATGCCTTTGTCAGGGCTAAAGATCTGAAGGAGTGGTTTATGGTCCGTCAGTATGGTGAATTCCCTACCATACAGGTAAAGATGAAACTTCTTAATTGCCCATATCAGTGCAAGAGCCTCTTTGTCAATGTGTGAGTAATTGCTTTCTGCTTTTCTCAAAGACCTGGAGGCAAATGCCACTGGTTTTTCTGACCCATCTGGTAAGATGTGGGATAGTCCTGCCCCCAGACCATAGGGTGAGGCATCACAAGCCAAGGTGAGAGGCTTCTGGAGGTCATAGTGCACGAGCATGCGTGACGCCAACAGCTTCCGCTTAGAAACTTCAAAAGCACGCTGGCATGCAGCCGACCAGTCCCCCAAAAGCTTGTTCAACGGACACAAGGTGTGTGCCAGATCTGGCAGGAATTTGTGGTAATAGTTCAGCAAGCCAAGGTATGATCGCAGCTGCTGGACGTTGGTTGGGGCTGGAGCTTTGACTAAAGCATCAACCTTGGCTTCTGTGGTGTGTATACCTTCTGCATCCACAAGGTGGCCACAAAACTCCAATTTAGGCACCATGAATTGGCATTTTGCTAAGTTCACTTTCAGACCCTGTTCTTGGAGTCTCGCCAACACAAGCTCCACATTCTGCTTGTGTTCCTGGTCAGTCCGTCCCATGATGGGCATGTCATCTAGCAGGCACTGCGTTAAAGGAAGGTTCGCCAAAATCTCGTCCATTTTTCGATGCCAAATGGCTGGGGCAGAGGCTACCCCAAACACCATCCGATTGTATTCATATAGTCCCTTGTGGGTGTTGATGGTCAGAAACTTGCGGGAAGAAGGATGAACCTCAAACTGTAAATATGCTTGTTTGAGATCAAGCTTGGTGAACTTTTGACCCCCTGCAAGAGAGGCAAAAATGTCATCTACTCTGGGTAGGGGATACTGGTCTATTTCCAGTTGAGAGTTCAGTGCCATGCGGAAATCGCCACAAATGCGCAAGTCCCCATTCGCTTTCTTTACCGGTACAACTGGTGATGCCCACTCGCTGTGCTCTACCTTTGAGATGACACCTTGTTCCTCCAGCCGACTTAGTTCTGCTTCCACACCTGCTCGGAGTACGAAAGGTACTGTCCGAGCTTTGAAGAACTTGGGTTGAGCGTTGGGTTTCAGCTTGAGTCTCACACAGTCAGGTTTTATTTTTCCCAACTGGTCATCAAAAACCTTTGGGAACCGCTGCTTCAGGGACACCACCCATCCCTCATTATCTCCTAATGGCATGGTAACGGTGTTACAGGGACTTATGGCGATGTCTGGCATACCAAAGTGAGCAATCCAGTCTCTCCCAAAGAGAGGGGGTCCCCCATTTTCTAGGATATATAATGGCAGTCTCTTTGTCTGACCCTTGTACAATACCTTTACTTTTGCGTAACCCAGTGGGTGGAGTATCTGCTTTGAGTATGTCTGCAGTTTGATTGGTGTTGGGCGGACAGTTCTTCGGGTCTGAAGTTGTCTCCATTGTTTCTGGGTGATAACTGAAACTGTTGCTCCTGTGTCTACATCCATCTTGAGTTTCCTTCCCTCAATGGTTACATCTACAGTCATTGCGGAGGGTGCTGCATGCATATGATGTATGTCTAACCTATGGAGCACTTCTTCATCCTCTGACTCAGATGATGATGTATATCTTCCCACCATATATGTCTTTGTCTTGGGGTTCAGAGGTTGTTTATCTCGCACCTTCTTGCTACGGCAAACTCGTTTCAGATGGCCGGTTCTACCGCAATTATGACAGGTCTGATCCTTAAACCGGCAGACTTTGTGGTCATGGTCTGTATTCCCACAACGGTAACAAGCTGACTCCCGGCTTGGTGAGGGTCTGTATTTCCATTTTGCGGCAGTTGGCTTGACTGCTGTGCTGAAAACTTCCTGCTTCACCTCTTCCCTTCTGCTTTGGGGGTTCAATTGCTCTGCATCTTTCACAGCCATTTCCATCACTGAAGCTATCTCAATTGCCTTTGTAATGGTAAGGTCTTTCTCTGTTAACAGTCTCTTTTGTGTCGACTCACAATTCAGTCCCATAACAAACTTATCTCTCAGTGCAGTGGGTAGGTAGTCCCCAAAAGAACAGGTAGAGGCTAGTCTGCGAAGGGCGAGCACATAAGCTTTAATCTCTTCACCTGTCTGCTGCTGCCTCTGATAGAAGCAAAATCTTTCTGCTATTTCTAGTGGTTTGGGCTGGAAGTGATCCTCTAGCAGTGTCAGCAGCTCTGCCAATGTCTTAGCTGAAGGTTTTACAGGGGAAAGCAGATCTCTGAGAGTGTCATACGTTTTGGACCCGACCACTAAGAAAAACTGCCACTTGCCTGTTGTCTGTGATGTCATTTGCATTAAAATACTGTTCCAGCCTCTCAACCCAGGAACTCCAGGAAGTCTGTTCTCCATCAAACTCACTTTATGTCCCGATTAATGACATTTTCCTGCTGGGATCTGTGACTGCTTTTATCCAGGTGACAATCCACAATGTCTTTGTCTCTCTCTCATTCTCAGACTGATAGACACTTTGTAAATTCCATTCTCGTCGCCACTGTGATGTCCTGTGTGCTGTGAGAGACACAAGACTCTGATCTGGAGCAATGGATGTTTATTCAGTACAGGCTGTACACTGCAACATGCATCTCAGGACAGTACATATCTCTGCTTCCTACATGAGCACACTCTAAGATGGCCACTGTACCCCTTGACCCTTGTCATCACTGCTGGGTGGAGCCAGCCTTAAAGTGCCAGTACATGTGGAACCCTTCAGGTATAACACCACTGTTGGCTGATGTCTAGGAGCCAAGTCCAGGCTCTGCAGGGATCCCAACTTTATGTGGGGAACTGCTTAGATGCCTGACTGTCAGCTTGTTCAGCCTCTCAGTGCACCGCTGAGAGCATGAGCCAGCCGCTCCTGCTCCCTTCACAGTCTGGTGCTCCAGGAAGAGAGCTGTAGGGGCAGAGCCCAGAGAGGTTACCAACAGTCACCGCTCTGTGCGCAGAGCAGGCCCAAAAACTGAATTAAACGCAGTCACTTATCACTCAGTTCCCAGTGTAGAGCCCATTGGGGGACAGCTGCAGCATTGATCCAAGCACTTCTCTCTGAACAAGGGGGTACGCCCCCCAAAACAAATCAGCTTTTCAACGTAATGGTGCATCGGGTCAGGCCACGCAATACTTATATTTATATGCTCTACCTTTGCGACTGATTTGACTCTTTTTGTTCTCACATTAATAAACCCTGGTATAGCATAGGCCTTTGCACCTTCCTGTGTGCCTTCTTAAGGCCCGTACACACAATTGGATATTCCCACAACAATTGTGTGATGGACGTGTTTTGTTGGATAATCCGACCGTCTGTATGCTCCATCGAGCAACTGTTGTTGGAATTTCCGTCAACAAATGTTGGATGGTCATGCTCTCAAATTGTCTGACAACAAACGTGTTCCATCGGATTATCTAAACACGCATGCTCTGAACCAATGCTAACCATTAGACAACATTAGCTGACGTTGAATGTTGGCTGAAAATGTTCGGCCGTCTGTATGCAAAACAAGTTCACGGCCAACGCCCTTCGGACAAAGATCCACAGATTTGTCTGATGAAAATCCGAGTGTGTGTGAGGCTTTACAGTTATCTACTAGATCCCCCATCTGAGGAGGGCTGCACCAATGGAGAATGCCAGAAGTATTTTTCTACATTTGATTGTTGATGATCCACCTATAATTGAAACTTTATGACAGAACTCTGAGTGCAAGAGGCGTTTGTATGTAAATGTTTGCTATAGCTCTCAATTATGTCATCTATGTGCTTCTTTATCAAACTCTCAAAAGTCATCCTGACTATAGAAATTAAGCTTAAAGGTCTGTAGTTACCTGCTAAAGTTTTGGATTCCCTTTCAAACACCGGCGCCACATTGGCCTTGCACCATTCTACTGGTACCAAGACAGTCTCAGAAAATTGGAAGCAATGACTTTCAAAAAACAAAGCTTAACTCTTTCAGGACACATGGGTGAACATTATCTTGTCCAGATGAAAGCATTCACCTTTTTTGTCTGTTTCTAGAACATTTGAAGATATGGTTCTACCATCCCCATTGTGGACTTGAACGTCATCATTTTCATTTGTATAAATAGAGCTGAAGAAAGTATTTGGATAGATTAAAGAGAAAGACCTGGATAGATTTGTCTTCTCTTTGTGCCCAATCGCCAACCCTGATCTTGCAATGGGCCCACATGCTCAGATATAAACTTTTTACTGTTAAAATATTTAAATCATTTTTGGGGGTTATTTTACTTTTTTTTTGCAATCTATCATTCATTTTGAATTTTGTTATATTCTTTTTAATGTTGAAATGAGGAAGCTGTTCCTAAATTTTTATGTTTTCTTATTCTATATGGGTCTCTTTTAAAAAAAAAAAACAAGAAACCAAAGCACGATGGGAGTGGAAGGGAGAATGTTGGCTACAGCGCGGTCACACATTGCCAAGAGAGAATCATATGATGTCCGCCAGTGATCGTGCTTCCCGCACACCCCCAGCAGCGCGAATGGGCACTGATCTGTGATCGCTGCATTTTTCGGACACTGACAGCTGATCACAGATCGGGGTATAGAGTCAGTCACAGTGGCTCTTTATCATGTTACCAGTTGTGTCCAATCACAGGGTAAACGGGATTTGACAGTTATCAGCAACCCTTTCCTCATGCTGACACTAGGTGAGGAGAGGAGAGGCGATAACCAGTAAATCCACATAGGGGACATCTACATGGATAATCAAAGCACTTAATCGTCAGTGCAGTCCGTCAGGGCCCACCAGTGATGGCCGTCAGGGCCCACCAGTGATGGCCGTCAGGGCCCACCAGTGATGGCCGTCAGGACCCACCAGTGATGCCCGTCAGGACCCACCAGTGATGCCCGTCAGGACCCACCAGTGATGCCCGTCAGGACCCACCAGTGATGCCCGTCAGTGCTGCCTATTAGTGCACAACAGTGAAGGAGAAAATTGGCTTATTTACAAATGTTTAAACACAGAAACTAAAGAAAAACTTTCAGTTTTTTCAAAAAGTCTCCCCCCCCCCGATAAAAACACAATTTGGGTGTGAGAATCCTTAGGGGAAATAGGAACACAAACATAGAACTTATGCTGGATTTCTAACTGTAATAAACCTCACAATACTGTGACAGCAACATTGTAATCTTACTGTGTTGCTGCATTATAGTACTGGATGTGTCACTGCAATGCTCAATAGAATATTTCAGTGATGAATGTAAAGTCACATTGCTTGCTAGAACATCCAAATATCTATTTCATAAGTTTGATTATGAAATAAGATTCTCCTTCACCCCTCAATATAGGAAACACTTTAAAAGGTATGCAGATAAACGTTAACATAATTATTGAATTAAATTAATGAGTCAGCACTTATCTTTAATTGTAATCCAATAGAAAGCAAGTCACATTTTTTAATGATATTATTGTTCAACAATTTTCATCTGCAGCCTGAAGTCTGATTGGTGGCTGCAGTGACAATATTGAATTGTTCTAAAGATGAGTTTTGATGCAGACGGAGCCAAAATAAGGTGGTCGACTTTAACCACTTGCTGTCCAGGGCAATTTTTTAAAAACAAAAGCAGCAGTTTTGTCACAAAATTATTAGACCTGCCAAATGTAATTTATTTTTTATTTTTTATGCATTTTAGTGTAAATATGAGATCTAAAGGTCTTTTTGATCCCAGATCTCATATTTAAGGCCCTGTACACACGAGGAGACATGTCCGATGAAAATGGTCCGCGGACCGTTTTCATCAGACATGTCTCCTGGGATATTTTGGTCTTATGTGTGTACACACCATCAGACCAAAATCCCTGCGGACAGAGAACGCGGTGACGTGACGGTGACGTGCTCCAACACGGAAGTTCAATGCTTCCACGCATGCGTCGAATCAATTCGACGCATGCGGGGGATTTCTGTCTGATGGTTAGGCGTACTAACCATCGGACAGGTTTCCAGCGGACAAGTTTCTAAGCATGCTTGGAAACTTTTGTCCGCTGGAAACCTGTCCGCTAGGCCGTACACATGATCAAACCTGTCCGCGGAAACTGGTCTGCGGACCAGTTTCAGCGGACATGTCTCCTCGTGTGTACGCGGCCTAAGAGGTCCTGTAATGCCCTTTTTCTATTACAAGGGATGTTTACATTCCGTTTAATAGGAATAAAAGCGACAATAATTTTAATTAAAAAAAAAGAACAGTATAAGAACAGTATAAAAAATAAAAAGGTGAAATAAATAAGAAAAAATGTATATATTTTTTAACCACTTAAGGACCGCCTCCTGCAGATATACGTCGGCAGAATGGCACGGCTGGGCACAAGCATGAACCTGTACGTCCTCTAAGTGCCCAGCCGTAGGTCGCGATCCGGTTCGAAGCTCCGTGACCGTGAGTGGTCCCCGGACCTGAAAAACGGGGAAAGCTGTGTGTAAACACAGCTTCTCCGTTCTTCACTGTGGCGCCGTGATTGATTGTGTGTTCCCTAATATAGGGAAAAATATGAGGTCACATATAACCCCTACAGCGCCCCCTAGTGGTTAACTCCCAAACTGCAATTGTCATTTTCACAGTAAACAATGCATTTTTAATATATTTTTTGCTGTGAAAATGACAATGGTCCCAAGAATGTGTCAAAATTGTCCGATGTGTCCGCCACAATGTCGCAGTCACGAAAAAAAAAATCGCTGATCGCTGCTATTAGTATTAAAAAAAAAAACAATAAAAATGCAATAAAACTAATCTACTATTTAGTAAACGCTATAAATTTTGCGCAAACCAATCGATATTGCGATTTTTGCGATTTTTTTTACCAAAAATAGGTAGAAGAATACGTATCGGCCTAAACTGAGGAAAAGAAATGTTTTTATATATTTTTGGGAGATATTGATTATAGCAAAAAGTAAAAAATATAGCATTTTTTTCAAAATTGTCACTCTATTTTTGTTTATAGCGCAAAAAATAAAAACCGCAGAGGTGATCAAATTCCACCAAAAGAAAGCTCTATTTGTGGGAAAAAAAGGACGGCAATTTTACGTTAGCCTTTTTTTTTTTTTTGGCCATCCAATGTGGGAAACCTTGCTTGAAAATATAAAAGGCGGAACTTATTTACAAGAAGCTCTAGGACACTCCAGGCAATCTAAAGCAGGGCTGCTAAGCCACACGCGCATGGGATCTCTGCAACAGGGATCAACCGGAGTCGGTAAGCAGATAGGAGATAAGAGGTGGAGGTTCTCATCTATCCTGCTATTGGACACGGTGTCCTTGGACTTGTTTGGCACTTTTTTCTTTAGATAATTGTTTGGAATCATATGGGAATTTGGATTCTTATGGACTATTGTCTTATTATACTGATCCAATTATCATCTTATTAATGGTATTAATTTGTGTATGCACAGGTGATTATGTGTGCACGAGTTACTGTTAAGTTATTATAGTTTCACTTGATTACTATTTATGCAGTGCAACATGTTCTAACACCGTTATACTTACCTGGCCCCTCAAAAGTTCCGCGCTCAGCCCCCGACATCCTCTTCCCTGCTAAAACTGTCCGTTTATTGGCTAGAGTGGATGAATTGAAAGCAGCGCAGGCATTGGCTGGCGCTGCCGTCAATCGCATCCAATGACGCGGCACACCGGGGGGGCGGGTGGAGTGATAGAGTGAGTGGCTATAGCCGCTCGCTGTATCACGGGAGCACGCCCGCAAGGATTCCACTACATGCAAGCTTGCTCGCGTAAATGTGTGGAGTTCTTGCGGGGAGGACCAGAGACAGCCGCGAGGGACCCCAGAAGACGTGGACCAGGGCCACTCTGTGCAAAACGAGCTGCGCAGTGGAAGTAAGTATAACATGTTTGTTTTTTTATTTTTCTTTACAACCCCTTTAAAAGGATATGTTCAACTTTCGGGAAAAATGTTACATACTTTGAGATTATCTCACCAAAGGATAACATTTTTGTTGCAGAGGATGCCCAAAATCTGACTTGTATCTATCAGACGTCTGGCAAAATCAGTAAGCAAATCACACAAACAAGAAATGACATATCTGGACATCTCCAGGTAGCCATATTGCATTTCATTTTACAGATTACAAAGCTGAAGATTGAAAAGGAAAGGTAATTTTTAATAACAATTAAAATTTGACTTGGGTTGTACTTGTATATGCTGAATTATACATATATTTTTTTGTTTGCCAATTTATTTTCCCATGAAAGTGTCGTTACCCTTTAAAGTGAGGGGAATACCCTTTTAGACAGCTGTCACAGTAATGTCTTCATCTCTTGTTCTTGTAAAAACACGAAGGATTTGTATTCCTCCTCCGCTTTTTAAGTACAAACAGGGTAAATCTCCCCAACAAGAACACAGGAAGAAAGACAAAAAAAAACGAAAAAACAATTGACATGAGATCTAACCCTTCCCCTCTTCATCCCAAAAACGTTTTTCTTGCATACACGTTAATGTTTGCTTGCAACAAAGAGATGCGTTGAATAATTGACACCCAGAAAAGCTTGTTTGGCAGTACAAACGAGAGTCTAATAACGAAATATTCTCTTAAATCATTGTTGCCAAGTTTTCTTATATCTGGTTTCAACCCAGGCTGCTTACACTATATCGTCAAAAGTATTGGGACAGCTGCCTTTACACGCACATGAACTTTAGTGGCTTCCCAGTCTTAGTCTGTAAGGTTCAATATTGAGTTGGCCCACTCTTTGCAGCTATAACAGCTTCAACTCTTCTGGGAAGGCTGTCCACAAGGTTTAGGAGCGTGTCTATGGGAATGTTTGATCATTCTTCCAAAAGCGCATTTGTGAGGTCAGGCACTGATGTAGACAAGAAGGCCTGGCTCCCAGTCTCCACTTTAATATGAATGAATGAATGAATGAATGAATGAATTAATGAAAAACGTATATAGCGCGGCACATGCGAATTGAATCGCCTCTGGGCGCTTGTTGTTTCTGTCTCTCTGGTCATCAAAAGAGCAGAGTTTTTATCTGTCTTCTGAAGCTCAGGTAGTTTTCCTCCAGCCAAATGCTGGTTGGTAAAGCTTTCTATAGTTTGGGACCCTGGAAGGCAAACCTTCTTTCTCCTTTGGACTTGTATCTGACTTTGGGTATCTTGACCAAATTTTGGTCGGTGGATCGCAGAACGTGATTGGGATTGTGGGCTTCTATCTTTTCGCATAGATATTGGGGGGCCTTCCCATGGATGCACTTATGTGTCAGACAGAGTGTTTTAAAAACAATTCTGTCTTTTACTGGCAGCCAGTGAAGGGCTCTCAGTGAAGGTGAGATGGATTCCCAGGGTTTTTTCCCAGTCACAAGTCTGGCGGCCGTATTTTGAACGACTTGCAGACGAGCGATTTGATACTTAGGGAGTCCAAGGTAAAGGGCATTTGCATAGTCCAATCTGGAGTTCACAATTGTTCCCACCACGACTGCTACGTCTTCTTTGGGGATAAACGGAATAAGTTTGCGTAGTAGGCGCAGCAGATGGTGTGATCCGCTGACTACTGACCCTATTTGTGCGTCCATTGTCATGTAGGTGTCAAAAATGACCCCAAGACTTTTGACTTTGGAGCTAGGGGAGATGATCTGGCCCAGAATGGGCGGGGGTGTCCAGGTTGTTGTCAGCTGCTTCTTGCGACTGGCATGAAACAGAAGGAGTCCCAAAGGTGTTGTATCAGGTTGAGGTCAGGGCTCTGTGCAGGCCACTCAAGTTCCTCCACCCCAAACTCGCTCATCTGTGTCTTTATGGACTTTGCTTTGTGCTCTGTTGTGCAGTCATGTTGGAACAGGAAAGGGCCGTCCCCAAACTGTTCCCACAAAGTTGGGCGCATGAAATTGTCTAAAATGCCTTGGTATGCTGACACCTAAAGAGTTCCCTTCACTGGAACTAAGGGGCCAAGACCAACCCCTGAAAAACAACCCCACATCATAACCCCCCCCACCAAATGATTTGGACCAGTGCACAAAGCAGGGTCCATAAAGACATTGAAGAGCAAATTTGGGATGGAGGAACTTGACTGGTCTGCACAGAGTCCTGAACTCAACCCAATAGAACACCTTTAGGATGAATTAGAGCAGAGACTGGGAGCCAGGCCTTCTCGTCCAACATCAGTGCCTGACCTCACAAATGGGCCAACTCAATGTTGAACCATATGGACCAAGACTGAAATGCCATTAAAGTTCATGTGCGTGTAAAAGCAGGCGTCCTAATACTTTGTCTTTAAACTGGACTTGGTGCATGTAGATGTAGAGAGTACCGATATATGTGGGGAAATGCATCTGCCAGCGAGATTACTAGGTTAGCCATCCTCTGAGCCTGGAGGGGCCCTGTTGGCAGGTGTATGATTATTGCCTCCCCAGGAGTACAGACCCAGCTGTTGGGTGGCATCACGATAGCCAGTGAACTGCATTATAATGCTGATAGCACACTCCATATGCAGAAGAGGTGGATGAAACTATGTTTTTCCAAAGCTAAAGCAAGTGATGTACATGAAATTCCAAAATTGCCGACCTCCCTGACGTAAGGGTTCAGTGCTGAGCTTTGTACCAGTTTATCAAAACTGGAGCATTAAACGGAGCTACTGTCACAAGCAGACAATCAGAAATCTTGCCGAGATCAATTATGCAACAGTATTGATTACCAAGGAAAACATCTCTACTTTGCTCCACTTTTCTTTATACATCACATGTTTGACACCAAAACAGTTAACATTTAAATATCACTCTAATGTTATTGGTATTAGCATTTTTTTTATGGCCAACAGCTCATTATGAGACTTTTGCAGCCTTATTATTTCAAAGCCTTAAAAAGATTTGGACATAACAACCAATAATAATTTGCAGACTGGATAGTTTGCTGGATTGCAAACAGCACAACACAAATTCAGTCACTTAGTTAACCACTTTAGCCCCGGGCCTGTTTTTCAGATTCGGTGTTTACGAGACTAAAACATTTTTTTTTGCTATAACATTACTTAAAACCCCCAAACATGATATATTTTTTTTTCTAACACTCTAATGAATAAAATGGCAGTCATTGCAATACTTTTTGTTACACCGTATTTGCGCAGCGGTCTTACAAGCGCACTTTTTTTGGAAAAAAATCACTTTTTTAAATTAAAAAATAAGACAACAATAAATTTGGCCCAATTTTTTTACATATTGTGAAAGATAATGTTACGCCGAGTAAAATGATACCCAACATGTCACGCTTAAAAATTGCGCCCGCTCGTGGCATGGCGTCAAACTTTTACCCTTAAAAATCTCGATAGGCGATGTTTAAACAATTCTACAGGTTGCATTTTTTGAGATACAGAGGAGGTCTAGGGCTAGAATTATTGCTCTCGCTCTAACGATCGCGGCGATACCTCACTTGTGTGGTTTGAACACCGTTTTCATATGCGGGCGCTACTCGCGTATGCGTTCGCTTCTGCGCGCGAGCTCGTCGGGACGGGGCGATTTAAAACATTTTTTTTTTTGTTTTCGTATTTATTTGTATTTATTTTACCAATTTTTAACACTAAAATAAAAAAAATAAAAAAATTATCACTTTTATTCCTATTACAAGGAATGTAAACATCCCTTATAATAGAAAAAAGCATGACAGGTCCTCTTAAATATGAGATCTGGGGTCAAAAAGACCTCAGATCTCATATTTAGGCTAAAATGCAAAAAAAAAAAAAAAAATTTTAAATGTCATTTTTCAAATGACATTTAAAAAAAAATGTCTCTTTAAGACGCTGTTTGGAACTGACGTTTGACGTCACTTCCGCCCAGCAGAGCTACGGGGATGGACGAGGGAAATTTTTTCCCTCACTCGCATCCCCGCTGACCAGAGGAGCGCACCCGATCGCCTCCGCCGCAACCGACGGCTCCGGTAAGCGGCGGAGAGCGCGGGAGCGCAGCGGGAGGGGGCGCTCGTCCGCCACCGATAACGGCGATCTCGCGGCGATTCCGCCGCGGAGACCGCCATTATCGTTTACCCGACCGCCCACAGAAGAGATGGATATCTCGGTTGTGGCAGCAGCTGCTGCCGTTACCGAGATATCCATCCTCAAAGTGCCGACGTATACCTGCGGTGGGCGGTCGGGAAGTGGTTAAAGAGAATGTCCATTTTTAATGCAATGATTTCAATCAATTTAAATGAAATACAGAGATCCCTCAAGTGACTAATCTACAAATCTCTATAGTTCGTACAATAAAAAGCAAGCTTTTAAAAAAACAGGACATTTAAATACAAAATTAAAAAAATAGGATTTGTATATGCACTGTAAAATCCTTCTCTTGGGGGAAGCTGGTCACTCAACAATTCCTCCATCCACACTATACGGCACAGGTGGACAAATCTCCTGCTGCTGTCATTGTATTTTGACTGGCAGCCCTGCCGTGTAATTGGATGCAGCCACTGTTCGGCTGACAATTTTCAACCCAGCTACTTCAATTTTTATATTAAGGGGTGTTCCAGCCAAAATTGTGTTTATTAAAAGTCAGCAGCTACAAAAAGTGTAGCTGCTGGCTTTTAATAAACACTCACTTACCTGGTCCAGCGTTCCAGCGACGCGCCGACCGGGGCTCCGCTCCTCTCCCCCCCTCCCCAGCCGGCGTCTCCATCTCCACTGTGGGCACCCAGCCGTGACAGCCTTCGGCTTCACGGCCGGGCACCCACTGCGCATGCGCGAGCCGCACTGCGCATGCGCGCGCGTCGCGGCTCGCCGCTAATTGGAGAGGCGATCGCATGGGACCTGTCAGTGTCCCATGTGATCGCCTACAGGGAGGGGCTGCAATAAGGCGATTAAGCCTAATCGCCTTACCAGCCCCTCGGCGGAAGCAGGAAGTGGGACAGGAAGTCCCACTCCTACTGAAGCCCCCACTCCCCCCCCAAAAAAATTACATGCCAAATGTGGCATGTATGGGGGTGAGGAGTGGAACAAGAGGAAGTTCCAAATTTGGGTGGAACTCCTCTTTAAGGGAAGTGACCAAAGAGTTTGGCCAGCTTGAACGTTTGGGCTATACTGCAGCCTACAGGAGGACTGATCAGCCTGCCTTAGTTTTGTATTTAAGCTGTACCAATGATCATAAACAGAGGGGTAGGAAATGTGTTCCTCGATGGAGTACATAAATCTTATTTCCCCTTCTTGTAAATTGAGGCACACGGAAGTCTTTAACTTTTGGAATGTTCAAAAGCAGCCTAACCCAGGTGTGGACAACACAACAAACCCCTAAGTGCCGGTTCACCGGTTCACACTACAGTGACTTGGGATTCCAGAAACATCAGTGCAGCACTGGATGAAAGATGCAAGGGTTTGTCAGGGGTCTAGAAACTCATTGACCTTTTATACACACACACACACACACACACTAATTACAAGCAAACAGATCACAGGTGAGGATGGTTACCTTTAATAGCCATTCAAACCACTGTGTGTCAACTTGTGTGCATGTTATCAGGCCAAAATCACCAGGGTATGTAAACTTTTGATCAGGGTCATTTGGGTAGTTTCTGTTTTGATTATGACTTAAAAAAGAGTAAACACAGTTGATTGATAATAACTGGCTTTGACGAAAAATCTGCTGTGAGGTCCAGGGAAATAATGAACCATCATTTATCCTGATGAAGATACTTTCAAGCATACAGGGAAATGAGGGTGGGTGGAGTCCAATGGTCTACAATTGTTTTGAAAATTTATTTTACAATTTATTTTTTCAGTCTTCCGTAAATAGACTTTGTAGTTTTGTATTGAACTTTTTTCCATGTTATTTTTGAAAAATCAATAAAGAATTTGTAAAAAAATAAAAAAAAAGCCAGGGACAGAGTGTACCATATAATAGGTGACAACGTGCAACACAACAAGGACGTACATAGCAGTATACCTGAATAATATTTTAAATCGAGATGCAGATTTTAGAAATATTAAAAAAATTACTTTCTGAATTTAATTAATATGTTATAGCTTATCAGAGGTCTGAGTAATTTGGTTGAGTACTTTAAAAGTAGTCCATTCCAGTTGTAAATTGTGTTTTTTTTAAATTGCAAGGTACATATCACTAATGATCTACAGCGAATGTAGAAAGCGACTCAAATCACAAGGCAGTTCTCACCATGTGAGTAAACGTGAAGGGTGATATAGGAGGCGATTCCTCTCCCGTCATCAGCCAGGGATCATGCATGGCTTGTACCCATGTGGTTTATCTCGCTGCATACAGTCAGCAACACGTTCATACATGCTGCTTGCTTAGTTTGCTAATTCAATTAACTCCTCCACTAGGGACATCACTGCAGCAAAAGCCAGAAGCGGCAACCATGACTAAGTGGCTTGCATTCGGCTTTGTAAGGAGAGAGAGAACAATCTGCTGGCGCTTCAATTAACTAGCGTCCTTACACTATTAAGAAGTGCTGAGCACAATAGTTAAATATTAATAGTACAGGGCATTATAAGGCTTTATTTATATTGTGAGAACCGATTACAGAGAGAGCTGTCCAGTCAGAGAATGCTTGCTTAGTCAGCACTTGGAAACTTATTTCCCCTGTGCATGTTAGCAAAGACCACAGGGACAATATCTAGCTGCAAAAATATTACTCACCAAAAACAGAGCAGAAGAGTGCAGGTCTGAAGTAGTAAAAGTAGTTTTAATTGACAAAATGACAAACTCACTTACATCAAATTTTATACTGGAGCACTTTACCGGGATGATCAGGATAGCTGCCAGTGGCGTAAAGGTCAGCAGCACCAGTGAAACCAGCGGGTAGCTGGAGCGACATCCTCCTAGCAGGACCCCCTTAAAGCAGAATTAAACTCTCCCAATCAGCATTAACTATTTTAATCCTTATGCTGCTAGCATGAGTCAATGGATAGTAAGGTATTGTCAGATCACCTGAAGCAAGGTGACATATGCACACCGATGGAGTGTACCGCTAAGGTAGTGGACTCTACGGCTGACTGCTGCAGATGGAGCTCAGTGTGGTCCAGGAAAGCAGGTCCACTAGAGCACCAACACAGATCCCACTGGGAGCTAGAGTCTGGTGGCACCAGAGCCTCTAGCAGCGAGGATGGACTGCGCTTCAACTGGCTCCAGGTCGCGGCCCCCGGGGTCTCCCAGCTCAAGCTAGGCTACTGGAGGATAGAGAGGAAGCAGCAGTCCAGGACAACGAGGGATAGTCAGGCGATAAGCCAAAGGTCAGGGCAACTACCAGACAAGGATTAGACAAAGAACATGCCAAAGGTCAGGGTAACAAGCAGGTAAGGATAGTCAAAGAACAAGCCAAGATCGGTGAACAAAAACAGACGTAGAGCACACAGCAAGAAACACACAATATTGATCAGCAAGGCTTATTTGAGCATACAGGTGAAAAGCGAATGGCCTCTAAGCGAAACACAACAGAAAACCGAGTAAACAGACATGGACACTACTGCACAGTCATGACAGGTATATTATATTTACTAGTTTTTAAAAAAATATTTGCTTCCAGTTTCTAGTCTAGGCCAAAATGATGTCATACATCCCAGGAGTCTTCATTGCATATATTTATCTTCCATCTGGAGGATAGGAGGGTCTTTTTCAGCTAAGCACATCCTTCTGCCCAAGATGAGGGCAGATGGATTCCAGGAATTAAATGCTACATGAATCATTTGCCCTTACTCAAGATGGCCACAGACAGAAATGCTAGGGGGCGTTTTTCAAAGTGATTTCTCAACAAAATAAAGCATGGAGACATGGATAATTGTGTGAGTTTTGTTTGAATAATACAAATATAATAAATAGCATTATCAGTTTTTGGTGCTCAGATACAATTACAGTGGTTCCGAAGTCAAAGTTTTTACTGTAACATATTAACTTCATTAAGATAAAAAAAAAACTCGACTAGCAGTTTGTTTCCTCCCACTACCTAAATACTCGATCCAGTGCTATGTCTGTCTACAGCACAGCTGGTGTCTCTTTTCACAGGACAGATTTTTAGCAGCGGAAGCCACTGGCTTCTGCTGATGTCAATCAAATCCATTGAGGAGGGAGTGAGGGGTTTGGCCAAGTCTCGCTGTGTTTGTGTGTGTGTGTGTGTGTGTGTATGGACACAGAGTGCCACTTGGGAGCAAGCCTGCACATGTGCCCCACGGCACATAGCTTGCTATAGGGGCACATTCAGGAGTGGCGGAAGAGCAGCAATTGCCAACAGGCCCCAGAAGAGGAGGTACAGGGCAAAGATATTGTACAGAGAAGGCAAGTGTAAAGCTCTTTTTTTATTCTAGGCAAACAAGATTTTAAGATCACTTTAGCTTATGCTTTAAATGTATAAACAGTCAGAATCCATAAGAAAAGGCAATGCAATCAAGAAATGGAGTGAAGCCCCCAAAAATGTAAGTTAAACATATCTGTGTTCAACATTTTCTTAATTTTACAACCACTTCAACCTACATGTAAGCCTAGATTACAATCTAGTGGAACCAATTGCCTTCAGAATTTACATAATTAATAAATAGAGTCCACCTGTGTGTAATTTAAACTCAGTAGCATTATGAAAGCCAAGGAACACACCAGATAGGTCAAGAATAAAGTTGTGGAGAAAAGTTCAAAGCAGGGTTAGATTATAAAATAATATCTCAAGCTTTAAACATCTCACGGAGCACTGTTCAATCCATCTTCTCAAAATAGAACAGGGATAACAGAACTGAAAACCTACCAAGACATGGTTATCCATCTAAACTGACAGGCTGGGCAAGGAGAGCATTAATAAGAGAAGCAGTCACGAGGTCACGAGGCCCATGGTAACTCAGGAGGAGATACAGAGAGTCACAGCTCAGGTGGGAGAATCTGTCCATAGGACATCTATTAGTCGTGTACTCCACAAATCTGGCTTTTATGGAAGAGTGGCAAGAGGAAAGCTATTGTTGAAACAAAGCCATAAGAAGTCCCGTTTGCAATTTGCGAGAAGCCATGGGGGGGACCAGGCAAACATGTGGAAGAAGGCTCTCTGGTTCAGATGAGACCAAAATTCTACCTTCTGGCCTAAAAGTAAAATGCTATGTATTGTAGAAAACCAACACTGCACATCACTCAGAACACACCGTGAAACATGGTGGTGGCAGCATCATGTTGTGGAGATGCTTTTCGTCAACAGGGACAGAGAAGCTGGTTAAAGTTGATGGGAAGATGGATGGAGCCAAATATAGGGCAATTTTAGAAGAAAACCTGTTAGGCGGCGTACACACGACCGAGGTTCTCGCTAGAAACCAGCGAGAACCTCGCTGGGAGCTGCATTCCAGCGAGAACCTCGGCCGTGTGTACGCTCCTGGCTCGCCCCATCCGTCGGGAATCCCGTCGAGCGAATAGAGAGCAGGCTCTCTATTTGCTCGACGGCCGGCCGAGAACCTCGACGGGCGGAACGATGTGTTCTGCCCGTCGAGGTTCTAGTACGTGTGTACGCCGCCTCAGAGTCTGCAAAAGACTTGAGACTGGAGCAAAGGTTCACCTTTCAGCAGAACAACGGCCCAAAATCCAGACCTAAATCCGATTGAGAATCTTTAGGAAGACTTGAATATTGCTGTTCACAGACACTCTCCATCCAATCGGACAGAGCGTGAGCTATTTTGCAAAGAACGGACAAAAATGTCACTCTCTAGATTCAGCAAAGCTGGTGGAGACAAACCTAAAAAGACTTGCAACTGTAATTGCAGAGAAAGGTGGTTCTACAAAGTATTGACTGAATACAAATGCACGCCACACTTTTCACATATATGTAAAAAAAAAAAAAGAAAACAATTTATAATTTTCCTTCCACTTCACAATTATGTGCCACTTTGTGTTGGTCTATCAGATAAAATCCCAATTAAAATACATTTACGTTTTTGGTTGCAACATGACAAAATGTGGAAAATTTCAAGGGGTGTGAATACTTTTTCAAGACACTATATATCAGATTTCACACTGCAAGCACTATCAATATTCGGATGCTGCCAAAGGGACACCTTACTAGCAAGGGTCTTTAGTAGGGCCAAGATCAAGTAACCAATGTACAATCAGCTTGCATGTTTCTGACCTTGGTAAACAGAGTTATAATTTTTGGTTCCATAATTAACCAGCACTTCTTACACCGTGTTCATTGTGTCACCAAGATGGCTGCTGCGTGTTAATACCACCTGGACTAAAAGAAACAATTGAATTCTATTATTGTGGGTGTAATTGCAACTATTGTATTTGAAATAAAGTCAGTAAATACAAAAACATGCCTCGTGGAGGTGTTTTTCTCTGAAAACTTGTTCTTTCTAATAAATGCTTTGCCCACTCCAATAAGAACTACTTTGTGGATACCACTGGTCACATCGCTGTCCAAAACAATGACTTAATAACAAGATGGCTGCCTCAGCTGTCTGCAAATGTCAGGTCCACTTTGAAAGGCGAAACCACAACATTGCAGATATTAAAATTAAAGCCATCTTCCGTGACTGGAAATTAAAAGCCCAATTTTGCTGTGTGGCAGTGAGTGGAATAAATGTGCACAGGGCCTCGTTACTTCTCTCTCAGTGATTCAATTACCTGATTCCAATTCCAGTCCTCTGGGTGATTTCTCTCCCACAGGCTTTGCTGCCAAGGCTTCCCACTCTCACTAGATCTGGCTCTGTACTCTGCATCCTTGTCCTTATCTCACAATATCAGTGAATAAACTACCGCCATCCGAAAGCCGAGATAGCAGATACCGATCCAGGGTTTACGTTGTGCCTGCTGCATTTATCAACTCCCATAATTAACCCGCTACACTGTTCTTTTTACCCTCCAATGATTTCCATATCCCTATACGTTTTCATTGTTATATATTAACTATTACAGGCAAAAAAAAATCTATATCTACGAGGTGTGTCCAGAAAGTAATGAGAATATAATAACAAATTCTTTAATTAAAAAATGTCTCCTTTAATGCCCCGTGAACATTGTCTCCTTCAAAGTGTGCCCCAGTGATTTTCTTATTCCGTATAATATTCCTGGAAGTCTTGAAGTTGGGCGGCGATCAGAGCCTGCGTAGTGGCTCTTTGGACATTATTCACACTACTAAAATGGTGTCCCATTTCCATTTCCATTCCCATTTCCACTGCAGTCATTCTGATAGTCATTCTGATAGTGAGCTATCAGTCGAGGTTGAGAACAGACCTCACTGCATCCACAATCTGTTCCGTTTTTGATCAGAATGATTGCAGAGGAAACCTGAATTACCAAGTCAATTCTTTATGAAATCGGGACTCAGGATTTGAACATGAGAAAGGACACCATTTTGGTAGTGTGAATAATGTCCAAAGGGCCAGCAGGCTCTGAATGCCATCTCATTTCAAGACTTCCAAGGGTGCTATGAAGAATGAAAAAAAATCAATGGAAGTGTTGTGTACACTCACAAATTGCATACTTTAAAGCGGATGTCTCGCGGCCAATTATTTTTTTTGGGCATTCAATTGTGTTTTGTAATTAAAAGTAATACTCACTTATTTGATGTCTGTAAATATCCCGTCCGTTTTCGTGCACAAGAAGAACTTATAAAATGCAGTAGATGCAGTTTCCATTTTGCCTGTGGGCAATGTGAAGCCCACAAGCACGTCGACTTCCGGGTTTCCATCTAAACGGGCATCACATTCGGCTCTCCTATAACAGATTGCTCTGGAAATGACGTCCCGTCGTCGCCATATTGCTACACCGCTTGACCTATATCACTGTATCATTACTGTGCATGAGTGTGGGGAATAGCAAGATGGCGGTGACAGAACATCACTTCCAGATCAATCTGTGATGGGGAGCCTGATGTGACGAAATCCCGCGATAACTCCGGAAAACCTCTGCAGGATATGACGCTCTGCCCGAGGAAAACCCTAAAGGAGAGACAGGAGCTGCAAACAAAGGTACTGTCACAAAAGAAAAAAAAAAGTGCCGTTCCATTCTGCATTCTTGTCTGTTGTTTGATTAAGCCAATGTCTTTAAATCGGGTGGAGCTCCACTTTAGAGGAGACATGTTCAACTATAAAAATTTTCAATAAAGACATTTTTAAAATATAATTTTCATTTCTTGCTGGACACACTTCGCATATACGAGGATTCTTAAAAAAAGTTTCTGCACTTTTTTTTAAACTCTAAAAAAGTGCAGAAACTTTTTAAAGACCATATATACACATAGGACTAGGGTACCCAAAGCTCCAAGGGTAACCTGGAACCCTGTCTACTCGAAAACAAAGTTATGGTCATCCAGCAGATTCTATGGACATTTTTTCTGAGGCTTCCTGTCCCAGTTACAGGGTGTTATAAGGACAGGGTGTCACAGGGTATCACACAAATGGACAGAGATGGCAACACTTGTCTAGAGTGTAAGGTTTTAACTGGCCTGTCTCCTTGTCCCAGTGACACCTGTTACCCTAATTTCTTGTTCTAGTGTCAGCAGGTCAGTAAAAGGGTCTCCCCAATGGGAACCCAGACTGAAATAAAAACTTGACAGTAGTCAAATTGATAAAGAATTTTGAAGGATTGTAAAGTTGGACTGAATTTGTTCAGATATGAAAGTGTTTTTTGGTGGTTTGGATTTCCAAAAGACTTCTAGAAGAAATGGACCGAAGGCTGCTTGAAAACGCTTAGCTTCATTGCCAGTGCCACCATTTGTCTGGTAGGACTTTTCAAGTAAGTGGCACATTTTTAGCCCGATCATCCTCTCAGGCAGAGCTGTTACATACCATAAAGTTACATACCTTTTCATATGCTAATTTTTAACAATCACTTTTTTGAGCCTGGTTCCATCAATTTCCAATAATGAAAATTCTTAATTTCAAATTTCACATTTTTTTTGTTCAGCCAAATTACAATTGATCAGACTTTTTAGAAATATGCTCATCTCTGTTGCTGACCCTTCTCCTTTCTATCACAAACAACACAATTTAAACAGTGCGTGTTTAGGATCACTTAAATGTTTCTCTACAATTACCTTTAGATCTACCAACAAGCATGTACAAGGGACAACGTGATTGGATACGGTTTAATTGGATAGATTAGGCAGGTCTTCATACAACTGGAAACTTGATTAGACAAAGATTGTACAGTGAGACTGTAACATGTATGGAAACCTTTAGGAGGTAACAATTTCTTGTTTTGATGTACATAGGAAAATGCAGGTGTCAAGGGATGGTAAATCAGCAAACCGCCAGAGCACCAGAGGTGGCGGGAGACAATATAGTTAGATCCATTCAAATGCTTCAAAGAGACACGACTCTATTATAAATAAAATGAAAAGCCAATGATCAGACAGTGTTTAAGGTTTCCCAGCAGATGTGCCTAGAAGGGGGTACGAGGATATCTCATTGTATGCTGTTCCTCTAATGAACAACATACATCTCTAGATATATTCATCGCTCTGACACTAAGCAGCCACTCTCGCTCCTCCCTCCCTTGTGGCAAAGTCTGGAGTCACAAGTGTTATTTTCTCGGTGTACCAGTGTTATGTAGATGCTTATTGCTTTTTATCTCTTAATTACGTTTCTCCTGCACCATCTGAGACAGCCTATTTTTACCTGTAGCTGTTTTCTGCAGCAAGACATCAATTACCGCAACCTGAAATAGACTCTCCGAACCCCTATTTATAATTGCCCTCTACCAGCTGAGCACAACCTTGTTGGTAAACCCTGACTGGCAAATGCACAACCCTAGTACACACCACATTAAATTATCTCTTATATTCACTATTAAAAAAGGGCTCCATGGGACTTCCCTTCAGTGATAACAAGTTGGCTTATTTTAATAACAGTTTTGTGATGGACTATTTACCAAGAATCCTGGTGATCTCACAGAAGGGACTTCCTTGGCAACCATAAACCAAAGTATATGTCGCCAGCACACCACGGATAATTGAAGTCCAAGTGTTTATTCAGTGACCATATCAAGATTTCAAAATAGTGCTGCGCAACATTCATAAACCATCTGCATAAAATATATTCACACACACACACACACACACTATATATATATATATATATATATATATATATATATATATATATATATATATATATATATATATATATATATATATATATATATATATATATATATATATATATACACACATATAGATATATATCTATATATATATATATATATATATATATATATATATCTCTATATATATACAGTGCGGAAAATAAGTATTTGAACACCCTGCTATTTTGCAAGTTCTCCCACTTGGAAATCATGGAGGGGTCTGAAATTGTCATCGTAGGTGCATGTCCACTGTGAGAGACATAATCAAAAAAAAAATTCCAGCAATCACAATGTATGATTTTTTTAACTATTTATTTGTATGATACAGCTGCAAATAAGTATTTGAACACCTGAGAAAATCAATGTTAATATTTGGTACAGTAGCCTTTGTTTGCAATTACAGAGGTCAAATGTTTCTTGTAGTTTTTCACCAGGTTTGCACATACTGGAGGAGGGATTTTGGCCCACTCCTCCACACAGATCTTCTCTAGATCAGTCAGGTTTCTGGGCTGTCGCTGAGAAACACGGAGTTTGAGCTCCCTCCAAAGATTCTCTATTGGATTTAGGTCTGGAGACTGGCTAGGCCACGCCAGAACCTTGATATGCTTCTTACAGAGCCACTCCTTGGTTATCCTGGCTGTGTGCTTCGGGTCATTGTCATGTTGGAAGACCCACACTCGACCCATCTTCAAAGCTCTAACTGAGGGAAGGAGGTTGTTGCCCAAAATCTCGCAATACATGGCCCCAGTCATCCTCTCCTTAATACAGTGCAGTCGCCCTGTTCCATGTGCAGAAAAACTCCCCCAAAGCATGATGCTATCACCCCCATGCTTCACAGTAGGGATGGTGTTCTTGGGATGGTACTCATCATTCTTCTTCCTCCAAACACGGTTAGTGGAATTATGACCAAAAAGTTATATTTTGGTCTCATCCGACCACATGACTTTCTCCCCTGACTCCTCTGGATCATCCAAATGGTCATTGGCAAACTTAAGACGGGCCTTGACATGTGCTGGTTTAAGCAGGGGAACCTTTCCGTGCCATGCATGATTTCAAACCATGACGTCTTAGGCCTTGTACACACGACGGGAAATATCCGCTGTAAACGGTCCCCGGACCGTTTACAGCGTATATTTGCGCCGGGATATTTTGATCCGATGGCTGTACACACCATCGGATCAAATTCCCCGCCGGCGGACAGCGCGGTGACGCGGCGGTGACGTTGACGCCGCCACGTGACCGCCACGTCACCGCACCAGGAAGTAAACACTTCCGCGCGCATGCGTCAGATCCATTCACAGGATACGACGCATGTGCGGCAAGATATGTCCGCTGGTTTGCCGTACTAACCAGCGGACATATCTGCCAGCCAGCTATCCGGCGGAAATATTTCAAAGCATGCTTTGGAATTTTTCCGCCGGATGAATCCGGCAAAAAGCGTCCGTTTGCCCCTACACACGAGGGGATTTTTCCGCTGAAATGGTCCGTCGGACCATCTTCAGCGGATTTATTCCCTCGTGTGTACAAGGCCTTAGTGTATTACCAGCAGTAACCTTGGAAACGGTGGTCCCAGCTCTTTTCAGGTCATTGACCAGCTCCTCCTGTGTAGTCCTGGGCGGATTTCTCACCTTTCTTAGGATCATTGAGACCCCACGAGGTGAGATTTTGCATGGAGCCCCAGTCTGAGGGAGATTGACAGTCATGTTTAGCTTCTTCCATTTTCTAATGATTGCTCCAACAGTGGACCTTTTTTCACCAAGCTGCTTGGCAATTTCCCCGTATCCCTTTCCAGCCTTGTGGAGGTATACAATTTTGTCTCTAGTGTCTTTGGACAGCTCTTTGGTCTTGGCCATGTTAGTAGTTGGATTCTTACTGATTGTATGGGGTGGACAGGTGTCTTTATGCAGCTAATGACCTCAAACAGGTGCATCTAATTTAGGATAATATATGGAGTGGAGGTGGACATTTTAAAGGCAGACTAACAGGTCTTTGAGGGTCAGAATTCTGGCCGATATACAGGTGTTCAAATACTTCTTTGCAGCTGTATCATACAAATAAATAGTTAAAAAAATCATCAATTGTGATTTCTGGATTTTTTTTTTTTATTATGTCTCTCACAGTGGACATGCACCTACGATAACAATTTCAGACCCCTCCATGATTTCCAAGTGGGAGAACTTGCAAAATAGCAGGGTGTTCAAATACTTATTTTCTGCACTGTATATATATATTACACACACACACATATATACACATATATACACACACACACACAGAAAAAGCATTTTAAGTATTTGATCCCCTACTGATTTTGTATGTTTGCCCCTGACAAAGAAATGATCAGTCTAATTCTAATTAAATGGTAATTTAACAATAAGAGGCAGAAAAAAAAATATCCTGAAAAGCACATTTCAAAAAAGTTGAAAACGAATTTGCATTTCATCGAGTGAAATAAGTATTTGATCCCCCATCAGCAAGATTTCGGGCTCACAGATGTCTTCTATACAGGTAACGTGCTGAGATTAGTAGCACTCTCTTAAGCTTGGTTCACACATATGCATTTTTTAGTGCGTTTTCATTTTTGCAGAAACACACTAAAGTCCATTTAACATGGTTTCCTATGGGTCATTGCTCACATCTATGCATTTTATGCAAAATGCCAGGGACTTTTTCAGTTTTTTTGTTCCCCAAGCTTCAATGGATCAAAAAATGTGTATAGAAAAAGCAAAATGTACCTGGAATATGCAAACTGCATAGGTGTGAATCAGGCCTTAAATGGAGTGCTCCTAATCTCAGCTTGTGAACTGGATAGGACACATGTTCACAGAAGCAATCAAATTCCAATTTCTCCACCATGGCCAAGACCAAAGAGCTGTCCAAAGATGTCAGGGACAAGATTGTAGACCTACACAAGGCTGGAACGGGCTACAAGACCATCACCGAGCAGCTTGGTGAGAGGGTGACAACAGTTCGTGCGATTACTCGCAAATGGAAAAAACACAAAATAACACTCAATCTCCCTCAGTCGGGGGCTCCATGCAAGATCTCATCTTGTGGAGTTTCAATGATCATGAGAACGGTGAAAAATCAGCCCAGAACTACAGGGGAGAATTTTGTCAATGATCTTAAGGCAGCTGGGACCAAAGTCACCAAAAATAAATTGGTAACACACTATGCCGTGAAGGACTGAAATCCTGCCGTGCCCACAAGGTCCCCCTGCTCAAGAAAGCACATATACTGCTCAAGAAAGCACATATACAGTCCAGTCTGAAGTTTGCTAATGAACATTTGAATGATTCAGAGAAGAACTGGGTGAAAGTACTGTGGTCAGATGAGACCAGAATCGAGCTCTGGCGTCAAGTCGACTCAATTGCCGTGTTTGGAGAAGGAATGCGGCCTATGACCCCAAGAACACCACCCCCGCTGTCAAACATGGTGGAAACATTATGCTTTGGGGGGTGTTTTTCTATATGAGGGTATCACAAATCCATTTTTTTGTTTTAACTAAAGCTGGCCATAGACTGTTTAAATTGGCCTGCTGAACCGGCCGAATTCGAACCATGTATGGGCAAGCTGAATGTACCCAAGTTGATCGATTAATCAACTTTGGTACAACTAGCCTGCTGGATTTTACATGAAAATAATCAGTGTTCTCCTGGTAGGAACGGCTTCAAAGAACTACACAATGGTTCAGCGGGAGGGATTCCCATCAACCACAATCCATGGTTGAAGGAAAGAAAGTGGCTCTGCCTATGGCCAGCCTAACACCAGTTTTGAACTTCCAGCTTCTAAAGTGCAGGTCACATGAATGCTATTTCTTCCCAGCAATTCATGGACCTGCCAGCGGGCTTGTTAGAGTGGGGGCACTACATCATTGTCTATGACCAGAGTGGCTGGAGGCAGGATGAATGGGCAGGAAAGAACTGATGGAAGGATGGGCAGGCTGGCGGTAGGACAAATGGTCAGGAAAGACCTGGCTGGAGGCAAGACAGATAGGTGAGAAGAACCTGGATGGAGGTGGGACAGATGGACAGGGGGGCCATCTTAGCATGAAACTTACCGACGGCGTGCTTGTACAGTCAGCCATGATTATCGTGGTCAGTTTACTGTCAGGAAGAGGCACAGACAGAATCAGCCAAGTATTATTCAACACAGGAAGGGATAAATAACATTGCATTTGTACAGATCATATTATCTTGCTTTAAGGGGACAGTACTATAAAAAAAATGTAGGTGTACAAAACACTTTATATGAGAAGTACAGGCAAATCTCATTTGGCTGTACGTCGCCTGTAGATCACAGGAGTACAGTTCCTTCTGCACTCCTGTAGCCCTTTTTAGCAGATGGCTGAAGCCCACTGACACCAAGGTCACAGATCCAGGCTCAGGAAAGATTGCGACCCTATGGTTGTGATCTGCCCAAATACCAAGGCCAGGCACCTGGCTCAGCCTGGCGAGCCGCTGAAAGACTGAGCTGGCCGCTCCTTCCCCACCACATCCCAGTGCTCCAGTGAGCAGGGAAGTGCAGAGAACAGAGCCGGTGACTGACAGTCAAGAGCTCTCTGCTCAGGGAGCTCTGAAAAGCGAGCGATCGATCGGTGTTTGATCGCTCAGTTCTTAGCCTTAGAGCCTGTATCGACCTAGGTAAGTATGATTCCAAAAACAAAACAAAAATCACATACTTCTATTTTAAAGACAAATTCTGGGATAAGTAAATATTTGGTAAAACAAGGGTCTTTGTGTGAGGTGAGAGTACCCATCTACACTGGTGAAGGGATCACACATGTAATATTGGTTTTCCAGTCACATGGTGAAGATACTCTGATTGTCTTGATCACAGGATTTTTTCTTTCAATTTGTTTGCACATTGCAAATTTGGACTTTCTTCTATTCATTTTCACACTGTTATTAATTACTTATGTGTTCACTGTTATGAGCATATTTATATATTATGTAACTTAGGTTTGCGCTGCACTGCTTTGCTTGATATATTTACTTCAGGGATTTTGTGATTGTCCTTTTTTGGTGTTCAGCTTGCATCCATATGAAATCTACTTTTTGAGTATTTTTCATTCTTACACTTATTAGTATATTTTATCATTTTGATTCTTTATATTTTTGTGCTGATTGCACTTTCTCTTTTTTATACACTTTGCATCCTTTTCGCTTATCGCTTTTAGCAGCATTAATGGAGGTATTTCAATTTTTGGAAACCCGAGAGATCAAACTCAGTGAGGTTTTTTCTAACTCTGCCCCTACAGCCTGTCCAGACGATATTTCGTCTCTCTAAGAAATTAGGTTTTCTTTTTGAGAAAAAGATCAAAGCTTGGTGGGACGTCACGACTTTTGAACAATATATCCATGATGGATTTGTTCCGAGGCGTCTGAGGTGGGACGTCCCGCCTAGCGATGGTCTTAATGATGATGAGTCTCTACAGGAATGGTATGATTTCTTTAATAAGAAGGGCTTAGAACTCATGGAATTCCTTTTACGAAGGAAACAGAGAAAAATGAAAACCATAGAGCATCAAATCTCTGACATAAAAACTAAAATGGAGTTACATAAAAACCACTCTGAATTCCCCAAATTATCAGGTGAATTAAAAAACAAACTGATTAAATGGGATCACGATACCCAAAATAAAAAGAAAGGAAAATATATTAGGGATTCGGTTGATTTTTCACGGAAGGAAGTGTTTAAGTGGCAGGCAAATACTGGCCCCTCTGATTCAACTTTATTATCTACTTCCAATGATTTGACTCCTGTAACTCCCAATACCACAATTAACACCCCCAGAATTAACACCCCACAGTATGACCAACAACTGAGTCGCCCCTCTAACCCTTCAAGAGGGAGAGGGGGTAGGGGCCGAGGGGCGAAAGGCAGAGGGAATTTTCCCACACCTCAGTATCCAGCTCAATCTTATGGGAATTTTTCACACAATACTAATTTTAGGGGCAACCCTAATTTTCATCCTAATTCCAGAGGAGGACACCCTCAAAACTACAGTTGGGGGGATAATTACCAATATGGTAATCCAGTACCAACAAACAATCGTTTTGCCCCTTTATTGAACCGAGATGATCCTGAGGGGTTTTTTTTAGGGAACCCGCCCCCCTGGTGGGGCCCACACTCAGGTACTCCAACTGGAAACAAGGGGGCCAAAAGAAGGGAAAGAGAGGGAAACGGGCCGGTAGACGAACAATCAAAAAGGATCAAGTCCCACTAGGCACTGGTATATTCAATATCAGTGGGACTGTCCTCAATGATGATGAGTTACGCATTCTGGACAAGGGCCTCAAATTTGCCCCTGTTAGGAACTTCAATAAGTTTCAAACGTATGTTAACATCTCCAAGTTCGTCAGGACCCTTAATATTAAGAAATACTTTCTGTCCAAACCGGCCGAAAGGTCTTCCCTTATACCAATCGGGACCCACTCTAACCTTAGAACCAAGAGTGTGTTTAATCCTTCCAATTTAGACACTAAACACATTGATGTGTTTAAAAATATGGTTCTAGATGATTTAGACCAATTGAAGGTTAAAAAAGTGAATGACCCATGCTTGGTTAAAAAAGGTATAGCATCATTGGAATCTAAGAAAGATGTCATCATACGTCCCTCAGACAAGGGAGGAGGCCTAGTGGTGATGTCTAAAGAATATTATAAAGAAGAGATGAATCGTTTACTCAGTGATAACAACACGTATAAACTTTTGAAAAGTGACCCTATTTTTCAGTACAAAAAAGATTTGACTACTTTGGTTAAAAAGGGACTTAAACGCAATATCCTCTCCAAAAAAGAGGCTGTTTACCTTGACCCCAGGGCATGTAGAACACCCATTATTTACTTCCTGCCTAAAGTGCATAAAAATTCAACCCATCCACCTGGAAGACCCATCGTTAACGGGATAGAATCTGTTTCATCGAGATTGGGCCAATATATTGATTTCTTTCTAAAACCTATAGTGTCTCAAACTAGGTCTTATCTGAGAGATACAAAACAATGTATACAAATCTTGGAGTCTTTATCGTGTACCCCAGATAGTCTGCTTATTACAGCTGATGTCCGCTCCCTCTACACTATTATAGGGCATGCCGACGCTGTTGCAGCGGTCAAATGGGGTTTATCCCAATCTAATTTATCCGCTAAACATCGGAAATTTCTTTTACAATGTCTCGAGTTTTGTTTGACCAAAAATTATTTTTGGTATAATAAAGGCTTCTTTCTTCAAACAACGGGCGTCGCAATGGGGGCAAAATTTGCCCCCAGCGTCGCCAATTTGTTCATGGCATTATGGGAGGAGGAGAGTATTTTTAACGACCCCCCTAATCAGTTAAGATGCTACAAACGTTATATTGACGATCTCGTCATGATATGGGAGGGTGATTTATCCAGCCTAGAGACATTTATGTCCAAGCTGAATAACAACATCAAAAATATCTCCTTAACGTGGAACATTCACACGGAAAAGATTGTGTTCCTTGATTTAGAGATCTATAAACAAGGTACTCTTTTACACACTCGCAATCATTTCAAACCTTCTGACAGGAATGGTTATATTCCCCTAGATAGTTGCCACCATCGCAACTGGCTCTGCAACATTCCCAGAGGTCAGTTTATTCGTCTAAGACGTAATTGCACCTCTGATAACGATTTTTTTTGAACAATCTAAAATCTTAGCCAAAAGGTTCGAACAAAAGGGATACAGCAAAGATTCCATTGAGAATGAAATGTCTCGAGTAGGCACTCTCAATCGAGCAGAACTCGTTGCTGATTCCATTAAAAAAACAGAAGAAGATAGCCAATCGATGTTTAAGATTATTCTGGATTACAACATTCAGCATCGTCAATTCGAGAAAATAGTTAAAAAGCATTGGGATGTGTTAAAGAATGATAAGGTCTTGGGACCTGTCCTCCCCCCTCGCCCTCTCTTTATTTATAGGAAGGCGCCTACACTGAGGGATGTCGTGGCGCCAGGAGCCATAGACCCACCCATTTTCAAAGAGAACACTATTTTCTCGTTCCTATCTGGCTTCTACGCATGTGGTCGCTGCCAGCCATGTAAACAGTGTAAATACAACATTAAAAAACGGAAAGACTTTACCTCATTTTCTACTAAGAAATCGTAAAACATAAAAAATTTAATCACCTGTAACACTGAAGGTGTGGTCTACATGCTCGAATGCGACTGTGGATTACAGTATATAGGTCGCACTTCCCGCACCATGGCTGTCAGGATAGGTGAACACGTTAATAATATCAAACGTGGGCTACGTACTCACAGTGTATCTAGACATTTTAGGAAATACCATAATAAGAATCCTAAATGTCTCAAATTTTGGGGCCTAGAAAGAGTAGATAAGCACTGGAGAGGAGGTAATTACATTAGAAGAATCAGCCAGAGGGAATCTTTCTGGATATATGAGGCTCGTGTACTTTCTCCGGAGGGTCTCAATGTTGATTTTGATTTGAATTGTTTTATTGCTAATAATTAGTTATACATCAACAATCATGGCCTTTTTCCCTATTATAGACAGTTTTTTCTGATTGATATTGCCTTAGATGGATTCTGTGATTATTTAATTCTATGATGGTAAAGGTCCTTTATATGTTAATCCTTTGGCGGTATTTTGGTATCACTTATGGGATTATATACATATTAATTTTTAGACTTTATTTTATTATTTTTTTTATATTTTTAATTATAGTTTATTAATATTGTATATTAATTTTTATTATATATTAATTAATTTTTATTATTAATTAATCTATTAATCTTTTTGGGTCTAGGTTTATTTAGTAATTTTAAAATAAGTAATGGTATATATATTATTGTCTAATAATTATTGCCTTTCTGTAAGAATCTGTGGGACTTCATAGAGTGATGTTAGTATATTTATTGGATTCTCTTTTTTGTCCACAAGATGGCGATGAAGAGTTTTTTTATGTTTGTCGCTGCAATAGCGAATAATAAAGTTGTTCGCCAGCCCAGCGCATGACGTTTTTGTCCACAAGATGGCGATGTAGAGTTTTTTTGTCGCTGTAATAGCGAATAATAAAGTTTTTCGCCAGCCCAGCGTATGACGCGGGACGTGCCTTACCGCGTCATTACGTGTGTCCTGGGATTTGAGCCGTTCGTCACAGCAGGCTATTTTAATCGAGGATGTGAAGCAGAAGGTTCCGCCCTGCTGAGGAAGTAGTATTACGATACGCGTCCGGGGTCAGGAACCATCCCACACCTTCATTCGAGCTGTTTGTTTTATGGTGTTATATGCCTGTATTTTCTACTTAAATGTGAGTACCCTGCACATTTTTATACTCATTAAAGAGACCTGGTTTTATATGGAAGCTCTTAGATTTGGCCTTTTTTCTTTGCATACTGGTCCGTTGGTGCCACTGAGGATACTTGCTTATCTCCGGGTCCTACAGCCGAAAAGTATACAGCTTTGAGCCATCTGGATTTCCTACCATTTGATCTAAGCTTATTAGACCTTTGGTAAAACAAGGGTCTTTGTGTGAGGTGAGAGTACCCATCTACACTGGTGAAGGGATCACATATGTAATATTGGTTTTCCAGTCACATGGTGAAGATACTCTGATTGTCTTGATCACAGGATTTTTTCTTTCAATTTGTTTGCACATTGCAAATTTGGACTTTCTTTTATTCATTTTCACACTGTTATTAATTACTTATGTGTTCACTGTTATGAGCATATTTATATATTATGTAACTTAGGTTTGCGCTGCACTGCTTTGCTTGAGATAAGTAAATATTGTCTAAGTACAAGAAGCATGTGTTGTCCACTAACTGCAGATACTCATGGACATGTTCAGCCTATGCTGGTATGATAGCTGTTATAGCAAATATGGCATTATATCAATACTGCACTATTATGGTAACCTATGTACAATCCTGCATTAGATATAAATATACAAACCCACATACACCCATGAGTGCACACATACAAAGTGACATATATGAGGGCGAGAGAGTAAAGGATCCCAGCGGTGGGATTATTATTTTTAGCCTGCCTGAGATGACACCTTCCTCTCCTAGTATGATGCTCCAGCAGCTGTCTCCATCCAGCCATTATGTATTTAGGAAGCTTGATGGCTCGGTGAGCCTTTTCACTGGCACTGGCCTTGCAATAAGCACTGCATTATCATGCAGATGTGAGCCTGTGATTGCTGCACTCACAGGAGCCCTGCAGAGGCTCACATTGGATCAGCGCTATTTTAAGACTTCCCTTTAGTGTCTGCAGGCTCTGAGCAATTCTGAAATCCAACTAACATGCTATACAAATGTTTGGTGGCACAAAAGAAACGGGATTTGCGGGGGAAGGCGGTGTGGAGAAAAGGCTCAGCTATGTGTCCAACTCTCTTCTTAGCAGAGTCTGTAATGAACATAGTAGTAATTCAGCCACTAGGAAAAAAACAAGTTTAAAAGAGCAACTAACCAGCAAATTGTATAGGAAATGAATGTGTTCCCTTTGTGAAGCTACATATAAAACAGCAGTAATGGCTGTTTGTAATGATCATGTAAAAGAGCATACAGTAAGAACATAAAATGGAAAAAATTGTTGGTCAACAAAAAGGGGTTGTATACATCAGTGTTAATGGCTGCCTTTTCAGTTAAAATGCAGGCTTTGCAATGCAAAATACAACACTATCAAACGCATCTCAAATGGACCTGCTGCGTCAAAAGACCACAATGCAAAGGAGATTAAACTCAGGCTCAGAAATGTCATCCTCACTACACTAGTGAAGTAAATGAGAATCTGCGGACCTGCATTATAAGAGTGAGGTTGGGTTCACACTATGTGTGGCCGCGGGGCAGTGTTGTAACCGCCAGTATTTTTAAGGGGCAGTGTTGCCAACTGCCAGTATTTTTATGGGGCAGTGTTGCCAACTGCCAGTATTTTTACTGGTAGCCAGTAAAAAATGGGTACTTTTCTCCTGCCAGTAAAAGAAAGAGGTTGCAGTAAAAAATATGACTTTGACACTTAGCTGAGACCATCTGAGTACCTGCCTGCTACAGTGTGTCACGTGAAGTCATGGTGCAAGGGTATGGAACAGCCGAAACCTTATATGCAGGTCAGCAGGACAGGAGGAATGTAGGCCGGGAGTGGACTTTAGGGACAACCTGGCACAAAGAGAGAGGGTCACTGACTCAGGACGGGATGTGTCATGTTTCTGAAGTGCCATCATCATCATCATCATCATCATCATCTGTGCTCCTTCACACTGCTGTCAGTGTCACCGTGAGAGTCAATTTCATGTATGTGTGTCACCCATTCTAATTTCTTGCCCTCTCGATTCTTGTCCCTGAGCTACTTATTTATTATATCGAAAACAAAATAAGATTTTTATTTTTTTTGCCTTAAAATCACTTTGCTAATTGAATATTGTAACTTGTTTGTAGCCTAAAAACTGAAATTTGCATTTAAAACTGTCATTTTGTAAGTTTTGGATATGCCAGTAAAAACTTTGCTGTGCCAGGAAATTGTAGGTGTTGCATCAGTAAATTTCAATCTGGTAGATTGGCAACACTGCCATGGGGCATGGCAGGGGGGTCTGGTGTGTCCCCATTTACCCTTTCAGGTCTTAATTCTTGGCTGAATTTGGACCTGAAATGGAGCCAAAGACACACAGGACTCTTCTGCTGCGACCTCTGCAGCCGCCCTTAAGATGTGTGAACTGGCTCTATTGAGAGCCAGTCACACTCTCCTGTCATGCGAATTGGATGCAGGGAATGCCACATCCAATTCGCAATAGTGTGAACCCAGCCTGATGGCAAAAATTGGTCTATACACACACATACATACATACATACATACATACATACATACACACACATTTTATATATACACATATATACAGTATATCTGTTTTTTCTTATTTTTATTTCCTAACTATTTACAGATGTGTATGTTTCAAATACATGTTAATATCAGGAAAACAAGGTCTGTCGAAACAATCTAGCTATTAAAACTACATGTTACATCCATAAAGTACAACCAGAAAATTCTGCAAACTAAACCCAGAGTCACAGGATGTGTCCTGCCATTCTCTCATTGTCACCCTTGCATCGATCTCCTGCCCATGGCTGCTCCATCAGTGAACGCGTTATAGTTTCTGGGATTTTTTGTTTTACTCAGCAGCATTTAACCTGAAGACTTGAAAATGGCTCCAACTCTGCCCTATTTAAGCCAATTGCAGTTTCAACATACACACGCGGAGGCAAAAGATAGAGTCGGCACAAGACAAGACAAAATCAAGCCATTTAACAGCCATTCAAAAAACAGTTTTCATCCAGAGGTTGCTGTGAGTCCCTTGGGCGGTGGCCGATTGACCTTCCACCTGATGGTATCTGCATAGTTCCAGGACCAACTTGACAAAGCCAGCAGCCTGGCTATTTTTCAATGTCTTTAAGGTTGGCATTCTTACCACGACTATAAATGTCACATTCTGCTTACCAATTTACTTTAATTTTAATTATAATTAAATTTACTAATTGAATTAGCATTTTGCTCACTGACCCCTGATAAACTGGTTTTAGTAGGGTTTCCTGGGATCTGAACATTAGTTTAAGGATTTCCCTGGGGTGAAAAGGTTGCAAAAGGCTGCCATTCTCCCACCCATAAGCCCTGGGAGAATCTAAAACTGGCTCCAGTAAAATATCTTAATTTATTGCAGCTGTAATGTTTCCAGGGTAAGATTAGCAGGGAACTGATTGCTTTAGTGGGGATGTTGGAATGTAAACACATTTGGGTAAATCTGTGTGCTCTAGTTCACTTACCTAATATCTGTGTGAGATCATGTGACCTGGGGCAGCTCTACATTTTGCTGTCAGCACTCAAGTACAGTGCAACCACTAATCATGTAGCGCAGACATTTCAAGGTCTACTTATAAGGCAGGGAAGTTTTTTCACAGTTTTTGGCCCCCTACACATATATAAGGGACCTAAACTTTAAGCTTAAGCTTGCCAACTATCATTGGGTGCAAAACTGACCACATACAGACATTTATTGTTTTTAACTCTTCAACATTTAAGATTGTAAGAGGCATGGGCATCCCATGAAGAGGGTTTCACAGAAGAGGTCTACGGAATAATAATATGCCCGCTTTTCTTTTTCAAAAGCTTTGCCGTGATAATTATACCATTATGGAAATTGTTGGCGTGCCAGACAACACAAGGAGCTGTGAATACAGGAGAAGAGAAACTGAATTTGCAAGTAATCAGTGTCAGCAATGATAATGACATAACATAGATCTCCCTGACATTAATTGAGGTGAACATTTGGCAAATTAAGTGTCTGTCGGCCTCCCGGTTATTTGTAATTTTCGAAATAAAAGAAGAGAGCTATAGGGAAGCCTGTTTGGTACATCAATTCTTGTGGAGGAAGCAACTGGGCAAAAAAACATTCAATGTGAAGGCTGCCCATTTCAAAGCTGGAAAAAGGTCAACAAATTTGGGAATTTAATGGGGAATTCCAGGCCATACTATGATGTTTTCAAGCAGAAAAAAATTGCCAAAACCACCAAAATATAATATACAAGATATTGAATAAAACAATATCTAGAACTGCAGCTTTGGAACTCCATCGGATCATCTCTGCTCAATGTCACCTCCAGACCACCTTCTGCCTGGCAGAATACAATGACCTTAGTGGTGTATCATACCTGAAGTGGAAATAGTCACATAGTTGGTAGGGTTAAATAAAGACACCGGTCCATCCAGTTCAACATGTGCGTGTACCGTTTTCCATATCCCTGTATACTGGGTTCACTAATGCATATAAAAGTATTTTGAATGTAATTGTACAGTCTCGGCTGACACCTCCAACTGAAAAAAGGGAGTATAGCATCCTTACTGCCCTAACAGTAAAGAACTACATACACATTTTAAAACAACTTCCCCTAATCATCTTTAATGGGTTCAGTATGTTCTGACATAGCCTTTTTACTATTTGTACATTGACAAAAAAAATGGGATTTTAGCCTCTCAGTCGCTAATCTCCACACTTATTACATTGCAGTTAGTCCTAGTTTTATCTCCTACATACATTAGAGCCATCACCTTCCCTTATGGGCCCCAATCGAGGATAGATACACATCAGACCCCCCTGTCTTCCTTATAATGGCTCCCTCCTTCCTCCCACCCCAAAAGGTATAAGCCCTTCTTTATCACATCTGCCTTTGGGATTCAATTAAATATTCAGCAGGCTTGATCTCACCTCATTTACCCCTCTTACGCTTCTTAAACTTCCCATTAGGGCCCCCCCCCCCGGAGTATCTGGCGGCTTAACACAACATTGACTTTCTGGTTCAGTGGTAATTACAATACTTGAGTAACCAATGTAATGTATGTTGACATGTGTCCTTTCATTCATTTTGAAACTTTGTAATTATTGTTATTTTTTAGAAACCGTGCCCCCTGAAGAGACCCAACTGGTCGAAACGCGTCGGGCTCATCTTTGCACATATGTTATTATTATATGTACTATGACCTATGTATACTGTATCCAGAAATGTGACTTTTCTAATACAATTGTTATATCTACCTACTTTTACTTAATTGGGAATCCGAGATGCTCGGCAATAAACACAGTTTTATATATTTAACATCTATCTAATTTATTATTGCTGCCTATAAGCCCAACTGGGGAACCTCTCTTTTTCATGCAATTTTGGGGCTAGCAGCCTATTCCATCTCCTTGATTATGTGTCATTTCTCTTTTTTCTAAACTTCCCATTATTTCCCCTCGGCATGGACAATCCTGGTCAGTTTGGTTGGTGGACAGACCACGGGTTCTCTGATGTTCACTCTTTATTTACCCCAGTTAGGATCATAACTTCGACGCCCTTTGCATAAGATAACGCCGCATGAACATTTCCCGCTACCTTCAGCTTCATAATTTTATCCAGAGGCTCCTTAAAGGGGTTGTAAAGGTACAAGTTTTTTTACCTTCATGCATCCTATGCATGAAGGTAAAAAAACATCTAGCAGCACCGCCCCCCCCCGAGCCCCCGTTGTACTTACCTGACCGTTCGAATCTCCCGGGCGCGTCCACGTCGTCCTCTTCGGTTCCCAGCCTGGCCGTTGATTGGCTAGGCTGGGCGGATTGATAGCAGCGCAGCCATTGGCTAGCGCTGCTGTCAATCAGGGCGGATGACGCGGCGCGCTGGATACAGTCGGCGGCTATGGCTTCCGCTGTATCACGGGAGCGCGCTCGCAAAAGCTTTCCTCCATGCGAGCGCCCTCGCATGAAGAAGGAAAGCTTTTGCGAGGAGGAGCCCAGACAGCCGCCGAGGGACCCCAGAAGACAGGTTTCCGGGCCACTCTGTGCAAAACGAACTGCACAGTGGAGGTAAGTATCACATGTTTGTTTGTTTTTTTTTAAATCCCTGACTTTAGTGTACCTTTAAGTCCCACTTGGCACCTTACTTTCTTTCAGCCTCCAAGAGCATATGCAGGTCATGTGCACAATCCACATGTATATTTCCTTGATTTACACTTTAATTATATCCTCTAGGAAACCACCAATGTGCCCCCGTGTCAACAACGTTAGGAACGCCATCTAACAGTGGAGTTTGCACCAGTGGAATGGCAGATTATGCTCCAGACCTCTTCAAAGAGTTCCAGAAATGTAGTCATTCTAGAAAATGCTTATAAGGTCATATACTGATGGCACTATACACCTGCAAGCCTGGCCCGAATAATTCCCCAATATTCAACCTGCATTCTCAGATGTTCCCAGCCGGGGACAATGTCCCATACCTGGTGGTACTGCCCTATGGCAACTAGACTGTGGATCCAGGTTTACGCGCTTTTACAAAGATTACTTCACTTAGATGTAATAAGAAATCCCTGCGATGCCCTTCTGTTCAAACCTATAGAATCCTTATTACGAGTAGAACGCAAGCTGGCAACACACCACTTTATTACAACCAAACTATAGCAAAAGTCTGAAAAAAGTCTGCACTCAGTTTTGAAGTTATGAAACATTGTATGAACAACATTAAATTCAAGAAATTAACAGCTTTACTCCCATGACCAGTTTCTGCAACCCTGGATATCCTACGTTCACCCTTCACGCTTTCACCAAATGTTACTGGCACTGATAATTTTGGGCGCATTGCCCTCTGAGACCACCCTCTCTCTATTTCTCTTTTCTTTCTTACGGTCCTTTCTTTTTTTACAGCACACTCCTCTTTAGCCTAAAGAGGTCCTCCTCACACCATATCTCGCTCTACACCTGAACTGACCGACAATCTTGCGTCTTAGCAGCTGACAAAAGGCAATAATTCAGTGTCTCTCTTCATAGTTTTGAGGCTTGGTCGGAAATGAGGCTTGGAAATGACAGAACACTACTTTAATCCAGTGGTTCAGTTCACCCATTGTATTTTGTAATTGAACCTCAAGTTATGTCACATGTATTAGATTCTACTGCTTGTCAGTTGGTTCTGTATACCCATGCCATTTGCTAATAAAAACCTTTGTAAAGGAAAAATTGGGATTTTGTTTTACTCTAATCAGAAATGAGTGCTTCGTAATCTATTTTAGCTGCCCTGATCACACTCATGCATTTCTAATTGCACGGTTTGTAGTTTTGGAATGCCGATGATGATCCTTCAGCCTTTTATTTATTAAAGGTCGAAGGCATTAATATGCCTTTTTACATTCGTATTTAGACAAGGGTAGCCAATGCCTGAAAAGGACCATGCATGCTCCAAAAGTGCGCATGACCCGCTCACCTCTGGACCCGAATGTGATGTCATCACCTCTCTCCCAGTGCACCTGTTTCTCCGGAAAATGCTGGAAGCCGCCAGTGCAGCCATTACAACAGACTGCATATCTATCCCTTTGCACCGAGTCCTCCTCTGAAGCAGATGATCCTCATTTGATTATACAAGCACTGACTTATGTTTCATCTAGTAAGGTACTGTCTTTTATTGGCCATTCAAATTTGTCCTGCTGCACTTAAAATGGCGCTGCTTTTTCCTCTTCCCTTGTACCTCATGCATAGTCCATTCTGGCTCTTTTTAGAGTCTGCAGTCATCCAGCTCCAGAACCTACATGTCAGCCTACATAAACTCATGTATTTAGGACTATGAACTGGCCTCTTCTACACCATAGTGTGATCTATACACTCTCTTCCAGCATACTGACTTCATCTTCACTTGTGTATTCACAGTACTGGGCCTATATCATTAATTCTGTCAGATTGGATCTCCTTTACTGTCTTATTAGCGGCTTTTTTTCCCTATACAACCACACCTTCAGTGCGCCAATATTGTTTGCGCACTGTATTCATTGTTAGGCAACCAAAGTTTAAGTTTTATTTTTTTCCATTTGTTCCCAGTGGAATGAACCAACAAATGCCAATGTTTATTATACCCTTAAAAGAGAGACATATGGGCTTCAAAAAATCAATACATTTATACTCACCCAGATGGATGCAGCATTGATCCGATGCTGCGTAAGTCCCCTGGCAGCTCTAAAACTGAGTATCGAGTGATCAAAGACTGCTGATCGCTTGGTACTCAGCATTCAGTGAGCAGAGACTGTTGTCAGTCGCTGGCTTATGCCCTGCCCCTCTAGTACCCTCGAGAAATAGGGGGGTTCTCTATCATTTGATTTGAGACCCCCTTCCCTCCCAACTTTGCTCCCTACATATAAGTGAGCTTCCTGTATAAAAATAAAAACTTTTATCCAAAATATATCAACTCTTTTACAAGGCCAGATCCTTCAAGTATGTTTGCATATTTATCCCTGTAATACAAGTTAATCAGGCTTCAGTCTTCTTTAAACTAAACTCTGGGCAAACAGGTAAATATACATACATTTTCACTAAGTGCAGGGTTTTATGCATAAGATTTGAGAATATATATATGTATATATATATATATTGTGAGGTATTAGCTCGGTAGCGGGTGTGTGTGACCCCCTGGATGGGTTCACTACACGCTGAACGATACAGAAAGGCAGTTGAGGATGGTTGAAAACAAAAGATATGGTTTATTCTTCCATATTTCTGGATACAAGTGCAAGCATCAAAACAGCATAAACAAAACATAACATAAAATAAACCCTGGCCACTTGGGGCGTCTACCTTCACAACACAGAAACCTACCTATGGAGTCTGGCACAGCCTACTGCTGGGCAGACACTGCTGGTCATACAGCAGAAAAACAATAGTCTTTTTGATTTTTATCACAGAGAAAAATCAACAACCACCTCACCTCTTCAGAACTCTTTCGGACTGCTCCTTAACTCAAAAAGCCTCAGCATGCAGCAATCAGTAGTCATCCTTTGGATGTCTTATAGAAGCCTTAATTGCCTCACTCTGAACAACTGAAGTTTTCCAACACCCTAAACCTTTCTGGCTATTTCTGCAGCCGACACCCAATAGTAATTGGTGAATTGTCTAAACAAGGCAGAAATGTATCTCCGTCTGTGACAACACCCACAGATTTACCTGACTTCCTGTCACAATATATATATATATATATATATATATATATATATATATATATATATATATATATATATATATACACACACACATATACACAGTACAGACCAAAGGTTTGGACACACCTTCTCATTCAAAGAGTTTTCTTTACTTTCATGACTATGAAAATTGTAGAGTCACACTAGAGGCATCAAAACTATGAATTAACACATGTGGAATTATATACATAACAAAAAAGTGTGAAACAACTGAAAATATATGTCATATTCTAGGTTCTTCAAAGTAGCCACTTTTTGCAGCAGACACATCTCTAGAACAACTGTTAAGAGGAGACTGTGTGAATCAGGCCTTCGTGGTAGAATATCTGCTAGGAAACCACTGCTAAAGAAAGGCAACAAGCAGAAGAGACTTGTTTGGGCTAAAGAACACAAGGAATAGACATTAGTGGAAATCTGTGCTTTGGTCTGATGAGTCTAAATTTGATATCTTTGGTTCCAACCACCGTGTCTTTGTGCGACGCAGAAAAGGTGAACGGATGGACTCTACATGCCTGGTTCCCACCGTGAAGCATGAAGGAGGAGGTGTGATGGTGTGGGGGTGCTTTTCTGGTGACACTGTTGAGGATATATTCAAAATTGAAGGCATACTGAACCAGCATGGCTACCACAGCATCTTGCAGGGGCATGCTATTCCATCCAGTTTGCGTTTAATTGGACCATCATTTATTTTTCAACAAGACAATAACCCCAAACACACCTCCAGGCTGTGTAAGGGCTATTTGACCAAGAAGGAGAGTGATGGGGTGCTGCGCCAGATGACCTGGCCTCCACAGTCACCATACCTGAACCCAATTGAGATGGTTTGGGGTGAGCTGGACCGCAGAGTGAAGGCAAAAGGGCCAACAAGTGCTAAGCATCTCTGGGAACTCCTTCAAGACTGTTGGAAGACCATTTTCAGGTGACTACCTCTTGAAGCTCATCAAGAGAATGCCAAGAGTGTGCAAAGCAGTAATCAAAGCAAAAGGTGGCTACTTTGAGGAACCTAGAATATGACATATATTTTTAGTTGTTTCACCCTTTTTTGTTATGTATATAATTCTACATGTGTTAATTCATAGTTTTGATGCCTTCAGTGTGAAACTACAATTTTTCAAAGGCCTTTCTCAAAGGCCATAGGCGCATTGGGGAGCCCATCTCTCTCCACTGCATTTAATTAAATCAACTCCATCAACCTACTCTCAGGCTGCTGATTGGGCAATGAAATGGCAACATCACACTGATGAGTTTACCACTCTTGGCACCTGTCAGCAAACCCCCAGTATTACATTGACAGCACTGTGCGATGCAGTATAGACTTAATGGTTCGTGGTGCTCTTATTTATCCAGCATGTAGTCTGCTGCAAACTGGATATTCAGAAGTTAAAATATAGAGAGATGTGGATACTAATATAAGCTGTAGAAAAAAAAAAATTAATGAGGCTCTGGTCTGAGTGTGTAGGAAGAGATCCCTAGGGAGTTTATCTTTAAAATTAATCTATGTAGGATATTTGTTAGAGGCATAGCCAGGTGATTATATCCCCATTATATTACACAGACATCTCCATGTGGATGCATTTCCGAAAATTAGCAAAACAAGCTCAGTTAGAACACAGTGGACTTTGGTGTCCGTTTATGAAACCGGCATGAGCTGCGATCCTGATGATTGCAGCTCATCTCAGATCAATATCGGTTTATGAAACAGAGATGATCGGGGGAGAACATGTCCACACACAGAATCTGTCACTGACAAACAACCAACCAGTTTATGAAGGTGCGATCCCAGCACTTCACTGGCGATTTCTCAGTCAGATTTATCCCTCTCAGATTCTCCAGCCCAGAGGTGGAGAATCGGGTAGAGAAGACAGAATCTACGGAGAACTGAGGAGGAAGGTTATTGACCTCCTTCTTCCTCGATCAAACCCCCCCAAGACCGTAAACATGTGCCATGTTTATACATATATATGTGTGCATTGTCTAGGGGGGTAATTTTACCAACATGAGGTGGGCGGTCTCCTCTGAGAAACATAAGATATCAATATGAAGGTTTTAGACTTGACAAGGAGCGACTAATTCACTGCTGATCACCTGGCACCAGTGATTTGCTGGATCTGAGATTTCCCAGTCTTCTGTCACCTAAATTAGAATGTTACGTTCAAAGAAAAGAAATTCTCCCCAGGTGTTAAGGAACATGCTGTACAGGATAATGATAGTAGATGATGATAATCACCACACACATCTTCTTCTATTCCGCAGACAAGTTTTAAACTTTTCATATTCCACTTAAAGTCTTCATGCATCCGAGGGACATGTTGAGAAAATTCACATCTATGATACAGTGAGTTGTAAGGCTTATTTATAGCTTGAACTACTGAGTAATGTAAACAGACTTTCAACGGCTAGGAATAAATAGGTAAATACAGAAGCATTCAGATCTACCTTTAGGCTCATTACTATATACTGTATTATCATACATTACATTTACTCATCTGAAAATGAAAATAAAAACGGCATTGTTAATTTTCAGCCCTGAGCACAAGAAAGAACATACAGTATATATGAAAACTCTGTATATCACCTTTTAGAAGCAGGGATGTGCTTTACACAATGAGCTTCAACAGACTTTTTTGCCAACTGACCCTGAATTCTAATATTTGGAATATCTGCCTCTGGAAATAATGGTCTTTAGCATTATCCATGTCCAGCCCTTCGGCATTTATTCATTTTTTTGACAAGATTAAAAATGTATCCTGGCCTTTGAAATTAATGAAGCCCCAAGCACTAGCCACGCCTAGCATTTAAACGCATCAGCCATTTTTTTCTGCCAAAATGCTGTCGGTCCTAAACATGCTGGCAGTGATATTTTTTTTCTTCCTCTAAATGCCCCTGCCTATATATATGCCTGTAAATGGCTGTGTGTAACTGGGCACACAGGCCAACACTAAGGGGCGTCTAGAGGCAGGGAAAAAAAAAGAAAAGAAAGAGGCCTCTAGAAGCAGCATTTAAAAGGTAGGGAGACAGAATAGTGTAATGATTCTGTTAAAAAAAAAAAAGTAAATACCTATTAAATTCCTTCATCTCTATCACCTCTGGCGTTCTAGTTTCTGTTCTCTCATTCACTTCCTGGTTTGCATCACTTGTTCATGCAAGAACTAAATTTTCCAATATGAATTGCGGCACGCCCACTAATTCACACCTCCTTGAAGTCTCCAACACGTAGAGAGCGTCCTGCCACACAGATGTAGTTCCCAGGAGGGGGCGAGCACGTTACTGACCACCGCAGTAAAGTCTCCCTTCACGGTGGTCAGTAAAATCAGACAAGCAGGAAGTGAACAGAACAGAGAAGAAATAGAGCAACTTCTGAGCAAAAACGAACAATGAGGAAGTGAAAAGAGGAATGTCTGCAGGTAAAAGATGCTTCTTATGAAAAAAAATGTTTTCCTATACAACCCCTTTAAACATGAGGCCTAAAGCCTAACTCCAGGAAAGCAAAAACGATATACACAACTGAAGTACATACCTGCACGCTGCAAACCCAAGGAGCCATGTACCTATTCCTTACTCTAGATCAGGATCTGCATAAATGCCAATTTTACCGATCTCAGACTTTCTCCTTCCAGTCACTGTCTTTTGAGACAGCATTGGACAGGCAGTGAGATGTTATATCGCCTCTTTGCCGCCTAATTATGCCTACAATGCTGCCCTACCATGCTTAAATCAAATAAAGTGCAGGGGGTTGTAGTGCAGCCCCACTGAACTCAATGGGAGAGTTTGACAAGAAGTGCAGCTCGTCAAACTCTGCACCCTGAATTAAAAATGCTATGACCTGTGAACACCTTCTCCAGTTGTAAATTTTCAGTTCAGGTGGGTGGCCTGAGAGGTAGTAAAACCGACAGTTCAGCACCCTTTTTAACCCCCCAACCGCCTGTCTTATAAAGCTATATTTCATACCAATTATAACACCAAGTGTTCTTTTCTATATGTGCAAAATAAATTATTAAATTAATTTAAAAAAACGCGCTCTCTAGGTATGTGCGAAGTGCTATATCATACCGTGAATGTGATCCTGGTGAAAACCAAAATTAGGAGTGACCCTGTATCTTCCTTCACCAACACCTGTTACACATCCTACTCACCAGATCGCCATGAGACCAATTACAGGTAGTCCTATGCGCAGAAGATATAGAAAATCCAGACAAATCAACCAGGGGGTCCTAGCGGACTTGGATCATGCCGTCAGATCTCCAGACATCCGTGGATAAAGGAAGAAACAGGCTCCCATAGTGAAGTTTGTCACAAATGTTTATTAAAAATTAGGGGTGCAACAGACCAAAAAACTCACGGTTCGGATCGTTCCTCAGATCAGTCACGGATCAGATAATTTTTCGGATTAGCAGCCTTATTGTGCCCCCATTGCAGCCTCACTGTGCCCCAAATTGCAGCATCGCCAGGGTGGAGGAAGTGAGAGGGTGGCCAGCAGGGCCGGATTTGCTCTCCCTGCCGCCCAAAGGCCAGGTTCCGCAATGGAACCAGATGGCATGGGCGGCACGGTTAGCTCAAATATTTTTATTTTCTTTTTTTTTACCACTTTTTTTTTAGTTATGTGTAGCTTGTCTTATTTTTGTATAATTCTCTTATTTTAATAATTTTCTTATTCTTGTCTTTTTAATTACTTTTGTATTTTATTAATTTATTATTTCTTATTTTTCTTATTTTTTTATAAATTGTTTTTCACTTAACTTTTTTGCTATCACACAGGAGAAAACAATTCCCTGTGTGATAGCAATTGGAGGCGACAGGTTCTCTTCATTGACCCTGTAACCTCCAAAACAGGAGTCCTAGCACTGTGCTAGAACTCCTGCAGCTGAGATGGGAAGAGCACCCCTCTCACTGTGTACATCGGGAGGAGGGACAGGAGACAGACTCGGCGGCTGGGGGAGGACGGACAGAGAAGAAAGAGCCAGCAGAGAGAGGTATGTGGGGGGGGGGGGGGGGGGACAGCAGCACACATTTTAAGTGTAGTCCGGTTGATAGAAAGCAACTTACCGCCTGCATGTTCCGGCCATCGAAATTGTCTCCCCTCTGCTCACACTCACACAGCCCCGCCTCCTCCTAACCCCGCACTGTGATAGACAGAACACATACCAGCTTTGGAACCACATTCTGTCTATCACAAGCGCAGGGTTAGGAGGAGGCGGGGCTGTGTGAGTGCGAACAGAGCGGAGACAATTTTGATGTGTTTTACCGCTCTGCTCCCCCCCTCCTCTACCTGCGCCGCGGATCACTGATCAATGACGATCCGTTGCACCACTATTAAAAATGTTAAAGGGGAGGTTCACCTAAAAATAAACTTTTAACATTGTCATTAATGTCATAAATGCAATTTTTTATTTTTTTTTAAATCCGTCCGTACATACGGATTCCTATATGCCTTCTCAGCGCCGCTTCCGGGTATGATGGTCGGGGATGGGCGTGCCTAATTGATTGACAGGAATCCGACCGACACATACAGCGCGTCACGAGATGCCGAAAGAAGCCGAACGTCGGCGCGCTGGCGCCGTATAGAGCCGCACCGACGTTCGGCTTCTTTCAGCATCTCGTGACGCGCTGTATGCATCGGTCGGATGCCTGTCAATCAATTAGGCACGCCCAGCCTCGACAAACATACCCGGAAGCGGCGATGAGCAGGCATATAGGAATCGGTATGTACGGACAGATTTTTTTTTTTTAAACGGCCGATTCTAATTGCATTTATGACATTAACCTCCCCTTTAAAAAGTTCTATGGCAACATACAGTACATACAATGCAAAAAGCAGGGATGCTGTATGCGCTCCAACTGCGTTCCAGTGAGGGCGGGGATTCTGGAGCATTCGGGAGCAAAGACTGTTGGCTGTAAAAACTTAAAGCGGAGCTCCACCCTGATATATATATTTTTTTTAAAAATCTGAAAATAAATAAAAATAAAATGGAAAAAAAATAAAAAAATACTCACCCTAAATAGGCTGTTGCTATGCGGAAGTCCCGAATCTGCCCTCACGATCCGCGGTGCTGTTTTCTTCCTCCTCCTCTTCTGGGTGTCTTCTTGTGAATGGGCCGCGCTGCATTCTGGGAACTCTGTGTATCCCAGAAAGCAGCCGGACCATTCACAAAGCGCCGCGTCGTTCGCACATGCGCAGTAGGAAACGGGCAGTGAAGCCGCACGGCTTCACTGCCTGTTTCCCTGACTGTGGATGGCGGTGCCGGGATCGAGGATCGGCATCGGCGGGGGCCGTCAGCGCGGGCGCCTAGGACAGGTAAGTGTCCTTATTCAAAGTCAGCAGCTACACTGTTAGTAGCTGCCGACTTTGAAAAAAATAAATAAAAAAATGTGGGTGGGTGGAGCTCCGCTTTAAAACGCGGTTTAATGTTGTAACAAGCTTTTGGTGTTTTTACATTATAGGGAGTGTTTTTACTGTGAAAATGCCCAAAAACACCAACGTGGCTAAATGCAAATAAACGCCTGTAAACGCTACTCAGAAACGCAGCTAAAATCACGTTTACACTGCTTTTTCAGCGCTGGCATTTTATTTAAACATCTTGTGTGTATGAAGCCTTAATGTTACCTAGTTAAACAGCTAAGAACGGTGGTGGAAGACATAGGAAATGCAGCAGTGCGCCGCTTCTTGTCCCCCTAGTCCGTAGAATGGACAGCTGTGATCTAGAGATAAAAAGGGCCCATCTGGCATGAGTTTTGCATCTACTGGAGAAGCCCTGCAAGTAGCACAGTCATAGGAAGTGTAGATCTCTGTCCATGGTGCTGAACATATTACTGCAGTCTAGTGGAAAGGACAACAGGCACTCTCGCTATTTTATCTGACAGCTCACAGAAGAATAACAGAATTGACTGCCTGTCAGAGGTTGCATTCCACAAGGAAAACTGTAACATCCTCAGCTAAGAAAGATCTCTGGTACAAGTCAGCAGGTCAAACAGCCCCATCTGTAACAATTCCTAACTAGCATCGTTAAATCCCTCTCCAGGCAGATGGGCTGCGAGGCTTTCCCTGCTCTACCAGCACAGCAATACAAGTGTTACATCTCACAATCCTTTTTTACATTTTTTTCCCCCTGTAAATGTCTAAACATGGCTATTTGCAAACTAACCATACGGGTGCAAAACCAATTTGAAAACCACACGTCTAAATAAAGGCAGCATGTTATTCACTTATTCACGCATGGCTAGACACAGACTGATTGTCTTTCTGCTTTCAACTACTGTCATAATTTGCAATGTCACAATGGAAAATACAGAGTGACGATGAAGAAGAGCTCACACACAGAGAGAGCAGGAGGATTCCTCATCAATTCAGACCCTGGATAGTCAACTGCACATTCCTCTTCTGTAGCTGTTTGGTTAACCACTTCAATACCGGGCACTTTCACCCCATTCCTTCCCAGACCAATTTTAAGCTTTCAATGACAATTGCGCGGTCATGCAGCGCTGTACCCAAATGAAATGTTTATCATTTTGTTCACACAAATCAAGCTTTCTTTTAATGGTATTTATTCACAAGGTTTTTTTATTTTATTTTTTGGCGATATAAGTGAGTGGAAATTTGGAGGAAAAAAAAACAATATGTAAATGTATTCTGCTACATGTCTTTGGTAAAAAAAAATCCTGTTAAGTGTATAATAATTGGTTTGTGTGATCACGGACAGATGTACGCAGATCATCACGGACAGATGTACGCAGATCATCACGGACAGATGTACGCAGATCATCACGGACAGATGTACGCAGATCATCACGGACAGATGTACGCAGATCATCACGGACAGATGTACGCAGATCATCACGGACAGATGTACGCAGATCATCACGGACAGATGTACGCAGATCATCACGGACAGATGTACGCAGATCATCACGGACAGATGTACAGATCATCACGGACAGATACGCAGATCATCACGGACAGATGTACGCAGATCATCACGGACAGATGTACGCAGATCATCACAGACAGATGTACGCAGATCATCACGGACAGATGTACGCAGATCATCACGGACAGATGTACGCAGATCATCACGGACAGATGTACGCAGATCATCACAGACAGATGTACGCAGATCATCACGGACAGATGTACGCAGATCATCACGGACAGATGTACGCAGATCATCACAGATAGATGTACACAGATCATCACGGACAGATGTGTGCAAATGGTCAATGGGACAATTGATTTTACTGTTACATACAGGGCCACCATCAGGGGGGTACAGGCAGTACACCTGTGAGGGGCCCGGGTTTTTATTTTTATTTTAGGGGTCCGGAGGTCCCCAGGGGCCCGAAGGCCCCTAGGGCCCTGGATGCCAACCCCCCCCCCTTTTTTTATTTATTTTTTATAAAAATATATATATTTTTTTTTTAAAATTTTTTTTTTTTTTTTTTTATTAAAGGGCCATTTTTTTTTAGAGGTCTGGAGATCCCCAGGGCCCCAGATGAGAACCCCACTTTTTTTTTATATAAAAAAAAATATTTTTTATATATTTTTTTTATTTCATATATATATATATATATATAATGTGAAATAAAAAAAAATATAAAAATGATCTGCGTTCTCTGCTCCAGGGGGCCTATGCCTGAAGCTGTGTAAGGGCCCCCAAAATTCCTGATGGCGTCCCTGGTTACATATGTGGGGGACAGGTGTTTTTACTGTGTGGGGACCTTTTTTGGGATGATATTTTGGGGACTTTGTGTGTTTTACATTGTGTGGGGACACTAGGCTGGTGATCAGTGTGTAAAAAACAGCTCATACCTCACTGATAACTGGCTGGCTTAAGCGATCCGCTCTCCTCACTGACAACTTCCGTGTGAGGAGAGGAAAGTCGATTGCCTACCAATCGGCTCTCCATTTACATCACGTGACGGCTGTGATTGGCACACAGCTGTTATGTGATCAGGAGGACCAATCATAGAGCCCTCCTGCCGATCGGAGACGCGTCATGTCCAGGTGACATGAGCGCATCGATATCGCGCCGATGTGCGGGCACGCACGTTTCCCCCTCCTTTTGAGGGACGTTCCTGAACGTCCACTCAGGAGGAAGCGCCAACCCGCTGGGTGGGATGTCGTAAACTTCCCTCTTTAAGACTTACCTTTAGGTAGTATAAAAATCTCCTAACCATGCAACGTTTAGGAGATATTTACTGTACATGCAGCAAGTGAAATCACTGGCGCATGCGCTCTAAAGGAACGGCCTCCCCTGCCGTTTCTTCAGAGTGAGAAATGATACCGCTCTAAAAACTGCTGATCCCTTGGCTTTGCTTCCGTCCCACTAAACCAAAATGGTGCTGGCTATGCACAGGTACATTGAATAGAAGGTCCTGGACTGCCGCACTCCTTAAAACGATGTCTTTATTATACAAATAAAATCCAAAAAACAACCTAAGCGATGCAGTCAAAATTAAGTGAACAACAGGAAAAAGGTGGCTGACATGTTTCACATCATGTGATGCTTACTCGTAGCTAGTAGCTTGTTTCTTCAGAGCCCTGTGCCGTGGCCGGTGGCTCCCACACAGTTGCGGCAAAGTAATGTCATTGCGGATCCGGACAGTCAGAGCTGAGTCTGAAAACCCGTAAGGAAGACCGGGTGAAAATAGACAATGTCTCCATCGATGACAACGCATTGCTGGAATTCTTCCTTTTGAGGCAAGTTTCACATAATGTGCTACTAGCTACATACTAGCACGTTATGGCTTTACTTTGCAGGTAAAAATAAAAAGTCCATCGGTTTAACAAAAAACGACTATAAATGAAACAATGCTAAACTTGGGTTACCGCGTTTAGTTGCGTTTGGCGTCTGAAGCGTAGAAATCTTTTTGATGGTTTACATTCTCTCAAGACTGGAAGTGACATCATGGAATCTTTCCAGTCCTCCCAGATCATAGAGGTGACGAGAGACGAGCTGGTCTCTCCTCACCTGTGTTTAGTCGTGCCGGATCGTTTTGCGGTAAGCCTGAGCAACATTAATAAATGGGGGGGGGGGGGGTAGAAGAAACTCCTCCCACTGCTACTTAAAGTGATACAGTGGCCATCACTAATCAGATTTATCTGAAAGAGAATAGTTGGGCCTAGCTTAGTCCCACACACATAATTATATATATATATATATATATATATATATATATATATATATATATATATATTATATAAATATATATATAAATATATATATATATATATATTATATATATATATATATATATATATACATATACACACACATACCGTATTTTCCGGCGTATAAGGCGATTGGGCATATAGGATGACCCCCTATTTTTCAATTGAAAACACAGCTTTTGGGCTATACTCGCCATATAAGACTACCCCCTTTCCAAGGCAACACCATTTAAAAAAAAACATGATTTCCACCACATATTCACCACCGACCTAAGTGTAGGCACATGAGCATACACAATAATCATCGCTATTCCAACAGGCGTTAAAGTCTTTAGTTGACTGACCACAATGCACAGGGAATTATTAAATGAGAGGTCCCAATACTATGAGCCATTGGATTCTTATTTACAGTCAGGGGGACTCACCGGCATTGTCCTAGCCAATTCCTTAATCAATATTGTTCTCTATGACACATACTACATAGTTGCCCACTTCCACTAAGGCCTATCCCAGTGATGGCTAACCTTGCCACCCCAGATGTTTTGGAACTACATTTCCCATGATGCAGAGTGCATGAGCATCATGGGAAATATAGTTCCAAAACATCTGGGGTACCAAGGTTCGCCATCACTGTCCTATCCAGTTACGCTGGATGTGCCGTAATACTGTATGTAGCTTCGGCTACATACAGTATACACCGCTGAGCCAATCCCGGTAAACAATGTATTCTATTAATGAATACAAAGCCTGCTCAGATTGGCAGAGGCTGTAACATTATCAGCCCTCTAATCTCTGAATCTCAAAGCCAATCCGAGCAGGCTACTGTATGTAGCCTGCTCAGATTGGCAGGCTCTATATTCACTAGTAGAATACATCGTTTGCATAATTGGCTCAGCAGTGTATACTGTGGGAGGAGACGTTCCCACGTCATCGCAACAACACGAGGGGACATCCGCGTTCCACAAGCCGGCCGGCATCTTTTATATATCGCCTTGAATTTGCATCTGTATTGTAAGTGCGCATTTTTGGCTTTTTTTAGAATAAATTTTTTAAGGATTTCACACTATTTTTGGTTTCCTTCTGTCTTTATGCTGTGACACATCGAGGACTGGTTTCTGATACATCATACACAGTGCATTCACCCCCTTGCTGCCTACATTGATCCTAGAGTGGATCTCATTATCTGGTAAGGGTCAGTGTGTGCGTTCGGTGGTGGTACCAGCACCCCTCTCCCTCACAGTATTTGTTGTTTCTCTCACGGGTGATTGTGTTTATTTCCATGCAATCCACACTATGAAAAGTTTTTCTTTTTTGTTTCACCTGAGGAAAACATGATGCTATAAAACGAAGCCCATATTGACCATCCTTAAGGCTGCACTTGACCTCGAGAGGGTCTTACGATCTGGTAAGGGTCAGTGTGAACTGTGCCCTATGGTGAAGGGTTGTCATTGTTTTCTGTCCACTATATAGCTATTTTTCACGGGTGCATATATATTTTTTATAACAGTATTACACTATGAAAGTTTTTTCTTTTCTTTTCGGTGTTGTCACTGCTTATTGAAATTCTACAAGTGCAAGATCTACATGAATGTAACGGGACACTGTTTTTTTCACATCTTTGGTGTATCAAGATCCAACGTCACTGGCTATATTGATGGACTTTTGACCAATATCAAGAATCTAATCCCTTTTGTTTACGGTTGACATTTTTAGGTTTATTTGTTCATATATCATCACATTGTGTGGACTTCACTAATAGCAATTGTGGTTTTTTATTTCATTATAATTTTTGATATTACACTGTGCTATCAGTTAGCATGGTCTCACGTTTAGCGCGACTCCCCCCCCTATCTCTAGTTTATTTTATGTTGTATAACATTTTTGAGTCGCAGCTTTTTATTTTATTCATTTATTTTTTGTATATGTGGTATGCGCAATTTTCTTTCCTTTTACATACAGTATTACCGCACATCCAGCGGACATCCGGCAGGCTGGCATTCAGTGTGCAGCATTTTATACCCGGCGTATAAGGCGACCCCGGATTTTTGGGCATTTTTTTAAGTGTGAAAGGTAGTCTTATACGCCAGAAAATACAGTACATACATACACACACACACACACACATATTATATATATTATACACACATTATACACAGACATATACTCAAACATTTTGTAATGTATTTTTCTAAACAATGAAGAAACTGAAATACAAGTTTCCTCTGAGTTAGGCAAACCCCCTGGAGCCCCTCAACTTGCCTGTTTGAGAATTCTGGGTTAACATCACCCTGGTGGGGCATTGCCCTTTCACAAAATATACATAGATAGAGGAAGAGAGAGATGGATTGAGATTTAGCATCAAATAAAGAGCTTTCCAAGAACTCATTCCTCATTTGTATTTTAGGGAGGAAGCATTAATCTCTGCAATATAGGTATGTGCTCATATAGGAAACAGATGGGAAAGGGAATGCAGGAAAAGCAAAATTGGTAATTTAGCCAAAAGTACATTAAAGCTCCAGGGATTATATATTGCATAATACATTGTCCAGTTTGGCACAATGTAAGTATCCATACGTCATACCTGGTGGGCCGCTGGGGAAGCCAAATGAACTACAACTGGTCTTCTAGGCTCTGCTCAGGCTATGAACAAACAGTTTCTCCTCTGCACAATGACCACAGGGGGTTGCTCGTTCAACACCACCACCAAATAGAGATTGGGATGTCACCACGCCTCTTCTACCAGTCCAATCACAGAGCACCTTGCATCCATTTAAAAAATACAGGGCATTCAGTCAATGACATTAGTGACAAACAAGCAATCACAGGTAGTCAGTGTGCAGGGGAATCCACTTGCACAGAACCTAAAGCCGGGCCTAGGAGATCTCGGCACTGACTACTTCAGAGATTTTTAGCTTCACCAGCAGCCTATCAAGTATGATATATGCATACTCACACTGTGCTGAGCTGGAGTTCAGCTTCAAAGGCATTGATAGCATCTGACAAGGATGGTACATTTGATTTTAAGAACGTCTTGTTCTGGAATTTTAGGAATTTGAACACACACATTCAGGGCAAGAGATTTTATCTTATGTCTTACTAGAACAGAAAAAAAAAAATGTATTAATCACACTCAAAGAATATTTAACCACATCTGCAAAAGTAACATTCACTTACTGACCTTAAAGTAAACCTGTGTTGGAAAAAACTATTGAAGATGAACAAGGCGCCCGGCAAGGGGCACCATATAAGGTACGTGGATGTACCTCTTTTTTATTAAAGGAAACCCCTAACCTGCGAGTCGGAGCCTCTCCAACAACACAAACCTGTCTCTCTCTCAATCTACAACACGGCATGGTTGACCTAATGCTGGCCCAAGAACCCTCAGGAGGGTGGCAGGGGGTTGTGACCAAGTATATGGAAATTCTGACTTCTACTGTGAAAACTGCAGGAGAAAATCTATAGCACCAAGTGATATAGGTCGAGTCATTTCTTATATATATGTAGCACAATTTGACACCATAATGTGGCCCTTTCCTTTGCTCATGTAACGAAATTGTGACTTGCATGACAAGTATAGGCAAAGATTTTAGCAATACTAGGCTTGAGAAGAATATTGACAATATTGTTGGGATCCACCCCACTACCGGATTGGCTGCTGTCTCTGTTATTCAGCATGCAGCTGACAGCTGGAGCAGGCGGCACCTGGCCCCTCCCCAGCCACTGGTCACTGCTCTCCACTCAGCAGAGACCAAGAAATGATCTTCAGTGGTCATTAGAACGCTCAGTTCTCGGTCTTATAGCCGACGTGGAACAGATGCTGCAGCATGAAGGCGAGTATGTATTTTTGTGTTTTTTTTAAAGCCCATACTTCTCTATACTCTTCTCCCTAATCAGTATATACCTGCGTTATCCAGACATGGAAAAAAAATACACTGGGTGAAGTCCAACTCAACTTTTCAGAGTTGACAAAGGGTTTCTGCACTCCATGTCTGGCCCGATGTGACAGTGCTGGACAAGTCATAAGGCTTGGAAGAAGAGAGCGAGTCACATGCTCACCCATAGCCAGCAGTGCTGGGTATTTCACGTCCCCCCCTGGTGGCTGAACAGAGCAGTGCAGGTGTGAGAGTTCATTAGGCTGTGGAGGGGGAAGGAAGGCAAGTGATGGGATTTATTTTTAGGTGGGTTTAGAGGACTACTACGACTAAACTAAAATTCCAGGTATGGATAGTTTTATATAGTTACATACTTACATTGGTCAAGCTTGGACCATTGTAACTATGCATATACTGTATCATACCAGGTGGATTCCTCTAGAAGTTGAAAATTAAGCCTGGTACACAATAGCAGTTTTTTTTTCCCAACCCAGCGGGCTGAAAAAAATAAAAACTGAAGAGCTCGGGAGGAGTTCCTGTTCTAACAATCCAATGTTTATACATTAATATCTCCCCCGCTGAGCTATTGTGTTCTGACAGAGGGGTAGCCTCCCCATCAGAACACACCGGTCTGTGCTCTCAGCCATTGGCTGAGAGCGCTGATCATATGCCGATTGGCAGACCCTTTTTAGTCATGCCCCCTTCGACAGAAGCCAAATGTTCAGCCAGCTTCTGTCAGACCGGCTGCCATACACACGGGCTGAATGTCGGCTGGCTTCTATTGAACTGGCTGATACTGCCTAATTTTCGGCCCGTGTGTAGGGCCTTTTACGGTAGTAGGCACAGCTACTACTTTTGAGTTTTTGTGCTTAGTTACAATCAGCCAAACTATAAACACTGAAAAGATTTGAACAAGACCAGATCATCTGACATTTGGCCTTACCAATATATATCTGTAATAAAGACCACTAATACCTTTCAGTTACAGAATAGGGAATGGCTCTTTATATAAGGTGACCAGATTTTTAAAATGAAATCCGGGGACATATTATTTCTTTACTAGTAATGGCAACAATCAGCGACTCTCTGCCCGTCGCCGCCCGCCTCACAGCCTCTCAAGTCTTACTCTCCGGGCCCCGGCTACTACTGGGTGGGGAGCGGAGGAAGATCACTCTGCCAGGGAAGGCAAGGAGACAGGCAGGCTTCTGGCCAGGATTTAGAGCCAAGGCAGAAGAACATGCGAGTGGAGCTGAATGGGCATGTACCCCAAACTGAAGAAATATTCCCTCTGCTCCGACCAGCACATGATCATCAGAAAGGGCCACAGATAATGGGAAAAATACAACCCCCCTATGCTAGTAGGCACGGCGGAGCAGGGGTGTATAATTCTATTTTTTTTATTTTAATTCTGCACTGACTGTCTTTGAAATTGCCCCTGCCCCCTATTAAATCCAATCTGGGGACAAAACCAGGGACAGACTTGGTCCAGGGACAGTGTCCTCAATCAGGGGACTGTCCCCTGAAACTGGGGTTGTCTGGTCACCCTATCTTTATACAAACTGAAGGAATATCACCTTGCTAGAACATCATTTGCCACAAAAATGATTTGCTCTCTGTGTTTTTTTACTGCCCATTACAAAATAAAATGAAACATTGTTGACACTCTGTACTGCAACAAAAGCTTACAAAGGTTCTTCAGCAATGTTATGCATCCGGTAAAAGTGTCTGAATAAATAATACTAAGCACAAGTTAAACAAGCTCTTCATACAATAGTTTTATTTGGTCAGCATTTCCTTGGATGTGGCCCAAGACCAGCAATAATATTAGTTTTATTTCCTCTGTACGGCTTCCCAGCTGCCTGTAGCAATCCTCCATTTATTGTGAATGTGGCTTTCTAAAATGCAGTCAGGCATATTTGCTGCCAAACAATCAGCATCAATCCACAGGTAGATGCTAAGCCTTCTAATGACATTACAAGAGGCAGAAAAAGCAAGGTAAAAGGGATTGAAATGCTCCTTTTACACTGGCGGAGTCTGCCAGTGGATCCACACGCTTAGCAGGGAATCTGTCCACTGATCCCTGCTGAGCAGGAGAATGACAGGTCCGTGTCTGCTCCGCGGATGCAGAGCAAGCACAGCCTGCTGTTCTCTATGGTAGAGCTGGGAAAAAAGGCCACTTGCAGCCTTTTCCCAGGATCGTAGCGAGCAGGATTTTTTTTTAAGCGCGGCTTTGGCCTAGTCCACGGCCTTTCTCCAGGATCGCGCCGGATTAGGTCGAAGCCGGGGCCTCGCCTAAAAAAAATCCTGCCCGCAGCTTGCCACGATCCTGGGAAAAGGCCAAGCATGTTTCAATTGACTTACTGTTTAATCGACTCGCTACCTCTGCTGAAAAAGCTAGTTCAAGCACCCACAATTCTTTTGAGACGTCTGAAAACTTTTCACAAACAAAAAGCAAACTGGTCCGGCTCCGTTTTACAATGGACGGATGGTAAGAAAACGACTCGAAGCGAACCAGTCGCAAACATCGGCAACTAAACCTAAAGAAATACGGAATGGAAATTTCAAATTGTCCTGTAAAAATCATGTTTGGCCATGCCTATCTGTGCCTATTCACCTCCTGGGCCTCCCGATTGGTCTGGTCCTTTAAATTATGAGCAGTTTCACAGCCCAATAGGAGGGGTTGGGAGACAATAAGGGGTAGGGCCACGTTGGAAAAGCAGATTTTCATGTGTATTCAGCTTCTCATATCTCTGGATCTACCGATTGTTTTTGGCATGCAATATTTGGTAAATGTACTTTTATTGTGTTTTTTTTCTTCAGTTTCTTGGTTGGCTTGGTTCGTTTTGTGTACGTTTTTACTTTAGCATGCATCGGTATCCACAAACATGGGCATAAATCATATTATGGTGTGTGTGGAGAACCTCTTTAATGATGCTGTGCCTCACAGGCAGATTGTACGGTAAATAGGTCAATTGAGCAGTATTATCAACTGTAGCATTAAGTGGGTTAATGTAGCAATATTGTGCAGGTTGCCAAGAGAATCCTGGGAGATTAAGGTTTAACAGCTGATCTCTTTAGAGTGCTTAACTTAGATCCTCTGGATATCATCTTGCCTATTTTATGTTGATATTTTATCACTTGGTAGACTTGTCTGTAGAACTTTCCTGTGTGCTCATATGCGAAGCTGTAAAATACAGAATCCCACAGTAATTAATATGAGAGCCAGATCAGCAAAACACTCAGAGATTACCCAGGGTGGTGTGGAGTTACACACTGTATCTCATAGCGCATTTAGGACTTATTGCAACTAGTACGAGAGGTCAGTGTCCTCTACAAATCTGCACAGGCTGTTAGTAAGAAGGTAGAGTAGGTTAGAGTAGGTTATTTTTTAATTTAACCACTTAAGGACCGCCTCCTGCACATTTACAATCGGCAGAATGGCACGGCTGAGCACGTACAGGTACGTGCTGTGCTAGTACCCAGCCGTGGGTCACGGGCGCGTGGCCATGGCGTGCTCCAATGACCCGGTCCAAAGCTCCAGGACCGCAGGATTCGCGGACCCAATCGCCGCTGGAGTTCGGCGATCAGTCCCCGGAGCTGAGGAACGTGGAGAGCCGTGTGTAAACACGGCTTCCCGTTCTTCACTGTGGCGGCTTCATCGATCGTGTGATCCCTTTTATAGGGAGACACAATCGATGACGTCACACCTACAGCCCCCCCCCCCCACAGTTGTAAACACACATTAAGGAACACATAACCCCTACAGGGCCCCCTTGTGGTTATCTCCCAAACTGCAAATGTAATTTCCACACTAAACAATGCATTTTAAATGCATTTGTTGCTGTGAAAATGACAATTGTCCGAAGTGTCCACCATAATGTCGCAGTCACAAAAAAAAACGCTGATCGCCGCCATTAGTAGTAAAAACAAAAAAAATTATTTATAAAAATGCAATAAAACTATCCCCTATTTTGCAAACGCTATAAATTTTGCGCAAACCAACCGATAAACACTTATTGCAATTTTTTTTTACCAAAAATATGTAGAAGAATACGTATCGGCCTAAAATGAGGAAAAAAAAAAATTTAATATATTTTTCGGGGATATTTATTATAGCAAAAAGTTAAAAATATTGCATTTTATTTTTAAATTGTCGCTCTATTTTTGTTTATAGCACAAAAAATAAAAACCGCAGAGGTGATCAAATACCACCAAAAGAAAGCTCTATTTGTGGGTAAAAAAAGGACGCCAATTTTGTTTGGGAGCCACATCGCACGACCGTGCAATTGTCTGTTAAAGCGACGCAGTGCCGAATCGCAAAACCTGGCCGGGTCCTTTAGCTGACTAAAGGTCCGGGTCTTAAGTGGTTGGAATTGGCCAGGATGGCTGTCGAATTCCTTGTACCTCCAAACTGCCACCAATGAAGTGTACAATGCATCTTTCCGCTCCATTCATTGAGTGAGAGGCACAGATGCAGGCTTCACAGGGACTGATCACTGTGGTAGCCAATCAGAGGCTGCCACAGCGATCCAGGAGTTCCCGATCGTTAGAATGAGGCCCTGTGCTCTCAGTGAGACCCTGATCTCTGTGCTGGGAGTGCGCTGTGTGGCGTGTGTCACATTTTTCCTATAAAGCATTCCCCTCTGGGTGATCTATGTACATTAAAAGAATTTTAACAAACTTTGTTGCAGATTCCTAACTTATGTTATTCTGAAGAAATCCCCTGTGTTTGTGTCCATGTGGGAAGTGAGTCGAATGCAGTGGTTCTCAACCTGGGGGTCAAATGATGATTTGCCAGGGGTCACAGAATCCTGGGCTGTTCCTGCTCCACTCTCCCAACTGTTTTGCGGCTGGCCAGCAGGGGTCTGTCCCTGGAGCCTGTGGCCGCCCAGCTGGACTGTTCCTGGAGCCTACGGCCACCCACTCAGCCTCTTCACAGCCGCACATTCAGTTCACGGCATGGCTGGGGGTCAGAGACTATAGCTAAGTTGACTGGTGAGGAATGTGAGGTGGGAGGGGCTGGAGGAGACCTGATCTGAGCATAGGTGTCACTGCTATGAGATACCACGAAGACTGAGACACAGTGAGTAATATTACCTGTGATAGAGAGATACAAGGGAAAGAAAAGAGAAAAAAAAGAGAAAGAGTGGTACATCCTTAAATATACCATATGAGGTTTTAATACTGTACAAGTGGAGGGGACTCAGGGAGCGCCACAAAAATTATTTTACTGTTGGGGGTCCCCACAACTTGGGAAATTTTATCAAGGGGTCACAGCACTAGTAAGGTTGAGTACCACTGGTCTAATGAGAGTAGTTTTAGAAATATCAATAAGCTGCTGCACCTGCAGGGCTCTGAGGAAAGCTGCTGGGCCTGCATCCCTTTAGATGCGATTTCCTATTGTGAGTATCTCACCAAAAATTACAATTGTGTTGCAGGGGATGTCTGAAATCTGACTTGTATCTTAGTGCAGACTTCTGGGAAAATTGGTGAGCCAATCACAGAAGCAGGAAATGTTTCTGGGGGACATTCTGTACACCTTCTGTGTACAGAACAGCTGCAGGTCAGCATATTGCATTGAATTTTCTAAAAATTACAGAGCCGCAGATTGAAAAGGAAAGGTAACACATTTTTAATAACATTCAGCTACAATATGACTTGTGTCGCAATTTTATTATTTTTTCTTTATTTGCCATTTTTCCCCCACGAAAGTGGAGTTACCCTTTAACCTTTCTCCCCAATCTGGCTTTGACAGCTTGTGAAGTATGTGACAGAAAGTCAGGTAAATCTGTGGTTGTTGTCACAGACGGGAGATACATTTCTGCCTTGTTTAGACAATACACCAATTACTATTAGGTGTCGGCTGCAGAAATAGCCAGAAAGGTTAAGGGCTCTTTCACACTGAGCGGATCTGTAATAGACCCGCTCTGTTAGCCCGTTTTCTCAGCGGGGATACTCCGTAAAATCCCCGCTGAGCTGGCGGCTGACAGGGCGGTCCCCGCACACGGTGCAGGGACCGCCCTGTCTTTTCTCCGCTCTCCCCTATGGGGAATCGGATGAATACGGAGCGCGTGTCCGTATTCATCCGATCCGTTCTGCCAGACGGAAGAATAAAGGGATTTTTAAATACAGCTTACCTGTAAAATCCTTTTCTTGGAGTACATCACGGGACACAGAGCGGCATATTCATTACTATGTGGGTTATATGGAGTACCTTCAGGTGTGGACACTGGCAATCTCAAACAGGAAGTCCCCTCCCTATATAACCCCCTCCCCTAGAGGGAGTCCCTCAGTTTTGTAGCAAGCAGTATGCCTCCCAAAATGGTCACCCAAAAGAGGGGTGGGAGCTCTGTGTCCCGTGATGTACTCCAAGAAAAGGATTTTACAGGTAAGCTGTATTTAAAAATCCCTTTTTCTTTCTCGTACATCACGGGACACAGAGCGGCATATTCATTACTATGTGGGATGTCCGAAAGCAATGCTTTAATGAGGGGAGGGAGACATCTTCCAAAGAAGGATTCAATTTAGAGATAAACTCAAATCATAATAATAATTCCAACTTAGTCAAGAAAAAACTTTTTTTTTTTTTTTTTTTTTTATAACCAAGGGTGTTTCTGATCCCGAGGATTTCAAACTGCAGCCTGTAGTACTGCCTGACCAAAGGCAGCATCCGCATTTCTTCTCACGTCTAGTTGATAAAACCTTGTAAACGTGTGGACTGATGACCACGTTGCCGCCTTGCATATCTGAGCCATAGAGATCTGATGGTGTGCTGCCCAAGAGGCGCCCATGGCCCTGGTAGAATGGGCCTTTACCGACAACGGAGGAGGCAACCTCTTCAACCCGTAGGCTTGAATGATTAATTGTCTAATCCATCTCGAGATGGTGGATTTTGCAGCTGCCTGCCCCTTCTTGGGGCCATCTGGTAGAACGAATAACACATCTGTTTTCCGGATCCTTTCTGTAGCTTTAAGATAGGCCTTCATGGCCCGGACAATATCCAAGGTATGCAGCAACCCCTCCTTTCTAGATGTAGGTTTTGGAAAGAAGGATGGAAGTACCAAATCCTGGTTCAAGTGAAATTTGGATATAACCTTTGGTAGAAAGGAAGGATGGGGCCGGAGAACTGCCCTGTCCTTATGCAGAACGAGATATGGTTCCTTACACGATAAGGCTGCTAATTCTGACACTCTCCTGGCCGAAACTATGGCGACCAAGAAAACCAACTTTCTTGTCAGTAAGAGTAAAGGAATCTCAGCCAACGGCTCAAAAGGCTGTTTCTGTAGAGTGGACAGGACAAGATTTAAGTCCCATGGACAAATTGGTGACTTGACAGGAGGATTAATACGCAAGACCCCCTGTAAGAAGGTCTTTACCAGCGAGTGGGTGGCCAGCGGCCTCTGAAACCACACTGACAGAGTTGAGATCTGTCCCTTGATTGTGCTTAGTGCCAGGCCTTTATCCACTCCTAGCTGGAGAAAACTTAACACCCTATCAATAGTATATTTGCGGGAATTCCATCTTTTGGATTCACACCAGCCTACGTAGTTCCTCCACACCCTGTAATAAATCACCCTGGAGACCGGCTTCCTAGCCCTAATCAGGGTAGGAATTACCTGCCTAGACAGGCCTCTATCCCTGAGAATCAGGGATTCAGCCTCCAGGCCGTCAAATTTAGACGCTGTAATGTAGGGTGGAGGATCGGGCCTTGTGAGAGTAGGTCTGGTTGTAGAGGGAGAGTCCAAGGGTCCCCCACTGCCATCTTCAGGACTAGTGAGTACCAAGTCCTCCGGGGCCAAGCCGGAGCCACTAGAATGACTGGCTTGTTCTCCACTCTGATCTTGCGCAACAGGCGCGGGAGTAACTGTAGTGGAGGGAATGCATATAGAAGTCTGAATTGATGCCAAGGGCAAACCAACGCGTCGGTTCCGCAGGCCATAGGATCCCTCGCTCGCGACACGAACCTGTCTAGTTTCTTGTTGAACCTGGATGCCATTATATCTACGTCCGGCATTCCCCACCTCTGGCAGATTGTCTGAAAGACCTGGGGATGCAGAGACCACTCCCCTGGCAACAGACTCTGGCGACTTAAGAAGTCTGCCTGCAGGTTGTCCACTCCGGGAATGAATATCGCCGAAATGCAGGGTACATGAACCTCTGCCCATTGAAAAATCAAGTTCACCTCCCTCTGAGCGGCCTGGCTCCTGGTTCCCCCTTGGTGGTTTATGTATGCCACCGCCGTGGCATTGTCTGACTGGATTCTCACCGGGAACCCCTTTAATCTGGAGGTCCAAGCCAGAAGGGCTAGGCGGGCAGCTCTGATTTCCAAGATATTGATGGGGAGCTGCCTCTCTGCTTTCACCCAAGTTCCCTGGCGGGAGAACCCCTCGAAGACCGCCCCCCAGCCTGCCAGGCTGGCGTCTGTGGTAACTACCTTCCAGACAACAGGGCTGAAGGATTTTCCCTTTAGAAGATTCTGAGGGTTCAACCACCAGGCCAGGCTTTGTCGGACCCTTGATGATAGCGTCAAAGGGGACTCTAAGGCATGTGTCCTCTTGCCCCAGGCTGCTAGAATGGCTGCCTGTAGGACGCGAGTGTGGATCTGAGCGTATGGTACTGCCTCGAATGTGGCCACTAGCTTGCCTAGTAATCGCATACACAGGCGAATAGTTGGACTTTTCTTGTTTAGAACCAACTGAACCAACCCCTTGATAGCTTCGATCTTTACAAGGGGTAGGAACACCTTTTGATGTTCTGTGTCTAACCTCATGCCGAGGTATTCCAACTGCTTTGTAGGCTGGAACGCTGACTTTCCCCGGTTCAGGACCCAGCCGAATTCTTCGAGGTACTGAACCGTGAGGTTTACTGCCTGCAGACCCGGCCGTGAGTGATCTATGATTAAAAGGTCGTCCAAGTATGCTAGGACTGTGACCCCTTGGATCCTTAAATTGGCCAGAATTGGGGCTAGGATCTTCGTGAATACCCGGGGGGCCGTGGCCAGCCCGAAGGGGAGCGCCCTGAATTGGAAGTGTCGCTGCCCCACCGCGAAGCGTAAAAACCTTTGATGCGACTGAAAAATTGGTACATGAAGGTAAGCATCCTTTATGTCTATGGAGGCCAGAAAATCGTCCTTCTGAAGCGCGGCGGCTGCTGACCGGATGGATTCCATCCGGAAAGAACGAACCCTTAGGTAACCGTTTAACCTCTTTAGGTCCAAGATTGGCCTGACATCGCCGTTGGGCTTTGGTATGACAAAGAGGTTGGAATAGAAACCTAGGCCTTGCTCTTGGGCTGGCACTTCTATAATTACGTCCTGGCAAAGCAGGTGATCCAAAGCTGCCAGCATTGAGGCCTTCCTCGCTGGATCCCTTGGTAGCCTTGATTCTTGAAAATGAGGCGGAGGATACCTTAGAAACTCCAGTCTGTAACCTGTGGTTACAGATGCCCGGACCCATTTGTCGGGGATCTTGGCTTCCCAAACTTCTCAGAAGAAACGAAGCCTTCCCCCCACCCGCAAGAGTGGGGGCGCCCCTTCATAAGGCAGACTTAGGGGCTGTCTTTGACGGCTTGCGATACCACGGCCTCTTACCCCCAGGGGTCTGTCCCTGCGATCTACTGTTAACGTTGGATCGTGCAGGCGGCCGTCGATACTGCCTGGAATTTGAGGGCCCCGAGACAGGAAAGAGCTGCCTTTTAAATGTAGGAGCCCGGAATGTCTTTTTGACCGGTAAAAGGGTACTTTTGCCATTTGAAATAGTCTGAATATATTTATCCAGATCCTCTCCGAAGAGTCGTCCTCCATGGAAGGGAAACCCTGCCAGAAGCTTTTTGCATGGGGGCTCCGCCGCCCAGTTCTTCAACCATAAGAGCCTTCTCATGTGCACCAAACATAGTGATAAACGAGAGGCCTGCTGGATGGAATCTTTTATAGCATCTACTGCAAAACACAGAGCTCTGGGAATGTCAGAAAACTCTTCTGCTTGTTGGGTAGGCATGTCCCTTAACATTTCCTTTGTCTGGTCTTTTAATGCCTGACAAACTCCAATTGCAGCCACCGCTGGCTGCACCACTGCACCTGCCGTAGCAAAGGATGCTTTTAAAAGTGTCTCTAATCTTTTATCAACTGGATCTTTAAACATGTGTATGTTTTCCACCGGGCAAGTTAGTGATTTATTCACACATGAGATGGCTGCATCCACTACTGGGAGCCTCCACCTCTTGGAGAACTTTTCCTCCATGGGGTAAATGACCGCAAATCTTTTCGGTGGCAGAAAAATCCTGTCCGGCCGTACCCAATCCCGAAAGATCAATTCCTCCAAGAGAGGATGGACCGGAAAAACTGTGTTGTTTAACGGAGCTTTCAAAGAGCCCAGAGAGGATACCGGAGGAACCTGAGGCTCTGGCAATGGTAAACTAAATGCCGAGCGGACCATGTCCGTCAAAGACTGTACCCACAGTCTTTCTGTCTGGGAGTCTGAAAATGGTTCCTCAGAGGCAGATCCCTCAATCCCTGAACCCTCTTGGTTCAGGTCTAGTTGATCCTCCTGTGATTCCAATTCCTCTAGAGAGAGAATCTCAGCATCTGAGGATACACCTCCTGGTGATGGGGATCTAACCCGTTTCTTACCAGGAATAGCTCTAGCGATCAATGTTGCTATTCTCTCTTCTAGCCCCCCTAGGGATACGGCTAGCATCTCCTCTGTGATGAACACAGGGCTGGGCTGATCTGGGCCAGCCTCCGCACCAGATCCCCCTAATGGCTCATCCAAGGCGCTTCTTAAATTAATAAGTTGCGGGGAAAGTATCGGCATATCAGAATCAGAAAGGGAACCCTTTTGTTTTTTGGTCTTTTTTGTACCCTTTGACCCCGAACCCTTGGAAGCCATAATACAAAATCGAGGGACTCCGCCCACACAACAGACTGTAGTGGGCAGGAGTACAAAAATCAGAGTTTAGGGGACAATAGACCACTAATGCCCAAAAACTGATGGGATCCCGTATGTTTTTTTTTTTTTTTTTTTTTTTTTTTAAATATATTATATATTTTCTTTTGACAACATACAGTGACCCCAGACTAAGTTTGCCAGCCTCCAAACCTGCTGCAAAAAAGGGGGATTTCTTGGCTTAACAAAAAGGTATTGGAACAAAGTCCACATGTACTACCCCTCTTCCGCCACCGGGAGTCACTGTTCTGCCGCTCTGCGTCCTCTCCTCTGAAAATCAGCCTCAGACTGAGCACTGACCATGCCTGCTGTCTATAACAGCACAAAGGCGCGCCCCTGTATGACGCCGCAGGCACGCCCCCCCCCGCCCTCCTGTGTGAACGGCGCGAAAAACGTCCATAAGACGTGCGCGCGCGCGCGTATGCCGGAAACAGGAGGAACATGGAGGAGCCGCGCTGCTGGAGATCCAGGAACGCAGAAACAGGCGGCAGATTCAAACCCCCGGCCAGGTAGGACTCTCCAAAGGCCCCTAGGGATCCTTACTAGCCCTAGGAAGAAACAGCAGGTTTAGCTAGCACACATATTTAGACAGGGGGACCTAGTGATGGGGGGGAAAAGGTGTCATCCTGTCTCTCTTTAGACATAGTGAACAAGGTTGCCCATGCAGAGCATACTTAGGCTATCCCCCCTTTTAGGTTACCCCGGAGAGCCTGCTGTCGAACCAAGTCCCGCAGGCTCCCCCTTACCTGCTCCATGCTGCAGGATGTTTGTCCAGCAAACTGATCCAATCTTCTCCCATCTCCGTGGGTAGCGTAGTAGACCTTCAGGCCCTGGGGTCCTATGAAGGTACCCACTGTCCTGGACCTATATAGCACCCTGGCAAACAGGAACTTATGGTTTTTACAAACTCCAAGTCCTGGGCCCAGGGTCCAGCCCTCCAAAGAGGAGCATTATAGGCAAAACCCCACGGCTTGGGGCCCGGGTACTGTCCACTTTGGCACTGAGGCTCCTTGGACAGATCCGGTTAGCCCGCCCTTAATCCCAAGGATGTGGAGCAAAGCTATTCCGTGACCAACACCTAAGACACTGGCGAAAAAACTGAGGGACTCCCTCTAGGGGAGGGGGTTATATAGGGAGGGGACTTCCTGTTTGAGATTGCCAGTGTCCACACCTGAAGGTACTCCATATAACCCACATAGTAATGAATATGCCGCTCTGTGTCCCGTGATGTACGAGAAAGAAAATAGGGTTTTCTTCCGTCTGGAAAACCGGATCCAGGCGGAGGCGGGTGATTAAGGACGTTAGCGGATACTCATCCGCTAACAGCCGTGATCCCATAGGGCACCATTCTAAGTCCATAAACGGACTTAGAAAAAGCGGACCGTTGGTCCGCTGGTGTGAAAGGGCCCTTAGGGCGTTGGAAAACTTCAGCTGTTCAGAATTAGGTAATTAAGGCCTCTATAAAGACATCCAAAGGATGGCTACTGATTGCTGCATCCTGAGGCTTTTTGAGTGAAGGAGAGCAGTGACTTCTGAAGAGGTGAGGTGCTTGTTAATATTTCTGTGTGATAAATATCAAGGAGACTTTTTGTTTTCTGCTGTATGACCAGCAGTGTCTGCCAAGCAGTAGGCTGTGCCAGACTCCATAGGTAGGTTCCTGTGTTGGGAAGGTAGACGCCCCAAGTGGCCAGGGTTTTTTTTTATATTTTGTTTATGCTGTTTTGATGCTTGTACTTGTATCCAGCAATATGGAAAAATAAACCATCCTCAACTGCCTTTCTGTACAGTGAACCCATCCAGGGGGTCACACACCCGCTACTGAGCTAATTCCTCACAAGTAGATGTGCATGTGTCATCCTTAGAGAATAATAGTTGTCACATGCACAAGGGGTGTGCTGGAGACAAGACAGCTGAACCTGATGCATGCACTCCATTGACTATTGACTTCCATTGAGATAAAAGAGCAATATAAAAGTAAAATATTACTGCCCTACTATTAGGAAGTACAGTATGAACGAGTACAAACCAAACATGGCTGTTTCCCAATACAAACATAATTACAACTAAAATAAGTAACACGGATAAGCCTTTTTACAGTACAGCGAGCTGATCGCATTCATGTTTACGTCTTAAAAAAAAAAATCAATCAAAAGACAGTGGATTCTCTTTAAGCCAGGCTTTTGGGAGAAGTAATCCGAGTACTTCAGTGTTATTAAAGTGATATATTCCCCCAAAAAAACATTGCTTAAAAAACACCCTTTTGCTTGAAGCCAGACATGCGTTTAATGTGGTCTGTTCTCACCTGCATTAAACATTGCGCAGATTAAAACAAATCGCAGCAGGGAGACCACAGATGCACATCTGACTCAGAAACACTTTGTTTTACTATGTGTAAATATATTTTAAAATGAGTGTACAGTACGTACATCCCAATCTAAGGAAGAGAACAGAATCAGAAAATGGGAGATAATGGGATATTTGTAATTTAACCACTTCAGCTCCGGGAGGTTTTACCTCATTCATGAACCGGCCCTTTTTTTTTTTGTGATAAGGCATTGCGTTATGTTAACTGACAATTGCGCGGTCATGCAACGCTATACCCAAACAAAATTGACGTCCTTTTTTTTCCCCGCAAACAGAGCTTTGTTTTGGTGGTATATGATCACTTCTGCGGTTTTTATATTTTACGCTATAAACAACAAAAAAAGAAAATTTTTGGAAAAAAAAAACAGAGGGCCAGATTTACATACACTTAATATTGCGTTGCGTAATCGAAATACTCTACGCTGCCGTATTTTACCAGGCTCTACACCGAATCCTGGTAGATTTTTGCCCGTACGCTACGGCGGCGTAGTCTATTTCTCGCCGCGTAATCGAAATACGCGATTAGGGGGCGTGAAGCATTTAAATTAAGCGCGTCCTCGCGGCGATCGAACTGCGCATGCTCCGTTCAGAAATTTCCTGCCGTGCATTGCGCGAAATCACGTCGTTACATCATTCGTTGTTTGAGTAGCGGCGTTTACGAACATTCCTATTCCCGGACGACTTACGTAAAAAATAATAAAAGACGTCGGAAAACGTAGAAATTCGACGCGGGAACGACGGCCATACTTAACATGGGCTGTCTAATATTAGAGCAGCAAAAAGCTGGTATAGTGTTACGCAAAAAAAAGATGACTAAAGGTCCTGTAAGAGATTGCGATTGAAGATCGTAATTTCGGGGATCGCCGGCAAAAGCTCATTTGCATACCCCGACGCGGAAGTCCACCCAGTGGCCGCAATTTTATTGCAGCGTAGATCCGAAGGCGTACGAACACGTAATCCAGTCGAATTGAAGCCCGCAGCCGTCTATTTATGGTTTGAGGTTTTCGACTAGCTAAAAAACGCGTGTAATTTGAAATTACTCCAGTCTAACACCAGTTAGACAGGCGTAATGTAATGGCTCTCTGAATCTGGCCCAATATTTTTAACTTTTTGCAATAAAAAAAATCCAATAAAAAAAAACCTCAAAATTTCTTCATCAGTTTAGGCCAATTTGTATTCTGCTACATATTTTTGGTAAAAAAAAAAATCTCAAAAAGTGTATATTTGTTTTGCGCAAATGTTTACAAACTATAGGATAGATTTATGGACTTTTTATTTTTTATTGTTTTTATTAGTAATAGCGGTGATCAGCGATTTTTAGCAGGACTGCTACAAATCAGATACAAAGTGACACTTTTTGGGGACCAGTGACCCCAATACGTAATATTTTACGTTGATTGGCTACATTGGATGGATTGAAAGCAGCGCAGCCATAGGCTCGTGCTGCTGTCAATCACATCCAATGACGCGCCGGGGCCGAGTGATACAGCGAGCTGCAATAGCCGCTGGCTGTATCACGGGAGCCCGCCTGCAGGAACTCAACACCATGCGAGCTCGCATTAAGGTGTAGAGTCCATACGGGGGGGGGGGGGGGTCGAGACGGCCGTCGAGGGACCCCAGAAGACCAGGTTCGGGGCCGCTCTGTGCAAAACGAGCTGCACAGTGGAGGTAAGTATAACATGTTTGTTAATAAAAAATATAAATAAATAATAATAAAAAATAATAACTTTACAACACCTTTAACCACTTAAGGACCCACTCATGTACATTTACGTTGGTATTTTAAAGATGGATATCTCCGTAACGGCAGCAGCTGCTGCCACAAACAAGATATCCATCTTTAGTGTGAGTGGTCCTGTAAAAGATAACGGTGGTCTCCACGCCGGATTCGCCGCAGGATCACCGTTATCGGCGGCGGGAGAGGGGCCCTCTTGCCACTCTCCCCCGCTTATTTGAGCCGTCGGTAGTGGCGGAGGCGATCGGGTCCTTCAGCCTGCTGTGTGGGGATGCGAGTGGGGGCAAGATGGTCCCCACTTGTCCCCATAGCATAGCAGGGCGCAAGTGACGTCAAAACGTCAGTTCCGCCCATGCATCTTAAAGGCACATTTTTTTGTTGTCATTTTTTCAAATGACAAAATTTCCATTTTTTTTTTTTTTGCATTTAAGTCTAAATATGATATCTGAGGTCTTTTTGACCCCAGATCTCATATTTAAGAGGACCTGTCATGCATTTTTCTATTACAAGGGATGTTTTTTTTTCAGTGTAAAATAAAATAAATAAGAAAACAAAAAACATTTTTTTTTAAAGCGCCCTTGTCCCAACGAGCTCGCGCACAGAAGCGAACGCATACGTGAGTAGCAACCGCATATGAAAACGGTGCTCAAACCACACAAGTGAGGTATCACCATGATCGTTAGAAAGCAATAATTCTAGCCCTAGACCTCCTCTGTAGCTCAAAAGATGCAACCTATAGAATTTTTTAGGCCGCGTACACACCATGAAATAAATCCGATCAAATCGGTCTGACAGACCGTTTTGATCGGATTTGTCTGCTGGCATAGATTGGTTTGATCGTGTACGCAGACAGTGCGGTGACGTTGACGCCGCCACGTCACCGACACCAGGAAGTAAAACACGTCCGCGCATGCGTCAAATCCATTCGACACATGTGCGGACAGATATGTCTGCTGGTTAGTGTACTAACCAGCAGACATGTCGGACAGACGGGTTCCCAGCAGACAGATTTTAAAGCATGCTTTAAAATTTGTCTGCTGGAAAAATCTGTCTGTCCGCCCGTACACACGATCGAATTTGTCTGCTGAAACGTTCCGTAGGACCGTTTTCAGCAGATAGATTCGATCGTGTGTACGTGGCCTTAAGGGTAAAAGTTTGATGCCATGCCACGAGCGGGCGCAATTTTTAGAGCGTGACATGTTGGGTATCATTTTACTCGGCGTAACATTATCTTTCACAATATATAAAAAAATTGGGCCAAATTTATTGTTGTCTTCTTTTTAATTCAAAAAAGTGAATTTTTTCCCAAGAAAGTGCGCTTGTAAGGCCGCTGCGCAAATACAGTGTGACAAAAAGTATTGCAATGACCGACATTTTATTCTCTAGGTGTTAGAATATATATATATATATATATATATAGAATGTTTGGGGGTTTTAATTCATTTTCTAGCAAAAAAAAATGTTTTAGTCTTGTACACACCAAATCTGAAAAACACCCAAGGTCCTTAAGTGGTTAATATCACTTGAAACAAGCATTCCAAAAAGGTTCTCACATACTTTTGTCCATTTAGTGTAAAATAAATAAATAATAATAAATTATATATACATATATATACATCTAGTATGAAAAAATAAAAAACGGGAGAAAAGTGGGAGAAACCTCCTAAATCCATCATCCAGTCACCAATTACACGTAGTACCAGCAATTGAACTCACATTCTATAGAGAAACTATTAAAGAACATATTTTCAATAGGAAGCCATTATTGTCGGTTCATAGATGTGACAATAGCATAACAAACATTTAAATGATACCAATATTTCAAATTCACTGCTGCTGGTGACACCGTTACAATCATAAGAACAACGTTATACAATGATCAAAATCCAAACGAGAACAGAAGATGCCAAGAATTCTAGAGGATTTTAATTAGATACAGCGTTAGACTTAGTAATCGTTACTGCCGATGCTTCCAAGAACAAAGTGCCAATTTTTCCCCGTTTCCTAGAAGAGAAAATCACTGAAAGTCGAAGGAAAAGATTAAACTGCTAGAGCAAAAGTCATTTCTTCATAGAGAAATCCATCCTCAATTTACTTGAAAGGAATAAAAAAAAATCTCTATTTCAATGGCGTGCTATAAAGAGCCAGGGAAAGTCGATGGGCTGGCTGCACATTCAGAGCACAAACAAACATGGAAGAATAGAGCTGCAGCCTGTTTTGTCAGTGCTAAGCATTTATGTTTTATAAAGTCATTGCTGTCCTACAGACGCCAATGAAAACTACTTGGACTATGTTACAGCAACAACAATTACCGACGGCTAAATATAAGCACTGTTGACAGAAGTAGAGGGCAAGGAAGCTGCAGGAATTGTGTGTGAGGGTCACAGACAGAAATAATTAACTAGAACGTAAATGGATAGTCATTAGGAAGGAATATAGAAAATATTTGTGAAGAAAACAATACAGCCCACAAGTGTATGTGTAAATATAGATATTGTATGGTGAACCTGAACTTTGTCCACGACAGATTCACTAAACTGTGATGTCACTCCTTCCCCAGCCTATACATACCACCCCTTCCCTTGAATGTAGCGCCATGCACCCCCCAGGAGTGGATAGGAATGACGGGTAACGTGCAAACAAAAGGATCTGTAGCCACACTCCAATATCATCAACTTTATTGAATAAAAAGTCTGTCCATACAGCAAATGGAGGTAAAGGAATAAAAAAAAAGCCAACGCGTTTCACACCCTTATTGGTGCTTAGTGACAGTCATAGCACTAAGGGTGTAAGGCTGCATTCACACCTGAGCGTTGCGATTTGCGGCATTTTTTACCACGATTTGCCGTGACAAAACGCTGCGTTTTTTACCGCGATTTTGTTAAGGTCATTGTCACCAATGTAAAACGCCCAAGCCGCCCGATTTGCACGTTCGCCGTTTTGGAGTGGAGATGTGAACCCTCTCCATAGAGAATAATGTTTTTTTTCCCCTCTAGCGTTTTTGAGTTTCGCGCTTCAGGCGACAAAACGCTCAGGTGTGAATGCAGCCTGAGTGCGGCTGTCCAAATCCTTTCGTTCGCATGCCTACTGCATGCAGAGCCATCACCCTTTCATGTGCAGGGGAGGTGAAGCCTTAAAGGTGTTGTTTTTTTTGCTGAAATTACTGTTTACAGGGCATAGAGACATAATAGTTAACTGATTCCTTTAAAAAATGATTAAAAATAGATAAACATCATCATATAATGTGCCTGCAGTTTCAGTTTCTTTTTTGCATGCTGTTCCTGTCTCTCTGATGTACAAAGCCACAGAGCCAAAAGAGGGCAGTGATGGTTTGAAAAACGAAAGTGATTGGTGCTGAGGGGTTTTAGACACACAGTAATCGCACCTCCTTGATTAATGACCACAGAGAGAAAGCTCCTAGTACTGTGGTGATCAGGAAACAGACAACCAGGAAGTGTGGAGATCAGAGAAGAATTACAGCAACTTGAGAGCAAAAACGAACAATGAGGACATGAAAACAGCACTGCATTAAATGTTTGCCTAAAATTAATGTCTGCAAGGTAGACAGACAGAATAGTGTAATGATTCTGTTCACTAATGAGTAAATACCTATTAAATTCCTTCATCTATATCACCTCCGGCATTCTAGTTTCTGTTCTCTCATTCACTTCCTGGTTTGCATCACTTGTCCATGTAAGAACTACATTTCCCAGTATGAATTGCGGCACGCCCAGTAATTCACACCTCCTTGAAGTCTCTAACATGTAGAGAGCGTCCTGCCACACAGATGTAGTTCCCAGGAGGGGGCGAGCACGTCACTGACCACCGCAGTAAAGTCTCCCTTCACGGTGGTCAGTAAAATCAGACAAGCAGGAAGTGTACAGTATAAGATTTCCTATCAACTGTGCCCAGTCTTGCCACACAGAGTTAATCCAGCTCTGAGCAATCCTCTTATTGTTCAGTGAGATAAAACGGACTTACAGAGAAAAACCTTGGTCTGTTCCGCCCCCTTGCTGAGAGTGACAGGTTATTTGCATATCTCATGCACTAGCCTGGAGACAGGCATTATTTTTTAATTCCCACCCCCACTCCTTTTCTGAAGTCATGTGGTTATTTTTCTGGATTTTGACTGGATGTTAGTGATCATAGCAGAATTTTGTATAAGGAATACACAGGAAAAAAATGCATGTTGACAAGGGAAGTGTAAAGGAGGGCGGGGAGTCTACTGACATCACAACTCCACCCACAGCGCTCCAGACAACAGACCCACCCACAGAATCTTCCGTTTTTCAGTTCTTATAACAGACAGAGGGGAGACATTTGACAGGTAAGGAGACATGCAGGAGGAATGTATATCCTTATAGATCAGCACTATGGCAGTAGTTTACAAAGGACGAGAGTGGGTTTACATCCACTTTAAGCCTCGTACACACGATTGGATTTCCATCGGACAAATACGTGGAATTTTGTGTGAAGGGCATTGGCCGTGAACTACTTCTGCATACAGACGGCAACATTTTCTCAGCAAACAAGTACGAAACTACATGGTTTTTCTGCTCTTAGCGCCACCATTTGGGCAACTTCTGCAAATGTCATGCTATGGTTAGCATTGCTTCTGAGCATGCGTGTTTGTACTTTGGATTTTTTGGACGGACTTCTGTACACACGATCAGATAATCCAACAACATACATTTGTTGTCGGAAAATTTGAAAGCATGCTTTAAAACATTTGTTGTCGGAAAATCCGACAACAATTGTCTGATGGAGCATACAAACGGTTGGATTTTTCCTGCCATCACACATTTGTCAATCATTTGTATGAGGTTTTAGCAGTGACATCTAGAGGGGTATACTACAATAAAACCTTGGTTTGTGAGCATAATTCGTTCCAGAAACATGCTTGTAATCCAAAGCACTTGTATATCAAAACATTTTTTTTACAGGGTATAAAAGAGAAGAGAGGCACCTCTTATGCCGCGTACACACGGTCGTTTTTTGCGATGAAAAAAAACGTCGTTTTTTAAAACGTCATTTAAATTGATCGTGTGTGGGCAAAACGTTGTTTTTTGTCTTCAAAAAAACGACCAAAAAAAATTTCCAACATTTTTTGTGTCGTTTTTCAAAGCGTCGTTTTTTGTTTCACAAAAAGTCACCGTGTGTAGCAAAAACGTAGTTTAAAACGTTTTTCAACCCGCGCATGCCCAGAAGCTAGTTATGAAGCGAGCTTCAATGAGAAAGAGTGGTGAACGTAACCTTGCTTTTTGTGAAAAAAAACGATGGTGTGTATGCAACATCGTCTTTGAAAAGTGACGTTTCAAAAACGTTGTTTTTTACTTCACAGAAAACGTCGTCTTTTTTTCATCACAAAAAATGATCGTGTGTACGCGGCATAAGTGTAGCAATAAGTTGCTAAATGTTGTACCTTCATTAAATGTAACCATATTGCTACACTTAGAGGCTCCTCTCTTTTTAGGTTGTGACATGACGCTACTCTTATATCAAGACATCGCTTGTATATTAAGGCATCATTTATTAAAACATTTTGCTTGTCTTGCAAAACGCTCTCAAAACAAGGTTGTTTACTGTACTTGTATTAGTAATAACAGGTACTCTTTGTTTGTGATAACCAGTAGCGAATTCTTATGTGACATGCCAGAAAGATCCCCTAAACCAGGGGTGCCCAGCCAGTGACCTGAAGTCCACATGTGCCCCATGGTACCCTCTGATGTGGCCCCCGACCTCTTGCTCTAGAATGGCGGGTCGCCATCCCAGACCTCGGATTTCTGACGCGCCATCACAAAAGCAGCAATTTGGTAAATGAAGCTAGCGGTAGAGGAAGCAAGTGGCTGTGGAGCAGAGCCGCATAAGCCAATGCTTCCTGTATAGCGCTGCCCCCTGTCACAGGCAAAGTGATACCAAATGTACTCCGCCTGGGACAGCAACAGCAGGCGATACCTGAACGGAAGACTGTTATTAAGGTTAATACTAAAATCACAGTGTATATATGGGCATATGTGCTCTACAGGGGTTACTGGGATGCTTTCAAACTGATCCGCAGGTTCAGAGCAGTGCACTTGCGGGTTACCTGCATTAAGCCATAGACTTCTGGCATTACCTGCGGGCATAGGCGTGCGCAGGGGGTTTGCCAGGTGTGCCTAGGCACACCCTAATTATTGCGTGTAGTGTGGTGCGTGTAGTGTGGTGCCGATTTCACCCCGTGTTGCGCTCCCAGAATGGAGAGTGGGAAAGCACTCACTGTGTTCATTAATAACTGAAGCATAGTAAACTGTACATGCGCAGTAGGGAACCAGGAAGTGAAGCCGCAAGGCTTCACTTCCTGATTCCCTTACCGAAGATGGCAGGTGGCTGTACCCGAGAGCTGAGGGTTAGATCGGCTTCAGGTGCTAACATCGCGGGCGACCTGGACAGGTAAGTGTCCTTATTTCAACAACTGCAGTATTTCTAAAAATAAAATAAAAAAAATCGGCGGAGCTCTGCTTTAACCACTTCCCCACCGCGCCATAAGCATTTTACTGCTACGGCGCGGTGGAGTTACTTTGACACGACGTCCCTGGGACGTCGTCGTGCACTTCCGCGATTGCGCGTCCCCTGGGACGCGCTCGCGAAAGTGTCCGCGCTCGCCGGGTCTAGAAGACCCGGCGCATCACGGATCACGGTAAATTGCCGCTGATAGCGGCCGTTTACCACGTGATTGCGCCGTCGAATGACGGCGCGATCACTTGTAAACAAACCGGCGTCATTTGATGACGCCGGTTCCTCCCTCTCCTCCCTCTCCTCTCTGTACAGTGTGCGAGGAGAGGGGGGGGGGTGTCAGCAGCTGAGCTGTGGCTGGATCTGTGACAAATGCAGTCACAGATCCAGCCATCCCTCAATCCATCCCAGCTCTGCAATCCCCTAGTACCCTGCAATCCCCAGTACCCAGCAATCCCCCAGTACCCCACAATACCCCAGTACCCAACAATACCCCAGTACCCAACAATACCCCACAATACCCCAGTACCCAACAATACCCCAGTACCCAACAATGCCCCAGTACCCAACAATACCCCACAATACCCCAGTACCCAACAATACCCCACAATACCCCAGTACCCAACAATACCCCAGTACCCAACAATACCCCAGTACCCAACAATACCCAACAATACCCCAGTACCCAACAATACCGCAGTACCCAACAATACCGCAGTACCCAACAATACCCCAGTACCCAACAATACCCCACAATACCCCAGTACCCAACAATACCCCAATACTCAGCAATACCCCAGTACTCGGCAATACCCCAGTACTCGGCAATACCCCAGTACTCGGCAATACCCCAGTACTCGGCAATACCCCAGTACTCGGCAATACCCCAGTACTCGGCAATGCCCCAGTACTCGGCAATGCCCCAGTACCCAACAATACCCCAGTATCCAACAATACCCCAATACTCAGCAATGCCCCAGTACTCAATACCCCAATACTCAGCAATGCCCCAGTACTCAATACCCCAATACTCAGCAATGCCCCAGTACTCAATACCCCAATACTCAGCAATGCCCCAGTACTCAATACCCCAATACTCGGCAATACCCCAATACTCGGCAATACCCCAATACTCGGCAATACCCCAATACCCTGCATGATACTTTGCAATACCCCAATACTCTGCAATACCGCCTATGGGGATTTTTAAGTAGCGAAGTTTGGCGCCATTCCACGAGTGTGCGCAATTTTGAAGTGTGACATGTTGGGTATCTATTTACTCGGCGTAACTTCATCTTTCACATTTTGAAAAAAAATTGGGCTAACTTTACTGTTTTGTTTTGTTTTAAGCACAAAACAGTTTTTTTTTAAAAACACGCGTTCAATAAACTTCTGCGAAAACACTGTGCGAGATAAAAAGTTGTAACGGCCGCCATTGTATTCTCTAGGGTCTTAGCTAAAAAAGCATATATAATGTTTTGGGGTTCTATGTAATTTTCTAGCAAATAAATGATGATTTTTCCATGTAGGAGAGAAATGTCAGAATTGGTCTGGGTGTTCCAGAACGCCTGATGGTGCTCCCTGCATGTTGGGCCTCTGTATGTGGCGACGCTGTGTAAAAGTCCCACACATGGGGTATCGCCATACTCGGGAGGAATAGCAGAATGTGTTTTGGGGTGTAATTTGTGGTATGCATATGCTGTGTGTGAGAAATAACCTGCTAATATGACAGAAACAAGTTTTTTTTTTTTTTTTTTTACAGAATTTTCAGTCGTTTTTCTTTTATAGCGCAAAAAATAAAAAACCCAGAGGTGATCAAATACCACCAAAAGAAAGCTCTATTTGTGTAAAAAAAAGGACAAAAATTTCAAATGGGTAGAATGTTGTATGACTGAGTAATTGTCATTCAAATTGTGGGAGCACCGAAAGCTGAAAATTGGTCTGGTTAGGAAGGGGGTTTAAGTGCCCAGTGGTCAAGTGGTTAATGGGGAAACGATTAAACGTCAAAGTAATGATGTATTGTCCCAGGTAGGCGGTCAGCAAATTGTCTCTTGCCCTTCCGTTAGACGAGTTCCAGAAAAGTTGCCCAATTTGACACATTCCCATCAAAAAAAATTCCCCCAAAAAAATTCCCAAGCCCGGCTCCAGCCAACCTTTTTTCTACTTCTGCAAAGAGTGGGAAAAGGCATGAACCTCCGTAAATTTGTCATAGCGATCTGTATCTGCATTTTAAGAGATTTCTACTTCCTGTTAATATGCAGAGTATCAGAACAGGAAGTGAAAGCATTTCTCCTCAAAAAAGTAAGTAATTTTAAGCGGACATTCAGTAATTTTTTCAATTTTCCATTTATTAAATCTTCTGCCCTTGTTATTTTAACTTTGGCTGGTACAACAATTTATTTCTGCCAGTAAATACTTTATATGGCACACTTCCTGTTTGTCTGGGCTTATGACATTATGCACAACTCTCTCTTGCCAGGAGGGGGGTCATAAGAGGGACAATGAGAGCTGCAGAGCTGGATGTGTGCTTCTGTGTAAATCCAGGAAGTGAACAAGAAGCAGCTTCAGCTGCCCACAGTTAGAATGGCTGCAGCCAGACTTAGTGGAGGGAGATTTCTGCAGCATATTTTGCAAGTACAAGATCACAGTATATATAAAATAATATTCAAAGTGGTTGGAGGGAAGCTTCAGAATGACAAATATATTTTTATTACAAATTATATGAGCAGACTGCAGTTCCTCTTTAACCACTTCCCTACAAAGTCATTGAAAAATGACGTCGGGGGGGGGAACCTTTCGTCTTTCAGACTGGACGTCAAATGACGTCCTTGCATTCCCGGCCGCTAGGGGGCATGCGCGCGTCCCCCCTTCCCCCCGCCGCATTGCTCAGGACCCAATGTGCGTGCCCGGCGTCCGCGATGTCCGCCGGGCACCTGTGATTGCCCGGAATCATGGCAAAACCATGGATCTGTGTGTGTCCTGTCAGCGGTGAGGAGACTGATGTGTGTTTCCAGTACAGAGGAACACACATCGATCTCCTCCCCTTGCGAGTCCCCCTCCCCCTACAGTTAGAACACACTTTAGGGAAGTATTTAACCCATTTAACCTCTTCAGCGCCCCCTAGTGTTAACCGCTTCCCTGCCAGTCACATTTAAACAGTAATCAGTGCAATTTTATAGCACTAATCGCTGTGTAAATGTGAATGGTCCCAAAAATGGTCAAAACTGACCGATATGTCCGCCGCAATGTCACGGTCACAATAAAAAAAAAAAACGCAGATCGCTGCCATTACTAGTAAAAAAATAAAAAAAATGCCATAATTCTATTCCCTATTTTGTAGACGCTAGAACTTTTGCGCAAACCGATCAAATACGCTTATTGTGATTTTTGTTTTACCAAAAATATGTAGAAGAATATGTATCGGTCTAAACTGAGGAAAAAAATATTTAAAAAAAATTATGATATTTATTAAATCAAAAAGTAAAAGATATTGTGTTTTTTTTTTTTTCAAAATTGTCGCTTTTCTTTTGTTTATAGCGCAAAAAATAAAAACCACATGGTGATCAAATACCACCTAAAGAAACCTCTATTTTTGGGGGAAAAAGGGCGTCAATTTTGTTTGGGAGCCACGTCGCACGACCGCGCAACTGTCAATCAAAGTGTGACAGCACTGAAAAACTAAAAATTGGTCTGGGCAGGAAGGGGGTGAAAATGCCATGTATGGAAGTGGTTAAACACTGTAATGGAATGACCCGTGACAACCAGAGACTTTGGAAGGATGAGAGATACTCCTGTGCCAGCGGCACTAATAACTCCTGGGTCTAAGTCCAGCCTGTGCCCTTTTGGGCGTAGGGTGGCTAATAAAATCATACTTCATGTATTACATGAGATGGGACATTATTGATACTTCATATTGCAGGATGTCTTGAGATATTACAAGTGTTAGTTAAGGTTGACCTGACCAGGTCAACAAGACAGTGACTCATTCCTCTGTGTTTACACTTAAAGATTGTGCATTCAAGATCACACGTCTCTCTTCAGATGTATTGAATTAGCATCTCAATTATGTTCAATTATGTTTAGCGAAGGAATGTATTGCTGCTCAGGTGTGGGTCCCTTTCCTTTGGAGACGGTCCGTCTGTCTTGAGATGTGGGTTGAAGGGAAATTCATTGTGTGATTGTATTTTGTTTGAATTCTATTGATAAAGGAATGAGATGTGTCTCGTCAGTATCGGTGCCGAAATGTCTGCATAGTAATTAGCCATAGTGTGTGATGAGGGGGGTGGGGATTGCATTGTCCTGTGATTAACTTTAATATGCTGTACTGGATATATAAGCAAGCTAAGAAACCAATAAAGTATTCATTCATTTTGGAACAAGTACAGAGCGGAGTCTCGTCTTGATTATGGGAAATGGAATAGATCACGTCTGCTGGATTGTGGAGTGTCGGATAAGCTTGTTGTGGGTGGATGGAAGGTCGTAAACGGTGGTGACCGTTACACATTTTCTGAAAGCATGAGAAAGGTTTAAAACCTTGTCATGACTTCATTGCTGGCTGTGTCCCCATGAGGAAGATTTCCATTCACTTCCTGTCCAAGAAAAGGGGTGTGAGACAGCACAAGAATAAAATGCAGTCGGAGACACAGCATATAAAAAATAAATAAATAAAAAAAATAAAAAAAACAGTATGCTATACATTTGCTTCAATAAACTTGGAATGTTCAAAAAAAAAAAACAGAGGCTGTAACTCTTCCCTAATCTGTCAAAAACTAAAACCAAAAAATGTCTGCAGCTGGTATTTAAAAAGGATCTCAACCATCCTTAAATGAATTACTTTTAAACTTTGCAAATGTGGGGTGGGCAAGACGATGCATTTGATTCTACCATCATACTATGGCAGAGCCTGCAGTCTTGATTATTATTACATTTAATACCATTTTGCACAGTAAAACTGATTAAAGATTTAGCAATTAGTATGCTTAGTTGTGGTAAGAGGATATGATAATTGGCAAGCTGAAAAGCTGGGGCTGAGGATAATTGGCAGCTGCCACAGGCTTTAGCGTTCAGCGTCTCAGAACTGGGGCCCTCGGCTGTAGCTGGCCTTATGTCTTAAGACCGGAACTTCCAGGTGTCTAAGCGGACCTACTGGTAACTTTATAAATTGATATAAACACATTCCTGACGTGTCACATACACCACCAGTCTTCCCATAATCCTTGTATGTTTAACCACTTAAAGACCGGGCCTAGTTTTTAGACTAGAAAATTAAAGTTACCACAAACATAAAAAATAAATAAAAATCGGACACCTTAGAAAATAAAATGGCGGTCGTTGCAATAATTTATGTCACATCATATTTGCGCAGCGGTCTTACAAGCGCACACTTTTTTTTAAATTAAAAAGTAAGACAACAGGAAAGTTTGCCCAATTATTTTTTTATATTGTGAAAGAAAATGTTACTCAACATTTCACGCTTCAAAATTGCGCTCTGCTCGTGGAATGGCGACAAACTTTGACCCTTAAAAGACTCCAAAGGGCGACGTTTAAAAATGTCCACAGGTTACATGTTTTGGGTTACAAAGGAGGACTTGTGCTAGAATTATTGCTCTCACTCTAAAGGCCCATACACACAATCAGACTTTTTGACAACAACGGTCCGGCGGACGTGTTTTATCAGTGTTATAGTGAGGGCACGCCGCGCGGCTCGCGCATGCGCAGTAGGGAACCAGGCAGTGAAGCCACAACGCTTCACTTCCTGATTCCCTCACCGACCATGGCGGCGGGGGCAGCTGAGAGACGAGCGATTGCTTGGCCTCGGCAGCCGACATCGCGGGAGCGCTTGACAGGTAAGTTTCCATTTATTGAAAGTCAGCAACTGCAGTATTCTTATAGATAGAATGGATAGAATATGGGAAGGTTACCACCCCTGTAATGTTTTTTTCTTTTGCTGTCTGTGCCCCTGGTCAGAAGATTTAACCTCTGTTCCTATGACAATTGGGCTTTGAAAATGTTGGGTTGTTGTGGAAACAAGAATTAGTGATAAAGCTTCAGTGGGGACACTTTTTTCCCCATAATAAAATATATATATTTTTTTTTTTTCAAAACCAGAAAGTTCGTTTTTTTTTGTGAGCCGATGCCACCATTGATTTTCGAAATTCGGCCGACAAAATCTTCATGTTGCCGGGAATATTCGTTTCTCTCCGGGAATATTCTTTGCTTGCACATGCGTATTTTTTTTTTCTATTACATTTCTCGTACGATTCTCCCATCATTAATCCGAAAATCGTTCGATTTTCGAAAAATTTCCAACATGTCGGATTTCTCAAATTTGTTTGCCGCACGAAAATCAGCTGTTGCTGCAGCTCACCAACGGTGCGAAATTCTACACTCCACCCTTCCCTAATGAATAGACTGCAACATTGTAAGTTTCTAGTAATTTCAAAAGTGAGAGTCTCCAGAAAGGGGCTGATCTGTGTGAAAAAAATGTGAACACAGCCAAGAACAGCACACTTACAGGATTTGCACAAATGTGTAAATTTTGAGCGTGCATATCAGTCAAAGAAGTAGATGATGACCCCTTCAAGCGATCTGATGTCCAATTTGAGATTTTGTTTTTTACTTTCTGCCGTTAAAAAGCAATTATATGTAACAAGTGAAATTGAGGCGTAAACTGCAAATGCCAGCCACCAAGTGTTATAGTTGTACTTAAGTCATATACAGTAAAACCTTGGTTTGAGAGTAACTTGGTTTGAGAGCATTTTGCAAGACAAGCAAACATTTTTAATACATTTTGCCTTAATATACAAGCGATGTCTTGATATAAGAGTAGGAGTCATGTCACAACTGAGTATAAAAGAGAAGAGAGCAATATGGTTACATTTAATGAAAAAAAAAGGGGGGAAAAAGTATGGTTGTGTATATAATATGTCAAGTTATGCACTTAAATAAAAAAAATGAAGGTACAACTTCACTTTGATATACAAGTGCTTTGGATTACAAGCATGTTTCTGGAATGAATTTTGCTCCCAATACAAGGTTTTACTGTAGTTAACTTAAGCCCCGTACACATGATCTGAAAATCTTAAGAAAAAAGCAGATTTCGGAGCGATCGTTCAATAATTAATTGTTAATGCAGAGCTTTCGAGAGCCAATCAGGACAGTTCTTCTGATATTATTTGATCAGATATGCACACAATTTTTTTTTCTGGTACAGCCGTCATTCAAAAATGCAATAAAAATGCATTACAACACATGACATCACTTCCGAATTTTTATTCTGTTGTACAAGAATTTGTGACTTTAGAGTCGATAGCATGCAAAAAAAATAAATAAAAAAAAAATGACGATTATTCAATAATCTCATCGTGTGAACCAGCCATTTGTTTAGAGGTATTTTTAAAAAGCCTGCTAGCAGGTATGTTTTTTTTTTGAGAGAAGAGACCCCATTGGTTTTATCTGTATGTGTCATAAATGGTTCCGCCCTGCTTATTAGCTGTCATGTACTGTGCACCTTTACGCCACCTGATCTGTACTAATATTATATATATCAGGGGGTCGACAATATCCGGGCGCCAGGTCGCAATTGCGACAAGAAATTGTGACCTGGCACCTGCCGATAATTGAGGCCGCGGCATTGTGGCCTACAAGGCCGCAAACCTTAATTACCGGCCGCCGCGGGCCCGCCGCAATCGTGCGGTGGGGGAAGTGGGGGCGCACGGAGGCACAGGATCCTGTGTCTCTGTGCGCCTTGTAAAATCCCAAGCTCTTCCTTCTGTGAGCTGGCGCCATCTGGTGGCGGCCATTGGCATTACAAGTTAAACAGCAATTCTAATATGTAATTTTTCACTATTTTCACTGCCATCTCCTTCCCTCTAATTAGAACCCCCAAACATTATGTATATTTTTTATTCCAACACCCTAGAGAATAAAATGGCGATCGTTGCAATACTTTCTGTCACACCGCATTTGCGCAGCGGTCTTACAAGCGCATTTTTTTGGGGAAAAAATATATATTTTTTTAATTAAAAAATAAGACAACAGTAAAGTTATCCCAATTTGTTTTAATATAGTGAAAGATAATGTTACGCCGAGTAAATTGATACCCAACATGTCACGCTTCAAAATTGCGTCCGCTCGTGGAATGCAGACAGACTTTTACCCTTTAAAGATCCATAGGCGACGTTTGAAAAAATCTACAGGTTGCATGTTTTGAGTTACAGAGGAGGTCTAGGGCTAGAATTATTGCTCTCGCTCTAACGATCGCGGCGATACATCACATGTGTGGTTTGAATACCGTTTACATATGCGGGTGCTACTCACGTATGTGTTCACTTCTGCGCGCAAGTTCGTCGAGACGGGGCGCGTTTTCTGGCTCCTAACTTTTTTAGCTGGCTCCTAGATTCCAAGCAAATTTGTCAAACCCTGATATATATATAATAAAAAGAAAATGTAATTCTGCTTTAAATCCAAACTCTGAAGTACTTAAGAAAATAAAAAAAAAAGTTTTTTTTTAGAAAACCTCTCCATAGGAGAAGATGTCTATCACCTAATACACTATATCTGAGCACCACAAACCAAAAAATGCAATTTACTTCATTTTTAATATTCAAAGCAAACTCCATCCATCCATGTCTCTATGCTTTATTTTTCAGAGAAATCACGTTGAAAAACACTTCCCATCATTTCTGGCCGTGGCCATCTTGAGTAAGGGCAGATGATTCATCTAGAATTTACTTCCTGGAATCCATCTACCCTTAACTCAGACATGCAGGTGTTCCGTCAGATTAGGCGACACGTCAGAATTGACAACGAAAGTGACATTCCGCCGCTGCCATCTTGCTACACCTCGCACAGTAACGATACACCAAGAAGAGGGCAAGCGGACATCTTGTTACACCCACCGGAGTTTTGCATGTCAGAGTTATTTTTAAACAGGAAACAGAGCATATATGGTTAAATACAGTATTTGGAAATCCATCGGACTGTTTACATGTGTTCTGTCACATTAACCTGTAAGATCAGCAGGTTTGTTGTCGCTTTCAAAATTCAACAGTCCGTCGAATTTCTAAATACTGTATTTTACCTTATAAGCTCAGATTCCTGTTAAAAATAAATGCAAAACTCTGGTGCCCCCTTCTTCGTGTATCGTTACTGTGGAGAAGTACGAGGTGTAGCAAGATGGCGTCAACAGAGATGTGTTTAGCTTAGAAAACCCCTCCTCCCCTCCTGAAGACTCCTAGGATGTATGACATCATTTGCCTAGAAATAAGAACCAGGAAGTAACAGGAAAAATGTAAATAAAAAAGTTTAACACAAGTAAACAAAATATACTGTACTTTGAGGCCGCGTACACACGAGGAGACATGTCCGCAGACCGTTTTCATCGGACATGTCTCCGGGGATCTTTTGGTCTGATGGTGTGTACACACGATCAAACCAAAATCCCCGCAGACAGACAGCGCGGTGATGTGGCGGTGACGTTGACGCCGCGACGTCCGCAAACCAGGAAGTAAAATGCTTCCACGCATGCGTCAAATCCATTCGACGCATGCGGGGGATTTCGGTCCGCTGGTTAGGCGTACTAACCAGCGGACATGTCCGATGGACAGGTTTCCAGCGGACAAGTTTTAAAGCATGTTTTAAAACTTTTGTCCGCTGGAAACATGTCCGCTAGGCCGTACACACGATCGGATATGTCTGCTGAAACTGGTCTGCTGACATGTTCGATTGTGTGTACGCGGCCTCATATTTATTTACTAATGCTAGCAGCATAAGGATATTCGGCACTGCAGATAATGGCTCAAATAGGTTCCTTGATGCAGCGCAAAGTAAGAAGAAGGGATCTCTTCAGACCCCTGAAGAAGCCACGTGACGTGCCGTAACATGTAAGGGCCGGAAATACCAGAAGTCAACACGAAACTCGTTTGCTACTACTATTTTTGCTTGTAAGTTGTTTGATTACCGATTAAAATCCTCATTACAAATCGCTATGGGCTATCCCTTCTTCTTACTTTGAGCTGCATCAAGGATCCTATTTGAGCCGTTATCTGCAGTGCCGAACACCAGCTGGAGAACATTTATGGGAATCACTCCAGACCAATACTGACCATTCAGGAGAGCAGAAATTCCTATGTAGGAAGGTAATCGCTCTGTGAGCTCAATATTTAGAAGAACAGTATAGAAGACTTTGGAAGATCATCCACTTTATTGCACATTGTCACTTTAGGCTGTTTTAGCCCTTATTTTTTAGTGTTTGTTCGCTCATTAATGCGCTGATCACTTTCATATCTCATTCACTATTGGTTTATATACTACATCAGATTGAGCAGCATTTCACTATTCATTTATATATTTATCTATTCATTTATATATATTTGTTGGCGCGAAAGCATACCCACTACACTATAGAGCTTTGGAGTCACTCTGCCCCAGCACAGTTTGGTGTGAATTGCTATTTTTTTTTCTCTTTTTCTTGGAAGAGTGCATGCGATCAGCACAGGGCCAATCAGCACTGTCAAGACAGAGGGCCGGGGATTCTGCAGCCTCATAGGACAATCAGGGGAGAATAAAAACTCCTCCTACAACCTTTTACCAAACACAGATAGAAGTCACTGGACTGCTATATACTACTGATGAGAAAAGGTATTTAGGAGTTTATATTTACTAAAAGAATTGCTTTTCCATGTTCTGTGTACTGTGGGAGACCAGATATAGTGAATGCAGAGTCCTGGGTTTAGCAACACTTTAAAGGAAACTTACAAAGTGGGTTGATTTATATGAGAAAGCACTGGGGTGTGAGCTAGAGATCAGCTTCAATTTGTTAGTGTATCTAGGTCTGCTAGTACATCCAATACTCCCCTCCTCCCAGATTAGTAATGCTGCTGTTCCAAGGTGCCCCTGTGCTTCTTCCTCCAGAGTGGAGACACTCTAAGGCTACAGACACACCTGCGTTTCTGGCCGACAACGAGCGGATGTAAGAAACTTTGCTGTACGGCAAGGTTTTTCCCCACTGCGTCTTCATCCACCTTCATGTGATCAAACTCAAGTTGCTGATCTCTGCCTATTTGTACATTCCACATTATGGAGATCTACTGAGAGGAGCGTGGCACCAACATTTGGCTTTGTTAAAAAGGTTGTAAAGGTTAATTATTATTTTTTTTTTTAAATAGGTTCCTTTAAGCTAGTGGAATTGTTCGTTCACTTACCTTTTCCTTCCATTTCCCTTCTAAATGTTTTTTTTATTTTTCTAAATTTCTCACTTCCTGTTCCTCCTCAGTAAGCTTGCCCCCATCATCCGAGCCGTTCTGCCTGGTTAGTCAGCCAGAACGGCTTACTAAGGAGGAACAGAAAGTGTGAAATTCAGACAAAGAAAAAAAACATTTAGAAGGGAATTCGAAGGAAAGGGTAAGTGAACCAACAATGCACTAGCTTAAAGGAACCCATTTAGAAAATAAAAAACAAACCTTTACAACCCCTTTAAGGCTGCTGCAGTTGCGTTAACTGGAAATACTGGTGGCTGCCCCTGCGTCCCCCAAGAGAACGGAAACTGGGAGGGGCTGTGATTTCCTGCTTCCCATTAGACATTTATTTGCTGCTTTTACATGGATAACCTTCTCCTATGTTCCTGCTTTGTAACACAAGACTTGTCCATTCAGTTGTAGTCCCCTATTCTGAGACTATACCGGATAGCAAAAGCTTTGTGTACAATAAAGAAGAGCAGATGGTCCCAACCAGGCAAAATTACTCCACAACACAAGGATTAGTCGTTCATCATAACAGCAGGCCTTGTGCAGAAAATCTGTGTTATCCTTATCAACCAATCCTGTTGGTGCATTTGATGAAATGCTTCTTCCTGTCTCCAGTATACAACTTCTAGTATTCTGTCATGCAAGAAGCTGCAACAAGGAGCAACCAACTACAGGCTAGTTATTTTGCGTTATACTTCCAGCGTTGTGGGGAGGACAGCTATGGCTAAAGCAGTTAGAGATCTCCAGGTATGGATATTTTATACATTGTTACATTGATCCAGCTTGGACTAAATTTGACTATGTATATACCCATACCTGGCCGATATGCAATGTACCATACCTGCCCGATATGTATATACCCATACCTGGCCGATATGCATGTACCATACCTGCCCGATATGTATATACCCATACCTGGCCAACATGCATGTACCATACCTGGCCAATATGCAATGTACCCATACCTGGCCGATATGCAATGTACCATACCTGGCCGATATGCAATGTACCATACCTGGCCGATATGTATATACCCATACCTGGCCGATATGCAATGTACCATACCTGCCCGATATGCAATGTACCATACCTGCCCGATATGCAATGTACCATACCTGCCCGATATGTATATACCATACCTGCCCGATATGTATATACCCATACCTGGCCAACATGCATGTACCATACCTGGCCGATATGCAATGTACCATACCTGGCCGATATGCAATGTACCATACCTGGCCGATATGCAATGTACCATACCTGGCCAATATGCAATGTACCATACCTGGCCGATATGCAATGTACCATACCTGGCCGATATGCAATGTACCATACCTGGCCGATATGCAATGTACCATACCTGGCCGATATGCAATGTACCATACCTGGCCGATATGCAATGTACCATACCTGGCCGATATGCAATGTACCATACCTGGCCGATATGCAATGTACCATACCTGGCCGATATGCAATGTACCATACCTGGCCGATATGCAATGTACCATACCTGGCCGATATGCAATGTACCATACCTGGCCGATATGCAATGTACCATACCTGGCCAAAGCAACTGGAAATTAAGTAGTTATTGCTACCCCAGTGATCTCCACTTGCTTCCAGGGCCTGTGCTGCCCTGCTGCATTCTGAACACAGGAGGTTGGTCGCTCGGCAAGAGGGGCCGACCTCCTGTGTACAGAATACAGCAGAGCAGCTGATTGGCATGGGACCCAGAAGCTTGTGGAGAACACAGGAGTAGCTGTGTATACTAATGTGATTTTCAGCTTCCATGTGGATCAACCAGGTATGGTATATGCACATCTACACCGGTCCAAGCTGGAGTTCAGCTTCAATCTCTCGCCCAAAATACTGTGGGAGCTACCCTACTACCTGTAGCCACCAATCAGAGTCCTTCAGTTCATAAACTTGCCATCATTTTTGCTGCAAGCTTGAATCTAAAGCAACAAAGTCTTAAAACCCTTGAGGCCCCTTTTGCTGAATAGGATTGTGAATGAGAATTAAAGCAGTAGTAAACTTTTTAAAAAAAGTTTTCCCCTGCAAGGCAACATTATAATGTGCTGCTGATCCTTCAGAGCGCATGCGCGGTGATGTCGCTGCTTGCTAGAATATCTCCTAAATGGTGCACATTTAGAAGATGTTCATTTCACCTATACGTTGTTTTTTTTGTTTTTTGTTTTTTAAGCTTTTTTTCAATGGGTGTTTTTTTTTTTTTAGTCTGAACAAGTGACCAGCATAAGAGGAGTAGAAGCTCCTGATTTTTATGTTCCCCTGCAGACAGGCTGGGAGAGAGCTGGGCCAAGTGACAGCTGTATATCGATTAGAAATAAGGTACTTAAAAGTTGTTGTTTTTTTTATTAAAAAATGTACAGTGCCATCATCCATATACAGAAATAGAAGGGTCAATGTAAATGAAACGGTGTGTGTTTAGGATCACTTTAGGTCATTCAGTTACTGCAATAATGTCCACAGTGTCACGTGCTTGCCTATGGCAGCTGCTGACATATCCCATTATTGGTGTATAAGGCCTGCTACTGGTAACAAATGAAAGTTACTACAGGTGAGCAAACAGCGAGGGTTGATAATAGTGTTTGATCACACAACTTACCAGTCATTGACAAATATTCAAAGTGGAACTGCTAATACTTTACTACACTGTGTAAATCCATTAGGAGTATTATCATCGGGCTACCAATGGGATGTGAAGCGACGGCTGAAACGAGGGGTAAACCACGTCCGTCCGTCCGTCCGTCCGTCAAGATATCAACACATTACATCCACTGGTGAACTTTTAAAAAATTGTTGTTGCTTTTCCATGTGAATTCGCTGACAAAAAGGTTTTTTTTTTTTTCCTGTGAATTTTCTCAGCACCAATTAATTACATTATGTATATAGAAAAAAATAGGATCCCCCCTTCTCTTTATGTATATAGACAAAAATAGGATCCCCTTTCTCTTTATGTATATAGAAAAAAATAGGATCCCCCCTTCTATTTATGTATATAGGAAAAAATAGGATCCCCCTTCTCTTTATGTATATAGGAAAAAATAGGATCCCCCCTTCTATTTATGTATATAGGAAAAAATAGGATCCCCCCCCTTCTCTTTATGTATATAGGAAGACATAGACCCCCCCTTCTTTGGGAATTTATAGGCAACCACCACACAAAAAGTAAAGTAGAAAATATATTTATTGTTGTACATAAATTTTGATCAAACATTTAATGATCGTTAAAAAAAAAGTCATATCAAAAAACAAAAAAGAAAATAGACAAAAACATGACAAATTGCATAGCAAGCATGGAATAGCATTAAAATACTCTCTATTTAATAACTGGAGAGTATTTTATTACTTTTCAATGCTTGTCATGTAATTTGTCATGTCTTTTGTTTTTTGTCTATTTCTTTTGTGTCTTTTGATATGATTTTTTTTTAAACGATCATTACATGCTTGATCAAATTTTATCTACAACAATAAATAGGATTTCACCATGTCAGAGCAGTGTGTTGTTGCTACATCCCTGATATATAGGAAAAAAGAGGACACACCCCCCTTGTTTGGGGCAACAAACACACAAAAGTAAAGTATAAAATATATTTCTATACTTTCTTTTTGGATATGGTTGATGGCACTGTAATTATTTTAAAGGGGGTATAAACCCTTGTGTTTTTTCACCTTAATGTGTCCTATGCATTAAGGCGAAAAACCTTCTGACACTGACCCGCCCCCCTGAGCCAGTTTGTTCCCCCGCTGGAGAGGCACTCTACCTCTCTGGCCGGGGGTTCTCGCGCAGCCATTGGCTCCCGCTGCTGTCAATCAAATCCAATGACGTGGAGCCAGGGGGGCAGGGTTCAGTATTCTGTGTCTATGGGCGCAAATGTTGGACTATGGAGCACACCCGCACAGTAACCCCCAGGGAGAGCGCTTCTCCCAGGGGGTTGACCGATGATCGGGGCCACTCACAAAACGAACTGCACAGTGGAGGCAAGTGTTTTTTTTTTTTTAAACAAAACAAGGGTTTACAACCCCTTTAATGCAAAAAAAAAAAAACCTTTTTCATAATAGATATACAGATGTCACATGACCCAGCTCTTTTCCAGCCAGTCTGCAGGGAAACATGTTTAAAATAAAAAATAAAATAAAAAGGACCTTTTTTGGCAACAAGGGAGGTTTTTAGAACAGGGAGATGAAGCCTCCATCAATCAAGATGTAATATGCCACCCCCATTGTGCTTAGAAGAAGCAAACCCTGATGGGTGTTACTTCCCTTTTGTCTCCCTGTAAAGGTAAAACATAATGGACTACTATGAATCGCATAGTAGCCCATTATGTGACACTTACCTGCAGGAGAAGCCCGCAATGTCCCTGTCTTCCTCGCAAGTAGCAAGCAGCCATTCCTCACCCTTCCAAAGCCGCTTCCTTCCAAAGGCTCTGTGAGTCGCCGGAGTCGCGTGACGTCACTCCCACGCATGCATGTGGAAGCCTCCACTCACGCCATGACCCGAGTTAGAAAGGGCACAGCTGGTGCATGAGCAGAACAAATCGCTGTACAGCAATTTCCAAATATCTCCCTAGACCATGCAGGTCTGGGAGATATTTCCAGCACCTACAGGTAAGCTTTAATCTAGGCTTACCTGTAGGTTAAAGTGGTTGTAAAGGGTTTACAACCACTTTAACTAGTTAGTGGACATGAAAGGAGGGGGCTGTCATTTACCATTGTGTATACGCCCACATAAGTGACTTTATAGTCACATGGGCTGCCCATGTGTGATAGGTTGGAAATGCTCAGGGTAGAAAACACTGAAAACTGAGCATGTGAACTAGCTTCCAACACTGCTCTGCAAAATCCGAAACTTCAGTGGGGACATGGGCAGTATTTTAGCATTTTACTGAAAATGAATCCCATAGTGACTGAGTGAGTTTGAACAGCTCGAAATACAGCAAATATTGATAGGCCTTAGCAATGTGGGGCTAATGACACTTTAACTGTACGTCCTCTTTAAGAGCCCAGCGGGACCCACGGAACCAATCGCCGCTGGTGTCCCGCGATCGGTCACAGGAGCTGAAGAACCGAGAGAGGTGTGTAAACACACCTTCCCCGTTCTTCATTGTGTGCAATGTCAGTGATCTATGTTCTCCGATATAGGGAAAGACGATCACTGATGTCACACATCCAGCCCCGCCCCCCTACAGTTATAAACACATATGAGGTCACACTTAACCCCTACAGTGCCCCCTAGTGGTCAACTCCTTCACTGCATTGTCATTTTCACAGTAATCATTTTTATAGCACTTTTCGCTGTGAAAATGACAATGGTCCCAAAAATGTGTCAAAACGTGTCAAAACTGTCCAATGTGTCCGCCATAATGTCGCAGTCACGAAAAAAAAAAAAAATCGCTGATCACCGCCATTATTAGTAAAAAAAAAATGGCATAAAACTATCCCCTATTTTGTAAACGCTATAAATTTTGCGCAAACCAATCGATAAACGCTTATTGCAAAAAAAAAATATAAAAATATGAAGAAGAATACGTATCGGCCTAAACTGAGGGGGAAAAAAAAATGTATATCTTTTTTGGGGATATTTATTATAGCAAAAAGTAAAAAATATTGAATTTTTTTTCAAAATTGTCACTTAAAGTCACAATCACCGCTATTAGGCTTCATTTCCACTGGCGTTTGTGCACATTTTTGCGCGTTTATGAGCGTTTTTTTAATGTCTGGCGTTTTTACAGCTCTATTGCTGGAGCTTCAGAACGCACTGGTCCCGCGTTTTTTTTGCAGCTTAGCCATCTACAGCTCAAAAACATCATGGTGGGCATGAGGCCATAGACTAACATGGACAGGCATTTTTAAGCTGCAAAAAACGTTCAGAAAAGTGGCTGTAAAAACGCCAGTGGAAATGAGCCCTTAAACAAACAAAAAAGTCCATAAATCTATCCCATAGTTTGTAAACTTTTGCCCAAACCAATCAATATACGCTTTTTGGGATTTTTTGAGTGTTTTTTTTACCAAAAATATGTAGCAGAATGTAAATTGGCCTAAACTGATGAAGACATTTCGATATTATTTTATTGGATATTTATTATAGCAAAAAAAATATTTATAGATTTTTTTTCGAAATGTTTTTTTTTTTTTTTATAGCGCAAAAAATAAAAACCGCAAGGTGATCAAATACCACCAAAAGAAAGCTCTATTTGTGGGAAAAAAGGACGCCAATTTTGTTTGGGAGCCATGTCGCACGACCGCGCAATTGTTAGTTAAAGCGACGCAATGCTGAATCGCAAAAAGGGGCAAGGTCCTTAACCTGCATAATGGTCCGGGTCTTAAGTGGTTAATAGCGCCCCTACTTGTCGGCAAACAGCACATTTTTGTACCTGCCAAATCACATGGTGCTGCATGGGGACAGTGTAGTGCGATTATATTATCTGCGAGTACAGCAGACTATTCAAATAAATGGGCTGCTGCACCTGCGATGTGTGTGCTGCAAAAGTGTGAATATAGTCTAACAAGCTGATCACTTATAAATATGTACACACAGCTCAAAAGATAAAGATGAAGGCTACTGCATAGGCACCAGGATTTACATTATAATCACTAAGGGAAAGGACTTCAGTCCATGAATTGGATGATGAACCTGAATGATGCCAGAATAAAGATGGCGATGGACTTCTGGGGGGGAAGAAGGACATTTTTAGGAGTAATGTAAGCTCTTTGATAGGCAATACATGCCTGCAATTAATACACATTATTTAGCCAGCATGCATAGAACATAAAAGATATATCTAGCACTAGGCTTGATTTATGTTATTATCTGCATCCAACTGCGAGTTTCTAAACTAAGAATTCAAACATTGCTTTTGCGTAACCATGACAACACTAAGAATGTTCATGTAAGTGGCTTCCAGATTTTTTCAGCACTTCTTCTCTTACTGGCAATACTTGCAATGATCACATGATTACAATAGTCAGATCCTTACACTTCGCATGGAACTGGAATGAATATGTCCGTATCCACAGAGCAGGGAAGAGCTTGTTGCGGTCACTATATTATTTATTAATACAATTAGAGTACCACTTTAAAGTCACCTTCTCTTCAGTCTACTTAACATCAGACATGAAATATGAACAACGCACATCCCTCTATAGTGTGTACTTGTCTTCATTGAGAGCACCGAGTGTCATTTCTGTCTGCTGCTTCATTCCTCTGCTATCAGCACAAATCACTTCTGACATGTTTTCCTGACACCAAGGAAAGAATGGTGACAGAGGAGGGACCTCCAGCTGATAGAGAGCCTCACATTCTTCCTGTGGGAGGTGTGTCTCTTCCCTCCAATCAGCTATCAGAGCTCCCACAGTAAGCTATGCAGAATGTAACTTCAGCTCTCTGCCACATTTTTTCTGAACTCTCAGATAAGCTTTAAATATTCAGCCCTTTGAACAGATATAGAGAAGAGAAGACTGCAGAAAAAAGAAAACAAGTACAACTTATGTAGTAGGATTTCTTTAATCTCTGTGTAGCACCTGAGGCCAGTCACTTCATTGGATCTATATAAGGGTCTAACTGCTTCCCGCCTGGGCCATTGTAAAACGACGTTCGGGCGGGAACCCTATTGTTCTGGAAGGACGTCCTCCCGAGATAGCAGGTAGTGCTCCGGGCACGATCTACTACCCGTGTCCACCGTACACAGCAGATAACTGATCAATGTACTGTCCCACTGCCAGTACCACATGATCGCTGTGACCAATCAAAGCAGATCACATGACAGTTGTAAACAATGGATAGCAGAAGATAGGAGGAAGAATGGATGGCCGCACTCCAGAGAAACTTAAAGAAAGTTGTCTTTTATTAATAAAACTGGGACATGCAAAATCAATACAGCCACAGAGCAGAACAGCCGACGCGTTTCGCACTATGCTAGTGCTTAGTCATGGCTGTAAACAATGGATGTATTCCTTTCATGCCATCTATTGTATACAACTGTGTTGCTAGCTGTGATTGCCAACACACTATTCCCAACGCACACGTTCCTATAGAAATGGCTCTGCATAAACGTTGGTGCTTTGTGCTATCTGTGATTGGTCACAGTGATCACATGGTACAGACAGGGCCAATCACAGCCCATTTGTACCATGTGATTATCTGTGGCTAATCACAATAATACAATGTCTACACACTGCTATTCAGTAAAAATATTTACGTATAGCCGCGTAATTCAGGTTAAATGGAAGTTGTTTCAGGAAAGGTTGTCGCTAAGTGCTCTAGGAATATCAATTAATAGAAAAAAAATAATCCAAAAATATATCATGCAAAAGAAGAAAGAAATCAAAGACTCTTAGGCCTCGTACACACGACCGAGGAAAAGACACATCGTTTTCCTCGACGAGTTCCTTGTTAGGCTTGTCGAGAAACTGTCTTTGCGTACACACAGTCAAGACCAAATCTCCTCGTTCTCAAACGCGGTGACTTCAACACATAGACGGCAGGGGAAGTTCGATTCCACTGGCACAACTCTTGGGGCTGGTTTTGCTAATCTCATGTTACTGCGTGTTAGGTAAAAGTTTGGTAAGAGACATTTTCACCTCTTAGTCTGTTACAGCTTGACAAATGTGCTATCTCCATTACGAGCGCTACTTTTACCGAAGGTGCTCGGGTTTCTAAGCATACACACCAACGTGTTTCTCGTCGAGAACTTGCTCTCTTTTTTTCTCGTCAAGTTCTTCGACGGTTTTCTAGATGAACGACGGCAAAAAAGCTCTCCCACCAAGTTTCTTGATGGATTCTGTCGAGGAAAACGGTTGTGTGTACGAGGCCTTATACGCATTTTTAGCAGTAAAGAGGAAACACAATGACCCACTACTCAGTTTGTTTAACCACTTGCGGACCGCTGCATGTACATATACGTCGGCAGAATGGCACGTACAGGCACATTGGCATACCTGTACGTCCCTGCCTAGACGTGGGTCGGACCGGGACCCCCCCCCCCAGTACCTGCGGCGGTCCCCGTGGCTGTCCGAGCGATCCGGGATGAGGGGACGGCTGTTTGTTTTTTGTCCGCCCCCTCCGGATCGCTCCCAACCAATCCGAGCTCTCCCCCTGCGTGTCACTTCCTCCTCCTGTGTAAACACAGGAAGGGGGAAGTGATGTAATCACTTTCAACCGCCGCTGAGGAGAGATCACATCACACAGTGAGTCTGCACAACACTACACTGACACCAGTACACATAGGCACATTAACCCCTTGCGATCACCCCCCCCCCCCCCACCCCCCGGTCACAGTGTAACTGAATGCAGTGATCATATATGTACTGATCACTGCATTTAGTGTCAGTGTGACAGGCAGTTAGTGTTAGGGGGGGTACGGGGGCTACCCTGAACCCAAGTTTTAACCCCTTGATGACCGCCCTAGTTAACCCTTTCACTCCCTATTGCCAGTGTCACTAAGCGATCATTTTTCTGCTCGCTGTATTAGTGTCGCTGTTCCCACTAGGTAGCTATTTTTTTTTATTGCGATTTATTTTTACTAAAGACATGTGGCTAAATACATTTTGGCCTAAATGTTTGACTAAAATTTAGTTCTTCAAAAATGTCGCTCTATTTTTGTATATAGCGCAAAAAATAAAAATCGCAGAGGCGATCAAATACCACCAAAAGAAAGCTATATTTGTGGGAAGAAAAGGACACAAATTTTGTTTGGGTGCCACATCGCACGACCGTGCAATTGGCTGGTAAATCGACGCAGTGCCGAATTGTAAAAAACATTTTGGGTCATTTAGCAGCATATTGGTCCGGTCCTTAAGTGGTTAAAATAGCAAGGTGCAAACAAGAGCAACAGCGACATAAAATACACACATTGCACAGCATTCCGCTTTAGTAATTGGCTAAGGAATGCAAATTATTATTTTTTATCTATAATCATAATAAAATTCGAAGTTTATAGTGCATTCCCTGGCAAATATACCAGTATGATGGTGCTTTGACATGCGTGGTCCTAGAAAACAAAAAACTTTGAAAGAGGGTGACCCCAGTGATCTAGTGATCAGTTTTCTTTGTAGCAATATCTGTTATCCCCATATAAACCCAGGGATGGCACTTACACATATTAGAGTTAAAAGATATTTGCAGAGGCACCTCCACATAAACCCAGTATAGAAACTTCCAAATACACAGTGCACATGAAAATATTCTGTTTTTCTCCCTTGTTAGGATCGTAGAAGCAGATCAGATGTTAAATCTTAGGGTGTATAACAGTTTCTGGCTAAACTGATCTGATCCAGGGCAGAAAATAACCACAATATCTATTATTCATTATGTTCAATTAGGCATGCACCAGGGTGCTGAAGTTTATACTCATTACAAAATGTTCACAGCTTTGCTGTGGGACCTGTAAGAACAATGTAATGATGTAGTATCTATGAGAACACCCCGTGACAGTAGGCCTTTGCAAAATGCCCCCCATAGCATTCAGCAAATTGTAGCATTTTCAGTAGGGCCTAATGGATGCCCCCTAATCTGTAGGGACAAAACTAAATCAGGTGATGGAAGTCATTTAGTAGGTTTATAACTCACTACCCTAAGTTACAATAAGCAGTTTGTCACAAAAGTATAATTATACCTTAAAAGCGAAGTTCCACCCAAAAATGGAACTTCTGCTTTTCGGAATCCCCCCCCCCTCTGGTGTCACATTTGGCACCTTTCAGTGGGGAGGAGAGAGCAGGTACCTGTCTAATACTGGTATCTGCTGCCACTTCCGGGCAGGGATATCTGCGGATATCTACGCCACGTCCGGCACCTTATCCGTCCTCCCTGCTGTCTTCAGAAAACAGCAGGGACCATTCAGATCACGCAGCGCGACTCGTGCATGCGCAGTAGGGAACCATGAAGTGAAGCCGCAAGACTTCACTTCCTAATTCCCTTACCGAAGATGGGGGCGGCAACACCCAAAAACCAAGGGATAGATCGGCTTCGGGTGCCGACATTGCGAGTGCCCTGGACAGGTACGTGTCCATATTTTAAAAGTCAGCAGCTACAGTATTTGTAGCTGCTGACTTTAAAAAAAAAATGGCCAGATTATGAACATTCAAATATTTATGTACTTCACACTGGGCATTTTTCAGGCACTTTGGCACTAAAAATAGCACCTGAAAGAAGCCTCATCTGCAATCCCAATGTGAAAGCCTGAGTGCTTTCACACTGAGGCGCTGCGCTGGTGGGGAGCAACAAAAAAAGTCCTGCAAGCAGCTTCTTTGCAGTGCTTTAGGAACGGTGAATACACTGCTCCTAAAGCACCCCTTCCCGTTGAAATCAATAGGAAGCACCTGCAAAGCGCCTTGACAGCAGCATTTTGTGTGCACTTTTAACCCTTTATTCGGCCACTAGCAGGGGTTAAAAGCGCCGCGCTAGCGCTTGAAAAAAAGACGGTAAAGCACCGCTAGTTTTAGTGGCGCTTTACCAGTGTTTTTCGGACACTGGCAGTATGAAAGGGCTCTCACACCAGCGTCATTGGGACTGCACTGGGGTGCCTTGCCCAGTGCAGTCCCTACACAAGACATGGTAAAAAGCCTTGTTCCCCATTATGCCAGTTCACATTGTGCTGAAAGTAAAGCTACGGCATGCAGAACTGTATTTCAGTGCAGTGTGGCGCCTTGTAATCCAATGAACTGCATAACACTGCAGCCAACAAAACGTTGTGACAATAAAATTGGCACTTGGGAACAGTCCACAGCACACACCAGAGGTCATGTGTTAATCAAAAACTGTTGGTATGAATGAGTCCTTAAAGCGGGGGTTCACCCTTAAAACAACTCTGTGTCAGGGTGAACCAACGCTTTAAGCTGGCTGCACACTATACCATTTTTATACAATTTTCTTGTACAACTTTTCTTTATATTTACCAAAACCATATAATATGGAGGTCAAACCTAAACAAACACTTTCAAATTGTATGCAATCAGACAGGCTCTTGCACTACATAGTTGAAGGTAAACAAAGGAACACGAAGAACAACAATTGTATAATGTATATCCAAGTTTAGTCCAACTCCAGATATAGCTTTTTTTTTTTTTTTTTTAGATCTTTGTTACTCACAATGTAAATATCTTGGTACTTTAGGAGCTCTGGAAGGTAGGTACACACTATAAATAAAAAATAAAAAAATAAATTGGGCACACGCTCGTCTGGTTGGCCTTCAGCAGGCCCGAAACCAAGGATTGAACGAAATATATGAAAAATATCGTATGACCAAGGCTTTTTTGTTGTTGTTATTGTTTCTGATCATGTGCAGTCTATTGTATCCAATTTTTCTTGTATGAAAAGCATACGCAAACAGTACACACTAAACGAAAATTGTTCGTTCTGTTCATGTACAAGAAATTTTCATTTGGAAAGTAAGAAATTGGATGTTGAAAGTGGTGTACACACTATACAAACATTGGACAATCCTGCCTCGTACAGAATTTTTTTTCATAGTGTGTACCCCACTTTAGTCCCCTTTCTCACTTACACGACTTGTCCCATGATTTTGGACTGCATAATCATATGACAAGTCATTCTCCATTATTTTCAATGAATACCATTCATACTTGCACTACTTTGGTCCGATTTTGATGCCACTTACACAGGCGTTCATTGAAATTGTGGCCGCGAATCGCGGTAAAATCGTGAAAGGGACCTAAGGCTCCTCTAAAAGTTCCCACCATGTACAGTGGGGTGCAAGACTTATGACCCACCGCTGCACCAAATGGTGTGTATTATCAATACCAGTTCTGCTGCTGTGCCATTCACAAAGCACAGCACTAAAGTCATCACTGTGCTGTGCTCCATGTATAGAAGCAAAGTGAGAAGGATCGAGGCACATCACCAGAACTGGAGTCACTTATACACACTCCACTTGATTCAGCAGTGAGACAGAAGTCTACCTCCGCATAGTACACATCAGGAGCTCTCAGTGGAGCAGAGGATGTTGATCCAGACAGCAAGAAAATAAGTGAAGAAAGCAGTAAATTAACTTTTAAATACAAACTCATTGACCTTCCTAGCTGCAGACACTTTGAGCACATTATCCTCAAACGTATTAGCACTTTCTATTTCAGAACCACCACTTCCCCTGCCCCCCCTCACCCAGAACTCAATTGGTAGCCTTTAATTTTCCTAAGCTGGCCAAGGATGGGTCAAATCTCAGCTGGTTCAGCAGGGACCGTCCAAGATTCGACCCATCTATGGGCAGGCTGATTGTACCCAAATCAGTCCATCGATCGACTTGGGTACATCCAGCAAGTTGTTTTTTTGCATGCAATTATTTCCTGTGGCTGTAGCAACTAACAGTCACGAGTTCTCCTGGCCGGGGCAGCTCCCAAAGGCAGGCAGGCAGAGTAAAAAGAACTAGTCACCAGTGTTGCCTGTGGTCTCCCTGCAGATGATCTTACCCCACTTCTGAATTATTCCCTGTTCTGCAGTGTCTCTGTATGGCGGCAGCCATCTTGGTAGAGGCAAGTCTCAAATCGCTCATGTTAGAGCCTCCCCAGCAAGGAGAGCAGTGATGTCATTTAATTCTCACTCTAAATCTCCTAGACTTAGCAATCAGGGGAAGTAGTGTCTTATATCACACTGTGCAGACACAGGAGTGCCTAGGCACCATCAGATACCAGGAAGTGCACTGCTTTTTAATTTTTACTCAAAAAAGGTAACATTTCCAGGGTACTGCTTAGGCACAATTTACATTTATTTTCTATACCATAGCAAACCTTCACTTTAAGTTCTGTTCCACTTTAGAGTATATGTGGACCCTCACCATGTAAAACATTATACATTTCTTTTTCCTTGTTCATAAGGAACTAGTCTCTGTTCTTGACTGCATAAGGGGCTTATAGAGCTGGGGTGGAGAAACAGAAGTACACTTATCTTTCCAGACTTCATAGGGGGAATGTCAGCACAAGTCTGACCATTGGAGGACAGGCCAGCTGTTCTCCCAGCACAGCCAGAAAACTGAGCACACTGGGTTGGATATGCTCTCATGCATGGTCAGTTTGAAATAGGACAGCAGGGGGACTGGCAGGATCACCAGGTATTTCACACAAAAGAAATACAAAGAAAACAAGATACTTTTTAACAGAAGTACATACACAAATATGAAATGTTGGGGTAACATATTCTTTAAAGCGGAACTAAACCCACCTATTCTATTCAGCCAAGAAGGCTGCCATGTTAACCTCCGTTTGATCAGTAAGTTCCATGGAGTTGCACATGTGATCAGTTCTGAAACCAGCCATTTGATAAATTGACAGTTTGGTTACGAACACAAGCAAATATGGCAGTTAGAATTTCTGTCATGCCGGGAATGTAAATGTTTTTTGAAACCGTTAAATCGATGCCTTAAGTTCTGCATTAGACCCCTTTTCACACTGAAGCAGTGACAGCATTAGCGGTAAAGCGCCGCTAGTTTTAGCGGCGCTTTACCACTGTTATAGCAGCGCTTTTAGGCCACTAGTGGAGCAATTTAATCCCCCGCTAGCGGCCGAAGAAAGGGTCAATAGTGGCCGTGTTGCGCCACTGCCAGATCGCTTTCAATGGGCAGGGCGCACCTCCCCAAAGATGCGGCTAGAACTGTTTTTCCCTGTCATGAAAGCGTACCGCCCCAGTGTGAAAGCACTCTGGCTTTCACACTGAGGTGACTTTTAGCACTAAAACGTCTGAAAAGAACTCCAGTGTGAAAGGGGTCTTAAAGTAAACCTGTCAATTTAACAGATTAAAAAAACAGCATTCCTGGCATGCCCGGAAGGTAACGGTCACATTGGTTGTGCTCTCAACCAAATTATCAAACCATACAATGGCTGGTGTCACAAGTGATCACATGTGCAGCATCATGGCAGCTGAAGCTGAAACAGAGGCCAAGATGGAAGCTTCCTTGGCTGAAAAAGATAGGAGGGTTTACGTCCTTAAACGCAGATCAGGTGCTCTGGGAGAGGAGCTGAGCTGCAAACAAATTCTACTGCAAACAAAAGCTTCCACTTTGAGAAGAAATTACTCCAGAGTGCCTACAGCTACAGAGTACAGCAAAGACTTGTTTTTAAACTCATTTACTGATGGTTAATAACCTGGCCAGAGGTTAACTTTAAAGTGTATGTGTACATTGTTTAAACTAGCTCAATTGCCTGTGTTTCATCAGATATGGCGAACCCATCAGAATTGGTAACGGAAGTGAGGTTTGGTCACCGCCATCTTGCTACACCCAGCACTCCTCCATAGTAAAGATACTCGGAGAAGGGAAAAGCGGACCTCTTGTTAGACCCACCAGATTTTCGCATTTTGCACTTATATTTAAAGTGAATTTATATACTGAAATCCAGTACTTAGAACTCCGTTCTACTGTTATGATGTTGAATTTTAAAAGCAGCGGCAAGCCTGCTCATCTCACAGGTTTGCCAATCCGACAGAAGATCCATGCTTTAAAATTCAATATCTAACCAGTCAGACGGACTTCTAAGCACTCTATTTCACTATATAAACCCACTTTCCTGTTAAAAATAACTGTAGAATGGAAAACTCCAGTGGGTGTAACAAGATGTCTGCTTTCCCCCTTTTCAGAGTATCCTTACTATGGAGGAGTGTGGGGTGTAGCAAGATAGCGGTGAGGGAACGCCACTTCCGTTACCAATTCTGACGGGTCGCCAAATCTGACAAAACACCTACAAGCTTGAAAAGAAGGCACCTAGAAGAGTGGTTCTCAATTTTTCTAGTGCCGTGACCCCTTGATAAAAAATTTCAAGTGGTGGGGACCCCTAACAGTAAAATTTTCGTAGCGTGGGTTGTCAGCACCCAAGACAAAACAAGTAATTTGAGCCCCTAACCCACGGACATTTAGCGCTCCTCAGGCCCCTTCCACTTCTACAGTATTAAAACCCCTAATTGTACACTTTAGGATGTACCACTCTTTCTTTTTGTTCTCCTTTCTTTCCCTTTTTTCTCTCTTTATCCTAATTTCTTGTATTGTTTTCTCCCCATCCATCTCTCTAGCCTTATTTCTTGTTCTCTTATTCTTTCCCTTTTTCTTTGTTCCTTCTCTCCTTTCCTCTTCCTTCCATGTATTCTCCCTTTTTTCCTTCTTACTCCTTGGTAGCAGGGAAATGGGATGAACGGTAGTGCTGGGGGTCATCTGCTGATCTGAGAACTGTAGTGGGGACTTTGAAAGGCTACTCTAATCACAGGTAGTGTTACTCACTGTGTCTCCAGCTCGGTGGTGTCTCGTAGCAGTGACACCTATGCGGAAATAAGGAATTAGGGTCTCCTCCAGCCCCTCCCATTTCACATTCCTCACCAGTCAGCTGATCTCTAGTCTCTGCCCCCCAGCCATGCCTTAAACGGAATAGGTGGCTGTGAAGAGGCTTGAGTGGGCGGCTGCAGGCTCCAGGAACAGCCCAGGATTTGGTGACCCCTGGCAAATAGTCATTTGACCCCCTGAGGGGTCCCGACCCCAGGTTGAGAACCACTGATCTAGAAGAACCTATATGTAAAACGCATCATCCACATGGATATAAAAAAAAATGCTGCGTTCGGAACACCATGTTATTTACGGATCTGAACACAGCACTTCTGTTTGCTTAGAGCACCCCAGGAGTGCCAAAAACGGTTTACTGACTTAAATGTCAGGACATGTTTATTTAGATTGAATAAGGCTCTTTTTCTACTTAGCCAATATAAGTGCTGTAGACTACATCCGCTTTGAAAAATTCTGTCTTGTCTGCTATTCAGAGCAGAGGTATTCATTGTATTTTATTCAATAGATACCGTTAGGGGAACAGTCAAAGATCACACACCATTACATATATAGATTACTTTTTATTATTAAATATATACTGTGCACAGTGAAACTGCACATGGGACAGGGGGAAAAAAACACAGCAGCAAGCTAGATGTGCTATAGGATGATGACAGAGTAAAACGTATAGCAGAAATATGGTCCCCCTAGCAGATTCTATTTTTTCCATGGGTGGTGTGATCACCAATTGTTCTGGAAAGGAAAAAAAAAAAAAAAGAAGAAAAAAAGGTCGCTGCTGCTAATTCTGGAAGGAGCCACTGCCAGCTGCCTCGTCTGACAAAAGGCTCGATAACATGTCTAGGTGGCCAGGAATGCAAAGCCTCTACTTGGAAACCAGAGCCACATCTCTTATCAATGCAATCAATATATACACAAAGCATACATGACTACAGATGTACATTGGACATGTGCTAAACACTTAACTACCACAGCATGTTAAAGGAGACAGTGCTTGCCAACATCAAGGCTGAGCAATCAATGTTGGGCATACTTGGACAAAAGAAAAAAAAATACACATCACTTTAAAAAAAAAAAAAGTAGCAGCTTTTGTTGGTAAGTAGTGTCAAAAAAATCAAGTCAAGGGGGTCAAGAGGCTAATATTGGAGGGCAAAGTATTCAGAGGCACATATATTATGACGGAACGCCTCTTTATATTGCACACGCTCTTTGTAAACTCCCATGTGGTTTGAAAGCCACTTAACTTTGCGCTCAGGTAACACATATTCATAAAGTTACATTTAAAAACAAAATAAATAAAAACAGCAATTTGGTCACCTTTAGGCTAAGGAATAGTTTGTAATGACTGTGGTTACACAGCAGTACTGTATTTAGTAACATGAGCCTTGCGGTGGGCAATGATCTTTTTATTATCCTCGGCAAGGCAATGAAGACATTCTATTTTGCCAGGGAACGAGAGATGAAGTGACCTTTATTGTATTATCTGATATTTCTGCAGAATATCTGCATTAATTAGCTAATCTTAACCTATCTGACACCTTCTCTTTGATATTTTCTTCCCCCCAGCTGATAGGATGACTCATTTTTGACAGCAGGGCATAGAATCGTGTGCTCTTTGTCTCTCCGCTCTCATCAGAGTTTCCTGGTTCCCATTTCCATTGCAAATCAACAACTCAAACAATGTAGTCAAAATGAGGTGCTGGAATCATTTTATACATTTTTTTTGAAGATGGTTCTGAGAAAGCAGCATCCCCGGGCCTGTGCAGATGCGGTACTAGCTCATGATTGTCACAGCAATCATATTAAATAGAACATGAGTTAGCACGCTTTCGGGGCTTAGGGTCCCGATCTTTTTTGTCTTTAGAACACATACACGGTGAACAGATTGTTTCGGACAGCCTCCTAAGACCGAGGCGGAAAACACTGTTGGATAAGCTGTAAATGACACAGTTACAGAAACTATTGCTTATGGCCAACCAGGTGGTGAGAAAAGACAGGGCCGGATTTGACAGCGCCCTCCAACTTTCCAACAGAAAATAAATTATGTACGGCAGCCAAAGCATGTAGAAAACGCTGGTTATCCGGAACAGAACCATAGCGTACCGTCGATCCGGGCTGTGAGCAGGCCCAGCTTCCCCAGTTGATTCAGCTTCATGGCTGGGAAAGCGAGCGCGGCGGTCACTCATTTCTTTGGTGTGTTGGCGACAAATACGGAAGATGTGAAAGTATGTAAAACATATAACTAGTGCTGCTGGAGCATAGAGCAGGCACACAATGAAAGCGGTGAAGTAGGCACTGGTGTGCCAAGCAATGGCACACCACTCGAAGATGTCCCCATGGTAGCCAGGTTTACCCCAGCCAAAGAAAGATGGTAGGAAGATCAAACAGGAATAAATCCATATCAGTACAATGCAGAGGCGCAGTCTGCATGGGGTGACCAACTGGTTGTAGGACAGAGGTTTAGTAATGGCCAGGTACCGGTCCACACTGATAAAGGCCAAACAAGCCATGGAGACACTTTTCAGGACTGAAATGATGTATCCAAACACTTGACAAGTCAGAGATTCATGGACTCCTGTGGAGTAATGTAGCAAAGATAAGGTGGGCACCAAACAACTAACTCCAACCAGCAAGTCTGCATATGCCATGGTTTGAATGAAATAACTAGTGGTGTAATGATGCAGGAGTGGGGCACAATGAAAGACGAAGATGACAGTCAAGTTACCAGTGATTATCAAAAAAGTTAGCAGCACAATTATTGTGGTTTCCAGGATGCATATGTCCACTGAATTGTAGTGGCCGAAACCCAGTGGGCAAGGGTGATGCTCAGTTGTATTCAATATAAATCCGCTGGCGTTGACAGTCCCCCAATCAAATGTTTGTGACTGGTTCATGGTTTGGAATAGAGTTCACCTTGGATAGAATCCTGAAGGACAGTGGTAGACACCAGGTAGCAAAAAACAGTCTTGAAACCGCTAAGGAGACCCTCCACATTCGAGCCTCAATAGTGTCGGAAATATCTTCCATCAGTGAGATGGTCTATGCGGTCCTTCATGCCCGATTCATAAAACCAGTCCAGAGTTTTGGCTTCTATTCACCTTTGCTTTTCTAGGAGAGGAGGCACAGAAGAAGTTACCACGGCACCCAGAAGCAGTTTGGGGGAGCTTAACAAAGGGATGCTTGCTGGCTGTCTCACGATCAGGCGCTGGTAATCCATTCTTAGCAAGCACAAAGCACGGCTGCTGAAGACAGAATCTGTATCCTGTAACATGGGTGGAAACTAAAAATAAAAATAAAATAAATGTAAAAAAAATAAAAATCCAGAATGGGAAGAAAGAGAAAGAAATGCCTAATGAAAAACATTTCTCTGACTCATGATCTTTTTAATGCTTAAGGAACAGGGGAGGAGGTAAAGGGTGGCTGGCTATTCTCCTGAGATGGTTTATCTTTAGACTTCAAAATTTGAATAAAAGGGAGGGGAAGTCAAGAGCCATCTTAAAATATCTCAGCATCTCGGGCCGGGTTAGCGGCAATCACAGACTATTTAACAGATACAGTACTTCTAAACTGATGCTCAATAATAGCAGCACATTACAACATCCAGCTGTCTATGTTCAGCCCAACCATGTGCCCTGTATCTGGGGCTGTGTACTGCCTGCATGCACTTTAACCTGTTAATGATTTAAAAACCCTTCTAGCTTGAGGCGACAAGTAATTTGTAGTCGTGTCGTTAGCAGCGTGACCTAATTTCCAGCTTGGAGGGATTGCTAGGCATTACCTGGACTATAAAACTAGTAAGTTTTCCCAATGCGGTCAATTTTTCAGCAAAGCCTAGCTCCAAGCATCCAAGGATCAGGATCTATAGACGGCAGCCTTTCCTTATACGCTGCACAGTGACAGCTAACAGAATGCTGCTCAACCGGTCACCTTGAAATACCACCTTGCACACCCACCTATCACGATGAACGTAAATAAAACTCTAAATATCCTCAAAAATACACTAAATATATTTTTTCCTTGACTTTCTGAAATCCATTATTACACCTGTTACTTTTTTCAAGAGCTAGTTGTCAACCTGTGCCCTGAATTTAAGGCTGAAGACAAAAGAGAATTTGTAGGCGTTAAAGTTTAGATTGTTAGCTCTTCTGAGCAGGGTCCGCTTAACCCTCTTGTATTTTATTGTATTGTAACTGTATCGTCTCCCTTTTACATTGTAAAGCACTGCGTAAACTGTTGGCGCTATACAAATACTAAATAATAATGATACAAGTCTTAAAGTGGATGTAAACCCAAAAAATATATATATATTTTTTTTTTATGTCACAATGTAGAGTATAAGATTTCCTATCATCTGCGCCCAGTCTTGCCACACAGAGTTAATCCAGATCTGAGAAATCCTCTTTTATGTTCAGTGAAAATGAACAGCCTTCCAGATAAAACCCTGCCTAAATCAAAAGTCAGTTTTCTCTCTTCTTGCTTTGAGTGACAGGTTATTTACATATCTAGCTCAGACATGTTTATCATATGTTATGTTTTGTTTATCATAACATGAGGTGATATAACATCATAACACATCCTAGTAATATGCAATGAACTTTGGATCACCTCTTGTTATGATAAACATGTCCAAGCTAGATTTGTAAATAACCTGTTACTGAAAGCAAAAACAGAGAGACAGACTTTATAATTTGGCAATTCTGTTAATTTGCACTGAACATTAAAATAGGATTACTCAGCGCTGGATTAACTGTGTGGCAAGACTGGGCACAGATGATAGGAAATCTTATACTCTACATTGTGACAACAACAAAAAAAATTTGTTTTGGGTTTACATCCACTTTAAATATTTTAAAAACTGTACCCTGAGAAGATAAGCACAATTCAGCCTAAATTAACCTGCTAATAAAATCGGGGTACGTGTTTGTTTTTTCTGAATATTTTTACAGTCTTTATTTAAATTCAGTCTATTTTTTATAAAGGAAAACAATCCTTTAGGCTGGATTCACACCTATGCATTTTTAGTGCCGTTTGCATTTTGCAGATTTGCCCTACAGAACGTGTTCCATAGGAAACCATGTTAAATGGACTGTACTGCAAATCTGCAAAAAGCACTTAAAATGCATAGGCGTGAATCCAAGTAAATATAAGGACATTTTGGAAAGTTTCAGTATCTAATAGCAGCCAATGAAATCTCATATCTAAATTTGGAACGCTCCAAACTGCTGATAAATTAAATCTGTACGGTGCGAGTTACTGCCCTTTTCCCTATAACAGATCATTAAATAAAACCACACGCATGTGCAGCTGTACAGATAGAAAGATGTGTTTGACATCAGATGCAGATCAAACAGAATTGGACATACTAAGTAACTTGGACATCCAAGAAACAATAAAAAAGAAGACGATGCCCAAGGTCATTTTGCCGTCCCTAGCTTGCGAGTGAAAGTTGGTGTGATGTTTGCTCAGCCTACCTCTTTTTGTCCGTGCTTTTGTAAAGAGATTGAAACTGTCAGTGTGCGAGATGTGCCAGGAAGGTGGGTGGCAGCCGCAGCTCTGATACCATCTAAAGGAATGCTTTCTACACTGAAATAGCCTCGGCAGTTTGGAAGAAATCATACCCTCGATCATCATTCTTCAAGTAGATCTACCTGGAGGAGTTTAGCCGTCTCCTTTCCCCGTCTCTCCATCTTACAAATTAACCAAAAAAAAAGGACCAGCTGCTCCGTCTCCCCCCCCCCCCCCCACCCCAGCCCTCCTTCCTATCCTTACAATACAAATTAAAGAGCACTCTCCCCTGCCGCCACCTCCGCTGCCTCTTCCATGCTTTATTACAGTTATTAAAGACAATGCTTCTCACCTAGGCTCCCTGCTAGCAGCTGAGCTGTCAGTTCGGTACTTCAGTCCTGCAATTGAGATGCTGCTTTGCGCGGAGGCTGTCGCTATTTCTCACATTGTCGTTCTCTCTTTATCGCTCTCACTCTTGGTATTATTAGTGCTAGCACCTGAGCCCCCTGCTCCTCCTCCACATTCCCTTCCTCCTCCTCTTCTATCCCTCCCTTTCCCCTCTACACCACCCCCCACCTCCCTAGCAAAAAAAAAAGGCTGATGCAGGAGAGGAAAACGCTGAAAAAGGTGACTGTCTTTTCTGTCCCAGTCAACAGCTCAGCCAATGGCTAGTGCCGGTTAGGACTGTCACTAGGTAACAGTTGCCAAGACACAACGTATAAATGCCACAAACTGTCATCAAACATTATCAACTTTTTTTTTTTTTTTCCTTCTTCTTCCTCCAAATTTACCGATGTGCCCCAACCTTTTTCTGAATCATCCGAGCGCTCTGGGAGGAACGTCTCCGAGGCAGAAGCTAGAACTCCTTAACTGCATCCGTTTCAATGGCATCAAAACAAAACAGCATGACAAAAATAAGTCGCTTTTCGTGTGTTTTTTTTTTGTTTTTCCTTCTTGTGCCACGATAAAAGTAAAACACAACATAGCCCTTTGCCTCTGGGTAATGTGCACATCGTTCAAACAAAAGGCACAGACTAGGAGTACACCAAGAACACTAGCTGGAGCCGACTAGCAGTAACCTGAACCCTGCTGTCACGGAAGCCTGTATTAATTATTAATTATATAAAAGAACCATGCTATTATGCACGGTAAGAGGTAAAAAAAAATAAAAATCAACAATGTAGCTTCTAAAAGAAAAAAATAAAGAAAAGGCTGACAAAGCAGAGGAATCTTCAACAAAAAGCATTGCAGGGATGAAGACGATTTCTCAAGTATGAAATAAATATGATGTCTTCATCACCTTTGCTCAGTATGATAATTCAATCTCTCTCAATTGGACAGAATAAAAGACAAACCGCTTAAGTGCTTTGACCTCAGATGATTTTTATTTTTTATTTTTTTCCCCCAAGAACCTGCCAGGATAAGGATAGGAGAGTGGCTGCTGTCATCTTCATCCCTGCAGCTGTCATCGCCGTCATCTTCATCCCTGCAGCTGTCATCGCCGTCATCTTCATCCCTGCAGCTGTCATCGCCGTCATCTTCATCCCTGCTGCTGTCATCGCCGTCATCTTCATCCCTGCTGCTGTCATCGCCGTCATCTTCATCCCTGCTGCTGTCATCGCCGTCATCTTCATCCCTGCTGCTGTCATCGCCGTCATCTTCATCCCTGCTGCTGTCATCGCCGTCATCTTCATCCCTGCTGCTGTCATCGCCGTCATCTTCATCCCTGCTGCTGTCATCGCCGTCATCTTCATCCCTGCTGCTGTCATCGCCGTCATCTTCATCCCTGCTGCTGTCATCGCCGTCATCTTCATCCCTGCTGCTGTCATCGCCGCCATCTTCATCCCTGCTGCTGTCATCGCCGCCATCTTCATCCCTGCTGCTGCCGCCATCTTCATCCCTGCTGCTGCTGCCGCCATCTTCATCCCTGCTGCTGCTGCCGCCATCTTCATCCCTGCTGCTGCTGCCGCCATCTTCATCCCTGCTGCTGCTGCCGCCATCTTCATCCCTGCTGCTGCTGCCGCCATCTTCATCCCTGCTGCTGCTGCCGCCATCTTCATCCCTGCTGCTGCTGCCGCCATCTTCATCCCTGCTGCTGCTGCCGCCATCTTCATCCCTGCTGCTGCTGCCGCCATCTTCATCCCTGCTGCTGCCGCCATCTTCATCCCTGCTGCTGCCGCCATCTTCATCAACCACTGCAAGCGGAACTAAACCCATTAATTTCACGGTTGTAAAAAAAAAAAAACAGCATGCCGGGAATGCCAACTGTCACCTTTGTTTGTGCTTCCAACCAAACTGTCAAACCATCAAATGGCTGGAGGGATAACTGATCACATGTGCAGCACCATGGCAGTTGCAGATCAAACAGAGGCCAAGATGGCAGCTTCCTTGGCTGAAAATGATAGGAGGGTTTAGTTCCGCTTTAATGATCTGCAGGAGGATTAAGTATATCTGATGTTGCACACCTGATAGCCACGTGATTGTATCAGGGCAGTGACACACCCTCTGCCCCCCCAAGAAGAGAATGACAGCCACAGAGTCTGTGCCTACAAGTCAACAATGGCAGCATGCTTATTTATTATCCTTGCAGGATCCCTGTCAGATGTAAAATGAAATCAGAGTGCTGCATGGCAGGAAACCATATTCCTCTTTGCATTTTTGCACCAGATTACTGAGTAATAAGACGTGGAAAGTAAATGGATTTGTGTTTAAATGTACAATTTCAGATTCAAGGACTTTTGTCATCATCCAGGTTTTATTATCTAGTAAGGCGATAGCCTACAACAAGTATCGATGGGAGTAGGCTGATATTTAAAAAAAAAAAAAAGGAAAAAGGAAAAGGCAGCTCAATAGAGATAGTTATATATGTTTGGGGTGGCAACTGGAGTGAATGACTAATGCCGCGTATACACGATCGGAATTTCCGACAACAAATGTTCGATGTGAGCTTTTGGTCGGAGCTGGTTCTCAATTTTTCTGGCAACAAAAGTTCTTGTCAAAATTGTCTGTATGCAATTCCGACACACAAAAATCCTACGCATGCTCGGAATCATTGAACTTCATATTTCTTGGCTCGTCAGTGTTGTACGTCACTGCGTTCTTGACGTTCGGAATTTGTGTGACCGTGTGTATGCAACACAAGTTTGAGCCAACATCCGTCGGAAAAAAATCGACGGTTTTGTTGTCGGAATGTCCGATCGTGTGTACGCGGCATAAGCTGTACAAAACAATTAGGCTTCATTCAAACTAGCCCGCTGTCAGCTGAAAGCCGGTCACAAGAGTGCACTCTTGTGGTTATTATACGATAATTATATAGTGCCAACAGTTTGCACAGTGCTTTAGAACGTGAGGGCAAAAAGTACTAATCAGTGGTGGCCCACCCATTAGGGGAACCAGAGCGCCTCCCCGTGTATCCACGTCCGCTCCCCTCAGTTCTACCCACAGGTGCTATTCTGACAAGACGCCGCCACCCCCTATTCATGCATCCAGCGCCAAGCAAGGGAAGCCGGCGGTGAAGCCCGGGAGAAGGGATGACCACCATAGTTTAGGTAAGTGCACCAGACCCACCTGAATGCCGACCGACCAGGGGGACTCTTTGCCGCCGTCTGCCACCAAGTAAGGGAGGCCGGCGGTAAAGCCTGGGAGAAGGGCTGCCCACCTGAGATGGGGTAAGTGCACCAGACCCACCCGAATGCAATACAGGAGGAATCAGATGGCCCTGCTTGTTAGAGCTTACAATCTAGGAATGTTGTCCCCAGGAGAAGTATAGCCAAAAGAGCTTTGGCTATACTTCTCCTTTAAAGGGGAGTTCCACTAACAATTTCACTTTTTAAATATAAATACCCCTGTAATACACAAGCTTAATGTATTCTAGTAAAGTTAGTCTGTAAACGAAGGTCCATTTTGTTAGGTTGTTACAGCATTTAGATAATAATCTAGAAATAGCCCGTGGCCATCTTAAGTGTGGGCATCATGAAGCCAGACTGTACGACTTCCTGGATTTCAGCTTTGCATATCTCGCACATGCTCAGTGCTGCACAAGCAATGTAATAGGTTTCAGTCAGGTTTGCAAGGACTACTGGGAAACATGATGCCTATCCCAGAAACCCTTGCAAATAGCCTTGTGACTTAATAGCCTAGGCTAATAAGGAGGAGGAAGTAATGAAGGACTACAAAATAAAGGTATTTACAAGCAACAAAATAAATAAAAATTGTCCATTCTCAACACTATGAGATTAGGGCATGCAGCACAGACAAACATAAAAAAATGGGTGGAACTCCACTTTAACTAATAATTTATACATTCTGCAATAAAATAAATAAAAAATGTATTTGACAGCTAAACTCAATTTTTAAATCATGGTAACATACACATATAGATTTTTTTTTAGTCTGGAGACCGTGAAATTATTGCAATGACAAACTATTAAAACAAAACTATTTTCAGACACCCAACATCTCTTTTCAGCGGTATGAACAGGCCAGAGGCTACAATGTATTGCTGTATAATTATTCATGATATTCACACAATACATCGGGATGAAATGAACAGGGAGAACAAAAAAAAAAAGTAAGTAGCTATATCTGCTGCCTCTGAGTAACAAAGAAAACACAGGTGGGGATGAAAATGCCATTCACAGAGAAAAAAAAAAAAAAAAAAAAGACAAAGAGGAAGACAAGCGCGACACCCACTGACAACTAGCACTGCCTGGCTACAACTGCACCCAGCCTGCCTGCCTGCAGCCCTGCTAGAAAAGCCAGTACTGTTTATGGCATTGTCCCAAAGGGTGGCCATTGACTAAAAAAAAAAAAAAAAAAAATAGCACTTTCTAAAGCACATTAACTACCAGCAACTAAAATCTATGTAAATTAACAGAGTTGGCTGCTCAGGGTTAAGGGACTTTATCATTATCACCGCTCCTCGTACTTCTTTATATATCAGCCACTCTCAACCAAGGTTTTATGGAAGCCTGGGGTTCCTCCA